>OW203670.1:6272500-7522500 GCA_934044485.1 Apeira syringaria | reverse complement strand
AAGCTGGTGCTTCCCGAGTGGTTCCATCAAGTTGTCACCTAAAATTCGTTTAATTATTATAAAGTCATAGTGAGCATGAGTTTTAACAATACAGTAGTCTTAAACAAAGTAACATTCTACAAGCGGTAACGCTGACAGAGAACGTGAAAAATGTATAAAATTGATACATCAAAGCGATATAGCACGTGAGCGGGCAGAAAATTCGAGACCGCCGTGAACGCGTGACGTCTACCAACTACCGAGCGCTAGCGATGAAGAGTCGGCGGTTAGAAAAAGAGAATCGCTATCAAGCGATGCATCTTGTCTAGGCACACTATTCAGCGACTGATTTAGAGAGTGGTAAGTGCATGGTAGTCATCTTTCTCATTCAAGCCGAAGTTTTATTCGTAGACAATGATGTTTTACTAAAGATGACGTATATTCATACTGCGCGGTGCTAAGATTTTGTTCCTTTACGACATAAACATGCTTACTGCGACAGATAATACGGTACAAATAATATGGAAAAGGATAGCTATATGTTTAGACTTGCGCTTGAAATACGCGTCGTAATCAAAATTACTACAATTGACTTAATTTTGCCGCCTCAGTTTCCGCGCGCTTGTGCGATATCTTCCTCATATAAACATATAATAGTAGTTCGTAGATTGCTAATTCTGACACTTTATTTGCAGCGATCGTTTTCAGTTGTGACGTAAACATACGAACAATGCACCGACGTTTCGAGCGAGCTGAATTCCTACTACAATTTCTACTTCCGAAGAAAAATGATATTTACCAAGCCATCTCACAGCAAAAAGTCCATAAAAGTATCCATTCTGAAGGCGCGGCAGTCCTGTTAAACTTCTCGCTTCGTTGAACCGGGGAATTACCGACATGTCCCAGTCGATAGTCGTTCCCGAGTTTTATTCTCTTTGCGTCAGGATAGTTATAGGATTTGGAAATTATTTTCAGGGAAAGCTCTATTCAAATTATTTTGATACATACACCAGTTAATGCTTTCACTAAGGACCCTAATGTATTATTGTCCGTTAATGCGTGATGTAATGAAGCAGAGATAAGAGTCCAAGCTTCAGTAGGTGCGTCACTAACCGCGACGAACCTATGAATTTGCATGGTGGTAGGGTACTTTCATATACCCGTCTGGCTAGCTACCACCCTCAAGTTTGAAAAACTGTCATCAAACACATAGTGTGTTCAGTGAGCCAGTGAGCATTCTAGATCTAGCGTGATAACATCTTCGACCACAACGTCACTGACCACCAAGTGAGATAGTGGTCAAACGCTAGATCTATACAGTATATAAAAAAAGATATATAATCATATCCAATTTTTCCGTCGGTCAGGAATAAATTACAATAAAATGTATTGTGATGCCTTTAAGAAATTGTTGGAGCAACACTATCTACGTGCCCCATCACTACAGTGTACGCGTCTGTGACCACTAACATTCTCTCTGCCCAGTTCCGAAAATGGTCGACTAAGTTCTTGTACTGTAGGTTACTGTATGCATTTTATAGTGAAAAAAAACTCAGGAAAGCACCAAATGTATTCTATCTGATTTATGCGATATTGCAATAACCCCCACGATCCAACAAGTGGTAGCAGAGCGAGGTTTGTTCTCGCGATATCGCATTGCCAGTTTTATGCACGTGTTAGGTTGTGGCAGCCATGTCAGCCACGTACCACATCGAATTGCTCAACAAAAATAATTACGATACCTGGTGCATACAAGCACAAGCAGTGCTAATAAAACACAAGTTATGGAATTATGTTTCCGGTTAAAATACATGCACTTCGGATGATATTGAAGATAAAAAAAAACACGTGGATGCTGAGTTAATGGCGCGCTCAGAATTACTGTTGTTAATCTCGCCCTCGGAATTGCGACAAGTTAAAAGCTGCAAGACAGCACATGATATTTGGAATACGCTCAAAAATGCGTATGAAAGCAAAGGGCCAGCGAGGAAAGCTACGCTGTTAAAACAGCTTATTCTCAAAAAAATGAATGACAAAGATGATGTACGCGACTATCTCAGCAGTACATTTGATATTGTTGATAAGCTGCAGAACATGAACATTATTATAAATGAAGAATTATTAAGCATCATGTTGCTATACAGCCTACCTGCAAGCTTCGAAAGCTTCAGGATTGCTATTGAAAGTAGGGACAGGTTGCCAGCACCAGAAGAATTAAAAATAAAAATAATTGAAGAAAGTGAAGCTAAAAGGAACAGCTCAAGTAACACACAGGCAAGTGAAGCTTATTTTTCTAAAAAGAAGAAATCTATTATTTGTTACATATGCAACAAAAAAGGGCATATATCTTCAAATTGCTGGCATAAAAATAAAAATAAGTCATCAGAAAAGACAAGAGAAAAGCCTAAAAACTTTAATGTATGTCTGAGCACGGCATTGACACCAGAACAGCCAAATACATGGTGTCTAGACAGCGGCTGCACTTCTCACATGTCGGGGCAAAAAGAAAAGTTTTGTGAAATAAATTTTGAAAATGGTTCACTAAAATTAGCCTCAGATAAACACACCACAGAAATCAAAGGATCAGGAAAAATAAAACTTGAAGATGAAAATATAATATTAAATAAAGCTTTGTATGTTCCGGAGCTGTCTACAAACTTGATGTCAGTTGCTCGTATAACTGAAAATGACTATACAGTTTTATTCACGAACAATAAAGCATTCATAAAAAATGAAAGAAACAAGATAGTACTACAAGCTGAGAAAACTAATGGTTTGTACTATATGAAATTGGCTAACAGCTATGAAAAAGCAAATTCCACACAGGAAAATACCATTATGAATTGGCACAAAAAGTTAGCACATTTAAATAATCGTGATTTAAAAGACATGCTCACAAACAACTTAGCAAGAGGCCTAACCTTTAATAAAAATGAAAATGTGCAAAATTGTGAAACATGCATCAAAGGAAAAATGGCATGTTTACCGTTCCCAGAACATAATAGTAAAAGAACAAGTGATCTTTTAGAAATGATTCACAGCGATGTATGTGGGCCTATAAAGGATGAGACAATAGCAGGTTCTCGCTACTTTATCACATTTGTTGATGATTTCAGTAAATACTGTTACATATATTTTATGAAAAATAAATCTGAAGCTTTGGAAAAATTTAAAGAGTTTAAAAATGAAGTTGAGAACATTACAAACAAGAAAATAAAATGTTTACAAACTGATAATGGAACTGAATATGTAAATGAAAATTTCAGTACATTCCTGAAAGAACATGGAATTCGACGAAGACTTACTGCACCCTACACTCCACAACAAAATGGTGTCGCAGAAAGAAAAAATAGATCTTTGGTAGAAAAAGCAAGGTGTATGATGGTGGAAGCAAACATACCTGAAAAATTGTGGGCTGAAGCTATACACACAGCAAATTATTTGACTAACAGATGTCCGGAAAAAGCTCTAAAAGGAGACACCATACATGAAATGGGTTGGCCGAACTCCATCAGTAAAACACTTGCATGTGTTCGGCTCAAAGGCATTTATTTTACATAAAAATAAAAATCAAGGAAAATTCCAACCTAAAGCAACAGAAGGTGTGTTTATGGGATATGCCCAGTACAGTAAAGCCTACAGGATATACTTACCAAGTGAAAATACAATAACAGTAAGTCGAGATGTAAAAGTCATAGACGATAAGATGTATTATCCAAGAAGCTGTGATTTAGAAAAGGCTAAAATTCAATGTGAAAGACAAGAATCCTCACCTGAAACAAAACAATATAAAATTAAAGAAAAAGAAGACAATGAGACCGAAATAACAATCTTACCTTTTCAGCTCTCTTCTTTTCAGCCATCCCAAGTAAGTGATGATGAAGATAGTGATGAAACAAAATTATTCAGCAATTATGAGGGCCCTATTGATGAGGATCAAGATCCTGAAATGGATAATTTAATTCCTACATTAACTAGATATGATCAGCAAAGCGAACAAATCATACAAGGCCCAACCCAGCGTCCTAAAAGAAATATTAAGCCTCCAAAATGGTCCAAAGACTATGAAATGGAAGAAAACTGTGAGTATACTTACCTTTGTGACTCTGATGAAAATGTGAACGGTGAAGAATGGCATGATGCTATCAAATCTGAAATAAGAGCTCACATAAAAAATGGAACATGGAAAATAATAAGAAAGGAGGAGAATACTAAGACCTTAGTGGACATAAGATGATACTTAAAGAAAAAGGAGGCCTAGATAGCAAAGTGACCAAAAAGGCTAGACTGGTTGCCAGAGGCTTCATGCAGAGGCCTGGGATAGACTTTAATGAAACATTTGCCCCCGTGGCAAAGCTCAGTTCAATCCGATTGTTATTGGCTACAGCTGTTGAACAAAATTTAAAACTATGCCAGTTAGATGTCAGTACAGCTTACCTTAATGGAAATCTAGATGAAAAAATCATAATGAAGAAACCAGACTTCTTAGAAAAATACATAAATGAAATTATGCTAGATGAAAGCGAAAATGAAAATTTAGAAGTATTTCATAAAGCGAGAGATATGCTACAAGATTTAAGAAAAGGAAACTACGAAAAAGTTTGCTTATTAAAAAAGGCACTCTACGGGTTAAAACAATCAGGAAGACAATGGTTCTTAAAATTGGATGAACAGTTGAAAACCATGAAGTTCAAGTCATCACAAGCTGACCCATGTGTCTATGTCTATGAACAAAAAGGTGAAAAAATAATAATAGCAATCTATGTTGATGATCTGATTTTGGCATACTCAAATGAAAAACTAATGCATGAAATAAAGAAAAAATTAAAAGAAAGTTTTGAAATGAAAGATACGAGAAAATTACAATACTGTATTGGTCTGGAAATACAAGAACAAAAAGATGGATTAAAAATTAGCCAAAGAAACTACATAGAAAAGGCATTAAAGAAATTTGAAATGGAAAATCGCAAACCTATCAGCACTCCAATAGAGCCATACTTAAAACTTAATAAAAGTAAAAATTGCAATTCAACCTTGCCTTACCAAAACCTAATTGGCACGCTCATGTACCTGGCAGTGGCTACAAGGCCAGACATAGCTTATTCCGTCAGCTATCTATTTCAATTTAACACATGTTTTTCTGAAGAACATTATAAATGTGCAAAGCGTGTTCTTAGATGCCTACAAGGTACAAAAGATGTTGGAATCAACTACAGGAAGACAGACAAACCACTGATAGGCATGGCAGATGCAGACTGGGCTGGCAGCCCGATAGACAGAAAGTCATACTCTGCATATTGTTTTAAATATGCAAATGCATGCATCAGTTGGGAGTCGAGGAAGCAAAGATGTGTGGCACTGTCTACAGCTGAGGCTGAATATGTGACCCTGACTGAAGCCACCAAAGAAGTCCTACATCTTAAGGTATTAATAAATGATTTTGGTATTCACCAAAACGTGATTACAATTTTAAGTGACAACCAAGCTGCACAGGGGCTGTGCAAAAACCCTATCATAAGTGGGAAGTCGAAGCACATCGAGATAAAGTATCACTTTATACGAGAATGTGTCCAGCAAGGTACCATAAACATTGGCTACCTTGAAACTGCCAAAATGGAAGCAGATCTACTTACAAAGGGAGTTCCTGCTCCGAGGCTAAAAGAGCTTCGGTGCCTCCTGGGGCTACACTGAAGATGGAGCCATACCAGTGAGGAGGAGTGTTGGAGCAACACTAGCTACGTGCCTCATCACTACAGTGTACGCGTCTGTGACCACTAACATTCTCTCTGCCCTGTTCCGAAAATGGTCGACTAAGTTCTTGTACTGTAGGTTACTGTATGCATTTTATAGTGAAATAAAACTCAGGAAAGCACCAAATGTATTCTATCTGATTTATGCGATATTGCAATAACCCCCACGATCCAACAGAAATCTTTTTAACGGACTTCAAAAAAGGAGGTTACTCAATTCGACCGCATATATATTTTTTTTATGTGCGTTCGCGGATAACTCCGTCGTTTATGAACCGACTTTGATGACTTTTTTTTTGTTTGATAGAATATACTTCCGTGGTGGTACTACTACTTAAATTTCATCAATTTCATCTAAATCGGACACGCGGTTTTTGAGTTATACTACAATAACTGAAAAGTGCTACGCATACATCGACAATATTCTAGTTGCGGGTGAAAACATCGGAGAACATACATAATGACAAATTGATCCCATGAGTACCTTAGGTCACTGAAAAGGTCGAAAAAAAAATTTTTACAAAAAAATGGGAATGACTTCAACACTCAAAAGTGTGAAAGAACTTGTCGAAGTCGGTACCATGAGGACAATATTGTGATGATAGTTACATTTGTGAACTATCATGGTACCGACTTCAATAAGTTATCTCACCCTTTTGAGTGTTGAAGTCGGTTCCATTTTTTAGTACAATTATTTTTGCTTTTCATAATAATTCTAACAGCAAATTAGTAGCTGTTTGTAGTGTTCGTAAGCTGATTAGTAACAAAAACTACCACACACATGCAAACATTTAATTTTTTTTATATTAACACGCTTATTATTTATTAATTAGTTTCGCCTGTGTCTATCCTACTAATATTATAAATGCGAAAGTTTGTATTTATGTGTGTATGTTTATTCTTATGTATATTAATTCTTAACGCTCAAATGGCTTCACCAATTTCGATGAAATATGGTATGGATAGATAGTTAAAGTTCTGTTGTAGCACATAGGCTACTTTTATCACGGAAAAATTATAGTTCCCGTGGGATAATTGAGGTAGCGAGAAAACCGTAATCCACGCGGGTGAAACTGCGGGACGCTACTAGTATACTTATATATGTATGTATGTAACTCAACCTTAGAACGTTATTTTCACCCCCTTCAAAATATCAAATGAATTTGATACTTTTTACCTTATCAAGGACCGTTAACAATGCAGTAATTGGAATAGTTAGTCCCATTATCCTTACCAGGATCTCTAGGATAAGCGATTTTATAGTTTGGCTAATAATATGCGCAGACAGTTACATAGATATATTCACGCCTCTTTCCTGCAGTTGTAGGGAGAGACCACAGCCATCAAATCAAATCAATCAAATCAAAAGTTTTATTCGCAAGAATACATCGTATTATATAAGGTCTTAAAAGTATATTGGTTCGGAGTATGTATCCAGCCTGCAAGCAGACGTGCAAATATTATAAAAAGATATCGTAATAGTGAAAATTGTCTAAATAAAATATAATGTCAAGTAAGAATTTAAAGTGTCTACGTATAATACAATCTTAAATGAATGTCAATATCAAGATTATTTAAAATTATTACAAAAATGTCAAGAAATTAATAAACAGAATTTACATATAAATTTTTTTTTCCGCCAGCCATCTATTTAATTTAGACCTAAAAAGATTACCATTCAAGTTTTTTAGGTCATTTGGTACCTTCCATTTGCTACGACTCCTACACATTTTCTCCGCTTTATCCACATTCATCAGACCTTTCATCCAAGTGCGTCCTTTTAGAGTCCTCTAACCAGGCCCTTTTCCAGGACTACTTTAATACAATTTTGGGACGTTTACATTGGCCTTCCTCTTCCAACACCACCATTATCTTAATATAGCTAATTACAAAAGTGTGTTATACAGTGTTTAAACTATTATTACTATTAACTAAGGAACTATTAACTAACTAACTATTAACTAACTATTGACGGTCGCCGTGGCTCAGTAGTCAGTGTCAGTGACATGACTACTGTGTCTCCGGGACCCTGGGTTCGAATCCCGGTAGGGGCAAACATTAGTGCGATGAGTGTAGGCGATACAGGGTTTTCCTAGTGCGGGGGTTTAAGTGTGATCTACCTAATAACTAACTAACTATTAACTTACTATCTATTTATTAAGTAACTATTAACTATATTGATATTATTAACATTCTCAACGTTGCTTACATTCCTGCGCAGTTTTTCTAGTGCTGAAATAGTTACTGTAGTGCGCTTTCTATTGATAGAACTTAAAAACTGCATCCAATCGTCCTGTCATTCGATCCCTTTTTGGTCGTCGAGGTGTAGAAAAAACCAATTGCAATTTAGGCGATAAATTACGCGCGGCGCACAGCCCATCTAATCGGACTTTGTTTATTTCTTCCTGATATGCCTGGTGAAAGTCACAAGCGATCGGTCAATAATCTAACAAAACGAAGTATATAAAATAATCAAAATTTTGTGCTACAGACTTTGAAACTTAACTCCTCCGAAACGGCTTGACCGAATTTCATTATTTTTAACTAAGGTGTTTTCCACCCTCCTATTTACGCCCCTCATATTTTTTATTAAATTTTTTTTCTATGAATGTATCCAGATAATGTAATCGTCGATCATTGACGAGTAATTGTCACTTTGACATTTCGATAATTCATATGGCAGAACAACGTTTGCCGGGTCAGCTAGTATATCTATATTAAAGAATAATAATTACTGACCCGAGCACATACGTAAAGATTCGTCAAGTTATCATTTTATATATATAGGTATAGGATGGTCAATCATGTTGATGCCTTGAGAATCCTTTAAAACATATTGATAAATCAATTTCATTTTAAAGCATTGCTTTTTGATACTACGCGTGCTCCATCGTAGACCGCATCATCACTTAACATCAGGTGAGATAGTGGTCAAACGCCTGCCTCATCCCAATAAAAAAAAAAAATACTAACAATGGTTATATTTTTCCTATTACGATTTATTTATAAAGTCCAAGTGAAAGAGTCTACAAATACAAATACAAATTTTATCGTTTCTCGTGATGTTACAGAAGTATAGGTATTTTTTCATTCATACTAGGTGTGGGCGGTGCAGATTTGATTATAGAAAAAAATGTTCTTACCAGAAAGACATCTTACAAAAATAACTCGAATTAACTTAAAAGACGACTAACTTGTGTATGGCTATACCCGAGAACACGAACGCCTACGGTGTATAAATTATTTAAAACAAATAAGTGATTTTAAGTAAAACACATGTTTGTATATAGTATTTATGTATGTGTCTGTCGATCTAACAATATGTATGCAATGCATTGTTAGAACATGTGTGGTGTGTAAATGTACTCATTGCGTGTTTGTAAGTTAGTATGTTTGTTACGACTAAACTCTATAATGGTTAACCGGATTTATATAAAATTTAGTTTTATGACGTATTCCTTTCCGAAACTTATAGCGATAGCAATTCTTCTTCAAAAAGAAGAAAGTGACTTTGGTATAACTAGTCTTAGCTATTAGCCAAACATTGTCAGTGGCAACATTGTCACAGGCAACATTAATGTCCTACTGTCACTTATAAAAGCAAGCGCCCAGTCGATTACCGCCACATTTTGTTCAGTCGTCGCGTCGGTCGGTAAGGTGCTTGGGCTCGACGCTGCATACCGTAAGATCGTTCCATTCTAATTTATGCTGTCATTTTGTGTCTTTGTATAAATGTTTCATTTTAACATGTACTTGGTTAAACCTTTTTGTATAAGAATATCATTGTAATAAAATTTGACATCATGTTCTTTCTTATTTTTAATTTATACCACTTCTGATTTACAAGATCAGAAGTGGGACTCGCTTAAAAACACGCGACCTTGATCGTTCGCCATCTCTCTAGCTGCGAATAACGTTTGTTCGCATGACAAACCATCACGTGTTAATAACTTTCTTTGTTCTTATTCATACGCGTACATTTAGTCTGTGGGATTGGTCTCACTTGCCCACCTATCTTACTTGTCTACCAGTAAAATGAAGACCTAGTAAAATCACAATTAAAAGTAAAATTTTAAAGACACAAATCTACCCACTTTTATTTCACATTTGTTTAATTTTCGTTTTATTTTCACGTAAGTAAATTTCTTGTGATGTTTATATGCCAAGGAGTAGATCGCGTTGTCGGTGACCCACGTCACGTGTGCGGGCATGGCCGCGCTCGCGTAGCCCGTCGCGTAGATGTTCACGTTGTTGCCGGGTGCCTGCTCATCATCGGCACGTGCTGAAGCTGAAGAAGGGTTCTCGTAGTACGCGAGCTCTGCTGTTGCTGCTGCGGCGAATGGACGCCGCAGGCTAGCTAGCCTACCGGGTGCTGGTGTACGGGCGCCTCGGGGTCGCTCGGTGGACCATGCGGCGTGCAGGAGCCGTTGCGTCGGGAAGGTGGCACCGGAACGAGTCGGCTGCTCCCACTGCTCCGAGCACATGACCAATCCTGGTTTACCATTTGGCTAAGTGACTTGCTAACCCGGTGAGAATGAACTTATTTATCGGTAGAACGTGTCGTTGACTGGGCCATAGGTATTAACCAAGTGCAAAAGTTCGCTGGACGCCGGAGAGACGGTCGCCGTGGCGCAGTGGTCAGTGACTTGACTTCTGTGTCTCCGGGACCCTGGGTTCGAATCCCGGCAGGGGCAAGCATTTGTGCGATGAGTATAGGTGTTTGTGTGTTGTGATTGTGTGTGTGATGCACCATGTGACCATGCCTCCCGCGACACAGGGAATCCTAGTGCGGGGGTCTAAGTGTGATTTAAAAAAAAAATGTTGAGTGAACGAGTGAAAATGTATCAACGGTACGTAAACTATGTGTTAGATAACGTTGACACTGCACATATTCTTTATGAAATTACATGACAACTTATATACTAGCAGTTCAGATTAACCAATATGTGTTGGCTATCGTAACCCACGAAATAATCGATACCTTTAAAAGTTATAATTAACGAATGTGTCTAAGCTTAGTGACACTTTTATTCATTTAGGTACTACAAACTAGAAATGGCACGTAACTCAAATTAAGATCATTAGGAGAAATAATTTCATCCTATCGTACCCTCATCTAATTGTAGGTTGTTATAGAAAATATACCGCGCACCAACCGTGCAATATTAAGATTTGTGTGTAATTTTTGTGTTTCATGCAACTTGTACCGATGTCACGGTATAACCAATACGTGCCAGCAATTACTATTCAATTCAATTATTCAATTTGAATTGAATTCTAAGCCTATTTGAGAAAATCGCAGTTTTTATGAATTTTCTAACAAAAAGTAGGAAAAAAAAAAGAAGTTGTAGGTAGGCAGGTGTCTTTCAATTATACCTACATACGTGTACCAAAGATATACATTTTTGGTAACCGTGCTGAGGTCTAACGATACACTTCTGCTAGGTCATGTTTAATATCAAATCTACCTGAACCTGTCACTATGTACGTACCAGACGGTTATTTTATTGTTAGCTAGTAGTCAATTCTTATAAGACCGTGATACGTGATCACTTTTTGAGAGCTTTCTGAAAGTAATAGAACTTGGACGACTGTGATTCATGGCTCTAGTAAATTGTTGAAATTATAAAACTATCAAGAGAATTTGTTTTGATGAGCCATTTTATCATAATTAGAATAGCCGAACGGAACCTAGGCAAAAGTGTGACAGTCTGTTATGAGATGTATCACTTATGTGCACCTTCAGATTTGTGTAAAATGTGTTCATAACTAAACTTGTTGACAGATCAAGAAATAAGCTGTGAGGCATTAGCGCGACAGTAGGTATAGACTTCTAATTCCTCTGTTGTGTTTAAGTGGTTTGGTGTTCGCATTGTGTGAGTTTATTGGCGAACTATAAGTAGGTACAGTTTTATTTGATAATATCGGAACATGCCACTAGATATTTGGATGACGATAAAGAGTTTATTTTTTGATGAATTATTTTCCGAGAAACCTTTTGTATACAGAATCTGCGGGGTCATGATTTAGTTGTTTGTTTCGTACGTTATAGCGGTGACCATACAAGATGTCTATAGTCCATCGTTATGCTCTTAGGTATACTGTAAGATTTAAAAAAAAAAACTAAATCCCATAGTAGGTCTTTGCTGTAATCGACGCGTTTACGAGTAATAAAGACTGTAGAAATAGTACTCGGACAGTAGCTCAAAGTTCATCACTTTGTCAGGTTTGCACTCTTATTATTTGGTGACCAAGGTAGATGTTTTTCTAGTAAATAATTAAAGATTATGAGTGTATTTTGGTCATAGTGTGTGTATTACTGTAAAACAGATACCTATGTAATGATAAGTTATGGCAGAACGCGATATGAAGTGATGAAGTTCTGGCAATGACAAGTTGTATCCGTGGACAAAGTACCTACTACATTTTAATCGGTAAAGATACCGACGTGTTGACTTAGTTAGAGTGTGTTTATGATGGAAATCTCAGTTTTGTGTGTATTTGGTCTGACTAGTTTGGACAGTACGTTTTTGTAAGTAAAATTACTACGAGTCAATTATTCATTTTTGTTTGCTCACTTAACTATCACGTCAAGTACGATATTGTCGCACTCCAATGCTTCCTGTGATTACGGGTGAAGGCAGTGCGTAGTCTGTCTAAATGCGATTTTAATGTGAAATAACAGCATAATTAATTTGGGGAATTTCTGACCGTTTATAGATTCTCAACGTACCCACAGTTTTATACCGCCGTTAAATGAAGTTGGTTTAAGTTCCTGTAAGCTACTAGAATCAAAATTACACATAGCGCCTAGTATTAGGGATCGATACCCAGGAAGTAGAACTCTCTTGTAGTGTTACAACTGTGATTATGTTTTTCAAAATTTTAGTAGGTGTATATGTTTGTGCCCTTTTTGATAATAAGTGCGTGTGTTCTGTTGGCTACTGACGATTGAAGCTGGAAAGCATAGATCTATAGTGCAAGATGTTTTCATAAGCACCGATAGGTGTATGAAATTCGGTTGAGCGAGAACTATTATTTACTGTCATGTTGTAATGTTTTTTTTTTGTGTGTTTTCCCACAAATCTAAAGAGAGAAGTAGATAATTCAGAAGGTTTAAAAGTTAAGGTCAGGTAGGCCGAGTCCTAGGAAGATGGACGTTTTGTTTAATGTTCAAAACCAATACCAATACCAATGTTGCAGTCATTCTTGAACCGAATGGTCACATGCGTGACGATGTTAAAAGACCTGACGGGATGACACTGATTCCCTGGAAGTTAGGGCGGCCTTTAGTGTGGGACGCTACATGCGTAGACACTTTGGCGCCGTCATATCTTCCTGAGACACATGTTAGGGCTGGCGCCGTGGTTTATTCAGCGGAGCAATTGAAACAGCGAAAATATGCTAACCTAGGTAGTGGTTACATATTTGAACCGTTTGGGGTCGAGACATTGGGCCCGTGGGGACCTGGAGCCCATCGGATTTTCCAAAATTTGTCTGAGCGTTTGATCGATGCGACGCGTGGCCGAAGTGCTGGCACATGTTTGGCTCAACGAATCGGCATTGCAATTCAGCGTGGCAATGCTGCTGGCATTCTGGGCATGCTGCCGGCCGGTAGCGGGTTAGAACATTTGAGTTATCTATAGGCTACCAATAGCTAGTGGATTGCTCAAATGTTATTGTAGTAGCTGCAGTATTGTAATTAAAAGACCAATTAATTGTAAAAACCAATTTATTTATGGGATTTTGTATTTGTTTATTTGAAATTATTCGCAGAATTCTCGATGCGGGTGGGCTCTGGCTTGGCTGGCGCAACCCCGATGCGTGTGGGTTCCGGCCTGGCACACGAACGCCTGTTGCGTGTAAACTCCGGCCTGGTAGACGCATACCCGATACATGCGAGCTCCAGCCTGGGAGATGCATTCCTGTTGCGTGTGGGCCCCGACATTGTGGCTATTTCGTGCCCCGACATTGTGGTACTCGCAGCCCCGACATTGTGGCTATCTCGTGCCCTGACATTGAGGTACTCGCAGCCCCGACATTGTGGCTATCTCGTGCATCGACATTGTGGTACTCGCAGCCCCGACATTGTGGCTATTTCGTGCCCCGACATTGTGGCTATCTCGCAGCTCCGACAATGTGGCTATGTAGAGTTTGACGGCATTTCGTAATGCATATTAGAATCGGTATGAAAAGTGTCTGATGCAGTAAGATGTGTGTGATGAATGTATTGAAGAGATTTAGCTCACATAGGTATAGCTCGGAGTGTATTGCTGATAGAGGGCCTTGATTGTGTGATGAATGAAAAAATAGGCAACTACACATGCTGTTTTGGCGCGGCAAATGTGCGCTGTGTGTTTACTCTTTGCTTGTTTGTTGAAGGTGGGGTCTCGTAGCACACGAGTTCGGGTGGCAGCAGCTGCTGCTGCCGCCACTGCTGCTGTTGCTGCTACTGTAACGAATGGACGCTGTCGGGTGCTTCGATCCGCCTTTTTGCGAGTTGTGAGCCACGCCACATGAACATTTCTTAGCACAACAAAGCCTGAAGAACCTGCCGAGGACGTCAGGATATCAGGAGAGGCCGTCTTAGCTATTAGCCAAACATTGTCAGTGGCAACATTGTCACAGGCAACATTAATGTCCTACTGTCACTTATAAAAGCAAGCGCCCAGTCGATTACCGCCACATTTTGTTCAGTCGTCGCGTCGGTCGGTAAGGTGCTTGGGCTCGACGCTGCATACCGTAAGATCGTTCCATTCTAATTTATGCTGTCATTTTGTGTCTTTGTATAAATGTTTCATTTTAACAT
This sequence comes from Apeira syringaria, assembly GCA_934044485.1. Taxonomy (NCBI): domain Eukaryota; kingdom Metazoa; phylum Arthropoda; class Insecta; order Lepidoptera; family Geometridae; genus Apeira; species Apeira syringaria. The sequence goes on along the minus strand of OW203670.1, from coordinate 7,507,962 downwards.
GTACTTGGTTAAACCTTTTTGTATAAGAATATCATTGTAATAAAATTTGACATCATGTTCTTTCTTATTTTTAATTTATACCACTTCTGATTTACAAGACTAGATATTTACGAGCACGGTTATGGAAAAATCTAGGTCATGCTCGTAAAAACGCGAAATGCAAAGTTTTATCAAACAAAACTTAAAACGCCAACCTCTTTTCACTTAGTCTTGTCGGTATCAGTACGGATTCGTTCTTATCGCGAAGCTGGGATTCACAGGAATTCCTTTAGAATCGGAATAATGGCTCAGATGCTTTTGATATACGCCCGAGATATCTTATATATTTCTAAAGCCATTGCTTATTTAGGTTCTTTGTTTAAAGCTTTAACGGTTGCAAATAAAATTCTCAATGTTTTGTCAACAAGAATACTGTGTAATACATTTATATTCATTTTGAATATATACATTTTAGGCTCGTTAATACCTAAGTCACGTAATCGAACGAGTTTTCTATTGTGAAATTTAGATATTCTCTTGTCAGGCTAAGGTTCCATTTTCTTCTAATATATGAAAATCTCGTGTGATGGTGTTGTTTATCAAACCCTCCTAAAAATGATTGCCTGATTTTTATAAAATTCTGTATATTTGGTTTGACTGAGGATAGGTCATAGGCTCGTTTTTTTACCCCTATGTAATAAGGGTGGCCTAATTTTTTTATCCTCCCCCCTCTCTTCCCGCGGGTGCCGTGCGCCGTGGTGGTACCGGCCTAGAATAGTACTCCCCCATCTCTTCCCGCGGGTGCCGTAAGAGTCGGCTAAGGGATCACTTACCAGAAAATGGGCAGAAGCGCCTTCTGAGGATTGAAAATCATACTGCGCTCGCCAACCCGCCTGCCAAGCATGGCGAGTATTGGCAAATCCCCCCTATATGGGGGAGCATATGTCCAGCAGTGAACGCCCCGTGGCAAAGAGAAGAAGAAGAATGTTTTTACTAATAATAAATTGTTTCAAAAGTCAGAGCATGAATAACGATATCTGGCAAAGCGACGTGTTTTAAGAAGTTGCACCGCCATCTGACGCCAGCCGACATTGTGCTACAACTTCGAACCAAACATTGTTTTTAGACTAAGTTACAGTAGCAAAGTTCTAATTAAACACTAAAGATTGCATAGTCTCTTAACGAGTCTATCTCTCAACGTCAGAATTTAATTTGAAGTGTTTAAATCACTGACTACGGTTCTCGTAGTATAGCAACATTGAATAGTTTAGAGGTACTGAATAATTATGGATATCGTGGCTAAGTTCGGCCTTTTCATTTGCGAAATTCAAAGAGCTTAGACTCAAATTCTGATCAAAGCAAGTACTTGCTTAAGCTGTAACATACAAATGCTATTTCACACAAACAATTGCGTGAACAAGAGCGAGCACAAATCACTTTTCAAATCGAAGCTAATCCTGCTTCGGTTTGAAAAGTGATTTTTAACTGACTTCAAAAAAGGAAGTTACACAAAATTACCGTATATTATATACATATTATTATTGTGTGTTTCCGGATATCCAGGTCGTTTATTTTGGTTAGAATTTGAGTCTAAAAATTAAAACAACTCAGAACTGTATATCTAAGAGTGGAAAAGTAAATACATATTTTTTTTATTCGAACTGTACAAATAAAAGCCGCTTTTTCGGGACCCTTTTCATTTATTATTTTATTTTTAGATCATTTGGGGGACTTACAGCTATAATTACAAAGTATTCATAAAATAACTTAAGAGGATCCAACTAAAGCCTCCACAGATAGCAATTAAATGCGTATTATGAGTTCAGAAACATATACACATACAATATACCCATAAATATTTATGTATTTATTTATTTATGTCGAGTAGCACACAGCTACTCGAATAAGTTCATACTAAAGCTACAATAGAGTTACAATAAATCTGACTGGCCGGTTGGCGCAGTTGGTAGCACTCTGCCTTCTGAGCCGCTGGTCCCGGGTTCGATTCCCGGACAGATCAAACATATGTGTGTATGAACATGTCTGTTTGACCTGTGTCTGGGTGTGTATATGTATATAAGTATATATATCAGTCATCAGGTTACCATAGCACAGGCTCTGCCTAGTTTGGGACCTGAAGATCTTGTGTGAATGTTAATAAATAAATTTAAAAAATAAAAATATACAGGTGAATTTGTTGGTTAAAAAAAGTAGTTTCCTTGTTAAAACTACTAATAAAGAATATAAGTTAAAAATGAAAATAGGTATAGAATATAAATTACTAATATATTTAAATCTACTTGTAAGTCTGCAATAATTTTACTTTCTCTAAACATATATTTATGCTCGAAATATGTTGTTGACCATCTGTGCTTTTGTTTAATTATTCGTGACTTTACTAATATTACTAAAATATTTATTTTTTTTACATATTATAAGTTTGCGTTTGACAACTGTCTCACCTGATGTTAAGTGATGACGTTGTCTAGGATTTAGCACGCAAACCTAGAAGGTACCTATTCACTCGCGATATTAACCGATTTAAAAAAAGAAGTAGGTTACTTAATTCGACCGTATATTTTTTTATTTATTATGTGTGTTTTCGGATAACTTGGTCGTTTGTGAACCAATTTCGATGATTCTTTTTTAGTTTGATAGAGTATACCTCCAATCAAATTCGGTCAAGTGGTTTCTGATAACACTCCAGAAACTGAAAAGTGCTATGTCTATCTGGATGACTTTCATATTGAGGGTGAAGAAATCGGTGAACATACATATTGACAAAAATAATCGATCTCGTAAATAGCATAAGCAAAAGCAAAAAACTTTTTGTAATACTAAAAAAGTATATATGACTATGGGTAGTTATAGTCAGCAACAAACTACATTCAGGACTTATTTTTAACTGACTTCAAAAATTAAGGAGGTTTCTTAATTCGACACGTAAGTTTTCTTTTATGTTTGAGAACCTCAGAACTCACGACTGGGACAACCAATTTTGATGATTAAATTATTGGACCCTTTTCAGTTATTGGAGTATAACTCAAAAACAGCTTGTCCAATTTCGATGAAATTGGATGGAACCACACGCAAAGCACCAGCTTTCATAAAAAAAAAGATTACCAAAATTGGCTTATTCAGTCAAAAGATCTGAGATAACAAAGATAAAAAAAATCATACGATGGGACCATACGCAAAGCACCAGCCTACAATTAAAAAAAGGATTATCGAAATCGGTTTATCCAGACGAAAAATCTGAGATAACAATAATAATAAAAATATGCGGGTTGATTTGAGAACCACTTCCTTGTTTTTGAAGTCGGTCAAAAATAAAAAACACGTTACCTCGACTAAACCTTAAAGCATTTCAATTTACAAAAATGTTAATTAATGCGAACAAGTAAGTAAGCGTAAATCACTTCGGCAAGCTTAAGAAATATCAGAATACTAATGTTTTACCTTAAAACTTGCGCTCATAACAAAGGAGCGTACGTTTCATTCTTAGTACTTAACTATAAAACAAAGTTTAGCGCTATTGTCTTTATGAGTCCAAGTTTGGGACTCCGTGACACAGTGAAAAAGCAGAATGACATCTTTTCGTCTCCAATTTTTGTAAGCAACATAATTACAATAAATAAAATGTTTTACCAGTCTTATGTAATTTAAGGCCGTATTCTTTTTTATTTTATTTGCAGTTGGCAAGCATACACATCATCTAAAAGAAATAATGTGAACCTTTTTACCAGTCAAAATTACTAAGAGATACAAAAAGGAAATTCCCTGCACAATTATTTTTTATCACACTAGTTATAAAGTATGATTTTTAGGTTATACAAATTACCAGAATAATTTATGCTGGAATTTGAGTGCTGTAGTATGTTTTAACGATATTTGAGTGATATAGTAAATTTATCTATTTAAGGCGATGAGTGGACATGATGCTCGAAAAAAATATTGTCATTAATTCAGTTAATATTTAAACCTATTTTTCATTATTCGTTTTTGTATTATATTACATTAATTTTCAGGAGATATTAGAATTAGTCTAATTACATTTGCTCTTGCATAATTCGATTTTTCTCACAACTTAGCTGTTCTAATATTTATTATATTCAAATCACTTTCCACCTAAAAGCATTGTCAAGTTCCACCATTTCAATAGTACCTTTACTGTAGCCCACTTCAATGTAAATAAAGTCAGGATTCTTATTTTTGTGGTTAATTATTATAATCTGCATCTATCTTTAGTTATTTATTTATTGCGTTGCTGTAGGTAAACAACGTTTTAAAAAAAAATAAAGGGTGTATCAGTAATCTGTACTACAATATACATTTTTAATTTTTTTAAGTTTTTTTGTATTTTCCTTTTTTGAAAATTCAGTTATAACATTGCTTTACCTCGCGTTTTCCCCCTTGGCCTTGGCTGCATATTATTACTGAATATTCTTTTCACGTTACCCTAGTTAACATTTATATTGTGTTAAATCACAATGCGCCTAATTTTTATTACAGCTGGACAAGGTACTAATACCCTCCGCTGGAGCTATAGCCCCTCCAATGAGGCTATCAATTCCGGTAGAGGCAAACAGCATTAGTCCGTTAAAAAAAAACAGGATAATATAAATCTATCTAGCCTGCTTCTGTATATTTTTATTAACATCTTAGTTGGTACAATTATGAGAGATATAATATGCATCGGTACACAAATAAGTTTGTTTGGTTTCAGAAAACATTCATAAGTAGAATAAATACCTTCATGTATTTCTTTTTTCTACTGGTTATAGCTAATAAACCTATATATTTACTGTTTACTCTTATAGTGTCTGTCTATAGTAAGCCGAAAAGCCAATACCAGTGGGGAATCCTTCATGGGAGTTCTGTTTTTAAATAAGAACTAATTTATGAATATGTATTCATAACGAGTGATATAATTAATAGAAATATTTTAGAAATATTTGCTGGTTATTTAACACTAGCTCCGCCAAGCAGTTTAACCCGTTCGGTGATGATTGATGATGATGATGATGAAAAATAGCCTACGTGATATTCCGGTCCCTGAAGTATCTACATACCAAATTTCATCCAAATCCGTTTTACCAGCGTAATGGTAAAGGGTGATGATGAAAATAAAGCAATGTGAGCTATCTTCATACCAAATTTTGTTCAAAGCCATCCAGCCCTTTAGGCGTGAAATAGTTACAAATATCCATCCATACATCCATACTCACAAACTTTTACACTATTTATTATTTTATATTATATATGAATATATGCGTAAGTCATCTCACATTTATAAAAATATATTTTAGTTTAAATTGCATGCTAGTTTTGTAGATTTTTTGTAGCAAAAGTAGATGTTCTTGTAGAGAGCACATTTAAAGTTTCATGTAATTTTAACAAAATTTGTATCCCACATTTTTGTTCTTTATTATTTTTATTTCGGACAAGCTCCGTCAATACAGACAAAAGAAACATCCCTATTTTGGTCCCGTTTTTGTTCAGAACCGGTTGTTTGCTGCACCGTGGTTTGTTGGAGAACGGTGACGGTGAAAACATAAAAGTTATAACATCACCTTCTGTTTTCGTCTCAACTGTGACTGGGTGGTCTTAAGTTTGTCAGTAAGTAATTTGACAACTTCTAACAAAGGTGTAACACCTTCCATTTGCATTTATATGAGAAAGTCGTTATGGCTTCCCTTGGAATTTAATTTCTTGCTACTTACAATAGGGTCGTCAAGCTAATTTATTTACTGCTTTAATTAACATTCTGGACTCATTTGTTTTGGAATAATTATTATGTTCGTAATACCTTTAGTAAGTACGTCATTATTTACTAATTCAAACTTAGGTTAAAGCCTGACAGTGTAAATAGTGATAAAGTATGCATTTTTTTTTGTTTATATTGAATTTATTTAACCTCGTGACGTGATTTATTTAACCACTTTTTCGATAGATTTGCGATAATAACTCCAGATAAGATTTTGAACATACAAAAACTTCCTGCCACTAAAAAACTAACTACGGAAATAGCTACGGGACCCGCCGGCGACCGGTGTGATTGTATATTTTAAAATATACCTATATGTCGAAGCCGATATACAATTTTTATACCGTTAACTTAGTCTAAGTCAAATAAATTAGAATTATGTATAACCTTAAATGAGAAGTTAAGTATCGTGATACATATAGATATCAATAAATACTTAAATATATCATATAGGAAGGTGGTCCCTAAAATACAAGTTGATCTAAATTGGGAGTCAAAAATGTTTTAAGCTTGTAACAATGTATATTTAACAATAAATTTATCTATTTATTTATTTAATATTATACTTGATATCTGATAAAGGTACATTTAATCCGGAGCCAAAACGAAGAAAAAATTGTTACATATTTCGAATGTTAAACTATTTTAACCTCGTAAAAGAACTCTCATATTTTCAAACGAGGCGAATGTAAATTGACCTCGGCCGTTTTCGAGAGCTTAAAATGAAGATAAGGCGAGGTAGCAGGTGTTGTAATTCCAATTTATGTTCCAAGTGGCAATCTGGAAGTCGCTGAGTCGTGCGTTTCACTTATCTTTATAATAAACAAGCTCTGAACTCCTGTACACAGAGTAATTTGAAATGGTTTGCATATGTTTCCTTTCTGTTTTATTCTATTTTCAAATTCATGAAAAACTTACAGCTAGGTTGTTAACACATTTTATGAACTAGAATACATGATTAGACATGTATATACATTCATTTCATTGCTGCCTGTATATTTTTTATTTTATAACGCAAGAACTCTTAGATACATATCTTCATACATATACCAAACGATTTATAGTTCACAGTTATTTATTGGTATAAGTATACAGGTCAAATTAACATTAAAATATATCATCATCATCATCATCTCAGCCATAGGACGTCCACTGCTGGACATAGGCCTCCCCCATTGATTTCCACAAGGACCTGTTGGAAGCGGCCCGCATCCAGCCTTAAAATAAATAATAATAAGAAATTATATTTAAAAATTAACAATATTACATATAGACATCAGCACGTAGTACTAGTTACAATTAGTTATACAAAAAATTTCAGTCATATTTTTATTGCTATAGTTTTTTAATTTTCCATTTCACATACTAGTATAAACCTACCTGATCATTTTTTTAAAGGTTATAAGATTACGTGCGACCGCTGACAGATACAATTTTGGCCTCCTCAAGTCACGAGCGAATAGATACCTTCTAGGCTTGCGTACTCTATCTTAGACCGTGTCATTAGAATCAGATGAGACAGTGGTAAGACGCAAGCTTATAATAATTAAAAATAAACAACCTTTTCACTTAATTTATGTTGATATGTTTGTCGCATACAAAGCCCTAGATTAAATTGGAAGTATTGTTTACAAGCACCTACCTAGGACAGATATTGTGTATTGTGGTATTATGCCTCACTTAAGAATTAATTAAAATAATATAAAAAAAATGTTTAGTTTCAATGGACAAACATGAGAACTTAGTAAGATTTACACGTTAATGGCTAGAGTTTTGCTCATGTTGAGTTTGTTGTAGATCTAAGCTTAGCCTATGTTTAACGTACAGCCCTCCCCCCTAAAGCTCAAATTTTGACATATAAAGCAAACTTGTTTTTTTTAAAAAAATATTTTGAAACGACACAATTTAATTTCAAAAAATACTATCTATGAAACAAAACAAAATTAATATAATTAATAATGGGAACGCTCTTCGGATTAGTTATTATTTAACTATGTACGTAATATTGTGAAATTGGTGTACTTTTTATATTAAGTTAATTGTATAAATCTATCTAATCATTTTATAATTGAAAGCTATCGCTTCAAACTCTGTTTGGTGTTACATTAACCACTGTAAATGTTACTAAGCTCAGCTTAATCGGTGTTATGCGGATTTGAAATGAAACACGGTTTAATTTACAGATTTGCAATAGTGCCTATTGTACGTTTCTAATAATAGTTTTATAAGAAACCTTTTGTATCTGGAAGCGTATGGGTACAAAAAAACGCAAAATTATCCTTTATGAGTAAGTAGTCTTATTTTAGAATCTATAGGAACAGTACCAATCCATCTTTAGGTGACTACACATAACTACTTACGAGTATAATAAAAAACTTTTTTTTTTCACTTTTAAGGTCTAATAATCATCATCATCATCATCATCTCAGCTATAAGACATCCACTGGACAAAGACCTCCACCATTAATTTCCTCAAGGACTAGTTGGAGGCAGCCCGCATCCAGCCCTTTCCTGCAATCTTAGTCAGGTCGTCTGCTCACCTTATCGATGGCCGTCCTATGCTGCGCCTGCCAGTCTGTGGTTTCCATTCAACATTTCGACCTCAGCGGCCTACGACAACTTCAGCTTGCTAATCCTCTGGGCTATGTCGATGGCTTTATATAAATATTAGGTTGTTAAATATTAGAAAATCACGATGAGCATGAGTTTTAATAATAAACGCTTACAGAGTACTTAGGCGACAAAGAGAATACTAAGTAGTAATTTTTTTATATATTGTTAGTATTACTTTAATGCAATATTTTTGCCATAATATATTTTTATTAGATTTTTTTTTTTTTTTTTACATATTGTAAGTTTGCGTTTGACAACTGTCTCACCTGATGTTAAGTGACGACGTTGTCCAGGATTTAGCACGCAAACCTAGAAGGTACCTATTCACTCGCGACTTGAAGACTCCAGGATTGTACATATCGGGAAACACAGACTCGGGCAACGAGTTCCATTCCTTAGTTACTTAATGTATCCAATTTGACTTGTAATGTTGTATTTACCAATAAAATGACTATGACTATGACTAAATTATAATTAGCGTGTTTTATTAGTCACCAGAAACATCTCTGTACTTTAATTTGGTATAAAAACTTAACTGACCATGCATTAAATGAACATCTTAAAACTTCAATAAGCATGTAAACTAATAAAACAAATTGTCATTCAATGGGCACATTGCTGTTGAGTATTCCTTTTCCATTTCAATGCGATTCAACAGCAATCGAATTCCCGTACCGACTAAGAATTTGCATCTAAAAGCCTTTTAAGTGGCTGGCGTAATCAAACGCGCTTTGCAAGGCTTACCTTTATAAATTTAATCAAACCTGAAATAAACCTTTTGAGAAAAATTTTGTGTTAAATGCACTCACTAATTTTTTTTTAATAAAGTTCTTATAACGTTGAGAATAAAAAAAGGACAAGCATATTTTATGTTTATATTATGGCTTTTTATTAATACCATAACTTCATATTTTTAGTTATTTTATATACGTATGGCGTATATAATATTTTACACGTAAAGGTTGAAATAATATCCCACTAATATTATTAATGTGAAAGTTACGATGGATGGATGGATGGATGTTTGTTACTCAATCACGCCAGAACGAATGAACGGATCTAGATGAAATTTGGTATGGAGATAGCTTATACCCTGGATTAGCACATAGGCTTATTTTCATCATCACCATCATCACCGTTTTTCATCACTACGCGGGTAAAACCGCGGGGCGCAGCTAGTTATAAATAAAGATAAATGCAATCAAAAGTTACGATAGTTCATTTGTTTGTTTATAAGTGATCGCAAACTCTCTCTGATCTCTTTTTAAACATAATATTTAAATGTACGTCACAATTTGTGATGGTCATAATTCAATTGTAAAAAAATTGGTTGTAAAGTCGGCTTACGAACGATAGATTTACGTGATAACAACATAATCATGTATGACTTTGACATTGACATTGACATTGACATTGAAATTGACATTGACCATTGACCATTGACCATTGACCATTGACCATTGACCATTGACCATTGACCATTGACCATTGACCATTGACCATTGACCATTGACCATTGACCATTGACCATTGACCATTGACCATTGACCATTGACCATTGACCATTGACCATTGACCATTGACCATTGACCATTGACCATTGACCATTGACCATTGACCATTGACCATTGACCATTGACCATTGACCATTGACCATTGACCATTGACCATTGACCATTGACCATTGACCATTGACCATTGACCATTGACCATTGACCATTGACCATTGACCATTGACCATTGACCATTGACCATTGACCATTCACCGTTACGCGGAACGTTAATATTTTTCATTTTGGCATTCATCAATTTATAAAACGTTATCACGTCAAAAAGGAGTTTTTCAAGAGGTACATAAAAACGTGTATTTTTCTGTGTCATGGTATGTATTTTACCATTTTACTCCATAGACTTTCCTGAAAATATATAAAAACATAAAAACTTTGGCTCTCCTGGAAAAACATACAGTTTGTGAATTCACTTTTTCGAATTAAACCAGCAATATGTTGTATATATTGTCTTGATTCAACAAACATATAGCTAAAATATTCAAAAATGTTTTTCTTTACAAACTTAAAAATTATCACTCTAAGTTCGAAACTATATTAATAATTTTAAAACTCTCATTTTGAAACGAAAAACTATTCTTCAAGAGTTTTTAAATTAGGAACATATATTCATTGTGGCCCCAGTGTTTTGTTTCCGAACTGCAATTGCAAGTTGAATTCTAAAAGTTTAGAACGTGTACGTTTCGTTGAAATAGTTCATAATCTGTGCATACGTTATTTAAATACAATGTAGATAGAATCGAATTAAAGACTCATGTAATTTTTTAAAATTTTCAAACACTTCAACTATACAACTTAATATGTTTTCTCGTTAAGTAGGCTAGATCAATCAAATTTTTTTTAAATGTGTCTTATACAATGTGTTCATTTGTTTTCCAAGGTCTTTCAATTGTCTGTTGTTAGTTTTGAATTTGTAATCAACCAGCTGCTTCTATACGCTATTCACAGTTTGCATTTGGTACCCTTTTCAAAGAAATCGGTGAATACAAGTATATGCAATGATTATTGATCCCGTGATAGCAAGGTACTGATGAGTGAAAAATAATTTTTACAAAATTTTTAAATAAATGCAACCGATTTCAAACTCAAAAGTGTGAAATAACTTGTAGAAGTCAGTAGTACGTACAGTAGAATTATATATCCTGCACCTTTTTTTTTAAGTCGGTTTAGATAACCTCCTCCTTTTTTTGAAGTCGGTTAAAATTTAAATAAAACTGAATTTCATTTAGCAAGATAATAATATTGAAAATGTTGTCATCCATAGAAACGTTCCAGCAACCATTTTGTGTTTCCAACTGCTTATTGTATCGTTAAGCCACGGAGCACAAAGAAGCTAATTACGAAGGTTAATAGCACGTTATTAGCTTAGTTAATGCAAGTTAAGCTTGTTGGCATCTTATAATTTTACTTTGTTGTTTTAAAATTGTTTTAAACTATCGTGAATCTAATTCATGTTTTAATTAGATTATAGGGGCTATTCGCGCACATTTAGATTTCTTAATTTAATTTTGATTAATCTTGATGTTTTGATCAATTAACATTTAGCATACGAGAAATCTTCTCGTGGCCACAATCCGTGCAATTATTGTAAAGTTTTTCTCAATGCAGCTTAATTAAGTAAATTATTTAGAGAATTTTTTTTCTACCGAGGATATAGGTACTATCGAGGCCCATGTGCAACATTGGAAGTCTTATGGCTGACATGATGATGATGATGATATAGGTGTTGGCGGTCACCACACACACACTTTGACAGTGGTCAAACATAAGCTTATAATCAGTAAAAAAAAACCACGCGGTTTCTTTATAGGTCGGCCGAAGGTAAAGATCAAGTCGGTAACCATATCAGGTTGACAGCCGACGACAAAAGTTAAATGCTTACAGGTAGAAGGGCAGTACTTAACCTGATGCATGTTTGATTTTAAATTTTACAAAATGTACAGGCTTCATCATCATCATCATCATCATCATCATCTCAGCCATAGGACGTCCACTGCTGGAAATAGGCCTCCCCCATTGATTTCCACAAGGACCTGTTGGAAGCGGCCCGCATCCAGCCCTTGCCTGCGATCTTAGTCAGGTCGTCTGTCCACCTGGTCGGTGGCCGTCCTATGCTGCGCTTGCCAGTCCGTGGTCTCCACTCGAGAACCTTTCGACCCCAACGGCCATCAGTTCGTCGAGCTATGTGCCCTGCCCACTGCCACTTCAACTTGCTAATCCGCTGGGCTATGTCGGTGACTTTTGTTCTTCTACGGATCTCCTCATTTCTGATTCGATCGCGTAGAGAAACTCCGAGCATAGCCCTTTCCATAGCTCGTTGTGCGACTCTGAGCCTGTTCAGAAGGCCCATAGGCCACATAACAGGCTCAACACATACAGGCTTCATAATTACTAATAACATTTTAAGACCTTTTGATTTTCTTTCTTCTAATGTAAGAAACAGTTAAAGCGCATTTTGTCGTCAATACATAAATTTTAGATAAAGGAAAAATACGGTGGCAAAAAAAAAGTTTTTTTAGTAAACTAGCAAATGAAAACTAATATTTTGCCCAAAAAAATATCTGCATGAACTGTTCTCATAAGCAGTATTTGTTTAAGTTTAATATACAGTCATGTATCACTTAAAACTAAGATGAAAATACTAAAATATATCTATTTAGCAAAAATGGTTACAGTCTTGCTTCAAAAGAAATAATTATAATTAATAGTATAATTTTAAGACTTGCAGTTGGTTTTGAACGAAATTCTTAACTACGAGGATAAAATTAACTTTGTAGTTTGTGCACGTGCTTAAGCGCAACTTAATTGGCTTCGTACCGGTTAATGAGAAAATTCAGGCTACAGGGTCGTTAGCACCTTATATTGCTTTGAGACGACGGAAATTGAACAGAAACTCTTCTACGTCAAAATGAAACTAAATACTTTCTATGACGGTAAATGGCATGAACATAATTATTCATCTAGTTTACGTCAAATCTTTTATATTGGCAACATTAGACTCATATAAAAAAACCCTTACTAAACTTTTACGCCTTTTTATATAAAGTTATTAAAAAACTATTTTGATAATATATACCTATTTTTTTTTTGTAACATGTACTTACCTATAAATTTGTTCCGGTTTTCCGGTTTTTTTGTACATACTTTGAAGGTCTGACAATGCGGTCTTAAGTATTTATTTTGTATCTTTATGTATCTTAAGTATTTTTACCCTCCTAACCCCACCTCCCATTTTTATCGTGATTCTCGTACTGTTGCAACAACGGAAAATATTCAAATAATTTTACCGTTGATCATTGACGTGAAGTAATTTAAATGAAGTGTCGAACATATCAAAACATCGTGAACTTTTTGACATTTTGATAATTTATATGGCAGAACAACGTTTTCCAGGTCAGCTGGTAACATTTTGATTGTGTTTATCATAATCACATACACAATGGAAATTTTGTTAGTGAGACATTTTTAAATATTGCCATCATCAAAATCTTCTTCTTCTTCTTATCGGGTCGGCTGAATATATTTTCCTCTACCAATCTTTTTTGTCATTAGTCATCTCAGTGCTCACATCTTTCATAAATATAATCATTATTCTTACAGTCCATCCATGGTTTCTTCGGCCTTTCTCAACCTCTGTATTAAGGTTAAGTACTCTATATTTATTATATTCTTCCTCCATACCAAGCCCATCTATTGCCTTTCAACTTATCTTTCACTGATGCTTCTTTCAAGCATTCTCTCGTTCCTTATTTTATCCATTCCATCCATCCATTCCTTCACACCGCACATCCATCTCAGCATTCGCATCTCTGCCACATTCACTTTTATTTCATCAACCTCTTTTGCCGCATTCAGCTCCATACATTACGATAGGTCTTACTATAGTCTTATAAATTTTGCCCTTGATTTTCATGGGCCAATCGACCAAGAAAATATTCTATGTAAATTTAAGCTGTTTAATTATGACGCTTAATGAGACACGCTAACAGACAGGACGTGAACACTGTATCTAAAATTCACTCTATTTAATGAAATAAATTATAAACAATTTTTCAATTAAAATTCGTTACCCAAACCACAAAACAGACGTATCTCTTTTGTGCTTAAGATATGTAACGAAATTTGGGCTTTAAACATTTACATAAGCGAGTCATATTATTATTATGTTAAAAGGCAGTGAATTGGAAAAATGTTAAGCTTAAACCGCTAAACGCTCATCAGTTAATCAAGCATTTCAATGTTACACCATAAGAGTTGCTTTTAAAATCACAAGATTAAAGTTTTCCTAAGTAGCCACAACATTCTTCTTGACATAAAATTATGAGCAACTATAATTTTTAAATTAATGTACTCAGTTGAAATGTGTCATGGTTTACACGTTATTTTCATTTTACGCTTAGTACTGTACTGTAATTTGAGCTTTATTTTGTTAGTATATATAGAATAAAGTTAATTGAATGGAACTGAATATATTAATTTTAATGTATTTAGCTCAAAAGCAACTCTAAATCGTTACATTTTTATTTTAATGCCAATTGTGCAACCTTAAGAAATTAACTTCTTAAGTCTAAGAAGTTAACTTCTTAAGTGCATAGGTGTTGTATGCACTTAAGAAGTTACATTTTTAAGGTTCTTAACAAATAGTTTAGCATTGAACGTAAAACATAGCCACAAGATTATTTTGCTTTCACATGTCAAAGAACAGAAGAGACAGAATTGAAACAAGGTAGTTATGGCCTGTGATGATATTTATCGAGACGTCTGTCAATCTTATTTATTTTATGTATGTTATTTATTTTATTTATTATGGACAAATACGGTACGTATCATCATCATCATCATCTCAGCCATAAGATGTCCACTGCTGGACATAGGCCTCCCCCATTGATTTCCACAAGGACCGATTGGAAGCGGCCCGCATCCAGCACTTGCCTGCGATCTTAGTCAGGTCGTCTGTCCACCTGATCGGTGGCCGTCCTATGCTGGGCTTGCCAGTCCGTGGTCTCCTTTCGAGAACCATTTGGTCCCAACGGCCATCGGTTCTTCGAACTATATACCCTGCCCACTGCCACTTCAACAAAAAGTGTTAAACTTGCTATGTTCTTTAGTTAGGTGTATTTAAAAGTACACCTAACTAAGGAAAATAGCTAGTCAAGAAACTTTTTTTTAAGATTGTAAGCTTACGTTTTTTAATTTTAATATAATTTCACTTTTCTATCCATCAAGTGAGATAGTGGTCAAACTCTAGATAAACAAACATAATTATATCAAGAAAAAGAAAGAGAAATAAAACAAACTAATGAAATAACGTTTAATGATCGCTATAATTTTTTACGTATATATTTTAGCTTTTTTAAAAACCGTTTTGTGTATAAACAATTTACGGTAACAGTTTTTAGTCAAAGCGCGTCAATTGGAAGCCAACACGTTTGGTAATAAAATGTACGAAAATACGGCTTCTCTGTCCAATATAGCCAATGGCCGTCGGGCTGCGTCAATGCGCACATTCGTTACCGTTTTTCACTTTTTGATTAGCGAGTCCAACGATACTAGACTGGCCCATGTTGGTTAAATAAACAAAAAGCTTTTGATGGGGCTTTAGAGTAGTGGGTGATTTTGGATTGCGGCTTTTTGATCTTTATTCGCTATATTCAAATATTCGATGACATATCAGATAGGAATTGTCGCTTTTTAAGTAATAATAATAATAATATGGGACAACATTCACACAAGGTCTTCAGGTCCCAAACTAGGCAGAGCCTGTACTATGGTAACCTGATGACTGATATATATATACTTAAATACATATACACACCCAGACACAGGTCAAACAGACATGTTCATACACACAAATGTTTGACCTGTCCGGGAATCGAACCCGGGACCAGCGGCTCAGAAGGCAGAGTGCTACCAACTGCGCCAACCGACCAGTCGAAGTGACGATTACTATCTAGTATTTTGCAAAATATTATGTTACTTTTTGTTTGATAAAGTTTATAGAGTAGTTGGTGATTTTGGATTGCTGCTTTATGATCTTTATTCATCATCTCAAAATTAGGAAATTAAAAAAAAACAGTTACAGCAAAAACAATATTAAAAATATTCCAAATATTTAGCACATATTATTAGCGCAAACGTCTTCTGAAGTGGTGTGCCTGCTAGGAATATTATTTTACGAGCAATGCCTTGCACAGGTCATGTTCCCTTAATGCAAATTACTATGTGAACAAGCCTTGAGACCACGACGATGTTACGGACAAGCTTCTTAGTGCAGTCTCATGAACAGCTTTATTTCAAGCGTAAGGCTAGAAGCGCCTCTGTGAATTGGCCGTTTTGTTAATTAACACGCTGTATTTAAAAAAGAAAACTGTAGCACGTGACTTAAACATGTAAATGGTATGAAATGTGCACCTTTTAAATAAAATACTGGTATCAATGATAATCATACATACATTCATACATACATACATACTTACATACATATATTCACGCAACTTTCCCGGAGGGGTAAGCAGAGATCACAGCTTTCCAGATGCTACGATCCCGATACACTTCTTTTGCTTCATCCACGCTCATCAGACCTTTCATACAAGAGCGTTTTTTTTTCCTCTCCTAGGCCTTTCAATATTACCATTATCTTCACCCATGTATACCTGCTTAGTCAATCTCCTTTTGTTCACTCTCTTTAAATGAAAAAACTACTTATCCCACTAATCCCACTAATATTATAAAGGTTAAAGTTAATATTACAAATGTCAAAGTTTAGATGGATGGATGGATAAACGTGTAGTTACTCAATCACGCTAGAACGGCTGAACGGATCTAGATGAAATTTGGCTTTGTGCCAAATTTCATAGTAGTATAATAGATTATAGTCTGGAATAGCACATTAGCTTTTTATCCCGGTAAAATATATGATATGATCGATGAAGCGGGAAAACCGTAATCCACGCGGGTGAAAATTTTGTTTTGTAAAACTTTCGCTAGTATTTTTGTAAATACTTCTAAAAGTAAGTATTATTAATATACGAGCGAAAGTTTAAAAAAAAATACTGTGTTTGATCACGTCACACTACCAGGAAAGTATGCAGTTTTATATTTCACTATTTTTTAATCGAATGAACTGTGAAATTCAGATCACTTTTGTAATCAATACTCATCGTGTCTGAATGTGTTAAACCTACCTTTATTAACACTTTTTAAATTTAACATAAAAGACAGGATATTCCAAAAAAAATAATTCCAAATCTATGGGTAATCATAATAATATGGACTCAAAATGAAAATGTAAAAATTTTAAACTTGTTTCACAGTGAGGCTTGCGATAAACCACTATTTTGAAAATGTCACTACTGCCAAAACCAGTGATGCATTGCATGAGATTTTTTCAACGTAAAAGTCAGGGTTTTACGGAAATAGTTTGATGGATTAATCAATGGAGTGTTAACTGTTGCTAGACCCGACCCATAAGGTTCCAAAGCAGTTTTTCTACATAATAGTATAATCTGTGACGCGGCGCAACACGCATGCGCGATCAGGAAATGGATTTTGGCGTTACACGCTTTCAAATAAATGCAGACATATGTTGTAATTTTACGTAAATTTCATTATCTATTTTATGGGATTAGATAAAGTAGTATATGAAACTGCACATAATTCGGTCTTAAAACTGTTTCATAAAATACATGCATAAATGATTTGGAATATTAAAATCAACAAATTATAACATTACAGATGAATAACAGCTTTAATATTTTCTGTACATTGCGAATTTGATATTATTTTAACAAAATTTTAAATGTTTAAGACGTTTGTAAGGACCTGCCTAAGACATTTTAGACCCCTGATTCCAAGAAAGTTATTACGTATATGCATGCTCACTAACGTGGATTTTTTTACAAGTTTTGAAAGAAATACATATTTTATTACTAAAGTGCGTCAATTTTAGGGCTTCTTTTTTCTCCCAATGTCCAAATAATCAACAGTTATTTTAATGAAAAACCTAATAAGAAAATCTTATTTAGTTTAAAATATCATCTTCACTGCATTTATATTTCGTTCATTCTTTTGCCATATTCAAGTCTCCGTACAATCATAAGTGTTGCCACTAGCATACCTCTTTGTGCTGCCAGTAATGCCTGATTAATATACTATTTTAAATTAAAATGTAAATGCTTCAAACAAAATACAAATAACAGTAAAACATTTAAAATTACTCAGCTTCTGTCGACAGAAACATTAATGAACGACCAGAATTAGTTGTGTAAATTATTCGCGTACAATCCGAAGTGTTGCCACCTAAAAAATAGTTCTATAATTTAGGAGCTTGTATTTCAAAACACACAGTTTTGTAATAACTCCAACCTGGTGTTAAAATTTATGTTTTCATAACGTAAGCTGTTTTTTGTCTCCGAAAATAATTTTGGTGACGGCTAGGGTTGAAGCTGAGGTTTTTATTAAAAATACTTTTGCGAACAACGCAATGCGTAAAAGAGTATGTAGTACCAACCTACAAAATTTGTTTCTTTCATTCATTCACATGCCGTGGGGTACCGGCATAGAATAGTACCCCCCCATGTCTTCCCGTGGGTGTCGTAAGAGTCGACTAAGGGATCGCGCACCAGAAGGATGGGCAGCAGCGCCTTCTGAGACTCACATTTGTACTGCGCTCGCCAACCCGCCTGCCAAGCGTGGCGAGTATTGGCAAACCCCCCCCTATGAGAGTACAAAATACGACCAGGCCCCCAGTCCCCGGCAGCTCCGCTAAAGCTGGCTCCGGTAGCGGCCAGTGTAACGGTGGAGCAGGGGGTGCGAAGAATCCCCGGCAGACGCACGGCTACCACTCCTTCATTAAACGACCTCTGGCCCTGGTAACACATAACGTAAGAACTTTGTTGGCAGACAAGAGGATCGTCGAGCTGGAAGAAGAAATGAGTAAGTTACACTGGGATATCCTGGGGTTATGTGAAGTCCGTAGAGAGGGTGAGGACACCATAACCCTAAAATCCGGTAACTTGCTCTACTACCGGGAAGGTGACCAAAAGTCCCAAGGTGGTGTCGGATTTCTCGTTCGCAAGTCCCTCACTAACAACATTATTACCATCGATAGCGTTTCGAGCAGGGTGGCATACCTAATACTCAGAATATCAAGTAGGTATTCGTTGAAGGTCATTCAGGTATATGCACCGACCTCGAAACTCGGAACCGATGAGGAGGTAGAGGCTATGTATGAGGACATTAGTAGGGCCATGCATACCTCCAAGACCCATTATACTGTTGTTATGGGGGACTTTAACGCAAAGTTGGGCAAAAAAAGTGATGGAGAGTTGAGAGTGGGGCAATTTGGTTATGGACAACGGAACCCCAGGGGACAGAGGCTGGCCGACTTCATGGAGAAAGAGGGACTCTTTATGATGAACTCTTTCTTTCAGAAGCTGCCTCACAGGAAATGGACCTGGTTGAGTCCTAACGGTTCCACGAGAAATGAGATCGATTTCATCATGACAACCAAGAAACAAATATTCAATGATGTCTCTGTGATCAACATGGTGAAAACCGGTAGTGATCACCGCATAGTAAGAGGCATATTGAATATTAATGTTAAACTTGAGAGGTCCCGTTTGATGAAATCCACGCTCCGACCTCAAAATGTCCATATTCAAAACCCCGAGAGCTTTCAACTTGAGCTATCCAATCGCTTTGCTTGCCTTGAGAACTGTGCGTCGGTGGACGAGACCAACAACAGGTTTGTAGAAACTGTCCAGGCAGTGGGGTCTTAGTTCTTCAAACCCCGCCCCACAAATGGACCTCAAAAACTCTCCAGCCATACCCTTGACCTCATGGCTGAACGACGCTCGTTGCAACTGCAATCATCTGATGACGCTGCGTCATATAGGCAGCTCAATAGACAAATATGGAAATCCTTCGACACGACATCCGTACCTTTAATACAAATCGTATTGAAGATACGATCGAACGGAGAAAAGGCTCCAAAGTGTTTGCAAGAGACCGGTCTATTGGGCAAAGCCAGATGACTAAGCTGAAGAGAGATGATGGCAGTATAGCGTCGACCAAAGCAGAGGTGCTTGGAGAGATTGAGAGGTTCTATGGGCAGCTATACACTTCGGTCGCTAAGCCTGTTGGTAGCTTGGCCAAAGACCCAAGAGCCAAGCTAACCCGACACTATACCGAAGACATCCCGGACATCAGCCTGTACGAGATTAGGATGGCTCTGAAGCAGCTTAAGAACAACAAGGCGCCGGGTGACGACGGAATCACAGCAGAGCTTATGAAAGCGGGTGACTCACCGATACTGAAAGTCCTTCAGAAGCTCTTTAATTCCGTGGTCCTCAAAGGTTCAACGCCGGAAGCATGGAACAGAAGCCTAGCGGGGTTGTTCTTTAAGAAGGGTGACAACACATTGCTTAAGAACTACAGACCCATTTCGCTTCTGAGCCATGTTTACAAGCTGTTTTCAAGAGTCATCGCGAATCGTCTCGAACGCAGGTTTGATGACTTCCAGCCTCCCGAACAAGCCGGTTTCCGAAAAGGCTACAGCACCGTAGATCACATCCATACGCTGCGGCAAGTTATACAGAAGACCGAGGAGTATAACTTGCCCTTATGTCTAGCGTTTGTGGACTATGAGAAAGCCTTTGATTCGATCGAGACGTGGGCGGTGCTTGAGTCTCTCCAGCGGTGCCGTATTGACCATCGGTATATCGAAGTGTTGAAGTGTTTGTACAATAACGCCACCATGTCGGTCCGAGTACAAGAGCAAATTTCGAAGGCGATTCCATTGCAACGCGGCGTGAGACAGGGAGACGTTATCTCTCCGAAACTGTTCACTGCCGCATTGGAAGACGCCTTCAAGCTCTTGGAATGGCAAGGATTCGGCATCAACATCAACGGCGAGTACATCACTCACCTTCGGTTTGCCGACGATATTGTGGTCATGGCAGAATCGATGGAAGATCTTAGTACGATGCTCGAAGGCCTCAACAGAGTTTCCCTAAGGGTGGGTCTTAAAATGAACATGGACAAGACGAAAATTATGTCGAATGCCCATGTTGCGCCCGCCCCCATATCAATTGGGAACTCGATTCTCAAAGTTGTTGACCACTACATCTACCTAGGACATACAGTCCAATTAGGTAAGTCCAACTTTGAGAAAGAGGCCAATCGTCGAATCCAACTCGGCTGGGCAGCGTTCGGGAAGCTACGAGACGTCTTCTCGTCCAAAATACCACAATGCCTGAAAACGAGGGTCTTCGAACAGTGTGTGTTACCAGTGATGACTTACGGATCTGAAACGTGGTCCCTGACTATGGGCCTTCTGAACAGGCTCAGAGTCGCACAACGAGCTATGGAAAGGGCTATGCTCGGAGTTTCTCTACGCGATCGAATCAGAAATGAGGAGATCCGTAGAAGAACAAAAGTCACCGACATAGCCCAGCGGATTAGCAAGTTGAAGTGGCAGTGGGCAGGGCACATCGCTCGACGAACTGATGGCCGTTGGGGTCGAAAGGTTCTCGAGTGGAGACCACGGACTGGCAAGCGCAGCATAGGACGGCCACCGACCAGGTGGACAGACGACCTGACTAAGATCACAGGCAAGGGCTGGATGCGGGCCGCTTCCAACAGGTCCTTGTGGAAATCAATGGGGGAGGCCTATGTCCAGCAGTGGACGTCCTATGGCTGAGATGATGATGATGATGATTATGATGATTCATTCATCGCAGACAAGGGACTTCCACTGTTGGACATATGCCTCCCCATATAGGGGGGATTTACCAATATACGCCACGCATGGCGGGCGGGTTAGCGAGCGCAGTATGGTTTAATCTTAACGTATCTCCGAAAGCTTCCGAAACTCTCATAAAATTCTTCCCTTACGCCAGTCTGCCAAAAGTACTCATGACTTAATTTTGTAGACCCTCTCCTTGCTGACGAATTCCTCGCCTCCACTTGTTCAATTCACACCTAACCCAGCTAATGACGACAAAATATGTAACTTTAATTATGTACTTATGTACATCCAATGATGTTTTACTAAAGATGAGGTATATTCATACTGCGCGGTGCTCAGATTTTGTTCCTTTACGACATAAACATGCTTACTGCGACAGATAATACGGTACAAATAATATAGAAAAGGATAGCTATATGTCTAGACTTGCGCTTGAAATACGCGTCGCAATGAAAATTACTACAATTGACTTAATTTTGCCGGCTCAGTTTCCGCGCGCTTGTGCCACATCTACCTCATATAAACAGATAATATCATTGTGTACATCCATATATTCATGCCTTTTTTGCGTAGGGGCAGGCAGAGACCACAGCTTAAATTGCTTCGATCCCGACACACTTGATTCCCTTCAGTTATAAAGTTAATAAAAATAATAAACCTATTCTAGTTTACATAAAAAATGCCGTTTACCTTTGTCATTGATTTATCCAAAGACGGTAATATTTTGGATGTTACCTTAAAATTACAGAATTTCGACGATTGACTAAAAAAGCACTGGACTTACAAACTCGGGCGTTATACGACAACGGGCAACATTTACCGTTTCAGATTGTCAGATACAGCTTACAATTTTGATGGCTCTCGTCGTATGTGAAATCCGCAGGTAGGTATATGGCTTTAGTTTGTCTGTTCTACCACTACTATTTTCCCAGATCAACTTTAAGTGCTGCGCGAGCATAAAGTAATTGAAACAGGAGAAATGAAACGAATTCCAGTCTAGTTTTCATGAGATAAAAGATTATGCAATAATAAAAAAATGTTGGTGTTAAAAAAAAATCTAATTCTAAATTTCTCTTACTTTATAGTCGTCGTAGCTCAGATGTTGGACTTACATCCTGGCCAGGCTAAACTTGCATAATGTATATGTGTAGATCATAGATGTTTGTCATGTTTTGATCAGGAATATTAATTTCCATGTGCTCATAGTAAACGCTAAAATCTCAGAAATCATTAGCAATATTATTGTTTGTAAAGATGCAATAATTATTTATATAAAATACTAGTAGCGCCCCGCGGTTTCACCCGCGTGGAATATGGCATTTCCCCTACCTCAACTACCCCACGGGAACTTTACTTTTTCCGAGATAAAAGTAACCTATGTGTTAATCCAGGGTATAAGCTATCTCCATACCAAATTTTATCAAAATTGGTGAAGCCATTTGAGTGTAAAGAGGTAACAAACATACGAGGTAACATACACACAAACTTGCGCATTTTTAATATTAGTAGGATTTATTTCGCTAACAGTTTAATTAAACTATTATGCATAAATAAGTGATCCGTGAATTATTTAATTACTTACGTATGGTTATTGGTTTGTAGGTGCTTCATATTTAAGCAACGGATACATGGATTTATTTTTATAGATTATGGCGTTACTTCGCGGAATTGTTTTAATACTTTATTATGGCGGTGATTTTGCGGAAAAAAAAATCAAAAAGATGTTTTAATTATTCAACAATAAGTGTTCATTTCATGTGAAAAATTATCGCCATCTAGAATTAATATCATTACGTGCCGCGTAATTTGACACACCGCGCAATACTCTAGTTATGGTTTATTATGTCATCAAAACTGATGTTATTTTTACACAATAGGAATAGAAATACGGGAATTTTAAGTCACGTAATAAGTCAGAGTGTTCCGACTATAGTTTCGACCACATTCGGTGGTCGTATCTATGAATATACGGGGCGCTCGCGGACGCATTCGCGGTTCGCCTAGTACTACTAATTACGTGATTAATTCCCGTGTTTTAAATATTCATAATTATGGTTTAAATAATATTTCTTTTTAGCTAAATTACAAATTAAAATTTGTGTGAAAATTGTCTGGTAACCCTCATATTTTTTGTGTCTGTAAAATACAGTTAAGTCTCGTAGTAGTATCCAACCGTTTGAGAAATCCACAGCGAGGCAGCTCGTTACTCGAACGAACGCTTTTTCTATTTGCGCTGACGTAAACTACAATCAAAGACCGTGGCGTTCCGCTCGCTAAATATTAACAATTTGTGTACATACGATATCTGTGCGAATGCAGGCACATTCGAAATTGTTTTTATCCAACAGTATGCTTTACTTATTGTGACATGCTGGTACAAAAAACACACACTGTTGTTGAAATAAGGTACATAATCTGTTTGAGCTACAATGTGGCTGTTACGTCTATCCTTTGATTTGAAATGGGTAGAATAACACTATCATTATATTATTATTATTATGATAGTGAGGTAAGTGAGGTCAGTGAGTAATTCCCGTGATTTATACATATTATGAATGTATAAAACACGGGAATTACTCATGTAATAAGTCACAGGGTTCCGACTATAGTTTCGACCACATTCGGTGGTCTTTTTCAAGGACAGTACGGAGCGCTCGCGGACGCGGTCGCGTTTCGCATAGTACTGCAAACCGCGACCGCGTCCGCGGTACTACGTGAGTAATTCTCGTGTTTTATTCATTCATAATGTGTCGAAACCACGTCAGTATAAAGAACAAAATTACTTTATTAAATCACGTTATTATTATATAATAACAATATTTTGAGACTACAAGGACCCTTCTGATGGATGATAAAAACGCTGTAACAAGATTAAAATTGAATTGAACAATTATAGAAGGTCTCGCAG
This sequence comes from Apeira syringaria, assembly GCA_934044485.1. NCBI lineage: Eukaryota > Metazoa > Arthropoda > Insecta > Lepidoptera > Geometridae > Apeira > Apeira syringaria. The sequence continues at coordinate 7,483,378 of OW203670.1, read as the reverse complement.
CAATATTGAGTCAAGGGTCATATACAAAAGGCAGTACAACTTTATGCTTAAAGTACTAGCTTCGCCCCGCGGTTTTACCCGCGTGATGATGACTGATGATGATGATGATAATGAAAAGTAGCCTATGTGTTATTCCGGGACCTGAACTATATATACATACCAAATTTCATCCAAATCCGGCTAGCCGTTTAGGCGTGATTTTTTATTTTTTTTATTTAGCATTGTAATTCAGCGTGGCAATGCTGCTAGCATTCTGGGCACGCTGCCGGCCGGTAGCGGGTTAGAACATTTGAGTTATCTATAGGCTGCCGATGGCTGGTGGATTGCTCAAATGTTATTGTAGTAGCTGCAGTATTGTAATTAGTTATTAGTGTTTTATTTTAATTTAGGCGTGATTGAGTAACAAACATCCATCCATCCAAAATTTCACATTTATAATAATTAGTGGGACTAGCGGTCTCATGTTTCTGTAATTTCACCGGAAAACATACTTTTCTGACCGGAACACTACAGCCTGGCGGTAGAAATACGTTTGGTGGCAGTACTTCCCCGGGCGAACTCTCGCGTGCTCTTGCTCTTAGAATAATAATTTATTTAGCTCTTAGAATATTTTTTTTTTTGTTTTTGTATTTATCTATTAACATTAATTACTTTTGCACCCACAGCTTACGCCAATACGTATAATGACTCAATATAGCAATGTTGCAATTGGGTTTATACAGATGGATGAAACAAATCGAATTCCAATTTGCTTATAATTTACATGATATTGATCATTTTGCTGTACGAATGTAATTAATACATAAACTTACTATATTTATCTGTAAATAAAATTTTATCGTTGTATTGCCGAACATATATACATATAGACTAGTTCCTTATGTACCTATATTAATAATCATCATCTCAGCCATAGGACGTCCACTGCTGGACATAGGCCTCCCCCATTGATTTCCACAAGGACCTGTTGGAAGCGGCCCGCATCCAGCCCTTGCCTGCGATCTTAGTCAGGTCGTCTGTCCACCTTGTCGGTGGCCGTCCTATGCTGCGCTTGCCAGTCCGTGGTCTCCATTCTAGAACTTTTCGACCCCAACGGCCATCAGTTTTTCGAGCTATGTGCCCTGCCCACTGCCACTTAATAATAATAAAAATAAGCAATGTAAATGTGAAGCAATCTTAAACATATTAATAATAATAAAATAAATAATAACTGTGTGCTGTGATTGTGTGTGTCCATGCCTCCAGCGATACAAGGAATTCCAGTGCAGGGTTCTAAGTAGGATAAACAAAACAATTATTTTCAGTTCTTAAACTAATACATGCACTAATTTATACCTTATTTGTGATCTGAGAAATTCCCTTTATACATTATGGTTACAATCTGCATTTCCATTGATCAGAACCGATAATGGACCGACTTCAACACTTAAAAGTGTGAAATAACTTGTCGAAGTCGGTACCATGAGCACAATATTGTGATGATAGTTACTTATGTGAACTATCATGGTAACGACTTCAAAAAGTTATTTCATACTTTTGAGTGTTGAAATTGATTCCGTTTTTTGGTTAAAAAAAAATGTTATCCATTCGTTTCACATACCTATGTTATTTAAGTTAAACTTTTCCTTATATTTACAACAGCACAAAGCATGCCTATAAAAACAGTTTAAAGTTACCAAGAAACTTTATAGTTTTATCGTTCTCAACATCAACAATGTAAACTTCTTCCCCTAACTTAGACAGTTCACAGCCTACACGTTTATCAGTAACTTGATAAAGTTGTGCTTTGTGACGTCATTTGTGGCCGGTATGTTGACGATATTTGTACAATACTATCGATCGATAGAGGTAAAGTAACACATTTGCAAATAAAGAAAACTAAATAGTCAGTAGTACTAGTAATTTAATTTAAAAAGTAATTCAATTTCATTAAAGCAAAGATGTCATGCCGTGCAGTGGTGGCCTAGAATAGTCCCCCCCCCCCATCTCTTTCTGCGGGTGCCGTAAGAGAGACTAGGGGTCACGCACCAGGAGGAGGGCAGCAGCGCCTTCCGAGGATATGAAATCATACTGCACTCGCCAACCCGCCTGCCAAGTGTGGCGAGTATTGGCAAATCCCCCCTATATTGGGAGGCATACAACAGACTGGTTAGTTGGCGCAGTTGGTAGCACTCTGCCTTCTGAGCCGTTGGTCCCGGGTTTGATTCCCGGACAGGTCAAACATTTGTGTGTATGAACATGTCTGTTTGACCTGTGTCTGGGTGTGTATATGTATATAAGTATATATATCAGTCATCAGGTTACCATAGTACAGGCTCTGGCTAGTTTCGGACCTGAAGACCTTGTGTAGATGTTATTAAATAAATAAATATGTCTAGCAGTGAACGTCCTATGGCTGCGATGCATTAATGAACGAATGAAACACAAGATTGTTTGGATGTGTGTTACTCTTTCACGCTCAAACAGCTGGTTGGAGGGATCTGTATGAAATTTGGTATGTAGATACTTCAGCTAGTATATTATACATACACACATACATTTAGGTGTTTGAGCTTTGTCTTCCGTAAATGTAAAGACTTTAAAAATTCAAAAACTAAAATTCCAGTCTACAACGCTATAGTTCGCGGTAGCATGGAATACTGCAGTGTCGTGTGGAACCCTTATTATGATATTTATATTAATCGGCTATAATTGCTTACTCGTGTAATTTAGCCAAAAACTATAATAGTTATTCCGATAGATTAAATCATTTTAAGATAAGTTCCCTAAAGGATCGAAGACGGATGTTGGACCTCTCATTTCTTTTTAAGGTGGCTGATGGTTTGCTTGACGCCTCCGAATTATTAGCATCTTTACATTTTTCAGCTCCGACAAGAACACCTCGGTTACGTAGCTTTAACTTACTCAGGAGCAACAATCAAATCTAACTTAGGCCTGAATGCACCACTCAATAGATTCATTACAGAATATATCTCACCAAAAAACGAGAGAGTGGACTTATTTACTGAATCTTTTGGCAAATTTAAATTAGCGATCCAACAGTCCTGATTTATATTTGTACCTTTAACTACTACTTTTCAAATATTGTAAAAATATAAATTTTATTTTCTTTGTATTGTTAATTGATGGCCAACCTTTTAAATGTTATTTCTCAATCATTATGACAATAATTGTGGCATAGTCATCAATAGCTAGTACTAGTAAAACTGCTCGCTCACTTTTCTACGCAAGCTGTCTTCCCCTATAATTATAGTTACACTTAGCATTTTTTTAGTTTCTTGTATCAGTGTACATTACGTTGGGGTTCAAATAAATAAATACATATAAACTTATACTCGCAAAAATAAAACTTCAACTTGTAAGTTTTCAATATCGAAACGTTCTCTAAACTTATGACATTTCACGCTAACATTATAAAGGCGAAAGTTTGAGTGTCGTTTATCGTTTGTGTGTTTGTATGTATCCTCCTTCACGCTGAGACGACTGAAAGGATTTGCATGAAACTTACAATGAAGATAGCTTTAACCATGCACATAGGATACTTTTTATCCTGGAAAATGTATAGTTCCCGTGGGATGATTGAGGTAGTGGGAAAACAGACCATGCGGGTGAAACCGCGGAGCAAATCTTGTCATACATAACTTAACACATAACATTAACCTTCAAAGCCACTTTATCTCGAACTTCTCACTACTTTAGCACCATCTATCAAGATAGACCTCAAAACTCTCCAAAGCTCGAGCATAAATCACGTGTGAACTGATTTCGCACTCGGCCAAGTGTGAATACATCCATTTAGGTCTATACAACGATGATATAAAATTTCGTATAGATATGTCATAAGATTCAAAACACTTAGGAACAGACCAGATGGTCTGAGAACTTTCTTATCCATAAACATGTTATATTTACTTCTTTTATTTATTTTTGCATCATTCAATAAGATACTTATTTTTGGTAATAGTGATACTCCTAATTCTGTTAATCACACAAAATAATTAAAATCTAAAGATTCTTATTTTATTTCTTATTGTATCTCTAATATTACACGAAAAGATTTATTCTATTGCTGATAGTACGTAGCGTTTCGCTTCCACTTTCTTAATGCGTACTGCCGAGGAATGGAACTCGTTGCCCGAGTCTGTGTTTATACGTACAATCCTGGAGTCTTCAAGTCGCGAGTGAATAGGTACCTTCTAGGTTTACGTGCTATATATCCTATACAATGTCATCACTTAACATCAGGCGAGACAGTTGTCAAACGCAAAGTTATAAGTAAAAATACTCTAGCAAAAATGATTATTCATTAAAATTCTATGACCAATGTGTTTACTACAATTGATACCACATTACTGACCAATGAGCGACAATGAACGGAATCGTGGTAAAAAATGAACTAAAATTGCTTAAAAAAATAATTTTAAATATATGTAATGATAATGTAATTATGATCATATGGCATTCAGCTAAATGATGTAAAGCATGTCACGGGAGATGCAGAAAATGAGAGACGAGAAAAATTTAAGATTAACGAAAAATCACTATTATAAAGTATACACACACACACCCGCACTAGGATACCCTGTGTCACGGGAAGCATAGACACACTCAATCACAATACACAAACATCCAAGACCCGAGAACAAACATTTTTGCTCATCACAGAAATGTTTGCCCCGGCCGGGATTCGAACCTAGGGTCGCGGTTCCAAAGTCAGTGTCACTGATAACTGAGCCACGATGACCGTATATAATTATATATATACCTACTTTACTATCAAGCATTCAGTTAATGACATTAGTGAGCTAACATTAAAAAGACGAGGAGCCATCTGCAGCATTTACAAGTTCATTTCAGTAAGTTGTAACTCATTGTGATTTTGAGAAATTAATCGATTTAATTATATACTAGTAGCACCCCGCGGTTTCACCCGCGTGGATTATGGTTTTCCCGCTATCTCAATTATCACAAGGGAACTATACTTTTTCCGGGATAAAAGTAGCCTATGTGTTAATCCAGAGTTTAAAATATCTCCATACCAAATTTCATCGTAATCAGTGTAGCCGTTTGAGCGTGAAGAAGTAACAAACAAACACATATACTTTCAGATTTATAATATAGTAGTATGTACGTATTATCAAAACAAGAACCAAAACTTTGATAATTTTTCACTGGATCCTTTCAATGAAAAAAAATAGTTAAGTTAATAACTGACGGAGCTGTGAAAGAACAAACATAATAATAAAATTATTAATTAAAAAAACAAAAAACCCGACTGCGTCAATATCTGCCATTTTTAAATGGCATTATACAATACAAAATTTTTGTAAATCAATGGTCTGGTCACTAGTTATTATTCGATACGAGTTTTACCCACATAGTTACTGACTATAAGATAAAACAGGTTTCAAGTTTAACTCTCATGAAATTCTCCTTCTTGCCCCACTCCCGCGCTGTGTGGAGTCGGTACAGTACGTTTTCCTCTTGTACTATTTGATAAAGGCTAGCATGAAGATGTATTTTAGTCACTGTAACACACAACAAATCTAATAACGATTGTGATTTTTTTCGCAAAGACTACGTGACATGAAATATTATGATAACCTCAAAATTATACGTACGTATATACGTAATTACATACATTAAAAATTATAGATATTTCCAGTACTTAACTGAGAAAACTTAAGTTTTTTCTTTTGATTAATTTGAGTATTCTAGACATTAATGAATTTTCTATCGAGCTAATCTGAAGAATATCCTTTCAATGAAAAAAAATATTTAAGTTCATACCTGACGGAGCTGTGAAAGAACAAACATAATAATAAAATTATTAATTAAAAAAACAAAAAACCCGACTGCGTCAATATCTGCCATTTTTTTAAATTAATTGAACAACTGATGAAAAGATGGAAACAAGATTTTAATTTCCATATTTTATTTTGGTTTTGAATGATCTTAGTTGAGTGTTCACAAACGCAGTGACTCTCGAGTCAAAACAACTTTCAATTTAATGATGATATCGGTAACTATCGAAAATACCTTCACTTCAAATTACTTTGTGTGTGGGTAGGTAATATATTAAACAAAGTTTCCAAGTCAACAACTCCCACACTAGTCCACGAAGTTACTGAATCAATTTATAACAATAACAGCTGACGCGGCTAATTAAGATTCATGATAGATGGATACAGGCCTTAATAATTACTTGGCTGTTGCACGCGGATTTGTTTGCGAATATTGGAAAAATAATTTATAGAAAATTTAAGGGTATGAAGAAATAAATCCTACATATTATATAAGGGTTTTTTTTATCTCGTCACTCTAATATTATAAATTCGAAAGCTTGTATGTTTGCGTGTTTGTTACGTCTTTATATAGATATCAATAAAATCCCAAATTTAAGTACCTTATAACCTACTTACCATATAACCAAGGTAATCGGGTCTTTAAAGCGCCTTTATGAAGGCATATATTCGGACGGCTAGTAGATTGCTACTACGGCTTAGTTGGCAAAGTAACAGGGATGGAATTATGGAGTCTTGGGTTCCACTCTCACCAATAGTCAATTTTTTTTCTTCAAAACTTTGAACCTGTATTTTTTTTTTTTTAACATTCACACAAGGTCTTCAGGTCCCAAACTAGGCAGAGCCTGTACTATGGTAACCTGATGACTGATATATATACTTTTATACATATACACACCCAGACACAGGTCAAACAGACATGTTCATACACACAAATGTTTGACCTGTCCGGGAATCGAACCCGGGACCAGCGGCTCACAAGGCAGAGTGCTACCAACTGCGCCAACCGGCCAGCCAATATATTTCAGTTTTTTTTTTATGTAAAGGATCTTGTGTTCGCAACTTTTGTGTAAGTTATATATTTTCATAGTTTGGGTACTTATTGAATATATTGAGCAGAGTAATGGAGCGTAGGTAAGTAGACACAGTTGGCATGCAGCCGCTATACTACACGCTGAGAGAGATTGTACACCGAAGTGCGAAATAAGATTCTTACTTGCCAACTTCTACCATTATATCAGAATATTGCAATGAACTTATGATAAAATGAAATAAATAATGAAGTTACAGTACTAGGCGAATCGCGACCGTGTCCGCGAGCGCCCCGTACTCTCCTTGAAAAAGACCACCGAATGTGGTTGAAACTATAGTCGGAACCTTCTGACTTATTACGTGAGTAACTCCCGTGTTTTATACATTTATAATGTAAATAATGAAATAACCTCCAAAAAAAGAGTTCCTGGATGCAGCTCCGTCATTTATACACTTTAGATAATGTTAGAACTGACGGTGCAAATAATAACGCTAAATCTGTACAGTATAAAAAAAGAAAAAAAAACTTAACATCCAACAGTATATTTACTTTAAATATTTTAGAAAGCTTATAGATTCAGTCGTTACTTTGTGGAAATCCATAAAAAAAGATATTAATAAACAATATTTAGTGTTTCTTCCGGACTTTAAATTATTCCAGGCTACCATACAGTATGCACCGCCTCTCCTTCCGCATAAATTGCATCCAGGAAGTATACAGTACGGTATGTAGATGCAATCTTCCGTAACTGGAATCTCTTCGACACGTGTTTCGTCGTATCGGTCAAAGGCTGATGTCATAATAGTTGACTTTACAACTACACGTCGGAAGGAAGTAATAATAGCGAAAATAAAATTATTTAATAAGTCTCAACGTGTAAATAAGGAGCCACAGTTAAACTCGGAGCACTTCAAGATACCAGGTGCCCAGCGAGCCATATATATTTCTGAGTACTTAACAAGTACAGTAAGACGAATATTCTATGTTGCACGTGAAAATGTTAAAAATAAGCGATTATGTGCTGCTTGGACGTCATTTGGAAGGGTGTATGTAAGGAAGGATGAAGGAGACATTCCAAAACGCATAGATGATGAATCTGAAATTCTGAAACTCTTATTGTGACTAGTCTTAGTTTTCCTTATCTTTCTTTATTATTATTTTGTAAAAATAGTATGTTCAATATTTGCCAGACTATTAACTCACACACTAAATTTCCTATACTACGCCATGCTTTTTTCATTACATGTTAGCAAATCCACACACAAAAAACACACACTAATCACTCAACACACATACCTTTTTTTCACTCATATTATTTCACTAACACGAGTTATATTATCAATCAACCTTTTCGTTACCTTTCCTGTATGCGATCTCTCAAACTTAAAGCCCCGATTTTACCCGATCCAGTATTTGAACGCAAATAAAAACGATAAATCTCTGTCACGCATAAGACGTGACAACCATGTTTATTTTAATTTTATAAATGATTCAAGATATTGAAATTATTAACTCGGATCTGGATTCATTTTCGGTAGCTAAAACAGTTGTTTGTGATATTGATCATGTACTTGAAAACCTTATTGATAGCAATCACACCCTCAATCTTCTCTCTCAGAATATACGAAGCATTCAATGTAACATGGCTAACTTCTTGACACTTCTTCAAAGATCTGAAGTTGCGTGGGACATATTAGTCCTTACAGAATGTTGGCTTCCCTCGGCGAAATATATCCCTTATCTTGAAAACTATAACTATGTGGCCACTACATTTCATAAAACACAAAATGAGGGCGTGGTTATTTACTATAATAGTAAACTAAATGTAACTTATGAAGAGCCCAGTATCAGTGACGCTAACTGTTTATTATTAAAATTAAACAATGACATCTGTATTATTGGAATTTACCGTCTACACAGTCAATATAATACCAGTAACTTTCTAAGCTCTCTTAATGAACTTTTATCTAAATTGAATAGTTATCAAAACGTAATCCTCTGTGGTGATATTAACATTGATATAGTTCCGAATTCCCCTGATAATCGTTCTTATGACTATTTAAATGTCCTAGCTAGCCACTCTATGTTACCAGCTCATACTGAGCCTACACACGGTCGTACTTGCCTGGATCATATTATTGCCAAAACAAAGTTAGACGCGACTTGTCTTGTATTTGAATCGTCGCTAACTGACCATGAAAGTGTAGCCATCAGTCTTAATCTAATGAATCAATTAAATTACTCACAGCAAATAAGTCACTATGTTGACTACGATGGATTAAATTCAACTTTACTAAGCACAAATTTTCAAACTATAATGGAAACAAATGAAGTTAATCTCGCGACCGAAATGTTAATAAATTATCTAACTTCGGCGATTAAAAGTAATACTAATGTTAAAATAACACCAAAAAGAAAACGGATCTATAAGCCATGGATAACCAGCGGCTTGTTACGTTGCATGAAAAATAGAGATAATCTTCATAAAAAAATTAAAAAAGATCCCTGTAACGTAATTTTAAAAGAAACCTACAAACGCTATAGAAATTACTGTAACTCTCGCTTAAAAAAAGCTAAAAGGGATTATGAGAGAGAGGAGATTGAAGGTGCTAAAAAGGATAAAAAAAGACTCTGGAAGGTAATTAAAAGGATTGGTGTCATTAATAGGTTAGTAGATCATTCACCCAGTCTTTTATCTTCGGAAAATCCATATAGCAGTGTCAATGAAATTAATCGTTTCTTTGCGAATATCGGAACAACACTTGCAGAGCAAATAATCCAGCAGTATTCTGATTCCCCGAATGAACAATACTCACCCACCCTTAAATCTTTTCTCCTGTTGCCTACAGATGAAGATGAAATCGCGCAAATTATTAACTGCTTAAAAGATGACGTTTCTGTGGGAATTGACCAAATTTCGAGCAGAGTAATAAAGAAGTTTGTTCATATCCTTGCCCTATAACACACATCTGTAACCTTGCTATGTCAACTGGCGTGTTTCCGGAGGCGTTCAAAATAGCGCGTATAAAACCTGTCCATAAGTCTGGTAATAGAGACTGCGTCAATAACTTCAGGCCTATTTCTATTTTGCCAACGTTATCTAAGATCTTGGAGCGGGCCATGAACCGTCGCTTAATGAATTATCTAGAATCCAATAAACTTCTGTCTCCTGCCCAATATGGTTTCCGCCGTGGAAAATCTACGGATGATGCGGTTCATGACCTAGTTGGTTCTATTATTGACAGCGTGGATAAAGGAAAGAAATGCTTGGCTGTGTTTCTCGACTTAGCCAAGGCCTTTGACACAGTCTCTATACCACACTTGCTGTTGAAACTGGAAGCAGTGGGAGTAAGGGGGTTGCCATTGCAGCTATTTAAAGACTATCTGACATCTAGAAAGCAGCGGGTGCAAATCCAGCATTGGCTTAGTGATGAGCTAACTACGGAGTTCCCCAAGGTAGTGTACTAGGTCCAACTCTATTTCTGGTTTATATAAATGGTCTCTGCGAGTTGCAACTAGATAAAGGTAGAATCCTCACATTTGCAGACGATACAGCTCTGTTTTTTAGTGGTGATAGTTGGAGCGAGGTATTTGAAGTAGCTCAAAATGGTGTCAATAAAGTCAGCAAATGGCTGCAAAACAATATACTAACATTAAATATCTCGAAAACTATGTACGTTCCCTTTGCTCTAAGGCCCAGGTACTTACCACCAACTTCACTATCAATCACCGCCCATGTTTGTAACTTCGGTTCCCATAGTTGTTTCTGTCCACCTCTCCAAAGAACTGATAAAACCAAATACCTCGGATTTGTTATTGACCATACACTCACTTTTAAACCTCATGCTGACTTACTTGTTCCCAGGTTGCGTAAACTTATATTTATATTTAGGAACTTGCGGCATACTGCTGACCGCAATATTATTAAAATGGTTTACTTTGCACTGTGCCAGTCTCTTGTCGATTATTGCATTACTTCGTGGGGGGGTGCAGGAAAATCACATCTGATTCAGGTTGAGAGAGCACAGCGAGCGATACTCAAAGTGGCAGGTTCCTTTCCTTTCCGCTATCCTACGACTGACCTTTACAAGGAATGGGATGTGCTAACCGTTAGACAAACATTCATTCTCCACTCTGTGCTTAAACAACACTCACAACTACAGTATGATCCATGGCTCGTGGAGAACAAACGTAATAAGGGAACTATTTGTCAGTCGCAGAAACTGCATACTTCGCAAGCACAACATTTTTACTGCTTCCAAGGCCCATATCTCTATAATACAATAAACAAAATATTAAACATATATTCGATGCATGCGTTTAGCTGTAAACAAACAGTCACCAAATACTTAAAAAAATTAGACTATTATGAAACAGAAAAACTACTAACTCCAATAAATTGACAACTTGTTACTTTTACTCACACATTTAATATATATTTCCTAAAATATTTCTGGTTTGAGTTACATAAATGACAATTCCTTATGAGTCACGTGATTCTTATTGATCTCCTTATTTTTGTGTACAACTCAACCATATTATCAAATTACCAATTAACATAATCTACGAGCCTTGTCATATGTTATGTTATGTGGTGATTTTGCATAATTGATCAAAACCGTGGTGCTAGACTACTGACTCTGATTCTATAACTCGCAGCACAACAAACACACACACACATACTCATCACACTGTTTTCATCGCGTCCACCGCTCACCGCCGCCGCCGCCGCTACACACACGTAAATGTTCACTTACCCACTCACACAATTAACGTCAACCTGTAATTATGCACATTTAACTTTTATGATATTTGTAAGGTTTCACTACATTTATTACTTATCCGCGGGAGGTAGCCTGGCGACCTGTGTCACAGGTTTTTATAACCTATTTCAGGCACCAGTCCCTCACAAAGTTAGGTTTTATAATTGTATCCACTAAAGTGTATATTTTAGCTTAAGAAACCTTTTGTGAGGTGAAAATAAACAATATTTGATTTGATTTGATTGATTGACGTGTTTCATCATCATCATCATCATCTCAGCCATAGGACGTCCACTGCTGGATATAGGCCTCCCCCATTGATTTCTACAAGGACCGATTAGAAGCGGCCCGCATCCAGCCCTCGCCTGCGATCTTAGTCAGGTCGTCTGTCCACCTGGTCGGTGGCCGTCCTATGCTGCGCTTGCCAGTCCGTGGTCTCCATTCGAGAACCTTTCGGCCCCAACGGTCATCGGTTCTTCGAACTATATGCCTTATACGACACGTGTTTAACATAAGACCAACAGCCGTTATACATAATAGATGTACTGATATAAAACAGGAGGCCAATTACAGGTGCTCACGAATAGTAACACTGATTTTAACTATTGAAGTAATGCGAATTATATATACTTAGCTTAGGGATAGTTGTATTCACCTAATAAACCTATTATATTACATAAACAACTTAAAAAGTATAAATATAAGTATATATGTTACATATTGTTGTTATTAAAAAAACAAGTTAGCGAACAACCGTCTAGCCGACCCGATGCTCATACAGATCTATGTCAACACTCCTACTGAGTTGATTAAAGTTGCTGGTTGCTCTTAAAATATATGAGTTTTGTCTGTAGTTTGTAGTATGTGACGGAACTGACGGATATTTGGATTAAATCTGTCTGGTTGGTGTATTTAACTGAGTTTTACTTAAGAGTTCGGGACAATCGACAGACCCGGACACAATGTTGAGAAGAAATGTCAGGTCAGCAACTTCCCGTCGTTTGGATATGGGGAGAAGATGGAACTTCCTACAGAGATGCAAATTTCGCTGTATACCGGATTCCTGTACGATAGCAAAGATATTTAACAAATTTCATTTGAATCCGTTCAATTCGTTCGATGTACTTGTGATGATGTGATTTAGTAGGTAAGGTAGGAACGAGAAATGGTGCGGAAGTTGGAAGACATAGTAAGTTGGCACGCAGCCGCAGATACTGAGCTAGTGTGCACGACGAAGTGTGAAATGAGATAACAGCGCGCCAATTCTCAATCAAAATACTAATATAATATAGTAGCTCGTTCAAAGCACGGGTTTAGTTATGCCATTTCTATACCAATATTATAAATATGTGGAATTCATTGCCGAAGTCTGTGTTTCCACATGAATACAATCTGGGCATCTTCAAGTCACGAGTGAACAGGTATTTTCTAGGCAGGCGTGAATCATCGTAGACCACATCATCACTTAACATTAGGTGAGATAGTGGTCAAACACCTGTCTATTGTGAATAAAATAATAAAAAAAATATAAAGAAGAAAGATTTTATTGTTTGTTTACATTGATAAGGCTCCAAAAATACTGAACCGATTTGAACAATTATATCACTCTTAGGAAACTAAACTATTCCTGGGTGACATGGGCTATAATTATAATTTCAAAAACATTAGGGATTCTAACAATTTTTAATATTGAAATGTTTAACCCGTGCGAAGCTGGGGCGGACTGCTAGTTGATAAATAAATTCGGTAGATAGGAGTGAAGAAGTAGCTTCTCAGTTTGCGTGCTACACCTTCGACTGCGTCGTCGCTTAACATCAGGTGAGACAGCGGTCAAACGAATGCTATAAAAATTTAAGTGATCGTGAGTTATAAATGGTAGTGATTCTCTTGTCAAGAAAACTAAACTAAAATTCTGGAAAATAAGTTGCATGACACTTATCAATAACAACACTAAAATTAGATGTTTTATCAAAATTGCGGGTTGTTTTCAGTAAAATAAGTCGCCTGCCAAGCGTGGCGAGTATTGGCAAATCCCCCCTATATGGGGGAGGCATATGTCCAGCAGTGGATGACCAACTGCTGAGAAGAAGAAGGAGAAGAATTTGCCACGTATTTGGTGCCGACTAAAACTGCCCGAATAGGCGAGAAATTTAATAATTAGAATTTTAGAGTACCTAAATCAAATTCGAAGAGTTGAATGTTCATCGTCCATTTTGAAGAGTTTAAGTCATTTTTAGCAATCTTCAGTTTTAGCCAGAACGAGTAATTAACAGAATTGGGACCTATTACTATCTATTTACTTCAAGTCTATATATCTATTTTTCTAAAGTGCGATTTGAATAATTGATGGAAAGACAGGATAAATGACATTTAACCGGCAGGTGACGCGTGTAGTACTCCTACCAGTGGATGAAGAGTGATGAAGTACTGTGAGGGAAGGTGTAGACGATGCGCAGCTCTTTCACGAATACAAATAATAAAGTGTGACAGGTAATGTAGGTGTGAAACATCATATTCTTAAAGATTGTCACAGTACAAACTAATTTTGCGTGCAACATCATCATCTCAGCCATAGGACGTCCGCTGGTGAATATAGACCTCCCCCATTGAATTCCACAAGGACCGATTGGAGGCGGCCCGCATCCAGCCCTTGCCTGTGATCTTAGTCAGGTCGTCTGTCCACCTGATCGTCCTATGCTGCGCTTGTCAGTTCATGGTCTCATGATGGATATAGACGAAATTTGGTACGGAGATAGCTTATACCCAGGATCGACACATAGGTTTATTTTCATCATCACCGTTTTCATCACCATGCGGGTAAAACCGCGGGGCGCAGCAATTATAGACAATCTACATAAATACCAGATGGACTAGATTACGAAAACGTTAACTAATGAGTGTTGATATATTAATACAATTTAAAAGATCTCAATAAAAATCTCAGTAAATTCTTTCGACATTCCGTTTCCAAACCAGCCTACTTCAGAATCAAATAAAAATCTTTTTTTATTGCACAATATTCCAATGTCATTTTGTGGGTCATCAAATGTTTATGGCAAAATGTGTTTATGGCTGGAGAGTAAAATAACGAACCTAGAGAGCATTAGAAGTGGGTCAAATGCCTTTTAAATTACTGTTATTATGTCGTTATAAAGTATTGGTTTTATATTTACTACTGCTATGCAAATCTAATTTCCACAGCACAATGCAATCGAGATGCAATTTTAATTAGAGTTAAATATAAAATTGATTTACAATTACATTGGAATTACTTTTCAATTATTTATCTTGATAAATGAGAGAATTGCCACCCTGAACTGACATTTTGCAATAAGATATTTTTATGTTTGTCAAAAAAAAACGCGCCGTGGTGGTACCGGCCTAGAATAGTACTCCCCCATCTCTTCCCGTGGGTGCCGTAAGACTCGGCTAAGAGTTCACTTACTAGAAGGTGGGCAGCAGCGCCTTCTGAGGGTTGGAAATAATACTGCGCTCGCCAACCCGCCTGCCAAGCGTGGCGAGTATTGGCAAATTCCTCCTATATGGGGGAGGCATACGTCCAGCAGTGGACGCACATAGCTGAGAGAAGATATTTGTCAAAAATCGGTTCGTAAAGCTTAGTTAATCTTACCGCTGTCATTAAAATTTTCTTTAAGGCTCGATATTCTCAAATGTTGTGTCTTCTTTATTCAGTTATACAACAAAATCAGGAGTTTCTATATTTTTCTACATTCCTTTATTTATGCACGTTTTTCAAGCCCCAGCGAATATTACAGCCTAGAAGTATAACTTCATGATAGATATACCACCGTTACACACGAAGCGTTTTGCTTCCTTTTTATAATGCGTACTGCCGGGGAGTGGAACTCACTACCTGATTTTGTGTTTGCCGATAGGTACAACCCCGGAGTCTTCAAGTCGCGAGTGAATAGGCCTCTTTATCTAGACCGTGTCGTCGTGAGACCGTGGTCAAACGTAAGCTTATAATGTTTAAAACAAAACCTATACCTTTTTTACATAAAGGGTTTTTGACTACATATTATTATTATCACCCGACAAAACACAAATTATTGAAATAAAACTAATAATCTACCAGCACGGTAAAATTTAAATTGCTATCTTTTACGTTCCTAAAAATCATTTAACATTATGCTATCCGTATTTGAGTGATATACATATTAACAAGTATGTACTTACTACAAAGCAATGGTTTTAAAATAGTTTTAAATGTGATAACACTCGAAATTAAACTCTAACTTCAAGTCAATTTCGAACTCAAGCTAAAGGTCCGTCCATCCCATAAAAATCCGTCTGCCTCGACAGCTGGATGTTAGTGATCACTGTCAACTTCAGATAATATCTGTACCTCAAACCACGACAATTATTTACGGACTCTCTTAAGGCTACTAATATAACAACTAACTATATGAATGCTAGTCTAGCTACTCATTCTCTTGTATAAAGTGTTTGATTGTGACTAAAACTATACTTTTCACCCTTGAGATACAGCAGGGTTTTGTTTGATGAAATCAAACACCGACAACCTCGACAGCTATTAATTATTTCCAATACATATCGCCCCTTCCTATTATACAGTACATTTGCTAGTTTGTAATTCAAATGCACTGAGGGGATAGCAGATGGCGCTGCCGTTGCAAATCTCGTCTCTTATTAAACAAAGGGCCACGGCATCGCAGCCTTATGTTGTAACTTAAAAAGTAATTTCCACTTGTTCTATTCAAAAATTCATTGAAATATTTTGAAAATAATTTGAATAACAAATACCAGTGATCTGCAATTTGAGAATTATTTACTAAATTGAATATATAATTTTTAAGACAACTTTACAACTTTCGAAACTTAGATATCTGGCGCTACCGGAATAAGACAAATTGTTGTATCTGTATGAATCAAAGTTCAAACTGCGATCGTAAAACTGTTTTTTCGTAATGTTCAACAACATAATAAAATATTCTAGTAGTTCACATTCGTTTTGATTTAATATTACATATTACAACTGTAAGTAAGAGATAATAATATATCAAATTAAGCGATATATATGCGATTTTTAGTTAACCATAAAGAGTGTGATAATCTTGATATGTATAAAGTAAGAATACTAATAAATAAATAAAAACATTTATACTAAAACTTCTGGAATTGCTTCAAAAAGCGTCATATTTTTTTACTTTTCTATACTCTGCTATAAATTGGTAGTATCTGTAATAGATAGGTTACTACCCTTATGCTCTACTTAAAATATACGTCATATAAAAATAAATATCAATGTACTAAAAACTTTTTTAATTTTATGGAAATATTGCTATAACAATTTCTAAATAATTTAAATAATGTTACTTCTTCATATAATATGTATGCGTCGAAATCAAGGTACTGAAGCCAAACATTTGTTTGGAATTCGGCAGTCACTAAGTCAGTCAATTTAACAAAATATTTTCTTAAGTAATAAGCCTGCATGCTGCTTGGGGATCAAGGGATTAATTTGAGGATACTTTTGTAGGGGATGGCTTGTAATCAGTGATTTTGAGGTTTGATTACTACAAATAGTATGCTCTATGTTGAAGTAAAAGATAATTGTAGCTTTTAAATTTACAAAGCATTTTTTCTGTGTATAAATGAAATTCTGATCACTTTTTTTTAAATATCCCAATTTAAAATTATTTGAATATTTACCATGTATTTTTTATACAAATAGATCTAGCGTTTGACCACTATCTCACTTGATGGTCAGTGACGATGTGGTCGAAGATGTTATCACGCTAGACCTAGAATGCTCACTGGCTTTCAAGGACTGCCGCCTGAACACACTATGTGCTTGGTGACAGTTTTTCAAACTTGAGAGTGTTAGGCGGGTATTCGAAAGTACCCTACCACCATGCTGGGAATTTGATAACGGTCTTACCTTCACCGGAAGCTCAAGCTGTTCTTGGGGATCGAACCAGTGTCCGTCAGTTTGACAGGCGACGCTCCCCCCCTGCTGAGCTATCATCGCTTCAAGACACACACTCTAAACATTAGTGATCATAGAGTCGACAATTTTCGGAGGCAGCATTGATATTTACTTTAGTAGCCATTTTGATTTTTATCACTGGGATTCTGTTTAAACCTATCAATACTTTTATAATGTATAATATTGGAATAAAATTCAATTAGCATTTCGACTCGCACGCGTTTCTATACACATTTTTTTTGAGCCTGTACGTCATTGTAAATTATAATTTTATTATTTGTAATATTTGAAATCAACACGCATCAGCATTTGTCTCAGCCTCTGTCTGTAAACACCTGAAAGTCTATAAAATGTCATTGGCACCTGTCCTTAAAATGCCTCTTTATGTAGAAGTGCAGGTAAAAGATATTATGTGCTAAATGCGCATTGTGCGCAAATAAAAGGATTATGTTTTGAGTCTTTCACAAAATATAACAAACTCTACAAGTTCGTAACAAAAAGCTTCTTTAGATCTTCAACCGTATTTGCCAGTCTATACGCCCAAAAAACTTCCAAAGTTTCATACGTAGACTGAATAAATAATCCCAAACGTTCAATTCTGTCAATCATAACGCCCCTTTGATAAGCAAACTAAGTTCCGTCACGTATTCCACACAATTGAGGCGACTGAGATATCTGAATAAAGATAATATTATATGGAAGCTTTTTGGTAACTTTTTTGGGGGATGGATAAGATGAACTTAAAATAAAAGACATGCCATAGCATCATAAGACTAATATTATTGTTATTTAATCATTTTAATAATTATTTATTTTTTAAATTTTAATAAATTTTTTTTTAACTTTTTTTACACAGGTACTTATACTTATTCTTGCGTTTGACAAATTAATTGAAAAGTAATTATAAAAGTATAATTTATAAAGATTCATATAAATATCTGGATATGTACCATATAGTATTTTATCTGTTTAATTTGCTCGATAATTTGAATGCAGCTTATTCACGAGTAAACTGAGGTTTCTGCGGGTAGATGTTGCAAAAATTTAAAAAGAGGATAGATTTAAACTGTCCAAAACCTGGGATTCAGTGGTACATCAATGCTGTAATAATTCCAAAATTTATGCGTGAGCGTGTGCCGTGACTTACATCTATACATCGAGGTCAATTTTAGGGAATTATTTTGAGTGACTTTTGTGATTGTGATAGTGGTAATATTATAATGCAAAACCTGTACATTGCGAATATATTGCATGTATATAGTTTATTTTGCGTATACTGAAGAACTGTAAATAAGTTCGAAACTGGTCGGAGAGTAATTTTCCAGTGTTTACCACGTGAGTCCTAGTCGATTTGTTACATTACAATTATGTATTTAAGTATATATATCAGTCATCAGGTTACCATAGTACAGGCTGTACCTAGTTTGGGACCTGAATACCTTGTGTGAATGTTGTCCCATATTATTATCTCTTTATTTTCTTTCTTTCTTAGGTTTAGTTTTTTTACAGTATAAATATCAAAAACAAAAATTAATAAAGATATTATAAAAAACCTAAGCTACCGGTGGTTAGGGCCGCAGAGTGAGCACGAGAGTATCTGACCCTTGATCCAACCGTCTAGCGAGAGCCTCTTAAGATGTTGATCGAGGCTCTTCGCTATTAAGCCGTTCGTCGAAACGACTATCGGGACAATGATCGTAATTAATAATAATAATAATATTATTATTATTATTTATTAAGGCACTACAGAGGAAACCAAAAAATGATAACCTTATTTACGCAGTTCCAATATAGATAGGGTTCGTCTGTCTGCGTGTACACGCGATTAAAATACGCCAACTCAAACTTAGGTATGACCTGCGATACTAAAATGGAAAACTTTTATGTCAAATAAGGGAACATAACCTCTCACCTCCATAAAAATAGACTTCAAAATAGGAAGAATATTTTTAATATATTTTTGAATATATCGTGATAGGGCGCTCTGGTAGGCATAAATATATTTAATACTGACTTATGAACAGTAAATCTATACTCAGTTTTGAATTTCTCTTGTCACGAATAAGTTATTTTAATAGTTACAAGTATTATGTATCTATACATTTTAGTTGTCATAGGTCTGGCAAGTTTGGGGTTTCAAACTTTTCAAAGCTACAATTTGGCGTCCTAATTCACCCTACAGCCTGCTTGGTATATTGTTAAAAGAGGGTTTTATGTATCTAGGTCTAGATAATACAATTATTACTCGATTACTTTTAACTGTAATAACATAAGTAGTAGGTACATTCGTTTCGTATACAGCTGCGTCAATGCAATAATTAAAACAGAAGTGTACATATCTTAATATCACTTAAACATTATCTAGAGATAAGATAAAATAAGATAAGATAAGATAATATTTATTTGCATAAAACATGAGTATTATACACACACACAAGGTATATATATAAGGATGTAGGTTGTCATGTCCACAACATTTGGAGTTCGTCGTGTTTTGCCCATAATAGGCGTACAAATATTGTCGAGATGGCAAATAAAATAGTATAAAAAAGTATCTTAATAAAAATAAAATAATTAATATGTTTGCCTAATTAAATAATAATATATAAAATGTCAGATAGTAAAGCAGTCAAATTTATAAAACAATGTCATTCAATTCAAAAAATTCCTGTCATCAAAAAAATCACTTACACTATAATAACATTTTGCTAGTAATATGTTTTTAAGTTTATGTTTAAATAAATTTGTGTTGAGGTCTTTTAAATAATTAGGTATTTTGTTATAAATCATTGGTCCCATACAAAAAATGCTTTTACTCATAAGAGTCTTTTTTGCAGTGTGCATGCAGAGTTTATAGTTGTCGCGTCTGTTACGCTTAACTTTCTCAGACAGTAACGTAAAGTAATGCAGGTTTGATTTAACAAATGAAGCTACTTCAAAAATATATAGAGTGACGGAAGTGCCAGGATTTTGTGTTCTATAAATTTTGGTCTACAGCTGTCAGTTGTTTTTAGTCCGAACATTGCCCTAACACATCGTTTTTGCGATTTAAAGACAAATTCACTGTGAGTTGAATTGCCCCAAAAAATTAACCCATACCTTAATGTTGATGCTACCAACCCATGGTATGACGTTAGTAGTGCATCTGTTCTTACAACGAGCGCAAGTCTGTGGAGAACATATGCCGAGGAGCTACCTAATCTTTTACAGAGAGTGTCAGCATGTGCCTTCCAATCAAGTTTATTATCAATTATAAGACCCAGAAATTTAGCTGTATCTACTTCGTTAACTTTTTCATTTTCATATTTTACATTTATGTCACTTATATAATTAGTTAGTAGTAGGCAAGTACTTGTTAAAAAAAAATACGGGTATGGCCGAACATGTCATCACGCTTACTGTCTCAAGCTCTGCTGCCCGAACTCAGTATGTATTTGCTGACAGTTTTCCAGACTTGATGGCGGTAGCTAGCTAGGTGGGTACTCGAAAGAACGCTACCACCATCATGGGTATTCAAAGAAGAATTTAGAAATTTGACTTTGAGTATCTTTGTGATGAACGTATAGATTTTTCAGCCGGATATCGTACTAACGGGATTACCTTCACCAGAAACTCAAGCCGTTGGTAGGGATCGAACCAGCGTTCGTCAGTTTCACGGCCAACGATCCCACCACTGAGCTATCATAGAATCAAAAACTGATTTGACATGAATTATCTTTGCTTTGTATTTATTTCAGATTCGAACTCCTCATTTCAGATTGTAACTCTTCATAGCTCGAAGGTAGCTCACCTTGAGCTTGCCTGCACGTCCAATAATTAGAGGCCACGCTTCCTTTCCATATCTATTACTGTTACTACACACATCACTGGCAACTTTATCTGAGATTTTGTCTTCAAGCATGCGTTATAGACTAGGAGTCTCAAATTTTGCCGAATGCAGCATTCCCGTTCAATACGATAAAATAACCCAAACCAGTATACAAAAACGTTAGAGCAACCCACTAGGTGCTCCCACAGTAATAGTTCAATTTTTCGTAAGCGCTATCAGTTTCAAGTATAAACAGAATACTATAATAGCATTGCTTTGTTGAATTTTACTACTTTGTTGAACCAAAATCGGTTGTGTATACAAAGGCCCACTTGCACCAAAAAAAAATATCCGAGATTATCGGATCAAATCACAATTTTTGCCTGCAAATTTGTGAATTATACCGATATTTTAGCGAAAATCTCGGATAATTTAGTTGGCGAAAGTGGGCTTACCTAGATTAGTAATAATAATATGTTTTACATCGTCACTGACCATCAAGCTAGCAAGATGGTTAGCTTTCTAGGTTACGCTAGATCTATAATCTGTATAAATAAAATATTTGACAAACTAAAAAGAATCAGGTTGGAGTATTAAATAGCATCGACGAGCGTTTAAAACCACGTTCCGCGCACGATTGACGATAAGTGAGATCACAAGACTCACTTTCATAGGACCAGACGATATAATAACGCTACATATTCCATCATTTTTTTAAGAATATTTGTTTGTGAGTTACACTCCAATAATGAAAATTGACAAAACACGCCCGCACGGTTTTTAACAAATAAAAAGTCTCTCAGGATTATGTATGTGCTTTTAGTATAAAATAAATATAGTTTTTATGACTGGTCATACTTCCTAGATCTAGGATATAAGTAACTTGCAACTGTCGCGACTGAAAAAGAACTGCCTAATTATAAGGTTTAATTATTTTTATCTACATTATTTTATTTTTAATTTTATTTATTTAATTGGTTTTCCTTTCCTTTGGGTGGGCATTACAGTTTCCCAATTCACCCACCCAAGTTTAATCTTAAGCTCACTAGAATAAAATTAACAATGCTACAAAAATATATAAACAATGAGGTACTCCTAATCTTTACTATTATAAATTTGTTTTTACGCACAATTTTTGCACGTAATCCATTGCCGCTCTGTGAAATTCCAAAACTGTGCAGTGAAATATATCTAATCCTTGGTGTTCGTGAGCCAAATCATTGAGCAGTCGCACTGCACGCATGACAGGCGACTGGCGACCCAGCTCCGTTCTGTGCACTGGTAATGCAAACAAGTTATGACATCTGGCTCTTACATAATTGTCTGGGACTGCTAAACTTATTCGTATTATAATCGTTCATTCAAGGGAAATACCCGTTTGTTAATGTAAGAGCCTTTTATTCATATAACTAAATAACTTGTTGTTTTCATGGTTTGTGTTGTTAAACGCATTGTTATATTGTTTATGTTATAGATATTGTACCTATCTCTTAGATAATAAGAATTGTGTAATGGAACTGTAAAAAAAAATAAAAAATATATCAATGTTTAATATATACCATAATATGGATACAATAATTATCATAATAATAATATTATTACTAATCACATTGTTATTATGCAGCGATAAAATTTCACGTGTTACTCCAATACCTAAAAGCTCCAACAAAATGTCGGTTGACGAATATCGCCCAATCGCTGTACTGCCGACTGTAGCAAAAGTATTTGAACGTATACTTCATAAAAAGCTTTATAAACAAATAGAGCCGTTTCTGTGTAACGAGCAGCATGGGTTTCGAAGTAAGAGGTCTGTTAACTCTAACCTTCTAGGTCTGGTCGATTACATCTCTTCCAGTCTTGATCGAGGAGTACAGGTGGATGTGTTGTACTTTGACTTCCGGAGGGCGTTTGATGGGGTCGATAATGATATACTGCTAAAAAAGCTTAGTGCTCTTGGATTTACTCCAAGTCTTCTACATTTCATTGCTGATTACCTTCGCGATCGCCAGCAATTCGTTAGGCTTGGCTTATATGACTCTTGACCCTATCACACGCGTTCCGGAGTGAGTCAGGGTTCTATACTGGGACCTTTGCTTTTCGCACTCATGATGAATGACCTTCCCAAGGTCATCAAGCATGCCAAATGTTTATTATATGCTGATGACCTTAAGCTGTTTCTTGAAGTAAAAACGATAGAGGATTGCTTAAATTTGCAAAGCGATGTGAATTTAATTTATGAATGGAGCCAGTTGAACAAAATGGAATTGAACGTTTCTAAATGCTACGAGATGACTTTCGGCCGAATGCGAAGCCCACTGGAATTTAACTACAAACTTGACAAGCATGTGATTTCACGGGCTACATCATTCAAAGATTTGGGCGTCTCATTCGACCGTAAGCTAACTTTTAACGACCATATTGTCATGATCGCCAAAGAATCTTTTCAGCGATTGGGTTTTGTTCTGCGGAATGCTCGAGAATTTCAAGACACCGAAGTTATAAAGCTCATTTTTGGTGCTTTGGTGAGGAGTAAGCTGGAAGCAAGTGCCTGTGTATGGCATCCACACGAGGACAAATACACTCTGATGTTGGAGAAAGTTCAAAAATCCTTCCTAAGATATTTGTACAATCGTATCAATGGATACTACCCTTTTATGTATCCTACAAAATTTCTGCTTGGTTCCCTGGGGTATAACTCGTTACAGGTGAGAAGAGCTAATGACCAGTTAACGATGATGTGTAAAATTCTCCATGGGAAAGTTGATGCCCCAGAGTTGAGGAATCAGCTATGTCGTTTGTATGTACCTGATAAGTACCTCCGGGGGAGGAAACATGAACTGTTTGCTGTTCCGGAGTGTAGGACAGTTGCGCACAGTACATCCCCGATACCGCGATCCCTTACAGCGCTTAATGCCCTCCTGCGCGCCAAACCAGAATTGGATTTGTTTGCAGACAATTGGAATGACATAGTATCCGAGTGCCTAGGTTTTTGTGAAGGTACTGCTATATAAAAAGTTAGTAGTAAAGTATTATTATAATATTTGACACTTATTTATAGATGTACTTTGATTTTTTAATTTAGATTTTTTTTTTCTTTTTATCTTATATTCATTTGATTTATTTTTTTTTCTTCAGATTTGACATTTTATTAATGACGTAATACATATATATACTCGTCTAATAATAGTCCATAGGTTTAAGTCTGTTTAACTATGTTTAATATATCGTTAGTGTAACTCGTTTTAAGGCGGTACTAATTGGAAATCAATAAATAAATAAATAAATAAATTGAATGGACAGATTAACATGTAATTTACTACGAAGAGCCCTCCAACCCTGTCAAATGTTTTTTTTATCCAAAAGCTAGAAATTTCTTGAAGTGGTTACCACATTTGAGTACATGGTCACCTTCCATCAAGAGAGATAGTATTCAAACTCTAGTAAAATATAAAAAAAACTATTGTAGTCCGCCCAGATAAAACCACGGAGCACAGCTTGTATTGGATCAAGTTAATTAATAAACTAAATTAAATTGAGTAGTATCCTATTATCAACAGCAGCACTTAGGCATAGTAATTCATTAATCTTTCTGACTAGTGGGTCATTATTATTTGTGTGCAGGAAATTATTAGTAGCTAGTCGTGTAAATTTATTGACTTTCTTGTTCACTTATTAAAAAATATTATTTTACCGCATTGCTATATAATATGAGTCGTACCAGTAAAACTGTTTGTGATATATATTATATCAAATTGCTTAGACTTTTGTGTGGATATTATAGTGATATAAATTTAAAAAAAAGTCTCCGTCATATTTCTAAAATTTATTGCTTTTTAATATGTCTTACAACAATATTTTTCAGACTCTTAATATTTGGCATTAACTTTTTTACGCTTATGTATACGATTGAATATGTCATTTTCTGGTTTATTACAATTATTTCTAAAGATATGTTGTGTTCTAAGTGTTTTAAACATATTCCAGCCGTTGACGGAACAATTGATTCCAAAAGATCGTTTCGAAATTTGAATAAGTTTATGAAGTGCATAATTATGTTAAGCGTTTTTATTGAACTTATGGAATTGTGTCAGATTGCTACAGTATCGCCTGAAAGCTTTAAAAATAAATTGTTCTCAAGAATTGGACATTTTTCAATAATATTTATTGCGTTTTTTAGAATTTCTTTGTGTTTTGGGAAGATGACTTTTCTGTTTGCTTATTACCTTATATATTGTCGTGTTCGGGTGATACGGAAACTTCTAGAAAAACATGGATTTGATAACACTCCCATGCTACGATGCCATGCAAATAATTATATATTGATGTATGTTACCGTCCTGGAACTATATGAGTCCATAGATTTCTGGTTGCAACTCATGGTATTAAATATTTATATTCTTCTTCTTCTTCCCTCAGCCATGTGCGTCCACTGCTGGACATATGCCTCCCTCATATAGGGGGGATTTGCCAATACTCGCCACGCCTGGCAGGCGGGTTGGCGAGCGCAGTATGATTTCCGATCCTCAGAAGGCGCTGCTGCCCACCTCCTGGTACGTGATCCCTTAGGCGACTCTTACGGCACCCGCGGGAAGAGATGGGGGAGTACTATTCTAGACCGGTACCCCACGGCACTATTTATATAATAATTTTATAACATAACTAGCTACGCCCCGCGGCGCTACCCACGGTAAAATAGTACGTGGTATTGACGATTTTGTCTTCCCAGATTCCCACGGGAACAGTCAATTTATGGAATAAAATATGCCCTAAAAGTAGTACCTTATTGTGGAATAACGCTATATACGCTATCTTAATTACAAATTTAATGTAAATTTGTTTAGCTGTTTCAACGTGAAGTAGTAACAAAATATACAAACAAAAGACGACAAACAACAAACGACAAACGACACACAACAAACGACAAACAACAGACGACAGACGACAGACGACAGACGACACACGACACACGACAAACGACACACGACAAACGACATACGACACACGACAAACGACAAACGACAAACGAAAAACGACAAACAATAAACTAAAACGTTAAACGACAAACAACATAATATTAGTATAATTATCACGAGTAACTTCAAATCTAACTGTATTTTCATTTACAGATCTCTTCCTCTCTTCTTTGCGAAATACCGACATTACTTGTAACTATTTACAAAGTTATCCACGATATTAAGCAATTTGTAAGTTATGATTATATACTAAACATTGCATAAGTATTCAACATGGCAATTCTGCCAGCGTTTTGGGAACTTTACCCGCTGCTAGCTGCTTAATACACTACCTACATTATTTGTGAATGTCATATATTTTATATTATTAGTAATTACTGCACTCTAGACTGGAGGTTTCAATGTTATGCTTACCACAAACTAACCTTCTTGCTGGATAGATTTCTCATGCTGTTAATTGTTGCATGCCTTTTTAACGCCATCTGTTGGATCGCAATACAAACTTTACCATATCGAAAGAAAAGCCATCAATCATTTTCGTCATGGAATTAGAAAAAATATTTAACGCATTAGCATTTAACTTTATTAATAACCATAATTGATCAAATAATATTAAATTTATGCTAATCTGCAGTGTGAGCATGGATCATTGATTCGATAAACTTATTCTATAGAGAAAAAATTCAAATTTAACGTAAACCCTTAGCATGAAACTGTCTTCGACAACTTTTATCGATAACGCTGTCGACAAAAAATTAGAAACAAACATGGCACATAAACACAAAAGATATATCACATAAATTGCACTGAAAAAAAAAGAACAATGAATGAACAAAATCATTAACAGTGTGGCCAAATGTAGCAGATTTTCTTCAATTTGGTGAGATTTTACTGTCGAATTCGATTGAGTCAACCATCCATACACGCACTGCTGATACGGTTTATAGCGTTCCTATACGCTAAACTAATATGTCCTATCCCTTATTTCACGTTTGCTTACTTATTATTGACGTCATTTTCGCATACATGATGGTTGCTATGGTAACGTGTATTTGTAGAAAAGACAAATAGTTATTGAATATGTAATGAAATGAAATAAAATTTATTTATACCAAGGCAAATGGGTCCTACTACCAAAGTGTCCTATATATATATATATATATATATACACAACACATACAATATAATATACAGCTAGTTCACATATAGAAATAGTTTATTTTACCGAAAAGATTAAACTTATCAATAAAATAAACTTTTTATTGCTACTTAAAATTACATAAGCTTACTTTAGATTAATTAGAGTTTGGATATGAGTCACTAGCTCCCACACTAGGATTCCCTGTGTCGTGGGAGTCTAGTCTCTTCAAATGTAGTTCTACAAATATGAATTTCATTATTTTATTAACATTTCTAAAAATATATACAAAGTTACTACTAATGTATAATTTATTTTTTTCTTGACCTTTTGTCTGCTTACAGGGACTCAATATTCACATGGTATCGGTTATAACATCAATGGTGACTCACTGTAGTCTTTTCCTTATCATACCTGTCGTGATAATCGATAAGATCACCGATGAAATCGACGAGACAAAAGTTCTGACAGCTCAGAAACGTTCAGTCTGCAAAAGTGAGGACATATCATATAATATATACCTATATTTTTTTATCGTTTCCTACTAATCCCATTTTCCACTTGTAATATTATTGATGTGAAAGTTTGGATGGATGGATGGGTTACTCAATCATGCCAGAACAGCTGGATAGATTTGGATAAAATTTGGTATGTAGATACCAGGTCTCGGAATAAACACACTCATACCCCCGTATTAGGATTCTCTGTCTCGCGGGAGGCTTGGACACACACAATCACAGCACGAAAACATCCAAGACCTGGGAAAAACATCTTCACTCACCGAACAAATGTTTGCCCCTGCCGGGATTCGAACCCAGAGTCCAGTAAACACAGAAGTCATGTCACTGACACTAACCACTGCGCCACGGCGACCGTCATATTAGGGACAGCGTTGTATAGAGTTATACGAATTTGAATTTTGGAGTTAATAGAATATGGGCTATTTCATTTTGAAGATTTTTAGTGAATTATAGTTAGTTTACGTGATTATATTATATACGTATTGGGGGGAGGAGGAGGTTCAATTTTAAGACGGTACCACCACGGCAAAACGGTGCGTTGATAGAGTGTATCTAATGATTTTGTGTCTTTTCAGATGAGCGGCAACGTAAAGAAATAGGACATTTCGCATTGCTGCTCCAACACTGCCCTTTGACATTCTCACTATTTCGACTAGTGCCGTTAAGTTTGAGAGCGGTGCTTACTTTCATATCCTTCTGCGTGACCACAACCATCGCTATACTGCAATTAGAAAGTAGCAAGTTTAATCAACAAATAAATAGAACTAATGTTAATGATTCTTCTAGATAGAATATAAGTATATCTGCTTAATTGAAAACAAAATTGTCATATCGTAAACTTATAGACGTTAAGGTGTGGCTTGATCATTTGAAAAATAGGCAATGGTAATGATTCTCTTGTTCAACTAAACTAAATTAATATTCTTGAAAATATGATATGTAAGATAAGTACTTATATGGTTACGATAAAGTCCGAATCAGTATGACACATTATCCATAACAGCACTAAAATTAGATGTATTTATTAAAATTGCGGGTGCGGCCCACTAAAACTACCCGCAATTGGCCACCAATTGAATAGAACTCATCTAAAATTAAGCTTAGCATTAAATTGAGTTATACGAATTTGAATTTAAGCGTAAATATAATACGAGCTATTTCGTTTTGAAGAATTTTAGTGAATTTTGGCTAGTTCGAGTGATTAACAGAATTAGGGCCATTGTTTAATCTTTCAGCTTATTTTGTTGAAACACCTACATGTCTAAAACACAAAAAATACAACTAATGAAAGGTTCATGACGCTTAATTTTAATTTAAAAAAAACAATTATTTGCTCATTTATCAGTAAAAATTTATTTTTGAGCAACCATATTTTTCCTTTATTACAAAGATATCGCGGGAACAATAAATGCAACTGTACTGTGTCACGGTAATATTATAAACCAGTATTCTATCTTCATAGAAACAGCCAAAACGCGAGCTATACCTACGCGCTTTGATTTCGTTGTGCACTCAGCGTGCAGCCAGTCAGGATTGCGCCACAGCGACGAACGAACGCTGTGATGGTTTTGTAAACAATAAGCGTGTGATTTGTGTTTTCTTGCTTTGTGAAGTGCAGTTTTTCGTACGTCTCAGTCGAGGCCCAAATATTTCTCAATCTCTTATTTATAAGAGTCTTTATTTTTAATAAAATCTATAAATGAAAAACACAACATGTAGTTTTATTGAACACTTCCTATTTTATTAACAACTTTTATTTTTTAAATATAGTATTTACAACTTATAAATGTAATATTTACAATCACAAAACTAGAAAGAAACTCAAGTAGGTAGATGAAATTAAAATACTGTAGGTACGCAAGCAGCCCTACCGCGTGTTTACGAACCGTGTGGCTGTAGGTAATTATTTCAAGGACAGGGCTGAGTTACAATACTGGATAGATAATATTACAGTGACCATGCTTTACACCAGAAGAATGGAAATTAAAACTTCTAAAAAAAGGTATGTTTTTTAGCTAGTGCGTTATCTGTAAAGTTCATATTTGTGATATTTTATATCAACTCGTATAAGTGTTTATCCCGTTCTCTCTGCCTGTAAACAACCGCGAGACTCTGAAATGTTGTCAACCTTTATTAAGCCCTTAAAGATCTGACAGCATAACAACTATTCTTGGCCTGTTTAAAAAATAGTTTCTCAATTTAGTTGTTTTTTATGCTACTTATCTCTGAGGAATTTAACATCAAAATCCGGCCGATACATCCCTTCTAATGAGACAAGAGCCTCCCTCTCAAGAAGCAATATTTGGCAAATATTTAAGAGAAATGCAAAACCATTTTCAATAAAAATAATTCGGCCCAATCTGACAGTATAACTTATAATTAATATCAAAATTCGCTCAATTATAGTAATTTCTCTTAAATATTTGCCAAATATTTCTTCTTGAGAGGGAGGCTCTTGTCTCATTAGAAGGAATGTATCGGCTGGATTTTGATTGCTTTACTTAGAAATCTCGACTCTCAGGGAGGAATATTTGGCCTACAACTTACCAACTTATTTTTATTTAATAGTTTAGCAAAAATAATTGTGTGACTGACTTATATGGCAAATGTCTTTATAATATCCTCCATATGGAGGATTGTTTTAATTGTGGTTCTAGGAATTATGTTTTTAATATATATTTGCGATGTTATAATAAGAAGTTGCTGTAATTTGATAAAGCTTCTATTTATAATGTAATAAAAGTATTCCGTTGAAAATAACTTGCGGTCATTATTTAATGTTCTTTCTCTAGTTGTCTCATTATAATGTTAGCAGTACTTTTGACCTATGTTTTTTTTTATTAATATTATATTTTTATTATTTTATGAAGTCGGTGGCAAAAAAGCAGACGGGCTGTTGCTACAAAATATTTATATTTAATTTCTAAACTTAATTCATTTATTTAAAACTGGCAACCCGCCCTGGCATCAGACAGTTGTAATTAAGATCTTATTGTGGTATGTCTACTCGTATGTCTATGTCTATGTCGATACGAACTTGCAGCCCGACCACCGCGCCGGCGCTCTTTTCTTGCATTTTATATCACTGATATCTTCTAAGAAGTTCATTTTAAATTTACGCCATAATGGGCATTTTGAACCTTCATTAAAGGCAGTTTTGTAAATAGCTCATTATTTTTTTGTAAATTATGCAAAAGATACAAAAAGTAAGTTATTATTGGTTATCCTTAGGAGATAGACACTAACTATCATTGACTTTTTTGTAGATCTTTACAAAATATACAATTCATTATTTTAATGAACCTAGTAAGGCTTTTATAATGTAAGCGAACAAAAATATTTTCTTCCAACATCACATTAAAAATATTGCTCTACTATAACATGCATGTTCTTTACGTATATACATTCCACCTGGATTCATCATCAACTCAGCATTAGAACGTCCACTGCTGGACATCGACTTCCCCAAGGATCTTTTCTGCAAGGACCTCTCTTGGATTACTCTGATCAATTGATGGAACTGAGTGTGACAAAAAAAAAAAACGCAACAAAGTCCGTTAAAATCTACGTGGACTTCGTCGCATACTATGTCAAAGGGATGCCACCTTCTAATATAAGAAGAATATTCAAACGAAACTTAAACTGTTGGGTAGACGATAAATTGTGGCATAATCAAGAAACAGTCAGAATTTTTATTCCATAATTGTTGATTTTATATAAATATATTTTGTAAAATTCCACGGAGCCGCAAGCGGGTTCTACTAGTGTAATAAATATAATTTATCCCAATATTATTAAGATTTAATTGTTTGTTTGTTTGCATTGAATAGGCTTATTAAGTAATAATTATTAATAATTTAATTTTTTTAATGTAGGGATCCTAGTAATAAATATATTTAATATACACATGGTTACATATACATATACACTTTGTTACCCATGCTTAAAAAAATAAATAAATATTATTTTATTTTAATTCTCGTGCTTATTAAAATGGGCCGGGACCTTTATTGAAATAAAATACTAGTAACCAATTACAATACTGCAGCTACTGCAATAACATTCAAGCAATCCACTAGATTTTATTATATATTTATTTACGTGACCTTAATTGCTTAAAGCACTTAGAACTAAAACAATTGATTCCTGAATTAGATTGGTATTAATCATTCGATGGAAACAATGCTAGCCGTGAAGGGCACTGCCAGATTACAATTAATAGCTTTGTATTATCGTCTTATCTTTTCAGCACTATATTGATTAGAATGTATAACCCACTGAGTAACAATAATAAGACATTGAATGCGAAAGTAAATCGATTTGTATTAATAATAGAAAATATCTTCACGTTTTTTATCAAATCTCATACTGAAATATATTATGTAGATTAAAATATCAAAAACAGAACTTGAGTGGCAGTCTTTGTAGACAATCATCATCATCATCTCAGCCATAGGACGTCCACTGCTGGACATATGCCTCCCCCATTGATTTCCACAAGGACCTGTTGGAAGCGGCCCGCATCCAGCCCTTGCTTGCGATCTTAGTCAGGTCGTCTGTCCACCTGGTCGGTGGCCGTCCTATGCTGCGCTTGCCAGTCCGTGGTCTCCATTCTAGAACTTTTCGGCCCCAACGGCCATCAGTATATAAGTTTAATGTAGATATATATAATGTAGACATATATAATGTAGACAATATATTGAAATAAATTAAAAAAAATGCAGATACAGCTCTTCTATGGACAACTTTAGAATAATGTAACTTTTTTACGATTAAGACAATACTTCAGCTGGACCAAGGAGGTTGCAATGCAGTTTTTCTATGTAGATACATTATAATCTGTGGACACGGCGCAACACGCATGCGCTATCAGTAAATTGCATTTGACGCAAAACGTTTACAAATAAACATACTCTCTAATTGTACCTAAATTTAATTGTCTATTTTATGAGATTTGATAAAGTAGTATATGAAACTGCACATAATTTGGCCTTATTATGAAACAGTTTCATAAACTAATAATTTACTAGTTTAATACAGTCCCTGTTTATGGGTTGCTGATTTATTATTTCTGGTTTAATAAAATTCTGTTATAAGTAAAAGTATCACTATTCTCATTATTTACTATTCTGCGGGCATGTATGACTACGTCAAATAAATCAAGTTATCAAAGCAAGGCCTAGACAAACGTTCTGAAATCAGATTGAGGAATTTCTGACAAAGACCAGTTACTCTAAACCGACGCTCTTGTTTAAAAGACCTGAGGAGCGTTGATGAAGCAAAATAAGATTGTCAGGATCGTAGCATTTAGAAGGCTACGGTCTTTGCTTACCCCTATGGGAAACAGGTATGAATATATGTATGTATGTGCAGAAGTGTCACATTTTATACTATCAATCGCGCTTGGTTAGAAATCACTCTCCGATGGTTTGGTTAATCGATAGGAGGTCTAATAAGATTAGGCCGGCTCAATTATGCCGCTGGTGATGCAGCTTACCATATATAGTACCGCCTACTCTGAGACTAGTTATCTCCCTCAACATTTTCCCCTATGCAACTGATAGAGAGAGAAGATTTATTTAATGATTGAATTTATGTTCCGGGCAAACCTCTTTCCTCTTTGTAAATTGTAACATTGCGAGACTTGTAACAACGAGGTATATGCCCAGCAGTGGACGTCCTATGGCTGTGATGATGATGATGATCATGAGTTGTAACAAAACAATTTGTTATTGATTTCAATCGCTTGATTAAGATGTATTTTAGGCATAAAAGTTCCCCTTTTTTATAAAATTATGGCTTATGAATAATATCAACTCTCGAACAGCTAATGCCATCCCCGTTATTTCTCGAGGCCTCATAGCAAACTTTTATTTCTGTGGATTTTGTTAATAAATAAAATAAAATAAAAACATTTTTATATCGGGCTGATGCGTTTATTATTAGATTAAAATATTTAACAAATTTACATGATATATTAGGAATATATATTGTCATAATTTATTCTATCTATCACTGAAGATGAAGTTTACGCCTATAAAAGCTCTATTTAAAAAGCAATTGTGTCATCTTTGTTTATTAAAACTGACGTAGTTTTGACACATTATGAATGTATAAAACACGGGAGTTACTCACGTTACAAGTGCGTGCGCGTGCGCGATTCGCCCAGTACTGCAGTACTAGGCGAATCGCGACCGCGTCCGCGAGCGCCCCGTATTCTCCTAGAAAAAGACCACCGAATGTGGTTGAAACTATAGTCGGAACCCTCTGACTTATTACGTGAGTAACTCCCGTGTTTTATACATTCATAATTTTGTCATCGTACAACAAAAATTTTAGAACAAGAAAGTTTTTCTACCCAATAGTAATTAATCAATTCAAACCTTTAGCTCTTAATCTCCAACGTTTAATTTTTTTTTTGGGCGCCCAAGATACAGGCTTTGCCTAGTTTGGAGCCCACAGTTAACAGGAAGAGGAAACAATTAAAACATAATCTACAATCGGCAAACCACCTAGGCATATAGTAAATAGTAAAGTTTTGTACACATTTTCAGTTTTCGATCGAATTTAATATGTATGTTATCCAACCCCAGATAGTAGTGGAAATCTTAAATGAAATGTAATTTTTATTATCTCTAGGCACGAAACATTACTTAATTATTACTAAATACATTATATAAGATTTCAATTTGAGACCAATTGATTTTTGTGTATTAATTTATATTCATATTTTATTTGATAATTTGATGATTGTATTAAAAAAAATTATAAAAAAAATAAAAAAAAATTATGGCTACTCGGTTTCATTGTTAATCACCAATGTCTATGATTTGACGAATTGCTTTCCAAATAAATTCAGATGTAAAAATTTACACAAATACAGAGATTGAAACTCGTTGCCATTTTAAATACGATGAATTCAGTATAACGGACGATTAACCAAAAGGTAAAGGATAAATAATTAACTCCGGAGAGAGCCTAATTGCCTTTTAATTATGATTTAAACGAACCGTAGCTTGTTATACAATATCAACACGTAGACGGTAAGTTATTTGCAGATTTTTTAAAGTGTAATCTTATTTATATATTTTTTTTGTATATTTTTTAGCCTCTGTAACATTAACCACACAAAATTGCACATTTATTTCTCATAAGTAAATAGAATGACAATAAATCGCCGCACATTGCTAAATATTTTCGATGTCACAATAATGGGAAGGAACTGTTACCCTGTAACACAGTGCATACTAGTACGGGGTACAGGGATCTCTTCACATAACCACACACATCATAATATAGACTCTATTCATATTATTCATATTGTCAAAAGATGTAGCATGTGTGTCCTTAAGATATAAATAAAGAATTTATTATATTATTTATTATTATTATTATTTAGCTGCGTTGTGCACTTTTGTATGCACAAAAAATTTTAAACTCGCGTCAGGACACCGCGCGTCAGGCGTCAGGACGTGACGTCATCGAATTCGTAAGACGGAGTTAAAGTAGACCACCGTTAAAATTTAAATTTAAATTTAATCCGAGAAACATTTTTGTTTGTTGGTAGTTTTGTTTGATTAAGTCGTTTTGATAGAAGTATTATTGTGTTCGGTTATCGAAACGCCGATATTATAAAAAAGAAAGATTTCATTGTTTGAATAAAAACTCCATCATGTTAAGTCTATGTGTAGGTACATGAAATCAATAAACTTAATAACCTATTGTTATGTTTGTGTACGATAGCGCAATAAATGAATATTGTATTTTACCACATATATGACAGTACTACAGGCAAGGGCTGGATGCGGGCCGCTTCCGACAGGTCCTTGTGGAAATCAATAGGGGAGGCCTATGTCCAGCAGTGGACGTCCTATGGCTGAGATGATCATGATGATGATGATGACAGTACTTTTTTACTGATAAATAAAGCAATTTGTGCGAAATTATTCCCATATATACATATCCATATATCCGTATACATAACCATTCCTAAATATTAAAAAATGCACGACGTTAATGTTCAAGTTTTCGCTTCTGCCGGCACTCCCGGAGTGCAACTGGTTATTTTTTTTACTTATTATAAGCTTGCGTTTGACAACAAAGATAATATACAGAGAGCATAACATGATGGTAAGCTTAATTTAAAAGGCTGTTATTTTTTTACAACAAATATTTAACGTCAGTACAGTAAATAAAGATGATATGCGTTATTTGAACTAACTTGATTAGCATTAAATGTCACGGTCGTCGTGGCTCAGTGATCACAGGCACTGACTTTGGAACCGCGACCCCGGGTTCGAATCCCGGCCGGGGCAAACATTTCTGTGATGAGCAAAGTTGTTTGTTCTCGGTCCTTGGATGTTTGTGTATTGTGATTGTTTGTGTCTATGCCTCCCGCGACACAGGGTATCCTAGTGCGGGGGTGTGAGTGTGTGAAAAAAAAAATGCGAGTCAGATTATTTTGTAACGTTTTAAAATAGTTTGTGTGTGTAACTAGGACTTAACGCTAATATACATGATTTAGTAGTTTTTCTAGTTGTGCTTGAACCCATTTATGGCATAGATCCAAAGTTGATGGTAACAGTTATCATAATAAAAAGTCCAAGTTGTATTACTGTCACAATGAATTTGCGCAACAAATCTAAACATGAAAATCATTGAAACAATTAACAAGGTAAAAAGATTAATCACAATCCTGTTTAGCTTAATTGCGCGACTGGTAATAAGTTCAATACAAGTTATAATTAATGTACTTGTTTTAATTATGTTTAAAACTCTTTCCTACATGTAAGAGTCTTCTCGTGACCACGACCAATGCAACTTGGTCGAAACGTCGAGGTAAATAAATTACTAAATGTTTTTCTCGCGATTAAGCCCCGCTTGATTTAATAACAATGTAAGACTTGGTTTGCATTCGCCTCGCGGTTATCAAGTTATAGAAAATTTAATCACTGACCGCCTTTTGTTTTCAGAGTAGTAAAAATATTTTTAAAGTCGGTAAGTCGGCACCATGTGCACAATATTGTGATGATAGTTACTTTTTTGCACTATCATAGTGCTCACACAAAACAATTAACTATCTTCATAGCATAGTATCTGCCTGTCAATGTACGCGCCTCATCGGTTTTCTATCGGGTGCATTTCGGAGAATGTGCACTGGAATTGCATAATCTGATTCCACCATCACCTTTCTATCATCGGTTGACTCGACGTACGCCAATTCGCCATCGCTATATGGTAGATATACCACCTATACGTACGAAGCGTTTTGCTTCCACTTTCTTAATGCGTACTGCCAAGGATTGAAACTCGTTGCCCGAGTCTGTGTTTCCCGATATGTACAATCCTGGAGTCTTCAAGTCGCGAGTGAATAGGTACCTTCTAGGTTTGCGTGCTAAATCCTAGACAACGTCATCACTTAACATCAGGTGAGACAGTTGTCAAACGCAAACTTATAATAGTAAAAAAAAAAAATCCTACAGTTATACGAGTGAACATAGCCGCGCCCCTCCACGCAAGTTGACTTCGCTTCACTTCAGCCAAAGACGCCGAGCAGAACCTACTCTTATATATCTTCGTCAATACACACAATAACAACAATAGCGTCAATACACACGGCACTAACCAACACTGGTTGTACCTTACGACATCAGTTAGTTTTTTGTATTGTAAATTGTATCTATTTTTTCTAGACTTTATGTACTATTACTGTATCTCCATTATCTGTGGAGGCTTGTAAATGGCTCTTCCTTATAATATTCGTTGTGCTAATTTGTAACTTTAGCTGTAAGCCACCCTAAGAAAATAAAATAAATAAATAAAATGAAAATAAAATATCTTAAGATTATTATGTTATTTTTATAATTCACCTTCATTAAATACTCAGTCATCTTCAACCAATATCCGTCGTATGTTCAATTATCAACACGAACAATCCTCAACACATGGTACCGACTTCAACAAGTTATTTCATACTTTTGAGTGTTGAAGTCAGTTCCGTTTTGACGTGATAACGTTTTATAAATTGATGGATGCCAAAATGAAAAATAGTAACGGTAACATTCCAGTAACGTTCCACCTAAGTTTTATCTAGATCTAGATAATATAATCAAAGTCAAAGTCAAGGTCAAAGTCAAGGTCAAGGTCAAAGTAAAAGTCAAAGTCAAATTCAAAGTCAAACTTCAAAGTCAAAGTCAAAGTCAAAGTCAAAGTCAAAGTCAAAGTCAAAGTCAAAGTCAAAGTCAAAGTCAAAGTCAAAGTCAAAGTCAAAGTCAAAGTCAAAGTCAAAGTCAAAGTCAAAGTCAAAGTCAAAGTCAAAGTCAAAGTCAAAGTCAAAGTCAAAGTCAAAGTCAAAGTCAAAGTCAAAGTCAAAGTCAAAGTCAAAGTCAAAGTCAAAGTCAAAGTCAAAGTCAAAGTCAAAGTCAAAGTCAAAGTCAAAGTCAAAGTCAAAGTCAAAGTCAAAGTCAAAGTCAAAGTCAAAGTCAAAGTCAAAGTCAAAGTCAAAGTCAAAGTCAAAGTCAAAGTCAAAGTCAAAGTCAAAGTCAAAGTCAAAGTCAAAGTCAAAGTCAAAGTCAAAGTCAAAGTCAAAGTCAAAGTCAAAGTCAAAGTCAAAGTCAAAGTCAAAGTCAAAGTCAAAGTCAAAGTCAAAGTCAAAGTCAAAGTCAAAGTCAAAGTCAAAGTCAAAAGTCAAAAGTCAAAAGTCAAAAGTCAAAAGTCAAACTTCAAAGTCAAAGTCAAAGTCAAAGTCAAAAGTCAAAAGTCAAAAGTCAAAAGTCAAGTCAAAAGTCAAAAGTCAAAAGTCAAAAGTCAAAAGTCAAGTCAAAAGTCAAAAGTCAAAAGTCAAAAAAGTCAAAAAAGTCAAAAGTCAAAAGTCAAAAGTCAAAAGTCAAAAGTCAAAAGTCAAAAGTCAAAAGTCAAAAGTCAAAAGTCAAAAGTCAAAAGTCAAAAGTCAAAAGTCAAAAGTCAAAAGTCAAAAGTCAAAAGTCAAATGTCAAATGTCAAATGTCAAATGTCAAATGTCAAAAGTCAAAAGTCAAAAGTCAAAAGTCAAAAGTCAAAAGTCAAAAGTCAAATGTCAAATGTCAAAAGTCAAATGTCAAAAGTCAAATGTCAAATGTCAAATGTCAATGTCAATGTCAATGTCATACATGATTATGTCGTTATCACGTAAATCTATCGTCCGTAAACCGACTTTACAGACAACCAATTTTTTGGGTACCGTTGAATGAACAAAATACACAAAATATATGGATTTTTCTTTTCTAATAAAATCAGTTCCACATGATTAATTAGCT
Source organism: Apeira syringaria (assembly GCA_934044485.1). NCBI lineage: Eukaryota > Metazoa > Arthropoda > Insecta > Lepidoptera > Geometridae > Apeira > Apeira syringaria. Next base: position 7,444,073 of record OW203670.1, on the reverse strand, counting down.
TAATTTTTTAGTTTTCTTGTTTATTTTTTATTGATTATGAAGTGAATTTTTAAACTATTCACGTTTTATTATGCAGATACATAGTTGGCTTAATGCCAAAGAAAGAAAACTTTTTGGGTTGGTGTCAAGCATGCGGTCGGGAAAAAAAAACATATACAAAGTGTTTCATGTAGGATACAGAGATCCCTTCACGTAAAGGGGTACGCTAGTAGATAGTTGAAGGGTTTTTTTTACGCAAGCGTACAGTCGCGCCCTAAAGTATTATACTCTTTAATGTACCGTAGTACTTGGCTATTGTTTTATGAGTGTCTGTAGTGCATCTAAATGTATTTAACACGACGTTTACAGGCACTATACAGGTCTAGCATTTCACTACTACCTCACTTCATGATCAGTGACGATGTGGTCGAAGATGTTATCACGCTAGACCTAGAACGCTCACTGGCTCTCAAGGACTGCTGCCTGAACACACCATGTGTTTGGTGACAGTTTTTCAAACTTGCGGGAGGTAGCTAGCCAGGCGGGTACTCGAAAGTACCCTACCACCATGCTGGGAATTTAATAACGGTGTTACCTTCACCGGAAGCTCAAGCTGTTGTTAGGGATCCAACCAGGTCAGTTTGACAGCCTGCGCTCCCCTCGCTGAGATGTCATCGCTTCATGATGACCTTGTTAGGTTCACCTAGACATGCATCACACACATATAGATTATATAATCTCTCGAACCCTTTCGAATTACTTTCCTCCCCCCTTTCAATTTTGTCTTTATGTTGGAAATACTTTGCACTTAAAGAAACCAGCAATATCTAAAATTGAGAAAATAAAATTAGATAAGTTATCTAATAAAAAAGAAATAGTTTACAATCTTAGTGGTTCTCTTTTTCAACTTAACTAACCTAATATTCTCGAAAATAAGATAGTTAAGACTAATTCTTAAAATGGTTACGATAAGGTCTAAATCAGTATTGTACTTATCAATAACAACACTAAAAGTATTAAATATATGTGGTGTTTTGTGTGTGTATATATATGTGGCTTTACTCACGTTTATAGTCGAAGTTTCGACCTAGGTTTCGAGCATGTCCGATGCTCATCCTCAGGTGAGTTTACGCTGCCAGATCGCGGCGACCGATGTGTCAAACTCACGAGAATTTCCAATAAAAAAAAACACTAAAAGTACATCCTTTTGTGTCAAAACTGTGGGTAGTGTTAAGTGAAAAAAGTTGCCATTTATTTATTGCCAACTAAAACTACCCGCATTCGGCCTTCTACATGAACTCTGAACCATATAATAAACTATGTAAAATTTTCGCCATCTTTTGTTATCGAACTCCATAAATTTCCTTCCGTATTCTATTTCCTGACCGGAACAACCATTCTAACTAACTAACCATTCCACCTCATACGTTTCGAATATTATGGGCAAAATTGTACGTAAAAATCGGATATGCGTTATTGGGTGTTTCTAATATAAACAACTTTTTCTCAGAACCGGAACTTCGGGAAAATATACCAGGAAATACCAAAATTATTTCACGGAATACCAGAAAATTCATTGTTGGCCTCCCTACAATGAATGTTATTATTAAGTTCGCCGATAGATATGTGGATTATCAAATGTCGTGGTGGAGATATATTCTTATATGTCGCAATGTATTGGATATGCGAACAGTAAGTTCGGAGTAACACCAAGTAATCTATCGTGATACCTTGTAACTGTGAGTCGGCGCAATCCTACTGCTCGGTGCAAATGACGCAAACGTGTGGGTGAGTAACGCGCAGGTTCTAGGCGGTTTGCCTCGGCCAAAGCTCCCGCACCGATTTACCCATACAACTGGTATATTTATATATTTTGAAAAATGAATATGTTATTATTTTTGAATTTGGGGGATTACTTCATCAGATTTCGAAAACTTAAAAGAGCGTTTGATCGATGGAATGCGAGTCCAAAATACTGGCACATATTTGGCTCAACCAATAAGCGTTGCGATGAAACTTTATTTTTTTTTAACATTCACACAAGGTCTTCAGGTCCCAAAATTAATTTAATTTATTGAATTTCATTCAAATCTATAACCCGTCAAGGTATGAAGAGATAGTAAACATATATACACCCAAAATTTCGCGTTTATAATAGTGTGATGGTGTAGGCAAAGCAAATTTTTTTTTTTTTTTAACTTTCACACAAGGTCTTCAGGTCCCAAAACTTCAAATTAATGATCAACGTTAATTTGAACGTAACTATTACAATAGGACAAATCCAAAAGAATTCCAATCAGCTATGCTTACGTGGCGCTGCTCAGATCATTACCTCGGACTTTGTTAGAATACCAAAGCTTAGTAAACAAGCCATTGGAAGTTCCCCGTGCAATCAACTCCGTGATTAGACCAATTTTATTATACCAATACGCAGACTTACGTGTATTCTTAATCCCTAAGGTATATTAGCTTTATTGGTTCATGTTCCAATTGGTAAAATTACTGTCCTCGGTGAATTTAAAACTCGAAGACCTTCATGTCATAAAACAATGTGGTCGATATATAGATATCGACCGCATTGTTTTTATCGTTTTTTTTTTTATCGATAAACACGTGGAAGCTCTAAAAAATATAGATAGATAGAAAACGCTTTATTTGTTTCTCCAAGTTTTACAAAGGAACTTAATACACATAATGATCTTTAGAGCATAAACTATTCAAGAGAAACAAAAGGCGGACTTATCGCTTAAAGCGATTTCTGCCAGTCAACCTTTTGTTTTGGAGGATTTTAACTAGCAGCAACAGTGGCATCCTTTCATCTGATGAACAGTAAACTAAATTACCTAACCCTAAACCCTAAGCGCATAAGGCCAATATATAAATATATATATTAAAAAACTATACTTATCTGAGAACTTTTTCTGGGTGAACCGATTTTAATGATTCTCTTTTTATTCGATAGAGAGTATTCTCCGTGTAGTCAAAATCTGAGAAGTCGTTTTGGAGTAACCTTAAAAAATGTATGTATATTTAATGGACTGTCGAATAAACGAAAGATGCTATTATTTAAAAAAATACAATCGGGCCTTATTAGTGCGCAAACACAATAAAATATAACCTACGTGTTTAATAAGCTACATTAAATAACTAATTATGAAGATTCATTCGGATACAGATGAACAAAATTTTATTTTAATTGGTAATTTATTTGTAAAAAAGTATTTTCTTAGGCCACATTTTTCTTTATCAATAATTCTCGCGATAACGCTTGAAATGTGTCTACACCAGAAAAAAAAGTAAAAAAGTCTATAAATGTCAGCGATATAAAATAGGGTAGGTACCCGATCGCCCGCTCGAAATGGCACCGTGAAAACAAGGCATTTGCCTTGTTTTCCTCTCCGTCGCATGTGCCCGCGCCAGTCGTGTGACGGGTTGCGATGCCGAAGTGGAAAATCCAAAAAGCAATAGACGAAATTCTCTTACAAATGTTTTACAAAGCTATTGCTAGGGGGTTAAGGTTCATTATCAAATTGAAACAATATCCGCTTGTGGCCTAATTTTATATTAGCCGGAGAGGTATAAGTAAACACTGGCAAGGGAAAACTTATGAGCTTTGAATTTTTTTTTACATATTATAAGTTTGCGTTTGACAACTGTCTCACCTGATGTTAAGTGATGACTTTTTGATGAATAATGATGATTTTCCTAGAGACAAATGTAATAAGTATTTTTTTGAGCCAATAGGTCATCTGAAAAGAACATATTTGTAATATTTTAATTCAACACTTACCATGATTTCTCCCGCACTTTCTGCCTCTAGTCAACTGCGACGCTCGCTAATGTCATCCATCAGCATTTATCGCTAGGTAGCTTTGACCAGTTTTTGGGATATATTATAAATTATATTATGTGATATATTTTTACATTATTTATTAAGAATTATAATATATAATATAATTGGTATATAAATGATTACAACCAAAAGTTCCTGCCGTATATATTACTAGATTAAACAAAATGTATTTCGTTCTCCTTTTATTTCTTCATTCTCCATTTATACACGGTCCATATCTGAAAAAAAAGTTATACACTTTTAAAGATTGAACTAATTTAAATATGTTTTCTGCATGCTAACAGAGTAAAATTGTATTATCTTCAAGTGAGAGCCACTAAATAATCTACGTCTAGCGTGATTAAATCTTCAAACAAATTGTCACTAAATGTGTTTGAATCGCTTTTGGTCGCCGTGGCGCAGGGGTCAGTGTCAGTGACATGACTCTGTGTCTCTGGGTTTCGAATCCCGGCAGGGGCAAATATTTTTGCGATGAGTGTAGATGTTTGTCCCAAGTCTTCGGTGTTTGTGTGCTGTGATTGTGTGTGTGCATGCCTCCCGCGACACAGGAAATATTAGGGCAGGGGTCTGAGTGTAATATTAAAAAAATACCATCAAGTGAGATAGTGGTCAAACGCTAATCCCACTATCCCACTAATATTATAAATGTGAAAGTTACGATGGATGGATGGATGGATGGATGTATGTTACTCAATCACGCTAGAACGGCTGAACGGATTTAGATGAATTTGGTATGGAGATAGCAACCCTGGAATAACACATAAGCTTATTTTCATCATCACCATCATCACCGTTTTTCACCACCAAGCGTGTAAAACCGCGGGGCACAGCTAGTAATATTATAAAATATGTGAAAATTTGGATGGATGGATGTTTGTTACTCAATCACGCTAGAACGGTTGCACGGATCTAGATGAAATTTGGTATGGAGATAGCTTATACCCTGGAATAACACATAGGCTTATTTTCATCATCACCATCATCACCATTTTCACCACCAAGCGTGTAAAACCGCGGGGCACAGCTAGTAATATTATAAAATATGTGAAAATTTGGATGCATGGACGTTTGTTACTCAATAACGCCAGAACGGCTGGACGGATTTAGATGAAATTTGGTATGTAGATATTTCAGGTCAGAGAATAACACAAAGGCTACTTTTTATCATCATCATCATCATTATCAATCATCACCACGCGGGTAAAACCGCGGGGCGCAGCTAGTAAGGTACAAAAAATCACCTCTTGAAGGAAGCGTGCTTGCTTTCGTCACCGATATAGCTGTTCAGACATCTCATTTTGCACATATTGAAGTAGGTTTTACCATCAGTTCCACAGACAGGAATATATAGACGCTTATTTTCACCCAGACACTCGCTACAATTCAGGTTATCAATGACTAAGAAGTCGTCAACTGTCTTCGGTTGTGTTGTGGGTATGTACATTGAAATGTAAACGGTGAATGCTAAAAAGTAAAATGGTGACGTTAAAAAAGAGGCCATCCATTAATTACGTCACAGGGGTGAAGCAAATTTGAAAAGGGGTGGGAAGAGCCTTAACGGCTGTGACGTCACATGTCAAATTGTTACGCATTTAGCGCCCGTCGGTAAGCGCCGATATAAAATCAAAGACAACTGGCCGGTTAGCGTAGTTGGTGGCTCTCTGCCTTCGGAGCCGCTGGTTCCGGGTTCGATTCCCGGACAGGTCAAACATTTGTGTGTATGAACGTCTGTTTGACCTGTGTCTGGATGTGTATATGTTTTTAAGTATATATATCACTCATCAGGTTACCATAGTACAGGCCCTGCCTAGTTTAGGACCTGAAAGAAGACCTTTACATTTAATGTGTCTCAGAAAACAAGGAGAATGTTAAATTTAAGAAAATAACTTTTTTGTCTAGAGTAGATCCGAAAGTCCAATAATTTTCAGATGATAACTTACTTCGTGTGTGTGACGTCACCAAGGGGTAGGTCAAAAAGTCATAAAATCTGTGTGACGTAATTTATGGATAGCCCCTAATCATTTTCACTTCAAGTTTTCCAGTTCGGTAACCTGAAGTAGCAGCGCAAGTATTGAATTTTTCACGATCTACGTGATCGTCAAATTGAAATTTCAAATCGTGAAAACGGTTTTTTTGGTTCTTTTTTAATATAAGGAGGATCGAAATATTCGTCAAACGCCTGAATTTAATGACCTTGTCAAATTTGACTATACGATCGTCAAGTCATGCTAGAGAACTTGCAACATTCGTAAATATTATAATATGACGTCGATTTTTGTTCGACAAAAAATCGACAAAGTCCGTTTTCACGATTTCAAATTTTTAATTTTGAAGTAGAAAAATCAACTTGTAAGTTCTTAGTAAGGTCGCCTGCCTGACTAAGATTGCAGGTAAGGGTGTGGATGCGGGCTGATTCCATCTTGTTCTTGTCAGAAATCAGAAATCAGAAATATTTATGAATGAATATGTTTTGAACAACTGTGTGATATAAAAATAAAGATGTTACAATTTAAAATAGTTTCAACAGTCTGCCCAGTTTGAACATTCAATAGTGCTCTGTAAGTATTATATTTTATATACAAATGTTATATTATAAATGTTACAAATTTTACATACTTTACTACTAAATAGTTTTACTAATTATACTACTTAATTTTACATACATACTTACATACAAAAATTTAATACTTAATCGCAATTACATAAATGACAGTTGCACCGAGAATAATAATTAAATAATTATTTTATATTATAGTAGGCTTTGGAGACCAGACACGATTTTAATGTGTAATTTTTTGGTAATGTGCGATTTAATTGTGGTAATCAATTAGGGTGGCATATGTTCAGCAGTGGACATCCTACAGCTGAGATGATAATGATGAGACGAATCGATTTTACGACACAACGTAGTCGATAAAAAAAAAACTAAATAATGGAAACGACATCAACACTCAAAAGTGTGAAATAACAAGGAAAAAAAACAGCTGCCAGTGGGAAACCTAAGCCCCTAGATCGCCCTTGAAACCCCCATCATATTAACTTTCATGAAAATCGTTGGAGCCGTTTTCGAGATTGAGTTTATAATATACAAGAACTTCTCGTTTAAAGGTATTAGATTATGCAGTATTCTTGTTGACAAAACATTGACAATTTGACACGCAATTTTTATATACATACTAGCGGACCCGACAGATGTTATCCTGCATGCAGTGCCAGGTGGATTTTTTTTTTACGATATACCATCCAGGGCGCTACCCAAACGCATACAAAAAAAATATTCAAATCGGTCCATCCGTTTAGGAGGAGTTCAGTGACATACACACGTACAGTAGAATTATTTATATAAAGATACTAGCTGCGCCCCGCGGTTGTACCTGAGCGGTGATGAAAAACGGTGATGATGGTGATGATGATAATAAGCATATTTGTTAATATAGTGTGGGTCTAAGTGTAATATAAAAAATAAATAAAATTATAAATAAAAAATCCAGGGTATAAGCTATCTCCTTACCAAATTTCATTGAAATCGGTGTAGCCGTTCGAGCGTGAAGAGGTAACAAACATACACAGATACACAGTTACACACATATACACAAACACACAAACTTTCGCATTAATAATATTAGTAGGATTAAGAAGGTATACATACCAATAAGAGCTGCGCCTTTTAACATGTTGGTTATTAATGTTTTTGTGTATTTATTTATGTGGCAATACTGTAGTTGTGAGACAGTAAATATAGTTTGATTTGATTTAATATTACAAATGTGCAATGTAATTAGCTAAGTTTCGGTTCATTAACAGAGTTAATTGATCGTTCAATATGTTATAGCTTTTTTAAAAAATAGCGGTCTCCACTTCGTTTTATTGCCAGCCGTAACCAATTTGATATAGTCAGCTAATCAAACACTAACGTTTATTTGCTGGATAATGTTAATTGAATACTATTGATTTTGGGGTAATTTGTTGTTTGAACGGGAAATACTCGCGTAGCAAGTTGGTTTAATTCAACATTAGTTTCAACTGACTTATTCTCATGAATGTTTATGCTGTTTGTAGCAATAAAATAAAGTTTTAATTTGACTTCTGCTTTCAAACTTGTCATATACCTAATGTTAATAAATCAATCGGGGCTTGATAGTGAGAAAAACATTTATTAATTTATTTACGTCGAAGTTTCAAGTGTGTGTAATATTGAACAGTGTGTATTAGAAACGACTTACGGAACTGTAACGTGGTCAGTAACTCAGCGTCTTCTAAGCAAGTTTTGTAGTTCTAGGCAAAATTTTCCTGTTCTGGGTATAATGTGATTTTTCTTATTGTTTATATACTCACAAAAAAAAATTTGACTAACTAAAAAGTACAAACGAACGTCCAGGCCCCAGGATAAACACCTACACATCGAAAGTCCCTGCCGAGAATCGAACTCCTCCAAGAATCCACCAAGAAATCATGTTACTCACCACTGAGACATAGGGACCGTCAAATTTAAAAGATGATTTAAAAAAAATTCATTAACCTTACTTTAGTAGTACCAACACAATACAAAGCCAGTAACTTTTGGGCCACTTCTTAAATGTGCCGTGGTGGTACCGGCCTAGAATAATACTCCCCTATATTTTCCCGCAGGTGCCGTAAGAGTCGGCTAAGGGATCACGTACCAGGAGGTGGGCAGCAGTAACTTCTGAGGATAGGAAACCATACTGCGCTCGCCAACCCGCCTGCCAAGCGTGGCGAGTATTGGTAAATCCCCCTTATATGGGGAGGCATATGTCCAGCAGTGGACGTCCTATGGCTGCGATGAATTAATGAATAAAAATAATTTCAAAATTCCACCCATAGCTTTAGCATGTCCTCGCTATTTTATTTCCTCTATATAGCAGCGTCATTGTTCGGTCGGCAATATCGCCGTATCTTCTGCACTGCGCGTGTAACGTTCTCCCGCTAAGGTAATTGAATTTGACACTCGTTAGTACAAATACAAATACATCTATCTTTATTGTTGCTTACTTTATTACAAATAAATAAAGCTCACAAAAAAAATACAAGGGTACAACTAAAATATGTCAATTTGCACACTAGCTCCCGCACTAGGATACCCTGTGTTGTGGGTGGACTAGTCTCTTCAGAGGTTCAGCAATTTTTAGATACGCTAGTTTAGTCTTCGTTATAAATGTATAAAACACGGGAGTTACTCACGTAATAAGTCAGAGGGTTCCGACTATAGTTTCAACCACATTCGGTGGTATTTTTCAAGGAGAATACGGGGCGCTCGCGGACGCGCCGCGATTCGCCTAATACTCTTCGTCTCCTTTAGTCTTCGTGTTGTAGAAATAATACAATACAAAAAATATCCTACACATTGAAAATTTTAAGAGGAATAAGTTAAACAATAGGAAATCAAAATTATGGTAGAAGGTTACATGCCTATTCAACTAGTAAACATCACTTTTAAACAAATTGTTCCGTTCGATACTTATATAAACATAGTGAAAAAAAAAATGTAGGTACCTACATGAACTTAATTAGTTACTGTTTGACTTACAGTTTTCAGGTCAATAAGGTCTAATTTGTTACAGGTAATTGATGTAACCAAACTCTTCATTGTTACAAGGTTGGTCAAATATCAATTAATTAGCGTAATAATGATTTTACAAATAAGGTTCACCATGCGAGGGACAATTGATTTTTAATTAGTAGTTAATATGGTCATTTTTGTGTTGTGTATAGTGGTTATAACATTGTCTATGATTTTTGGAGGCACGCTATATTATAGTAAACATATCTGTTTTAGATATTATCTAGATCTGAAAGTTAATAAGTCTATTATAATTTTATTTTTATTATATTACACATACATATGCCTCCCCCACATAGGGAGGATTTGCCAATACTCGCCACGCTTGGGGTAACCCGCCTGGGGTTGGCGAGCGCAGTATGATGTCTGATCTTCAAAAGGCGCTGCTGCCCACCTTCTGGTACGTGATCCCTTAGGCGACTCACTTGGATACTCACTTAGGCCCCCACGGGAGGAGATGGGGGAGCACTATTCTAGGCCGATACCCCACGGGACAACATTACACACTAGAGCATAATTAAATTAGCCTACAAAGTTAAATTAGAATCGTACTGCAAATTTCTTTTACGAGAGCTTTGCTCATTTGTACAATAATATTACTATTACCGACTTCCAAATAAGATTTTTTATGAAAGGTGTGAGCATTAAGATTCATAGAATAGAGTGTAAGAGAAAACCATGCTATACTAATCCCTTCTAATGTGGGACAATTAAAAAATGTAGAAGTTTTTAAATGAATACACCACTTAACTCTCATGAGAATTCACTAATTCACGAAAAAATAAAGTGGTGAATTAATTTACGGAAAAAATTCTTCGTATATCGAATTATCTGACCATACCAGGAGTATTCGAAATGCGGTTGCTCAGCGCAATATTTCCGCTAGCATTCCCAGATTGTGTCCCATGACATCTCATATATCATTTTTGTCTGAGTGACATTACTATTGTAAGGTACACTAGATATTTTTTGAAAAATGCTTTTATATGGATAACATATTTTTAAACCTGGTAATAATATAATAATGGTTATATATTTTCAATTGAAACAGAATTTATGACATTGCAATTTCACCGGTCTGACAAGGACACGTTATCCTTTCAATGTGTATGTATTCGTCTGTTTGTAGTATTGCATGAATGTACAGAAATATGTTTGGTTTTTAGGTTTTTCCTTCGTCACTTTTTATAATAAATTCATCATTATTATCATTATTTCTCGTATAGAAATATGTTTGGTTCTTAGGTTTTTCCTTTGTCTGAAAATTCTTTATAATAAATTCAGCATTATCATTATCATTTCTGGTATGGAAATATGTTTTTTTCTTAGGTAATGATAAATTTATTATGAAGAGTTTTCAGACGAAGGAAAAATCCTTCGTGTGAAAACTCTTCATAATAAATTTATCATCAGCCTAGCATTAGCGATATGTGTAGATGTAGGTTCACTGTTGCTACAGTACAAGTGTACATACAAACGTGTTTTATTTACGGCTCTACCATTTGCTAGATAGATAATTAGGAGTCTTTTATGCAATTTTTGACGTGGCAACGTCTTATAAATTGGTTTGCCGGGTGACACTTCAAGAAACTGCGTTACGCTCCGCTCACGTTATGCGCTCACAATGACAGCGAGTGAGAGGCACGCGTCCCTTCCACTCGGGCATGGTTAGCCCGCCTAAGAGCGAGAGAGACAGACATAAAAAGTGAAAGGCACTCAAAGTCGTTGTCACGTAAAACTTTCGCCCGTATACCGACTTTACAGGCAACCAATTTTTTAAGTCCAAAATTTCGAAGCTTCGCTTGCGGTTCAATCCTAACACCATAGGCGTGGTCAGGTATGAATTCAAGCACTCACGCCATAAACAAACTTGCCTACATGGAATACTAATAACTAGTCCTATTATGAGCTCGTAGGTCATCTGTTGAGTACAAATAAAAAAAAATACCAAAAAATCGAACATACTTCAACACTCAAAAGTGTAAAATAACTTGTTGAAGTAAGCTCCATGATAGTCCACAAAAGTAACCATCATCACATTATTGTGCTTATGGTACCGACTTCGACAAGTTATTTCACACTTTTGAGTGTTGAAGTCGATTCCATTATTTGGTAAATATTTTTTTTGACACTTTTAGTGACCTTTGCTATTTACGGGATCAATTGTTATTGTATATGTGCTTGTGCATCGATGTCTTCAACCGCAACCATAATATCGTCGAGGTATGAGTAGCACTTTTCAATTATTGAAGTGTAACTCAAAAATGACTCGTCCGATTTTCATGAAATTTAAATGGGACCACCTCGAAAATGTATCCTATCGAACAAAAAAGTGTCATCAAAATCGGTTCATAAACGACTAAGTTATCAGCGAACAACCTAAAAAAAACATATATACGGTTGGATTGAGTAATCTCCTTCTTTTTTTGAAGTCGGTTAAAAATAATTGAAATCAAAATAACATTAGAAATTATCCTGCTCCTTCTGCCTGTAAATACCCGTGAGTCTCTGCGATGTCATCGGCATTTCTTAATTTTCTCTATGCTACAATAGCTTAACATTTCATTCAAATTGCATTTGTGATTGCATTGTTCATTAATAACAAAATTCCACAGTTAAATCTGAGCTTCATTATTACGTACCAGTAATAAAAACAGTATAACATCACGAAAAACAGATATTATTAAGCATAGAACAGCCAGAAAATATTCTATGTATTGAATAAGTATTCTGAAATTAAAATTAAGTGATTAATAGTTCATTTGTTACAATTACATTGAAAGAATAAAATAAATATATTATGCCAATGGCCCTAATTCTGTTAATCACTCGAACTAGCTGAAATTCACTAAAGTTCTTCAAAAAGAAATAACTCCTATTGTATTTAAGCTAAAAGTCAAATTCCTATAACTCCATTAAGTGCTATCCTATTAGACGAGTTCTATTCAATTGCAGGCCCATCGCGGGTAGTTTTAGTGAGCACCAAATAAGTGGAGACTTATTTTACGTAAAACTACCCGCAATATTAATATAATAATTATTATTTTTTAATTTTTTTAAGTAACTTTCACACAAGGTCTTCAGGTCCCAAACTAGGCAGAGCCTGTGCTATGGTAACGTGATGACTGATATATATACTTATATACATATACACACCTAGACACAGGTCAAACAGACATGTTCATGCACACAAATGTTTGACCTGTCCGGGAATCGAACCCGGGACCAGCGGCTCAGAAGGCAGAGTGCAACCAACTGCGCCAACCGGCCAGTCTGACTAAATACATATAATTTAAGTGTTGTTATGGATAAGTGTCATACTGATTTAGACTTTATCGTACTGATGTTACATATCATATTTACCAGAATTTTAATTTAGTCCAGAACTGTGTTTGTTTTATTAATTTATTTTGCTGGTTTTTAAAAACAGGTAGTAGATTAATGTAGGCTGCGCATTGAACGTCTCGTTGACCGAATGAATTGAAGTGGGTAGGTGAGTGAGTGAATGTTTAAGGAGCGCGGGCGGCGCGAACAATGATCTATAGATGTCAGCAGATATAGTATATATCGCCAAATTATGCTAAAAAATACATCCTTTCTATGGGAGTTAAATGCCGCGTTCCTAAACGCCTTTGTCATAAAGTTGAATCTTTCACGACTGGAAGTTAACCAATTTTGAGGAATGCTTGACAAAACATTGCGTTGAATAGCTATAAAGTAACTGTAGTAAATTTTATGGGAGAGCTTACAATAATGTTTTAGACAGAATGGAGCTGTTTTAAATACATTTATTTATCCTATAGAATAGAATAATATGTAAGTTTTATGGTTTACTAGCTGCGACCCGCGTTATTGCCCGCGTGGTGATGAAAACTGGTGATGATAAAAATAAGTCTATGTGTTATTCCAGCTATCTTCATACCAAATTTCATCCAAATCTATCCAGCTGTCTAGGTAAACGTGAGTAAAGCCAGACACAATGCGGTGGGAGCAATGATGTTTATGTAATATCATTGGGCTAGCGCCAACTGACGGTCGCTGGTTGATCAGGAATCATTGATTTACCTAAAAATTCAGCTGGTATGAACATAAGATTTCTTTGTAACCTTTTATTTATATATGATGTACCCATGAACACGAGTAACACTAATTCGTCACGAAATTCTGTGTTGCTATTTCAAGTTTTCAAAAGTCTAGGTGCATTTCCAGTTGCAATGTAGGAGCACTGAAATATTGAATTACGTACGTAACTAACTGACGTAACTCGATTCTCGGCCAAGGTAATGGCAACTACAGGCATTCTCAACTCGAGGCCCGCTGAAGATATTTTGCTTTACACGGTTATTTTATATATATTTATCAAATGTAAGAAATGAAATGAATGAAATAAGTAAATGCTTAAACTTAGCATTTACTTCTGGAACAAGGGGATTGAAACTACTATTATCATACACGTAATATAGAATTACAGAATATCGAGAGATTAGATAGAAAAGATTTATCAATGTATAAAACACGGGAGTTACTCACGCAGAACATTCTCTGGACTCTGGTTCGCGGCACTATATCCGGTTCGACAAAGCTCAAGTGTTGGCACGAGATAAGCTTTACGTGCCACGAAAGATAAGAGAAGCGATCGAAATAGGAAGGCGCCCTAATTTCAATCGAGACAGAGGATGGACTCTGCCACCAACCTGGAAGCCATGTCTCCGTGGAGCGTACACGAGTGTGTGTGAAGTGCCCGGTGATGAGGATACAGTGAGTACTGTGTGCCTGAGTGTTCTCGACACCATCCCAGAGGACACCTGCAGTGACGAAGAGGACTCACACCGGGATGCACCGACGCAGCTAGTAGCACCCCGCTCCCCGCAACAGCATTTGTCATCGCGTGCGCTGCGCGCGGCCGCCCGCAGTACTAGGCGAATCGCGACCGCGTCCGCGAGCGCCTCGTATTCTCCTTGAAAAAGACCACCGAATGTGGTTGAAACTATAGTAGGAACCCTCTGACTTATTACGTGAGTAACTCCCGTGTTTTATACATTGATAATGTCTCAAAACCACGTCAGTTTTAATAACAGAAAAGATTGAATTATTTGTTTGGCTGCATTAAATAGACTCGAAAACGATTGAACGGATTTGAAATTTTGTTTCACTATTGAAAAGCTCCGGGTGACATAGGCTATACTACATTATTCAAAAATCTTAGGGATCATTATATATTTTGTTATTAAAACTGACGTGGTTTTGAGACATTATCAATGTATAAAACACGGGAGTTACTCACGTAATAAGTCAGAGGGTTCCGACTATAGTTTCAACCACATTCGGTGGTCTTTTTCAAGGAGAATACGGGGCGCTCGCGGACGCGGTCGCGATTCGCCTAGTACTAGGCGAATCGCGCCTTGAAACTATAGTCGCGCTTGAAACTATAGTCGGAACCCTCTGACTTATTACGTGAGTAACTCCCGTGTTTTATACAAATAAAATCATTATATATATTAATTTTGAATTTATTTATTTTTTTGTTTATTCACAATAGACAGGCGTATATATATATCTATTTTTACCCGTGCGAAGCTAGAGCAGACCGCTACTATTAAATAATATAAACGTGTAAAGAAAAAAAAGAGTATTTTATTTTATCTATTTGATAGCAAGTAACGGACGATTTGAGCTTGAAAATTTGAGCGCGTGCTGCAGAAATACTTACATTTAATAAGCTGTATACAAACTTCGCATAGGTTGACATCACTGGTGGGGCAGAATAGTTTTTGATTATTCTGCCTCGTTTAGATTTTTATGGTCTTTAATTCAAATTGCCATTAAACATACTTTTAAATTTATTTTGCTTACTCAAATATCTACTTTAAACAAAAAGCGAAGTCATCATCATCATCTCAGGGATAGGACGTCCACAGTTGAACATAGCCCTCCAATTCCCCTTCGATCTCGGGAGCTTCTTGGTCGGGAGCGGCCATCATGTAGCACTACAGTGAACGTCGTACGGTGCGCTTGCGCGTCCGTGATTTCTTCTCGAGAATTTTTTGATCCAATCAGCCAATAGTTCCGCCATAAGACTTGCGGTACAGGACAAATGCCTCTTCATTATAATATGGATTTTAAAATAAATGTAATAAAAACTTGTACTCCATCAAGAATCTCGAGATTTCAAAGTGATAAATCCATCCCAGTAACTGAATAAGTTGAGAGTGCCTGGACGGCGAGATGTGACCTGGATTCAGCATACTGGTTCAAGATGCACCTAGTACAAGATTGCGTCTGTAGTCTTGAATACTTCTCCTTCTTCTCTCAGCCTTGTGCGTCCACTGCTGGACATATGCCTCCCTCATATAGGGGGATTTGCCAATTTGGCCGTGGTGGTACCGGCCTAGAATAATAGTACTCCCCCATCTCTTCCCGCGGTTGCCGTAAGAGTCGGCTTAGGGACCACGTACCAGAAGATGGGCAGCAGCGCCTTCTGAGGATTGTAAATCATACTGCGCTCGCCAACCCGCCTGCCAAGCGTGGCGAGAATATTTACATGGTAAGTTAGATATTGGTCTTTTCATCAATTTTTTAAACATACTCATCACCCATACTCAAATATCCTTACACTTTCGATTTGTTCATCCTAATATTATAAAGGCGAAAATTTGTGTGTATGTGTGTGCTTTACTGCTTTACACTCAAACAGCTTCACCAATTTCGATGAAATTTGATATGTGGATACTGCAAGTCCCGGAATAACACATAGGCTACTTTTCATCATCATCATCATCATTCAACACCACGCGGGTAAAACTGTTACTGTTAATAAATCGATCGACCTTGTTTGAGTGAAAAACATTTTCTAATTTATTTACCTCCTGTGCTCAACGTTTCAATCAAGTTGCATAGGTCGTGGCACGGTAATAATAATTATGGTCGTGGCCGGGAGAAAACTTCTCGTGTTCGAATCGCGAGAGTTTAAAAATTACGATTGGTACATTCTTGATAAATCTCCAATCACTTGAAATATTGGCAATAGTTCGCCCAAATTCAGTTAAGTTATATCGTCAACCTTTTAGTTTAAAATTGAAAACATGCATTTTACGTTTTATAGATTTTTTGTACAAACTAAAGATTTTGTTTTCTGTGACAATCTACCAGCCAGTATTTTTATCTTTGATAAAACTAAATGCTTAGTTCAAATCTATATTAATTACAAGCTAACTTAGTGAAATTTAACACAATACAACGAAAAAGTCATAAACTTTACGGTAATAAAAAAAGCTATATGATAAGTTTAAAAGTTGGGAAATGGCTTGTACCTTTTATTCTTAGTAGAGTACCAGGGAAAGCTGTTTTCCAGGCACATAACTTACTATTTTCTTTTCTCCGACTTCAAGCGTACTTTCAAATCATGAGTAATTTATGAATAGAAGTTTATGAAACTGTTTCATAATTAAGGTTCTTAAAACACGAGTACCAGTAAAAAAACGAGCTGCAGGCGAGTCTTTTCATAGCATTACACGAGTGTTTCAAGACCAAATTATGTGCAGTATTTTGTGCACTACTTTATGTAATCTCTAAAATAGATGATAAAATGTACGAGCTTTTGCTGTGATTTTAATCCCAGCATTATGTTTGCATTTATTTGTACACGTGTAGCGCCAAAATCTATTTGTTAATCGCGCAAGCGCATTGCGCCGCGTTCACAGATTATATTATGTAGAAAAACTGCATTGCGACCTCCTTGGTCCAGCTGGAGCTGTATCTTAATGGCAAAAATTTTACATTATTATACAGTTGTCAGGTCACATTATAGTTTTTTTTTGTTTTTTTCGATATGGTGACT
Organism: Apeira syringaria; assembly: GCA_934044485.1. Taxonomy (NCBI): domain Eukaryota; kingdom Metazoa; phylum Arthropoda; class Insecta; order Lepidoptera; family Geometridae; genus Apeira; species Apeira syringaria. The sequence goes on along the minus strand of OW203670.1, from coordinate 7,426,826 downwards.
GGCTCATTCAAGTTCTGTTTTAGATTTTTTATCTTTATATTTCAGTTTGAGATTAGATGAAATATACTATGATACCTACACATATTTGGCTCAACGAATCAGCATTGCAATTCAAAGTGGCAATGCTGCTCGCATACTGGGCACACTGCCAGCCGGTAGCGGGTTAGAGCATTTGAGTTGTCTATAGGCTACCAATAGCTAGTGGATTGCTCAAATGTTATTGTAGTAGCCGCAGTCAATAACTAATTAACTAATTAGTCAATATTGTTTTATCTTACTAATTACGTACAACAATACTTGCATGCAAACTTTTCGTAAACCATAATTAATATTATTATTATACATAGCGTATACGATATTTGCATTCCATTTTCGAAATTTATTAACGTCACCGCCGACAAACTGAACTACTACCATAACGTTCAAGTACATTCATTTTCGTTCACTTTTCAAATCACACGCTCCGATTGACCAACGCATTTCGGATTCCAATTTTAAAAATGGAACAAACTTACCTAATAACGGCCGAAAGCCGTCATTGCATATGCATAGAGTTGTTCGAACCAAACGTATCGTATAGGTATTCGTTCTGACGGGTTTGTATTAGACTCAATATTAATGTAACAGTAGTATGAGCAGTTTATATATTTTCTTTAAGTATCGTAGTGTTATAGAGATGATAAAATCGTGGTGTTACACATACACCACTATTTTATCATCTCTATAACATGAGACCTTAAACTTCAACGGAATTGCTTAAATTTCGATTTTTCTATAAGTCTTAGCGAATAGGTATCCAATTAAATTTTATAATTTATGTCATTGTCGCCATTTTATCATCATTCCACGGCGTGGAATGGGAGTCTATGTTTTAGGTAGATAAAATCTTAGAGCCTTCAAATAACCGCATCTCCGATGTAGATCAGATGAAGAATATTGTCAAACGCGATTAAGGTGAAGAATAGAACCAACTGGGCATCTTTTAGAGGATTCTACTCATTAACAATTAAACATAAAAAAATGTATGTTATTTAGTTATCTGTTTATACATTCAACATTCTACTAATATTATAAATGTGAAAGTTTGTGAGCATGGATGTATAGATGTATGTTTGTTACTCGTTCACACAAAAACTACAAAACGGATTTTGATGAAATTTTGAACATAGTTTATACCCTGGATTAACACATTGACTTATTTTTATCATCATTATCACCGGTTTTCATCACCAGGCGGGTAAAATGGATTTGGATGAAAATTGGTATGTACATGCTTCAGGTCCCGTAACACATAGGCTACTTTTCATCATCATCATCATGCATCATCACCACGTTGGATTTGGATGAAATTTTGTTGGTAGATACTTCAAGTCCGGGAATAACTAGGCTTCATTTCATCATCATCATAATCATCATCAATCATCACCACGCGGGTGAAACCGCAGAGCGCAGCTAGTTCAAAATAATTATATGTAAAAGCCTATCTAAAAACAATTAAAAAAAATATTAAACTGAGGTTATTAAGACATAACGTATGATTCAACTCCTAAAATATATTGATATTAAATTTGAATAAATAAACTAAAAATTCGTAAAGATGTAACTCACAAACTGTATATATAATTTTTCATGTCAACTATTTTCCAGGCGACAGTAAATATATTTATATCCCCCCTCATACTAAAAAATAGCGGATCTATGCCAAGGTCATCGGGTCTTAAAAGTCCCTTCAGAAAACTAATTAGTGATTTCTATTATTATTATTAACTATCATTAAATTATGGATTACTTATTTATTTAAGTTATCTTAAGCTGACATTATTGACAATAATCTCTTATTTGAGGAACATTATGAATGGAAACATTTTTTCCTAGGTAGTTGTGTACTACTAATATAATTATATTAAATTACATAAATAACATGTAATTGTCTTGACTGGAAATTGACTTGTAATAAATATTATCAATAAAGTTATGTCTATGTCTATTACTTACGTTTCCGGAGATTACACACTAGATTTCTCTTATAAATTGTATTATTGGGACACTAATTAACTCGAGTTGGTGATAAGGCTTAGTGACATACCCAAACCTTAAAACAACCTATGTAAGGTTACTATTTTATCATTTACACACATTTCAGTTCAAATATTTGAAGGAAAAAATTCGGCTGCTAGTGGGACCCACTAGCCCACTAGTCCCACTAGCAGCCGAATTTTTTCCTTCAAATATTTGAACTGAAGTTCTGCCTAGCATAGCGTTAATGCGATACACAATAAAAATCTCTTAATTTACACACATTCCGGGAAGTGTGATCTGGAGCTCTTTAATCCATGAACGAACCATCAGATGGAAAGCAATGCGCCATCCATATTTAGTTGAGTTTCTATCTAGTCGGACGAAGTGGTTGCTGTCACTTTTACTGTAAATACTCTCATAAAATGTACGAACTATGAATCTGGTACTAAAAGTAAATAGAACTCTTTCCCTGGGTCTACATGGGTGTTACATTCTAGAATTTTTCAAAGCACAAGGTATCTTCTGGGCAGGCATTAAACACCAAAACCCACAATATCGCGTAACATATTCGTACAAAGTCTGCCATGTTTTTTTTTAAATAACAAAACAAAAATACTACTAGTACTTCATGTTTGCCCTCATACACACACAAACATATTCACACCCCACACATACACATATCTACTCATTTTTAATTGTAATTTGTACAGAACAGGGCATAGATTCCCTGTGTCGCGGGAGGCATGGACTCACAAATATCCATGACTCGGGAAAAACACCTCCACTCTTTGCACAAATATTTGCCCCTGCCGGGATTCGAACCCAGGGTCCCGAGAACACAGAAGTCATGTCACTCAATATATCATTCACTAATTATTACTCATCGATGATAAAGCCCTGGAACTGATGTCATGGGGTTTTCACGAGCCTAGTTTGGGTGATTCTATAATCATATTTTTGTAAATACCTTTACCTTAGTAAATGTTTACGTTGCTTATGTTTCCATACTGTTTGTATGGTGTTCACTCAGAGACATAATCTTAATATCTACCCTCATTTTGAGGTAGTCCCGTCTGTGGAATACTAATGTAATATTTTATCTGATATCAGGCTTACCTGATACTTATATCGGCTCGAAGTTTGATATCAAGTTAGGAAATACTATACAACGCGTAAGTATCCGTGTTACGATAACTACTTTTATCGATGAAACTTATATTATTAGATAGAGTGTATTATTAACTATGGAATAGATCGTTTTACTAGTTCTCGAAAATTAACTAAGATTACATTTGCAAATTGACATATGAATGCTGCGCTTGCCAGTCCGTGGTCTCCAATTATATGCCCTGCCCACTGCCACTTCAACTTGCTAATCCTCTGGGCTATATCGGTGACTTTCGTTCTTCTACGGATCTCCTCATTTCTGATTTGATCACGTAGAGAAACCCCGAGCATAGCCCTCTCCAAAAGACCTGACTAAGATCGCAGGCAAGGGCTGGATGCGGGCCGCTTCCAACCGGTCCTTGTGGAAATCAATGGGGAAGGCCTTTGTCCAGCAGTGGACGTCCTATGGCTGAGATGATGATGATGTTGATATGAATAAATCCAACAAACGTGAGTAAATCTAGGGATATATCACAAAAACCTGTTTTAAGGACTGATACATAAGGACGTGTAAAATAATTCACTAGAAGTGGTAATACTGACGCGACAAGCTTATTTAATTCCTTTCCTTTTCTTTTTTAATTCTTTGAAGAATTCCCATCTGCAGTTCAGTACGTAGTGAGAGAAAGAATGCGTTTGAATTTGGAAAGGAAACATGCATGTACAAAATAATAATATTATATACACATTATTTTTTGTAAATTGTGCGTGATACATTTTTCGTACCATCAAAACATATTCTTTTCTTTTTTCTTTTTTCTTTACTTTTATTTTTTTATTTTATTAACATTCACACAAGGTCTTCAGGTCCCAAATTAAGCAGAGCCTGTGCTATGGTAACCTGATGACTGATTATACTTATACGCACCCAGACACAGGTCAAACAGACGTGTTCATACACACAAATGTTTGACCTGTCAGGGAACCGAACCGGAAAAGGTTCAAATTCTATAAAAGGTTTTTTTCTTTCTTCATCAACCGGAATCGAACCGGAAAAGGTTTAAAAACTATAAAAGGTTTTTTTCTTTCTTCATGAAACATCGAAAACTATACATCATAAAAATAATTAAAAATCTGTTTAAGCTTGTACCAACGAAGGCCTTTCATACGATATCCGACACGGTTAAGTCAAAATTTGGGCCGCCGTTACTTGTACAAAGACCCTGATTTTTATGATGTAATTACAAATATACAGTTCTCAGATTTTTCCCTACGTGTGTAATATAAGGCGGTATTACTTGCCAAATTTCTTATTTCTAGGTCAACAGAAAATACCATATAAATATTGATTCCCATGAGAGTGTCGAAAGATACGATCTTTGCGTCATAAACTAACTTAGAAGTTTAATTTTTTTACAGCTTCAAGAAATTGTAAGCTTGAGTGTATCATTGTAATTTCAACTCAATACCGAGACGGTCGCCGTGGTGCAGTGGTTAGTGTCAGTGACATGACTACTGTGTCTCCGGGACCCTGGGTTCGAATCCCGGCCGGGGCAAACATTTGTACGATGAGTGTAGATGTTTGTCCCGGGTCTTGGATGTTGTGTGCTGTGATTGTGTGTGTCCATGCCTTCCGCGATACAGGGAATCCTAGTGCGGGGGTATGTGTGTGGAAAAAAAAAAAAAAAAAAAAAAAAAACCTTTACGCATTCCCGAGATAAAGGGTCTTAACAAACGGACGGACGGACAACAAAGTGATCATATAAGGGTTCCTTTTGAGGTACGAAACCCTAAAAAAGCTACATTATACGTCCAGGAAAAGCCGAGCGTAGCTAAGTCGCTTTGGTACCTCTAATTTTATAATATGAACAAACAAAATTACGCAGCACGCGTCGTGATAAATGTACGTGCAATCTCAGAAGCGGCCATTTCTCGCGCGCCCGTTTGTCGGATATATTACCGCGCCAAATAAAATAAACCCAACGTCTGGTTCCTCAACCGTTATTATTTATTACACAGTCACTTTCCCGGGATTTACGCGTATATACGGTTATTTGTTAAACGGTGAACCTTTTTCTGTAAAATATTCATATCAGAATCGGTTTATTTGGCGTTTGGTGGTATCCCGGACGCAATGTGGGGGTAGGACGACGGTGGACGTTTTAATAAACAGATGCTCAAGAAAAGATTGTTGAAAATATTTGCTTACACAGTGCTACTTATTTTGCTGTAGGTATGGTTGTGTGGTATAGTTTGGGAACCGCTCTTTTTTAGTAGTCATAACGATTGCCCAACAATTCTACTATTACCGTATACGAGATACGGTTTAAGAAATATATACCCTCATCTGTTATTTAGTTATTACACATACGTTAAATAATGTGAAGATTGATATACAATGCACATGGGATTCCTAGCAAAATCCTGTAACAATACTGTTATTATTAAACAGTGTTATTTGACTGACTTTAAAAAACTAATGCTTACTTTATTGCCTATACAACTGTATAAGGTTGCCTACTTAAAACTATGTGTGATTTTAAAAATTTCAGATTTAAGTGCGAGTACGGAGAGCTTCGAACAAATATACCTTAGATCCCGCGAGAGCGCGCTAAACGTAACCAAACTAAACAGTGCTTATATTCACGTTAAGCACTGTTTTGCCGTCAGAGTCGCGCCAGAAAAGAATATGGGATTTCGTATTGTGATAAATCAAACTCAGCTTGTACCATTATTCGTTATAATTTGCAGTCCACAATAGTTAGTGACAATATTATACTGTATCTAATAACAATTACTTTATTAGCTTACACTCCACATCTCTGTTTGAGTTTACTGGCTGACGATCCGGGCTAGAATCCCTCAAAAATTATTACAATACTGCTCAACTAACTTTTTTAGCTCCAGTCGTAAACCTTCAGTTCTACCAGTATTCTGATTGGTCAAACGTTCACATTGGTAATGTCATCCAATGCTACCACATTTCACAAAATGAAATCACCTTACAGTACAACCACCTTACAAAAACAAATCACTACAATGTTGCTATTTCAGAATATTGGTATAGTTATTTTATTGCCATAGCAAAATATTTAAAAATCATGACAGTATTTTCAGTAAGTTTTATAGTTTTACAAGTACTTACATTAACATTCCAAATAATCCAGTTATCATCTCCATATTTGTATTTCAAGAAATTATATCATATTATTTTTACTTCGCAGTTGTCTCTTCACGCAAAAGTGCGCGCGTGCACGCACTTCTTTGTGGCAAAAACGCCACAAAGACGTTAGGTAATTATTTTAAACTAAGCCTTAGGATACTGCAATAAGGTTGATTCTTATTAAAATACTTAAATGGTTTTTTGATTATCTCTAGATGTATGTATATCTCAATAGGTAGGAAGGTATGGTAATCTCAAACCGTTTTTTGCATCGTGTCATTATGGATGTTGCGTCTAGAGTATATTTGATCAAAGACGCAGAGTGACAGAGAAGCATTGCGTGCGCTACTCCATGCGAAAGACAAGGACGCAGAGAGGTTTTTATATATATTGGGTTAATTAACAGTATAGCTACGGGGCTTAGCACGGCAACGAATGTGCAATTTATCTATGTACATATTATCTATCTAACATTTAAACGTTATCAGAATTAAATAGCAGATGAGGGTAAATACATATTTTTTACGCAGAATCTCTGCGTAAAAAATATAAATTTACCCTCATCTGCTATTAGACCATAATTATTATTAGTATATAACATTAACTTCTCAAAATTTACACTATGTTGATCAAGTACTTTAATGCAAGTAGAATAACTTGTTGAAGTCGGTACCATGATAGTTCAAAAGTAACTATTATCAATACAATGCGCGCTGATGATGTTGATGATTGACCTTTGCTACTCACGGGATAAAATTTTCATTGTGTATGCTAAAGCGCATTTGCCGTAACCGGGACAATTTTCTATAAAAAACAAAATGATCCATCGAAAATATTATTTCACTAATAAATTAGTTAGTAAAATCAAATTTCGTTAATATCCTCCATGAAATGTTTCATAAAAGTGATATTTTTAAAATTTTATTCAACATGAATTTCAATAATATTCATTCAACAAATTTAGTTAAAATGACACAAAGTTGTCTATGTAGCAAATTTTAAAGATAAAAAGTTACAACGTACAAAAGTTAAAGCTACGGCTTTTCCTATAACCTGGTTCGAAAAAAAAACTCCAAGATTAAATCCTAAAACATATTTGAATTTTAAATGTGCTCATTTTGAGCCCTCTGGCATCACTGTTAGCTGTTCCGCGCTGTCATGCATACGTTACAAAGTTAATTAGTTAATTAACTAAAAGTTGTATGGGTTTTGTTAGTATGTCTAAAGCTGTTAGTAGTGTTTTTTTAGAGATGACTTTTTGTTTTAAATATCCAAATTTACATTGCGTTATATTTTCATAATGTAAATTTATACAGTGAGTAATTAGCCAGTGATCATTCTAGGTCTAACATGATAACATCTTCGACCACAACGTCACTGACCAATAAGTGACATAGTCGTCAAACACTAGATCTACAAAATATAAAAAAAGACGTGTGGCACTCGAGGACTGTCGCGGTAAAGCTATTGCATAGCATTTTTTATCAACTTATGCAATTAATATGTTAATAACTTATGCAGTAATGCCGATATAACCAATGCCATCTAGAGGCGAGTTGCTGAACTAGACAGACAATCGTGATATTTCAAAAAAGTCATTAAAAGTTCTGCTATTCATCGATAGATGGCAAAACTAAAAAGTATCACCGCTGTGCCGGTCGGAGTGAGGGGTGTTAGGTTATTTTCGTTACGGAATTTCTGGATTCGGTCTCCACGCTCAAGGCCTGCGATAGAAGCTATGCAATAGCTTAAAAAATTAAATATTTTGTTGCTACACTGTGTCACATACGTTAATTCTCTCAACATACGTATATGTATAACATACAATATACTTTCATGTTAAGGCGAGATAAATAGTACTCCCACTTACCTGTTTAAAATAAGCTAGGAATATATGGGAGAGAGCAGAGCGATCAAACATAGGTCCGTCGTTGACAGTGGTCACTGTAAGAATGAGCGAATGGAAAGTAGCTGCGGACCAGACAGCTGAGGTCACGTAATTTAACGGACATTAGTAATTTAACGAAATTAATGAGCTGGATGCGGGCCGCTTCCAGCAGGTCCTTGTGGAAATCAATGGGGGAGGCCTATGTCCAGCAGTGGACGTATTATGGCTGAGATGATGATGATGAATGAGTATTTTAACGAAAATCATGTATTTAGCAAAAAATCTTAAACCTCTCTAGACCATAATTACCTACCTATTAATTATAAGTTTTATATACATAATCCTATATATTTGAAAATATGTTATGTAATTTATATTTCTTTAATAGCGATGCTCAGATAACATTATATTTATATAGCTATTTGGTAGTTCTAGGATTTATAATATTATATTTGCTTTGCTAGAAATTGGCAATTAGGTGTTATACAAATTGATTTCATATTTTTTTTAATGATACGGGCTTTCACGAGCTAGTTTGGGAATCAGTGATTCCATAACGTGGTTGCATTAATTCCTTTACCTTTTTTTTACTAATAAATGTTTGTATTTATGTTACGATGTTATTATTACATTGATTCGAAAATGTATGGTTGTTTGTAAGAGGATGAAAAATAATATAACTATGATGATGAATTAATATAAAGAATAAATTTATTGGTGCTAAAAATTAATAATAAAAAAATATAGAGGCTTATTTTACAAAAACATAAATTTAATATTAATTTTTAAAATCAAAACATAGCAGAAATTATCAACTTTCTTATTCGTTTTTATACTAGAATAGAAAATTGTTACATTAACCTTTACGCCACGACGAACAAAACATACCTAGAATAAGCTCCATCCAAATTTGTTAATTAATGATTTTACAAATGAGTATCTGAAAAACCCTTATTACCATAGACAAAACATTCACTGCTAAATATCAACCTCCTCCAAGTCCACCTTGCCAGTAGAAAAGTAAAATACCAAATGTCTACTTTTACTACTGTAGTTACAAAGAAATAAAGCAAGTCTAGCGAAACTTTTACCTCAATGGTGGAAATTGAGATCCCAGTACTTGTACCTTGTACTAGTGATGTATGGGTCTGGGACAGTGGCTGGTAAAGCTTGTAGTTTCTATACCATTTACCTTTAGATAGAAACCCGAGCACAAACATAAATCTTAGAACTCGAACTGCAATACAGGTAACATTGAACTAGTACGATTTTGCATGGTTATTTTGATTTTTAAGAAACTTCAATAAAGGAACAGGTATGTTATACTATGTTTGACTATATTTTTTTATGTGTGTTCACCGATTTTCGTTCCTTTTGAGACCGTTTCTTAAAATTTGTTTTTTGTTTGATAGAGTGACTTCCGAGGTCGTCCCATTTCAATTTAATCAAAATCGGACAAGTCATTTTGAGTTACACTCCAATAACTGAGAAGTGTTACGTCTACTTGGACGACTTCCTGATTGAGGGTGAAGAAATATGTAAACATACACAATGAGCTCCTCGGCTTGAGCTCCGCTAAAGGCTAACACCATTATCAAATTTCCAGAATGATGGTAGGCTACTTTTGAGTACCCTCAAGTTTTAAAAACTCCCACCAAAAACATAGTGTGTTCAGGCAGCAATCATTGAGAAGTAATAATCATCCTAGGTTTAGCGTTATAACATCTTCGACCACATCGTCACTGACCATCAAGTGAAATAATGGATAAACCTAGAACTATACTGAAGTCACACCGTTATCAAATTACTCCAAAAACGGATAACCATCACATAAATCTTACAAAGTATAATTTATATTCAATTCATGAACAAAAGACAAGCGTGATGATATCACAATAGTTTCATAAAATTTTTAATTTCTTATGGCAATAATAAGTCTTTTACTCTCACAGTTTTCAAATTAAATGTTAATTTTCCAGAAGACTCGCACCCCAATGAGGCAAAACCTTCATCAGTTGGACTCAAAAGTCTCAAATTAAAGGAACTTTGGAAAGCAGTGCGCAGAGTGCAGCCCCTCGGAATGTCTCAAGAGGTTCAGATCTCAGCCGGGATTTTTAACTCGTTTTCTCTTTAACTTTGACGCAGATTTTCAAGGAATTTCAGCTCAAGAATGTTACTGGAATTTCTGTAAAACGAGCTTGCGCAAAGAAACTGTATTTGTGGGAAACTGAAATGATGACAAAAACTAGGTAATAAATCCACAAACATTCTAGTAGGCAAGTATTCATTCTAGTAGCATTGTAAGTGAATAAAGTATTTAGTTTATAAAATTATAAATGAACGTTTGTTTTTTCTTTGGTTGTGGTCACAATAAAGTCCCAACAAGCCCACTGCTTCAAAATTTAAACATAGTTATCGTATATACATACTAGTGATGCCCCGTGGTTGTACCCGCGTGGTGATGAAAAACGGTGATGATGGTGATGATGAAAGTAAGCCTATATGTTAATCCAGGGTATAAGCTATCTCCACACCAGATTTCATCGAAATCGGTGTAGCCGTTTGAACGTGAAGAGGTAACAAACATACAGCTACACACAAACTTTCGCATTTATAATATTAGTAGGATTGTAAGGGCAATGAAGCAAATTTTTCTTCTGGCTGTAAATTTTTATTGTACTTTTACATTGAGAGTCGGAACGTGAGAAATCGCTTAATATGATACGGAATGATGGCTGCCAATATAATATATTGTCTCTTTTCGGGGCTTCCAAAGCTAAACCAAGCGTCATGAATGGACTTGATTCATCTTCCAAAAAAATTGATAAAAAATGGAACCGACCTCAACATTTTAAAGTGTGAAATAACTTGTTGAATTCTTTTTAGCGACTTTAAAAAATAGGAGGAGGTTCTTAATTCGACTCGTATTTTTTTTGTTTGTCAATTCAGAACTTCCGACTGAGGAAACCGATTTTGATGATTTTATATGAAAGCGGGTGCTGTGTGGTCCCATTTAAATTTCATCAAAATCGGCCAATTAGTTTTTGAGTTACACTCCAATAACTGAAAAGTGCTGCGCATACCTCGACCATAACTGAGAATAACTTGTCGAAGTCGGTACCATGACCAAAATACTGTGATGAAAGTTACTTTTGTGAACTATCATGGTAAAGACTTCAACAAGTTATTTCACACTTTTGAGTGTTGAAGTCGGTTCCATTTTTTGGTAAAAAATTTTTTGTGTTCCATTTCCATGCTGCTTACTAGACAAAGCTTGAGATGTTTTGGTACAAACTATATTTAAAAATAAAATAATTATATAACTGATTTCAGTGGTTTTTACGGGACTGATCAAATAGCTTTAACATAAAAAGGATACCTATAAACGGAATTCTAGCCGAACATACATTAAAAAAACATCCGAATTCAGAACATTATGGATATAGTAGATATACAGAACGTTTTCAGTTCAGAACATAAGTTTTAAATAAACTTCTTCTTACTTTCTTCTTACTTTTAAATAAAGTAAGATTAACGTATCTGAAAATGAAAAAAATTTTTGTCAAAACTATTTTTTTAATACGTAGCATTGTCATTCAAACGACCAAACAAACTATAGGTATTACATAATTCAGCTAATCTTAAGAAAAAAATGTTAGGACAAAAAAGCTTACCGAATTTGCATGCGCTACCTCACAGATAACAGTTATGTAACTCGCTGTAACATGACCACAATAATGCAGTACAATAACCGCACCACTTGTACTATATTGCTGTAACAAAAGCACGTGTCGGTGATAAGTCACGAGTGCTTTTATTTGTCTGAAATGGGAGCTGTTTTTGTGCTCATCTCTGTTTTATTATCGCACAGGGTCGGTTTTCGTAATGAAATTGGTGTTTTCTGAAAAACTAGGCTAACAAAAATACCTGATTAATCTCTGTTCTTAAATGATCCATATTTAACGAAGAATGACTAGACAGTGGCTAAGACATTAAAAGGGTTATGGAATCAAATAATGTAATACAAGGTGTAAAAAAAAGTAAAAATATTAGTTTAACACTATATGACATTGCAAATACAAAAGGAAATAACACTACACACGGTTAAAAATATGCGTTTCTCTCATTAATTTGTTCGCTTATTAATTATTTTTCTTAGATTAGTCCTCAAATTATCCAAATGTTTTTAACACCTGATGGAAAGTGGCAAATTATGTGTCAAATTAGATGGTTGGTAGGTAAAATACCTTTGAAAAAACAGAACTAAGGTTACAGAACATTGGCTGCATCACTCAAAGTGGTATTGATGAAAAAACAACATATTTGTATTTTTCAGCAAGGAGGTTTAAAACAAAATGGATAACTTATTTCAGAAATAGCGGATTTAAATTATGCATACGGACAGGAATATCTAATCACCGGAGCTAAGTTGGACCGAAGCCAAAAGCTGTTGGTGACAGTTCAATTTTCAGATACTGCGAACCAAACTACACTATGTAAACTGCCCATTACTTTTATGGACAAAAAATGCGATATACGTGTTTGCAAAATTTTACTCTTGGGAGTCGTGCCGTGGCGTCTTGTTATGGTCGTTTCAAGAAGGTAGTTTTGGAATATAATATGGTAACATGATTTCAATATTCTAGGAACACTGCCGATGAAAAAACAAAACCGGCCAAGTGCGAGTCAGACTCGCGCACCGATGGTTCCGTACAAAAGAAAGGGGTAAGTTTAAATTTGTTAATTTTTTTTTTTTTTATACCTATGATATAACTAGAAATGTATGCTTTTCGCAATTTTTCCTTTACCTGACGTTGCTTTGTACCAAATTTCAATAACTGTGTACACGTTATTTTTGTTGACCTTTTATGCAATTCATCTTGTTCATTCATGATTATTGTTATATTTTATAAGAAATTTTTAAATCATCGAATAGTCTCTGTAGCCTCAATAGAAATACGCCTCTTATTATAAATACTGACAACACGATGTATCGCTTTAGCGCATTTAAAATGGTATTAACAAATCGATTGTATCTTTTAATCACTAGTTCTGTACTAATATAAAACTTAAAATGAATTTTTATACGAGGCAGAATCAAACATACCAAACGCAATCATACTCACAACCCCTCACTATAATTGTCTATGTCATTATACAAACATTCAAGATCACGGAAAAACATCGATGCCTCATTCTATAAACATTTGATAATACTGGGATTATAATCTAGTACCTACACCGAAATCAGATTTAGATCACTGAACTTTGACCCAAGGCGACCGATTTTTAAGTATTAAGGTTTTGAATTAAGTACATATTAGTTATTTTAACTGAATACTTAATTTCCCAAACAGTATTCTGCATGGTGGTAGGGTACTTTCGAATACCCGCCTGGATAACACAAGCCTCAAGTTTGAAAAACTGTCACCAAACACAAAGTGTGTTTAGGCAGCAGTCCTTGAGAGCCAGTGAGCATTCTAGGTCTAGCGTGTTAACATCTTCAACCACATCGTCACTGACCATCAAGTGAGACTAACTAGTGGTCAAACGCTAGATCTTTACACTATAAAAAAATGTGTTTCATAGGTACACTTTACAATTGATTTATAAAAATAAATAGAAGTCTTTGTTGCTGTAAGCACTTCAAAAATTAGGAAAGCAAAAACACGTAAGCAACATTCCTGTAGACCATGTTAAGATCAATGCAAAAATAAGAGAGAAGTTTTGTGGTCGTCGAAATCCAAACATAAAGATAGCTAAGTTAACTTTTTATAAACACAAATGTATACCTGAGACGAGAAGAAATGGAAGCTAAGCTTGAATGATAACGTCATGCCGTATTCTTTTCAAATTACTGCGACTTATCGTGGTCTAAGTCTTGAGATAGTACATCCATCTTTAATTGTAAAATATTTTTCGCTTCATTTTTTCATTCGATCGCATCGATTCGATTCGCTTCATTCGATCGCATCTTAAATCTTAGTTAGAGGTTGGGGACCGTTAAAATGGCGCTTACTTCATTAAAAAGAAGCTGAATAATTCTATTATATTGTCTGTTCTGTTAAAATTATAATGAAAAAACACATAATAACAAATAACGTAGTAGCAATAAAATAATCTAACTTAAAATGAAAACCTTAAAAATTTAATAAAAACTAAATTAAATCTAAAACGGGCCCCTGCGGCATTGTGCCCAAAACGCTGGCAGCGTTCCCTCTTTGTATTGATAGGCTAATACGTAAAAATAAATTATAATTATTAATTATATTGTCTCCCGGTGGAACTACAACTCGAACAAAAAGCTTTTTATTGCCAGGTGGCTATCATAGTCAGAGCATGAGACCGCGAGAGGGAGATTACTCTTCTAATAGACAGAGATGGCGAGATACTGCATGTGAAATGAATAACATCTGACCACAAACCAGTCTATAAGAGGACCCGCTCTGTTAAGAGCAAGATTCTCACTAACCGATAGGCCGCGCCTTAGTCCGCGACGTCCACACACACAGACGCTACTTCGTACAGGCGATAGCCCAAGCCGAGGTCCAAAATTTCGAGGTGCCCTTGCGCTAGTCGCACCCCCCCTCACTCCAACCCAAATCGGCTGAGTGCCCTCTGCACTCGCCAAAAGTCCGGTGACGCCGTTAATGCTCCATGTGGCAAACAACATTTTGTCAATTCTAACATAAACATAGAAGAGCAAGCCTAATGAAAAGACATTATATTGATCAATCGGTCTAATTACAATTAACAGGAGATAATTGTAGTTTTTTTGTATATATTTGACACATACATGCCAAAAATTTCATTTTTAAGCTATTGCATAACTTCTATCGCAGGCCTTGAGCGTGGAGACCGAATCCAGAAACTCCGTAACGAAAATAACCTGATACTCCGACCGGCACAACGGTGATGCTTTTTAGTTTTGCCATCTATCGATGAATAACAGAACTTTTAATGACTTTTTTGAAATATCACGATTGTCTGTTTAGCGTGAGTTGTTCAGCAACTCGCCTCTAGGTGGCATTGGTTGTATCGGCGTTACTACATAAGTTATTAATATATTAATTGCATAAATTGATAAAAAATGCTATGCAATAGCTTTACCGCGGCAGTCCCCGAGTGCCACACGTCTTTTTTTTTGTATTCTGTGTAAAACTTTATATTTTAAGTATTGTGTCTTATCTGTTACTTGGCTGGTCCTACAATCTGATGAGTAGTCGCTTGTGCGTACGCTGAATCAAAATAATTCCTGATAACTGGCAACATTACTTGTTATAGTATTTTATTTCATGTAAATTTAAATGTATTTGTGTAATGCTGTCCTTTGCTGGGAATGCATATATTTTCATTTCTTTTATTTTCATTTCATATTTTATTACATTTTAATGCTCTGATCTCAGTAATATAGTAAGTTTTTTTTAACTTATTATAAGCTTGCGTTTGACAAACTGTCGCACCTAATGTTAAGTGATGACTAGGATATAGCACGTAAATCTAGAAGGTCCGTATCGGGAAACACAGACTCGGGCAACGAGTTCCATAACTTGACAGTACGTATTAAGAAAGATCGTAAAATGTTATAATTAATCGTATGTCTGACTCGCTGTAAGATTGTAACTTAGACCCAGTATAAAGTTACAATTCCCAACACGCTTTCACCCTTTACAAACGACACTAGCCATTAGCACGCGTTCTTGCTTTTACCTCATTAGGGATAATATAGGTAATTTGTAGAATGCAATATTGTTGTTTGTTATTTAGTTTTTAATACGACGAGTATTGTATGCTGGATAATACATAAACTAATTAAAAACCATATTTAGTATTATAGTAACTATGCGGATAATATTTTATTTATTTTAATACTAGCAGCGCCCCGTGGTTTCACACGCGAGGACTACGGTTTTCTCGCTACCTCAATATGGCTACGGGAACTATATTTTTTCAGGGACAAAAGCCTATGTTTTAATCGAGGGCTTAAACTATCTCCATACCAAAATTCAACAAAATCGGTTTAGCCCTTTGAGCGTGAAGAAGTAACAAACATACACACATACATTTTGAAGCGATGATAGCTCAGCGTGGGGAGCGTCACCTGTCGAACTGACGTACACTGGTTCGATCGCCAACAACAGCTTGAGCTTCCCGTGAAGGTTACACACCGTTATCAAATTCCCAGCATGTTGGTAGGCTACTTTCGAACACCCGCCTGGCTATCTACCACCCTCAAGTTTGAAAAACTGTCACCAAACACATAGTGTGTTGAGGCAGCAGTCCTTGAGAGCCTTCTAGTTCTAGCGGGATAACATCTTTGACCACATCGTAACTGACTTTAAAAAAATACATACAAACTATCACATTTATTTATTTTTATGTAGTAGCTGCAGTATTGTTATTAGTTATTAGTGTTTTATTTTAATAAAGGCATTTGCCATAATAAAAAAAATCACATTTATAATATTAGAAGGATTATTTATATTTTAACGTGATAATTGTATTATAATATCTAGCAGCAATCGGGAAGATCATAGAACATTTTATAAAAAATCTTAAGCTTAAGAGTGTTTACAAAAGTACGTCTTAGGATTTCAATTTGGAGTTCTTTATTTTCTTTACTTTTGCAACCAAAAATAAACAAAACATATTTTCTAATAGTTGAAAATCTCGGAACTTCAATGAAACATTGCACGGTTTTCAGATAACGTATTTCTAGGTACATGATTAGAAAAATACAAAAACAACTTTAAGACAACATATACTATAAAGTAAAATTGTACAGAAGCTATTTGTATGGAAGTAACATAAGGCTTATACATACCTTATTTTTATTTAATTTATTTATTTTTAATCACACTCAGACCCCCGCACTAGGATTCCCTGTATCACGGGAGGCATGGACACACAATCACAGCACACAAATATCCAAGACCCGGGACAAACATCTACACTCATCGCACAAATGTTTGCCCCTGCCGGGATTCGAACCCAGGGTCGCGGTGACACAGAAGTCATGTCGATGACACAAACCACTGCGCCACGGGACCGTCCAAAGTACAAATAAACAAAAAATGTAAAAAATATATAACACCGTCAGACGTATCCTAAAGTCACAAAATGTCATCTTTCACCATGAGCATGTTGTAATACAAACTTTCAAAATCCATCAACAAAATGGGCAGAGTATATAGTAATGTTATAACTTATAACATAACTTATAAGATTTTCGGTAAGAAACTAGTTGGTCTATGGTTCCTTTATGGAGATAAATCACCATTGGGTGACCATTTAAAGAGGGACCAAAAATACAGACAAATTATTTAATATGTTAAACTTACGTAATACAAAAAACCGGTCAACAAAACACCGAGAACCTCTTCCTTTTTCATCATCATCATCATCATCATCTCAGCCATAGGACGTCTACTGCTGAACATAGGAATCATCATCATAATTATATATATAATTATGATGATTTGTTTTTTTATTATATATATAATCATCAATCATCACCTCTTCCTTTTTAACTGACTTCAAAAAAAGGAAGAGGTTCTACATTCGACCCATATGTTTTTTATGTTTGTTACCTCGGAACTTTCGACTGGGTGAACTGATTTTGAACGTTATTTTAAGGCTGGTGTTTCCTGTGTGGTCCCATTTAAATTTCATCAAAATCGGACTAGCGGTTTTTGAGTTATACGCCAATAACTGAAAAGTGCGCGCTTATACCTAGACGATATTATGTAGCGGGTGAAGACATCGGTGATCATACCTACAGCACAATGACAATTGATCCCATGAGTAACTAAGGTCACAAAAAAAAAGGGGAAAAAAAAATATTTTCAAACAATGGAACCGACTTCAACACTCAAAACTGTGAAATAACTTGTCGAAGTCGGTACCATAAGCACAATATTTTGATATCAGTTTCTTTTGAACTATCATGGTACCGACTTCAACAAGTTACTTCACACTTTTCAGAGAGTTCAGTGAAGTCGGTACCAGGCCACCAGCCTAGTTTAAAATTCTGAAACTCTACATATTTTTTTATTGATTCAACTACCTTGACGGCCTAAATTTTGTTTTTTTGTTTATCACACTCAGACCCCCGCGCTAGGATTTCCTGTATCGCGGGAGGCATGGATCCACACAATAACAGCACACAAACATCCGAGACCCGGGACAAACATCTACTCATCGCACAAATGTTTGCCCCTGCCGGGATTCGAACCCAGGGTCCCGACGACACAGAAGTCAATGTCACTGACCACTGCGCCACGGCGACCGTCATATTTTATGCCGCCTTATCATTTCATATTTCCTATACTCAATATCACGAGTAGTTGTCGCTTCTAGTGTTGAATCTATTGTATTAACAGGGTTATTACCAAAATGATGATGCTGATTTGAGACTATCCCAGAACCTCTAAGCCTCTATAAATATTATTTATACAATGTCTGTGCCTACAATTTCGAGTATAATTATTTATTAAGCTCGTGCTTCCCTTGCGCGATCAACCTTTGACGAGAATGGCATGTTTTATTCATGTTAGGCCGTCTTGGGAATCTCTTTATAGCTGGCGTGTACACACAAACATTCATGATATATTATACATATATGTAGATGTACGCTATACAAGCATCGTCGCGTGATCTTGCCTGCATGGAACTCAACTATGAAATACATTATGGCATAGGTATACGTGAAAAGGTGATTTAAAGTGATGAGTGAGTGATGGTTTGAGCCACCAGTCAGACGTTGGACGGATTGATTCCTAACTTTGAACTTACTATACAAGTAACATCGTGATCAAAGTCAAATTAGACAAAAAGACACTTGCTTACCGCATTTTTCGCTCATTTGTTTCCTTTAGCTTTTCTGCGATTTTTAACCGACTTCAAAAAGGAGGAAGTAATATGTTTTACTGTATTATTTTTAAGTGCATTTTCACCGATTTCTCCCCTATTTTTGGACTGATTCATCAAATTCCTTTTTTATGTTTGATACAGTGTACCTCCGAGGTGGTTGGAGGACTATGTATATAAGTAGTAAAAGTATATATATAAGTATGTATATAGGTATATATAAATCATCAGGTTACCATAGTACAGGCTCTGCCTAGTTTGGGACCTAAAGACCTTGTGTGAATGTTGTCCCATATTATTATACTATTATTATGTTAATTAATATGTAGATTAAGTTGCCAATGAAATCCTGTACCTGCACTGTTTAATAATATTAATTTTAATTAAACAGTGTTATTTGACTGAATTTATTTTTAAATTAAAGCTTATATTATTGCTCATCCAACAGTAGGTGTTGGCTATTTAAAACTGTGTCATGTTCATGTATGCTTAGATTTTATTAAAGTTCAGATTGAAGCGGGAGTATGGAGAGTGACAGAGAAGCGTTGCGCGCGCTACTCCATGTGAGAGACAAGGACGCAGAGATATTGTTAATAATTTTTGGGTTATTTGACAGTATAGGCCCGAGCTTAGCTCGGCAACCCATGTGCACTTTATCCTCCTACATATTGTCTAACATATTCTTATAATTAAATAATAGATGAGGGGATATAATATTTGTTAAGCCGTATTTTAGACCATAATAATGAGCACCTTGTACTTACTTTCTTTTGTTTTTGTTAACTCACAGTATTTCTAGTAATTTCATTTGCATAGGCTCAATTTTACATAGAATCTTTTGACTGACGTCACAGCTGTACCACGTGTTAATATGTGCTGAGCATGTTATTCTGTGTTCTTACTCCCTGGTACTACTCCGGCTGCCGTGATTGAATATCTTGGCCACGTTTCCTTAAGCCTTAACCTGACCTATTTATGCAAATGTGTGTAATCAAATTGAAAATCACATTAGCTTCAGGATACAAAAAACAAAATACTTGTACGAAACTTTTTATACTAGAGCGTTGATCGACTCGCATTCAAATGGCCAAAATTGTATTTGACCAAAAAGAAACAATATTTTATTTGGCTAACTGGTTTCTTATTTGGTTTTTATTTAAGAGATGGTAGGATACCAGATTCAAGTTGCACCTTTTTTTTTCATAATAAATTTCCAAACCAAAACAAAAAACGAAATACTTATTTTCCGAAATACTAATTTTATAAAAGTTCCATCTCGACATCTCAAAATCCCGCTTTTAAGCTCGCATATATTTAGTAACTTGAATTCGTAGAACCACGTGAATACGATACAATGTCAGGTCAGGTTAAAAGTATATTATCTAGGTATGTCTTTAATGTTTTTTGGTTATATTCAAATATGGTTGATAATTCAAAATACTGAAAATGTTTGTGCTTAACAAGTACATTATAATTTGTAGACAAACATACCCACTGTGTTCTTTTTACATATTCTTGCAGATGTAATATATACACCTACCTACCAATGTAGATTTATACCAAACTTTCCGCTTGTCGGGTTCGTTGGCATTTTTCCGTGGGTGATTCGCGTTCTCATGAAAGAGATCGCTATGCGTGATAAGGTTGCCTGTTGTAACGCACGAGGTTGAGGTTTGTAAATTACATTTTATGTTTTTGTATAAAATGTTTACTATTTTGCCTCGAAATACTGTTTCCTTATTATTATTTACTAGCTGTGCCCCATGGTTGTACCCGCGTGGTGATGAAAAACGGTGATGATGGTGATGATAAAAATAAGCCTATATGCCAATCCAGAGTCTAAACTATCTCCATACCAAATTTCATCGAAAGCACACCGATTTCGATGAAATTTGATATGGAGCCGTTTGAGCGTGAAAAGGTAAGAAATATACACAAATACACACTTATACACATACACATAAACATTCGCATTTATAATATTATATATAGTAAGATAGCATAGGCAAAATGTTTGACTAAGTATTCCAGTTGATCGTCAGCGATAATAATAATATGGTGAAAGGTGGATATCACACTATCAAGATGTCAAATAAGCATTCAAGGACAGTCTGACTTTCAGTGAAGCTATCCAACAAGCACTAGAAAGTTCCATAGCACTATACGCTCCAGTAGGGTCCGTTCCATTCACAAATTGCTATTTTTGCGCACGTATTCCATTTGAGAGAGGGCTGGATGCGGGCCGTTTCCAACAGGTCCTTATGGAAATCAATGGGGGAGACCTATGTCCAGCTGTGGACGTCCTATGTCTGAACTATTACACTCTTGCTTGACACTTACGATCGAAATAAAAGTTAACAAATGTCCACGTCGCTTTTTTTATGTATAAACGGAAATAATGAAAACAACTTTTTTTTATATAATAATTCTAAATGTTCTCGCTGAAATTGGCGTTCGATTGCAACGCACAAACCCTTAGTGACCTAGTGGTCACTGGTAATAAGTTTAATTATTATGGAACGGGCCCCAAACTAGGCATAGCCTGTATCTTGGGCGCCCAAACCTACAGCTTTACTTATAATTCGTTGCGTGACACTGTACATATTCACTAATCGCTAGTCCAAATCGATACAATAACATTTCATCTACAGACATCGAAAATCGTGTATTATGATTTTACAGTGACAGGTTCGATTTTAATTGAAATTCCTACCAGCTGTGGTATCACAGGTTCAAGATTAAACTCAAGCTTTGATTTTTTTTAAATAACTCTTGTCAAAACTGGCACAACAAAGTTCCACATGTGAACTACTGTAATATTAATCAAAGCGACTCCAGACCGACTCCAGTCGCACCCGTGCTTGTATGTGGCTAGATTTTCCAAATATTATTCAAATATTCAGTTCTTCTTTCACACGTACGAACTTTAAAGTTACTTTCTAGACACGCGCTAGTTTGAGAAACCAAAATGTCTTTGAATAGTACTTACGATTTCGTACAACTTTGAAAGTAAATTTCAGGTTTCAAATATTTCTGAATTAGTTTTTTATTGAAATATCGTAAAGCTTTCAAGACATATACAGGTTATTTTTTGGTTTATTGCATTAACAACTAGCTATGGTATATACTATAACTACTAGCTAGGGTTTAATAAGCGAACTTAGTTGGACAAAGCGACAGGCCGGTATTCTGTAGTCGTGGGTTAAGGTCCCACCAGCAGTCGAATTTTTTCCTACAAATAATTTGAATATACACGTTGGATCAATTAGCTGGGTCAGTATGGTTACAAAACAGATACCTATATATCTGTTTTGTGGTATGGATGAGTCTGAAACTACAAGACATACAAAGATTATGGTGTCAATTCTCTTATTTATTAAGACAAGCAATTTATAAACAATGCAATAGTAATTCAAATGTAATCATAAATATGCTTTGTATTCGACTAAAATAACGATTGCATCTCAATTGCATTATAGATAATTATTTACACAGATGCAGATGCAATGCAATTGCATTGGGGTAGGAATGAGATCTGTGTAGCCATTACAATTATATTATACTTCAAGTTTAGTCAAATAACAAAACTAGCTAAAATGACAATGCATTATCAATTTATATAATAATAATAATAATAATATGGGACAACATTTACACAAGGTCTTCAGGTCCCAAACTAGGCAGAGCCTGTACTATGGTAACCTGATGACTGATATATACTTAAATACATACTTATATATATACACTTATATACATATATACACCCAGACACAGGTCAAACAGACATGTTCATACACACAAATGTTTGACCTGTCCGGGAATCGAACCCGGGACCAGCAGCTCAGAAGGCAGAGTATTACCAACTGCGCCAACCGCCCAGTCAAAAGTCATATAAGCAATGTGTTTATTAGAATTGATAACCGTTGAACCAAAAAATCGATGACATGCCATCTAAGAACACTTAGGTGTCATCGATGGTGCCATCAAAAACACTACATTCATAGATTTCACAAAACTTTGTACTCAGGTCATATACCAAGAGCCCACGATAGCTAGACCTTCGTTTTTTTATTAGAGAATTCATAAAATAAAGAAGGTCTGGCCATCGTGGGCTCTTGCTCTATCCGGATTCGAACTTTACTACCCATTTTTACTGATAAATAGTTTACTGGTGCCGTGGTGGTGCCGGCCTAGAATAGTACTCCCCCATCTCTTCCCGTGGGTGCCGTTAGAGTCAGCTAAGGGATCGCCTACCAGAAGGTGGGCAGCAGCGCCTTCTGAGGATAGAATATCATACTGCGCTCGCTAACCCGCCTGCCAAGCGTGGCGAGTATTGGCAAACTATATGGGGAGGTATATGTGCAGCTGTGGACATCCTATGGCTGCAATGAATGAATGAACTTTACTATCTCATGACGGAGTCGTTATTTGAAAACGGATTAATGAATACTTTTTTTATCATATGAACTCTAACATGATTCAAATTTTTTTTTTAAATTCATTTGAGTATATGGTTATTAAAAAAAAAAGTATAAAATGTTCCGCGGATCATCAGTAGAACTCAGTTTGTATACATTTCGAACTACGTAATTAAATGTAAATAGAATGGTTACTAGCCCCTGCTGCTGTGAACTATTGCTTTCGCAGAATTCCTTTACCTACGATGTATCATGAGTGACAGTTAGTCTCAAATGTGACATACGAAATTTATACTTTCATCTTTCAAGGGTTACAGAGATGCCAATGACATTACATTATATTTTTTCATTACAGAGACTCGCGGGTGTTTACAGGCAGAGAGGGCGGGGCCAATCTTGATTAAAAATATTACAAAAGTAAACCTTACAGATAACCAACGTGCTCAAAAAAACACCATCCCCATTTAAAGATTTTTAATTTCCTTTCTTCAGGTGTAGGAGAACTTTTAAAAAAAGATTTCATCTTCTTCTTCTTCTTCGCCTTATCCCACACTAGGCGGGGTTGGCACAACGTGTTTTCCTCTTCCATCCTCTTCTATCATTAGTCGCCTCAGTTTTCACAATTTTTGTAACGGATCATTCTTCAAACAGTCCATCCATACCTTCTTTATCTTTCCTCTCATTCACATTCGTGTTAAGTACTCTTTTTGTTACACGTTTTTCATCTCTCCTCATAACATGCCCATACCAAGCCAATCTATTCCCTTTCAACTTATCAGTCACTGGTGCTACTTTCAAGCTTCCTCTGATATACTCATTCCTTATTTTATCCATCCTAGTCACACCACACATCCATCTCAACATTCGCATCTCTGCCACAAGCACTTTTCTTACATCCACCTCTTATGCTGCCCTATATAATGAATAATATAATAAAAAGCTATGACTCGAAAATATTTTTTCTTATGCAAATGAAATAAAATTTTCTTCTTTCAGAATTACCCTCAAGGAACTGTTCTCATAAATGCTATTTATTTATTGTGCTATGGTATTGTGGTAAATATATTATACATAAATGTGAATATTTATCGAAAGATTATATTAAATTTTATCCCCTGTATTTAATCTATGCCACCAAATAATCAGTCATTTGGTGGCACAGACTAGAAAGTTCAATTAAGATAGAAATAATGAATCGAATTTGCTTATGTTTACTTGTAGTATACCATAAGAAATGACATATAGAACCCACACTAAGAAAAGTTCTTGTATCGTGGGTGTCTGCTCCCATCAAGGTTAAAAAATTTAAAATACATTGGTTCATAAATATTGTTATATATTTATGAACATAAATGTAAGCAGTTATCAAATCTATTTGTGTATGCGTGTCGGCATGTGTGCACGAGCACGCGCTCGCCCGGACCGCACACGCAAACACACACACACACGCGTGTGTGTGTGTGTGTTTGTGTTTGTGTGTGTGTGTGTGTGTGCATATATGTGTATCTGAAAACGAGAGTTTATCGTTCCTCAAAGTATCCTCTCAATGATACTACACATTTTAATAGATTTTTTTTGTTTTTTCATAACTGAGCTTAAAACCAGTTATACAGCGCGAATCTGGTTTGTCTATTTGTTAAAGTTAACAAATTGGGTATTTCTCTACAAGCTTTATTACATAAGTAGGGACTTGTAGAACACTAGTGACATCATAATTATTCCTGCAACTGTTGCAAGTGCGTCATGAAAACACATTACAAAGTTTCACAACCCGTCAGTCAATGGCTTGTGAAAGGAACAGATGCGGTCAGTGGTGAGAAGAAACGAGATGGCTTTATGTGAGATGAGGCTGAGGGTGAAGCGGGGGTGGTTTGTAAACGGGACGCGGCGCATTTGCTTCACGCAATCGCGCAGTCGCAAAAAGACATATTATTCTGCGATCTAACTAGTATAATTTTATGTTCTGAGTTTATCTCAATATATCTAGTAATTAATCGACTTTGTGCCATCTGATTTAGTTAATAAAGTGTTTTTCGCATCCAACAATGTCATACTCCTTTGAAGATCTCATTGAGTGCGTAAAGAAAAGACCTGAAATATGGCAGCGGAACCACCCGCGCTTTTGTAATACTGCAAGGAAAATCAGCTGGAAGGAAATCTCGAACGAACTAAATGTATCTGGTAAGCGTTGAGATTAGATTATTGGTGGGAACTAAATAAAAGTGTGAATTTCTTCCGAAGTGCTATAGCAATATGTATGTCATGAAATCAACCTCATGGGGTTGATAGTTAAAGAAAAAAAATGCTAAAAGTAGAACCTACGTCAACACTCAAAAGTGTGAAATAACTTGTTGAAGTCAGTTACATTCACACGGTTCACAAGTAATTATTATCAAAATATTGTGAGCATGGTACGGACTTTGACAAGTCATTTCACACTTTTGAGTGTTGAAGTCAGTTCCATTTTTTCTAAAAAAAATTTTTTCACTCTTTTTAGTGACCTTTGTTACTCATGGGATCAATTGTCATTGTGGTGTAGGTATGATCACCGATGTCTTCACCCGCTACTATAATATCGTCTAGGTATAAGCGCGCACTTTTCAGTTATTGGCGTGTAACTCAAAAACCGCTAGTCCGATTTTGATGAAATTTAAATGGGACCACACAGGAAACACCTTAAAATAAAAAAAAAAACGTTCAAAGTCAGTTCACCCAGTCGAAAGTTCCGAGGTAGCAAACATAAAAAAGACATATGGGTCGAATTGAGAACCTCTTCCTTTTTTTGAAGTCGGTTAAAAAGGAAGAGGTTCTCAATTCGACCCGTATGTTTTTTGTATTACTTAAGTTAACATATTAAATAATTTGTCCGTATTTTTGGTCATATAGTAATTTTTTTTTTTCACCCTTTTCAGTGACTTTTGCTACTCAAGGAATCAATTGTCATTGAGTATGTTTACCGATTTGTCCACCCGCAACCACTCGTATAGTATCATCGACGTATGCGAGGCACTTTTCAGTTATTGAAGTGTAACTCAAAAACCACTTGACTGACTTTGATGTAATTTAAATGGGACTACACAAGAAGCATCAACTTTATTTTGTGTGAAAAACTCAGTTTAGGTTATCTTAGCTTCTTTTTTTTTATAAAATCTAGTAATCAATGAAATAGAACACGTGTGCAATGAATTCACTTAGATCGATAGTTCCTTGATACAATTTTTTGTAGTAGTTAGAATGATAATTATAAATGAATAAAATGAAATGAATTTCTTAAAATAAATTCATAGAGGTGAATTTATTACTTATTATTTTATTATTATTAACTTATTGTTATTAATAAGTTACGAGAATCAAAAATGTGGTAAAAAAATATATGGACTACCTGGATCATTAAACTATATACCTACAAAAAGAAAAAAGTTGACATGCCCGTAATAGATTTTGCTGTCTATTGTAATACTTCTTCTCTCAGCCATGTGCGTCTATTGCTGGACATATGCCTCCCCCATATATTGGGGATTTGCCAATACTCGCCACGCTTGGCAGGCGGGTTAGTAAGCGCAGTATGATTTCCAATCCTCAGAAGGCGCTGCTGCCCACCCTCTGGTACGTGGTCCATTAGCCGAATCTTACAGCACCCGCGGGAAGAGATTGGGGAGTACTATTCTAGGCCGGTACCACCACGACCTATAGCTATACGAATGCCCCAAATTCAATTCAAACAAAAAAAATGATTACTATACACAAATGGTTAATACAATAAAGGCGATGACAATAGTAAATTGGTTGCCGCCATCTGGCAGCGCGCACTTACCTATAGATGAAGCAGGAACCACTATCGCATCGTCATACAACTGAATTCAATACTAACTGTCATTTATGTAGTACAACTGTGACACAGAGACATGACAGTTTGTACGGAAGGTGCGTGCGTTATTCACTTGTTTGTACGACAGCACTACGATAACTGTGACGCAAGTTATCCCTGCTTCGTTTCTGATTATTTTTTTATAGTAGCGCCCCGCGGTTAAACCCGCGTGGATTACGGTTTTCCCGCTACATCAATTATTCCACGGGAACCATACATTTTACCGGGATAAAAAGTGCCTTTGTGCTATCCAGACTATAATCTATCACTGTGTCAAATTTTATCTAGATCCGTTCAGCCGTTCTGACGTGATTGAGTAACAAACATCCATCCATCCATCCATCCATCCATCAAAACTTTCACATTTATCATCATATAATATAAGTGGGATTTAATTCATTCTGATCTTTAAAAAGAAACTTGCTTGAATAAATCATCGTCTATGCGTTTTCGGTCACTATAACATTCAATAGTTTCTAAAATACTAAGTAATTGTATTTATTACAGATGTTCCCCTTCGCAGAAGTTGGCATTACCTGGTCAACCAGTACCGTAAAGAGCTGAGAGAACAAACACAAAGACAAGATGCAAATTCTTCGGGATGGGCTTATTTTACTCACATGTCATTTTTGAAAAAAGAAGTCATTACCAGACAGACGCGACAAAAGATGAACAAACTTCTTTTTGATGACGTTGACAAAGCAACAATCTCTACAATAACACAGATAAAGCCTACTGGTATTACTCCTGCGCAATATCAAAGAAAACAAAGCAAAGATGCATACATCAAATCTAAGGTCAACAGTACAATGAAACGAAAGGCTATTGAACAAGCTAAAATATTGCTAACGCACTTTTCAAATGTCAAAACTAGTAAAGCAGTTGATAATTGTAATAATGAAGTAAAGTCAAATGACAATGAATCTGTAAACAAAACTGATTTATCCAACTCAGTAGTTGATGATCAGAAAGTATCAAAATCAGATATGATTCTCCAAAAATTGGACACATATACAGCAAACGACAATGATGATGACCATATGTTTTTCAAAAGTATTTTACCGATGGTGAGAACTCTATCACCAATAAATAAACTTCAATTTAGAATGAAGATTAATGAATGTCTACTCCAGGTAATGACAGGGTGTGTAGAACCTTTGAATAACTTTGCATTTGTTAAACCGGTCGAGGAGAAACTTGAAGATACTCGTTGGCGTGAAGATCTTCAAAACAACAACGCAGGCCTCATGATGGAAACAATGATTGACCAATCTAGAAACGTTAAGCTTAAAGCTTACAATAACAACTTTTAAGTGTTTATATAATTTTTTTTTTAATAGGGCAAATGCCTTTATTAAAATAAAACACTAATAACTAATTACAATACTGCAGCTACTACAATAACATTTGGGCAATCTACCAGCTATTGGTATCCTATAGATAACTTAAATGTTCTAATCCGCTACCGGCCGGCAGCATGCCCAGAATGCTAGCAGCATTGCCACGCTGAATTGCAATGCTGATTCGTGGAGCTACATATGTGCCAGCATTTTGGTCACGCGTCGCATCGATCAAACGCTCAGATAAATTTTGGAAAATCCGATGAGCTCCAGGTCCCCACGGGCCCCATGTCTCGACCCTAAACGTTTCAAATATGTAACCACTACCTAGGTTAGCACATTTTCGCCGTTTCAATTGCTCCGCCGAATAAGTCGCGGCGCCAGCCATAATAAATAGGTTAAATTAAGCTATATCTGTAAAAGTGTTAGGTAAGCTATATCTGTAAAAGTGTTAGCCAAGCTACATCTGTAAAACTTATAACCGCGAATAAGTTATGGCGCATACGTAATCAGTATTGCAATGATGTTTGTGTGTATGTTCATCTGAAACTGTAACTTTCGTTTGTAATACAAATATGTTTATTTCCCAAAGATGTTTTACAGATATAGTTATGTGGTACACATGTCTTCATACAATCTTATTGATATTTTAGATAACAAGATGTATATGGTACTCTAAATATAATATACAATTATTTTTATTGGTATGAATACCAGGTATATATTAAAATATTTTATTGAAGTTATTGTAGCTTTAATTGTGTAATTGTCCATTATGTACTTAAATATCCAATAAATTACTAGCTGCACCCCTCAGATCGGCAGCAACTCTCTGCTAGAATGTAAAGTTCAGGATGCATCAGTGTTCAAGCGAACACTGATGCATCGGTTTCCAGCATATAATTGCCTACATATAAGGCATTATCTATTGAATTACATAATTTAATTCCACTGTGCCCATTCTGTCGTTGGTCGCCCAGACGTACGGCATTGCACTAGCGTTATCATATAGTTTATATATTTATTTATTTATTCAATTCAACTGATAGTTGCATTTACAGCAACGCCAAGGCATGCAACTAGTCAAGTATATTAATTAATTATGCTACAGCTATGTCAAAACAAATGTCATTAAAGTACATATAAAACAAAAATGTCAATGTACAAATTACAGGTATAGATATTATTGGGTCATAAAATTAATCTTAAATTAGGTACAACAAAATTATTCAAACACATACTTATACATAAATATACATATAGTTATACAACATGTACGTACGAAGCGTTTTGCTTCCACTTTCTTATTGAGGGAATAATTTTTTTGACAGTCATATGTGCTTCATGTATGTCTAATAAACACATAGAATTTTGACATTGACTTTCGAGTCCGATGCCAAGCTTATGCATGCTAGTTCTTTTAAGCATTCGATTTAGATATCGCTTATGAATTAATTACATACGTAATTAATATAATAATACAATATATATACATCACATATATATAATATATCAACATATAATAAAAAATATAATATATTTCTCGCCGCCTCTTTACTCTTCAATTAATTAATTTTATTATGGGCGGCATTAACGGCTGTATCTTTTTTTTAGATTAATAGCGAAGTTTGATTCTTCTCTCAGCTTCAAAAAAACATAGAGCTGAGTATTATATCGTTTTCATTTTCACTCTATACTTCTACGCGTTCCTGTACGGAACCCTAAAAAACTGCTACACGTTATTTTTAGTGTTTATCATTCTAAATTACTTTGAAACATATAAGTAGTATGTTTAAGTGTCCTGATGCCTTTATTAAAATAAAACACTAATAACTGATTACAATACTGCAGCTACTACAATAACATTTGAGTAATCCACTAGCTATTGGTAGCCTATAGATAACTCAAATGTTCTAACCCGCTACCGGCTGGCAGCGTGCCCAGAATGCTCACAGCAATGCCACGTTGAATTGCAATTATGTCCTTGAAATGAAATAATGTCAATGAATATTTTTATTATGTTAATTTTGATATGAAAAAATGCATTAGGCACTCTAAAGCTCTTGCAAAAAAAAAATTTGAAGAGATTACCTAATTGGCGCAGAAATTTTACATTTTACCCTTTTTGTAACTTTAACATCCCCATTGTCATTTTTTTTTTTTTTTTTTTTTTTTAATCACACTCAGACCCCCGCACTAGGATTCCCTGTATCGCGGGAGGCATGGACACACACAATCACAGCACACAAACATCCAAGACCCGGGACAAACATCTACACTCATCGCACAAATGTTTGCCCCTGCCGGGATTCGAACCCAGGGTCGCGGTGACACAGAAGTCATGTCGATGACACAAACCACTGCGCCACGGGACCGTCATTCCACCAATAAAAATGAATCAGCGTTGAAATCTATCAAGCCGCTTACACTAAATATCCCAAAGAAAAACATACATACACGCAAAAAACATAACCCTCAGTCTTGCAAACTCGGGTAAAAAGCAGTCTAAGCTCTCGTCTACACTAATTGATGATCACATTTTCAAAGGGGCTTTATTCTGTTTCTTCTACGTTACTAAATGGATTGTATAGAAGAGATGCGAATGAGGTTGAGAAAAAGTGAGACAACAACATTATTGGTATTACGCTGAGGGTATAGCAGGGTTAGCGGGTGGCAGTAAAGGGTGGTGCGGCGCTGCGCAGCTGCTCTGTACCGCGCAATCGCGCAGTGGCGTTCGAACGCGTTCTACAATTATTTCCCTCGTAACGCGTTTAAGCTATATTATAATAGTAATTTCTATATTCTGCTATGACATACACATTTGAAGATCTCATCGAAGGCATAAGAAAGAGACCGGAAATATGGCAGCGCGCACACCCGCGCTATTGCAATTCAGCGCGAAAAATTTGCTGGAAGGAATTATCGAAGGAACTGAAAGCACCCGGTAAGCATTCACACTTCACTGGGTTTTTTACCAGGTTCTGTATAAAAGTTAGGCCAGTTTTTATAGTAGCGCACATATTTAATTCAATTTCATGTACAGTTGACACGGAAAATTGTGAGGTATTTTTGGCAAAAGTTTCTGAGTAATTATACTAGCGATAATATTGAACCCATCTATCAACAAAAGGGATGCACGGTAAATTCAACCTCGTTGTTTTAAGATTTGAAATGATTATCAGCCGTAGGATCGTTGACGATAGGTCTATATTTATGCGACCTATATTATATTTATTGCATATAACTGTGTAGGTACATAAGATGGTCATGTCAGAGCTATATGAGCTCCTAGATATAAAAAAATATCAAACCTTAGGTAGTTCTTTTTATGGTAATTTATAGATCTAGCGTTTGGTTACTATCTCCATTAGTTGTTAGTGACGATGTGGTAGAGAATGTAATCTCGCTAGACCTATCATATTTACTGGCTCTCAAGGACTGCCTTGAACGTTGAGTTGACAGACGACTTGACTAAAATAACAAGGCAAGGACTGGATGCGGGCCGGTTCTTACCGGTCCTTGTGAAAATCAATGGGGGAGGCGTATGTCCAGCAGTATGTTGATTTTGATACGTCGCGTGCATAATACTAAATAAAAACTTATCTTTATTTTAAAACATTTTTTATAATTTTTACATCACTGTA
This sequence comes from Apeira syringaria, assembly GCA_934044485.1. Taxonomy (NCBI): domain Eukaryota; kingdom Metazoa; phylum Arthropoda; class Insecta; order Lepidoptera; family Geometridae; genus Apeira; species Apeira syringaria. The sequence continues at coordinate 7,394,510 of OW203670.1, read as the reverse complement.
TGAGCTATCGCTAAATACCGAATTCCAAAAAAAGAAGGTATACGGTTGTTAGTTCATTAATTTATAACTCCTTTATATTATACGTACCAAAATTCATTCAAATCTATCAAGCCGTCAAGGCGTGAAGAAGTAATAAACACACAAACTATTCCCCATCTCTACCCGTGCGTGCCATAAGAAGCGGCTAAAGGAGTACGTACCAGCAGGTGAGCAGCATTACCTTCTGAGGGTCGCAAACCACACTGCGCTCGCCAACTCGCCTGCCAAGCATGGCGAGTGTTGGTAATCCCTCCAAATGGGGGAGGCTAATGTCCAGCAGTAGACGTTCTATGGCTGAGATGATGATGACACATACATATTTATTGAGTGTCGTATACGCCATATTTTAAAGTGGTGATAGCCTAGCAATAAGAGCGTTGCTATCATCGGCTGTTCTGACGGACGCCGGTTCAATCCCCACTAACGGCGTGAGCTTTCGGCGAACGCAACACTTATACCAAGTCCACAGCTGTGATACTTTCCAGCAACTGCCTCGCTAGCTACCACGGTCAAGTTTGAAGAACTATCAACAAACACACAGCTTGTTCAGGCGTTTGAATGTCCTTCAGAGCCAGTCTAGATCTATGTAACATAATCTACCTTCAGACACATCTTCACTGATCATCAAGTGAAACTACTTGTCAAAATCTGAAGATAGTGTAGCCTTTTATTTTCTTTTAAAAATCCTAATTATAAACCCTATTATCCCCTCAATATATGTGTACCTATAATTGTAAAAATAGACGGTATTTGTTGAAAGCGTCCATAATATAGCTCCACCTACAAAAACAAAACCGACTTCATATTTTGTTGTATGTATTGCTTCCGGGCTGTTTGGCCGTGGTCTAAGTGAAACTTGTGTTCCAGACGTTCCAGGCGACTTAATATTTTTATTAAATATTCATAAATGTTAATTATTTCAGAAAATCAGCTTCGCAGAAGTTGGAAGTATCTAGTCGACCAGTACCGAAGAGAACTAAAGGTTCCGTACACATCAGAAATAGATGATCTGAACCCCAGCGTATGGGCTTATTATTTCCATATGTCATTTATAAAAAATGAAATTATTACGAGACAAACGCGGCGAAAAATAAAAATACGTCCCAATGCAGCCACACTAACACACAACACAGTCGAAGCATCAATCTGCAAAATAACTCAAATACAAACTACAGATATGAACCGTGAGAAGTGTCAAATAAAACAAAACAAAGATTGCAGATATTATATAAAATCTAATGATAATGGAACTCTCAAACCTGATACCAATGAGCAAGCTACATTAGTGCCTATAAGGTTTTCAAGTCTAAAGGCTGGTAAAGCCTCTAATAACAGAATCAACGGTGAGAACAAATTCAGTACCCCAAGCAATCTATCTAAAAATACTACTGATCTATCTAACTCAATCGATTCATCAGTCAATAATGAAATGGGGACAAAAATAGATTTGCTTCTTCAAAAACTAGATAACTTAACCGAAGATGGCAATGACGAAGACCACATGTTTTTCAAGAGTATTCTCCCAATCGTGAAGACTCTATCGCCAGTGAATAAGCTTCATCTTAGAATGAAGATCAATGAGTGTCTGCTCCAGATGGTGTCGGGAGATTCTAAGCCCTTTAACAGTATCGACGAAGAGCCAGTCGAAAAAGAATGTGGGGATAGTCCCTGGTGTGAAGACTTTGAAGATAATAAAAAAGATATTATAATGGATGTAACTGTTGATGAAGCTGAAAATGATAGTTTGAAAGTTTATAACAGTGATCTTGACAAATAATTTTAAATAAATTATTAATAATATGTATTTTTAGTGTAATAAATAAAGGAAGATGTTGTAAATTTTAATTCACGCTCTGGAGCTCACACGCATTAAAAGCTTTCATGTACAATGAAAATCAAAAATCGTTTTTTTTTTTGCATATTATTAGTACAGAGAGAGTAAACAAATAAATATTAAAATATAGCGTAATTATTAGCGTAAAGCTAATAATATTAGCGTACATAGCTACTCGAATAAGTTCTATATTAAAACTATAATAGGGTTACATTAAATCATACAGGTTAATTTGATGTTTAAAGATGATAGTTTGCCGGTTAAAAAGTCGAGAGAGGATTGGTCAAGATTAGTGCACTTATTGAAAGCTATTGATGCTCGTATTCTAAATGCGTTTTGTGGAAAATTAGTACGCGTGCTTGGTGTGTGAAGTAACTTAGTCTTACATGGCTTGGTGGAACATATAAACCTAACTTAGATACTAGGTCCAGGCAATGCGCTTGGGATTGAGCAATCTTTAAAAGTAATCTTATATCGGACATGTTACGACAAGTTGCAAGTGGTAACAAATGAAGACGAAAAGTACATCTTTGTTCATATTTAGAACGAGGTATTTTAAATTTTAAGTATTTACTTTGATACTTACTTACTTATTCAGACATTTTTTTGTATGCGTTCCAATCTATGTGAATAGGTAGCATAAATAGGACTCCAAACTTCACTTGCATACTCTAAATAACTGTGAACGTTCGCACAGTGATATTTGATTGATTGATTAGATCAATCAATGTAGTTATTAGTAATAGACACGTCGTGTTTGTAGGCACTGGTTTATAACCAGTGTGACTGGGACTAATAGTTCCATTCATCTCCGATATCAATATAGTTGGGAACAATTTTGAAGTATTTGTCTCAAATGTTGATTACTACGAATAGAGTGAAACTTTTGAGCGATGAGTGTAGGTTTGTCCCGGGTCCTGGGTGTGTGTTATGGTTGTGTGTGTCTATGCCTCCCGCGATTCAGGGAATTCTAGTTCGAAGGTTTGAGTGTATAAAATAGCTTCTATCGATCCTGTTCCCTAAAACAGTAAAAGTTATTTCTATACCCAAACACTCCTAGCCCTAAAAAGGTGCTTTAAAAATAAATTACCATCATCACCTGTAATGCGAGGCCGTGACCTACTCGTACGCATAAAATATCGCGTATATTGCATATCTCATCTCGTAAAATTATAAACACATGTCGCTTCTTTTACGGGGACCTTAGAAAGGATTACGCTCGTAAACCCTCCCCTCGTAAAAGGGAAACCTATTGTTTATGCTGTGCTGGACTGTAAATATGCGATGAATTATTGAAGCTGATGAGAATCCTACAGCCCTAGTTTTACTAGCAATGAAAATAGAAATCAGATACACAATTGCTCTCGACCCTCATTTAATCTCGCTCATGTGTATATATATAAAAATCATCAACATGATCATCATCATCTTAGCCGATGATATTATATGTTTATATGAGGTAGATATTGCACAAGCGCGCGGAAACTGAGGCGGAAAAATTAAGTCAATTGTAGTAATTTTTATTACGACGCGTATTTCAAGCGCAAGTCTAAACATATAGTTATCCTTTTCTACAATTATGTTTTACTAAAGATGACGTATATTCATACTGCGCGGTGCTCAGATTTTGATCCTTTACGACATAAACATGCTTACTGCGACGGATAATACGGTACAAATAACATTGAAAAGAATAGCTATATGTTTAGATTTGCGCTTGAAATACGCGTCATAATGAAATTACTACAATAGGCTTAATTTTGCCGCCTCAGTTTCCGCGCGCTTGTGTGACATCTACCTCATATAAACATATAATATCATTGCTTTTCTATATTATTTGTACCGGATTATCTGTCGCAGTAAGCATGTTTATTTCGTAAAGGGATAAAGTCTGAGCACCGCGCAGTATGAATATAAGTCATCTTTAGTAAAACATCATTGATCTTAGCCATATGACGTCCACAGCTGGACATAGCCTCACAATTGAGCTCCACAATGACCGGTTGGAAGAGCTAGCATTCAGCTTTTTCCTGCAATTATAATCACGTCGTCTGTCCACTTTATTGGTGGCTCATAAAATTAGAACACATAATATGCGCAGTTCTATATTTAGTTTGCGACTGTAACACACATAACATGAAGTAGAGATTCTATTTATTTTGTGGTACAGAGTTTAAATTGTATTTGGCGTCCGTTCTGTCTCTGGCCAATCCTAGGATACCATTCCATTATATCCTTAGCCCATTTTTCTCTTTCCGTTCGCATTATAAATATATATTTATTTTTTTAACATTCACACAAGGTCTTCAGGTCCCAAACTAGGCAGAGCCTGTACTATGGTAACCTGATGACTGATATATATATATATATATACTTATATACATATACACGCCCAGACACAGGTCAAACAGACATTTTCATACACACACAAATGTTTGACCTGTCCGGGAATCGAACCCGGGACCAGCGGCTCAGAAGGCAGAGTGCTACTAACTGCGCCAACCGGCCAGCCTAACTGAACTTGATATACACATGTTCATACACTTCTTCACTTTCATAAACACGTTCAATGTTTGACCTGTCCGGGAATCGAACCCGGGACCAGCGGCTCAGAAGGCAGAGTGCTACCAACTGCGCCAACCGACCATTATATGACCCGTCCAGTTCCATTTAAGTTTTCTTATTTTTTGTAACACTTATTTAATAATACTAAGTATATAGTAAATATTAATAAAATAAATTATTTATATATTGCATGGTCGTACTCGAAGATTGACACCATAGATAAGTAACAATGACACTTTTACAGAATATTTTACTTAGAATCCAAAAGGAAAATAAAACTATGCGTTAGTATGACGTTTAAACAAAACGAGAGTTTATTTATCTGAGGTTAGGGATTGTTTGGGACATTTCAGTATTGCTCGAATTTGGTACATACCTACAATGTTACCCCTTAAATAATAAATTACAAACCTACTTGCACAGTTTCAAAACCTTAAGTTCACTGTTATATGGTCGCAACTCGCTTCAGTATTTACATTTGACATGTATCCACAGAGTCAAAAAGTTAAAATACTTAAAACCTCCTTATAAATATAAAGAACAAGTAAACTTTTTAATGGCTAGGGAGCTCAAGTTTCAAGCTGGAACTTTTAGATAAGGAGTTACAATAAAAGTTAGGTTAAGCTCTGGAGAGGGACCAATAAGAAGTGTTACTTTTTAAAATACAACTTAAAAAGAAAAATACGGTATAATTAATTGAAAAGTGAATACGTGCTTAAGCGATCGTTATAATTGTTATTCAAAATAGAAAGAATAAGAATAAGAATAACTTTATTTCGGTCACAAAGGTATTAATATAATAACAATCCTAATGTAAGTACTGTTACCCAAGTTGGTAACACTAAGTAGTGGTTTGGATACTGGTCTCCACACTAGGATTCCCTGTGTTGGAAGATGAAAGAAAGATGTGAACTTGCATGTGAATCGACCCACTTTATCTGGGTTGCCAGATAAAATATGATTCTATAAGAATATTGAGCGAAACTTGAGATACAGAATAAATACGAGTGCGATTCCAAAAGTTGCATCACTGATAAGTTAATTCCTTGAAGGTCGCGTTTCCACGGAGACCTCCGCTGGAGAGCTTCAATGCATTTGAAATATATCTTGTTTTACTAGCTGACCCGTGTGCAGTAAGCTCGCGTGATGCACGTTTTCGTTTGAAAAGATTAGTTCTAAAAGTACTGGCATAAATATTCATTTATTTTGGCTGAGGATTGTATATCGATAATTGTCAGTGAGTTAGTGCAGAAAGCTGATATTGTATGTCAGCTTCCTAAGTTAGTGCTACGATAGGTTACGTTTTCAGTATCCTTTCAAACGGCTGTCATAATAAATACTTAACGAAAAACGTGAAACATTCGAAGCCATTATTTAAGAAAAAGAAGAATAATATTGATCATTAGCTGATTTTAATAGAATGGTTTAAAAAAGTTTTTCAAATTCGAGAACGCCCCTGCCAACGTTCTTCGCTAGTTAGTGTGGTGAAAATGGTCGTGTTTCACTCACGGGTAAATTTTTTTTACTAATATGATACGAATACAAATACAAATGAAAAGACGTGTGGCACTCGGGGACTGCCGCGGTAAAGCTATTGCATAGCATTTTTTATCAACTTATGCAATTAATATATTAATAACTTATGCAGTAACGCCGATACAACCAATGCCACCTAGAGGCGAGTTGCTGAACTAAGCAGACAAGTGTGATATTTCAAAAAAGTCATTAAAAGTTCTGCGATTCATCAAAGTATCACCGCTGTGCCGGTCGGAGTGGGAGGTGTTAGGTTATTTTCGTTACGGAATTTCTGGATTCGGTCTCCACGCTCAAGGCCTGCGATAGAAACTATACAATAGCTTAAAATCATTTTAATCAATCAACTTAATCTAATTTACATTGAATTGGTTTGGGCACCCTCTGTTAAATATGGAAACACCTGTGTTTTAGGGTACCGCTCTTCCTAAGTAAGTTAACTATTGATTGAGCTAGTAAATAAATGTTAGACTCCTTATACTAAATAAAAGATTTTAAATTTATAAAATTAGTTTAGGAGTTAATTTACTGCTTGCGAGTGTGTATGGAGGTGTGTATGTGTTTAGGGTGTGTTTGTGTTATACATCAAATTCTAATTATAAATGCGAAAGTTTGTTAGTATGGATGTATGTTTGTCACCTTTTCACGCCTAAACACTAAACAGCTAAATAGATTTCAATGAAATATGTTGTATGTATGCAGATAATGTGTATACCCTGTATTATTACACAGGTTTATTTTAATCATCACCATTATCACCGTTTTTTATCACTACAGGTAAAACAGCAGGGCGCAGCTAGTATTAATATAAATTTTTAGTTTACTTATTATAACTTTACTTTTATTTTATCCAATAATAATATTATACCACGTACCATTTTATTTATTATATTCCTGATTTGTACTATTTAAAAACCTTTTATTTATATGACGCTAGGTAATGCACATGAAATATGGAGCCAAAGAGATGAATAAAAAAATATTCCTCTTAAATTGCTTATTTTTTATAATTATCTATATTTTCCATACTACATTACCATAGATTATACATAATTAAATTACAGTTATGTTTTTGCTAATATTTATCTATATCACACTCTGTAGCTTTTCTTTTTCAGAGATATCACATCTATATTTAAACTATGTTATCTTTTTCTAATCAGTGATCTTCATAGATAAGTAACTTTAAAGTGATATTATTCTCAAACCAGAAAGCGTGCAGAAAGCGAAAATCTTATTATTTTTTCACAGTTACTAAAACTTTGTTATTATTTATTGTAAATGCTGAATTTATGACAATACCGGAACATAAAATTCTTCTTCTTTTTTTTCTAGCTTTAATTTTGTTTAGTATAATTCTAGCAACTGTGATTTTCGTTTTATATAAAATAAAAATTATTGATGAACATTTCATTTGAAACTAATGAACTCCTGAAGTTTGAACCGGAGTTTATGTGGTCGGGTAAAAAGACACAACCCAGATATACCAGAAAAGTGTAGAAGACATAACTGCAATTCAACGCGATAGGTTCGTTCTTATCTATATTTTCTAAGACAATAACAAACTTATTATAATTGCCCTTGCCGGACATAGCACTCCCTAATCTACAAGAACTGGATGGAAGCGGATGCTGGATGCAACTTCATCATGCTTCATGTCGGCTATTTTATCATCGGCTTAAACTATGATTTTTAAACGACTTCAAAAAAGAAGGAGGATACTCAATTCGACCGTATATGTTTTTTTTTTATGTGTGTTCGCGGATAACTTCGTCATTTATGAACCGATTTTGATGATTCTTTTTTTGTTTGATAGAGTATACTTCCGTTGTCATGTCCATTTAAATTTAATCAAAATCGCACAAGTGGTTTCTGTGTTACACTCCAATGACTGAAAAGTGCTACGCATACCTCGACGATATTATAATTGTGGGTTAAGACATCGGAGAATATACACAATGATAAATTGATCCCGGGAGTAGCAAAGATCAATTAAAAAGGGTAAAAAAAATTTTTTATTACAAAATGGAACCGACTTCAACATTCAAAAGTGTGAAATAACTTGTCAAAGTCGGTTCCATAAGCACAATATTGTGATGATAGTTACTTATGTTAACTATCATGGTAACGACTTCTTCAAGTTATTTCACACTTTTGAGTGTTGAAGTCGGTTTCCCAGGCATTTTTTTTTGTCGCCATCTAAAATTTTAAATATCAGGGTTCTTTATTATCAGATATAAAAATAGGTCGTAATTTCTTGATGCAATTTTAATAAAAATAAAAATTGTAGGAAACATCGATAAACATACATGTATCTTCTTCTCTCAGCCATGTGCGTCCACTGCTGGACATATGCCTCCCCCATATAGGGGGGATTGGCCAATACTCGCCAAGCTTGGAAGGCGGGTTGGCGAGCGCAGTTTGATTTCCAATCCTCAGAAGGCGCTGCTGCCCACCTTCTGGTACGTGATCCCTTAGCCGACTCTTACGGCACCCGCAGGAAGAGATGAGGGAGTACTTTTCTAGGCCGGTACCTCCACGGCCCATTATACGTCCATAAAGATTGACATAGAACCTCGTTTTATTAACAGTTTTTTAATAAAAACAAATGATGTAAGGTGGTTACTTAAGCTTGTAAAACGTTGTGATATAGGTGTTTTTTATTGAAATACTTCAATGAGTCATTATTTGTTTATTTGTAATTTTTTTAAATAAAAAGATACATTTATATAAAACTATATTTTAAATAAAATAACAAAGTGAAAACTACATTTTGTAACAGTAGAACCTGCACTAAGAAAACCTGTGTCGCAGGATACATTGTCCTATAATATTTATATAATATAACCAATTGTTCTCTAACTTCTTGTTGCTAATATTGCCAATATTTCTAAAAATTAATTCTTTATTTGAAATTATAATAAAACTTTGATTTTGTAATGTAATATAGTCAAGTAATAAAATGATTTTCTGTACATCCGCCTTTATTTAAAATAAATATCTTTTGAATGAGCAGATTTTGACAATAGTGTTTTTTTGTGAATATTTCGTCATTGCTTGTTTTTCAGATAAAGGTCAATACAAAAATTCAAATGATCACAGTCACGTTGATTGTCATTATTATCGTATTAGTTTTAGTTATATTATACTTGAGAAGAAAATACAATTTTTGTCCAATTACCAGAGATGCGCCCGTGACTGCTTGATACAGGTAAGCTATAATCACGCGTACCCATTACCTAAGTGTTATATTCAGAAATTTATCTTTGTATGAAAAAGCAATGCAGTTATGTTGTTCTGGTCAACCTAACAACGGTCAAAGACTAAGTGCGTTTGTTTTACTTTTATTTTTATCATATTATTAAACGTTCTAACCTCTTTTTGATAATATTGGCACCATTAAAAAAAAATTGCTTATTAGAAATTATAATATTTTTTTGAAGTGAAAACTTATTTAGCGGGCGTTGTGCACTTTTATATGGGGAAAAATATTAAACTCGCGTCACGACACCTCGCGTCAGGTGCGTGACGTCATCAAATTCGTAAAACGGAGGGAGCGTAGAGAAATTTAAACTTAAACGTGTTACGAATAAGGAATATTTTCGCTACCTACTAAAGGTATAATACGACCGACTCAAGAGATCATTTTGATAAATGTGTTTGTGTTGCTTTTTTTCGACTCCCATGAGTCTAAAAAAAGCTACTTGTAAAATTGCGTTTTATTTTATTCAATCAAATCGTGTTTTTACCTAAACCAATCTTAAAAAGAGGAATAATTTTATTGTTTTAAAAAATGACATCATGTTAATTCAATGTATAGGTACCTAAAATCAATAACCTTGTTTGTGTACGATACCGTTATAAAAGAATATTGAATTGTACCACATAATTGATAGTAATTTTTTACTGATAAATAAAACAATTCGTGCGAAATTATTCTCTAACCATTCCAAAATATTTAAAAATACACAACGTTAATGTTCAAGTTTTCACTTCTGCCGGCACTCCCAGTGTGCAATCCGTTGTTTTGTTATTTTGTAATATGTAACATAGTAAAATAATAAAAGGTTCTTCTGTACATCCCCCTTTATCTCAAATTAAATATATTTTGAATTGGCAGATTTTGTTACTAGTATTTTTTTATTGATCGCATGTTTATTTTTCAGATAAAAGTCAACAAAAAAATCTAAATGTTTATCGTCACATTTGTTATCATTATTATCATATTAACTATAGTTTTATATTACTTGAGAAGGAAATACAATTTCTGTCGAATTCCCAGAGATCCGTCCGTGGTGACAGTTTGATACAGGTAAACTTATCAAGCGTACCCATTGCCTAATTTATAAAACACCAATATTTCATAATAATCAGCTCAGTGATCAGCGACACTGACTTTGGAACCGCGACCCCGGGTTCGAATCCCGGCCGGGGCAAACATTTCTGCGATGCGCAAAGATGTTTGTTCTCGGGTCTTGGATGTTGGTGTATTGTAATTGTGTATGTCGATGCCTCCATGACACAGGGTATCCTAGTGCGGAGGGGGAGTGACAAAAAAAGATTTTCCGAGGTATTTCCCATTCATCAAGAAGAACATATGTTGTACAGGAAAACCTGTGTCGCAGATTTTTCTGTACATCCTCGTTTATCTAAAATTTTATATGTTTTGAATTAAAGAAAAAAAAAAAAGATTTAGCTACTTGTGTTTTTTAATGAATTACTAGTCATTGGTTATTTTTCAGATCAAAGTGAACACAAAAATTTTAATGTTAATCGTCACATTGGTTACCATTATTCTCATATTGGTTTCAATTCTATTATACTTGAGAAGAAGATACAATTTCTGTCGAATTCCCAGAGATCCGCCCGTGACAGTTTGAAACACGTAAGCCCGTCAAGCGTAGGTACCCATTACATAAATTATGTAAAACGATGATATTATATATGTATATGAGGTAGATGTCGCACAAGCCCGCGGTAACTGAGGCGGCAAAATTAAGTCAATTGTAGTAATTTTCATTGCGACGCGTATTTCAAGCGCAAGTCTTAACATATAGCTATCCTTTTCTATATTATTTGTACCGTATTATCTGTCGCAGTAAGCATGTTTATGTCATAAAGGAACAAAATTTGAGCACCGCGCAGTATGAATATACGTCATATTTAGTAAAAGATCATTCATGTAAAACTTCACCAATAGTATAAATATTGTTTAACACGGGATACGCACCATGATTTCGATTCCATTTTTTGTTAAAAAAAAGGTTTCCCCCTTTTCAGTGACCTATGCTACCCACGGGATGAATTGTCATTGTGTATGTAACCGCAACTATAATATCGTCGAGATATGCGTAGCACTTTTCAGTTACTGGAGTGTAACTCAAAAACCGCTTGTCTGATTTTGATTAAATTTAAACGGGACCTAGAAAATATACTCTATCAAACAAATTGTAATATGATAAATAATCATTGTAATGTTGATAAATAATCATCAAAATCGGTTCATGAACGACAAATATAACCGCGAACACACATAAAAATAAAACAAAACACATAATATACGGTCGAATTGAGTTACCTCCTTTTTTTGAAGTCGGTTAATAAGAGATTATTTTCATTAAATGATATTCATTGGACGATAGCACCAACGAAAACGGAGTTGAAGAGTTATGGGTAGAGATAGCCGGTAAGCCTGCAGCATAATTTCAGCATTAAAATAATAATTATATAGTTCTTTTTTCAGTGATCATGCGGTTCGCAACTGAGACTGATTCGAGCAGACGACAGTTACAAAATGACTACCAGATGGAGATATGTATTAAACTTGTTAGTAAGTTAAGGAAGTGATGATGAAAGGAATAAAGAGATGATAGGGAAAGATCCGGTACTAAACTTATTGTTTTTTTATAATAAACTAGCTGTGCCCCGCGGCGTCACTCGCTTACACTACGTTTTTCCCGCCAACTCAGTTATCTCACGGGAACTATACTTTTTCTAGGGCAAAAAGTAGCCTATGTCCTACTCCAAGATCCCATATATCTTTATACCAAATTTTATCTAAATTGCTCGAGCCGTTCTAACGCATGAATGTCGTGACCAAGGGAAATAGCGATTTATTTTTATATATTATAGATAGATCTAGCGATTAACGACTATCTCACTTGATGGTAGGTGGCGATAAGTGGTCTAAGATGTTTTCGCGCTAGACCTAGAATGCTCACTGTCTCGCAGACTGCTGCCTGAATACACAATGTGTTTGGTGACAGTTTTTCAAACTTGAGGGTGGTAGCTAAACAGGTAGGTACTGGAAAGTACCCTCCGCCATGCGGAGGGTAGTATGCGGGGAGTTTGATAACAGTGTTAACTTAAGTGTTAAGTGCTAACTAAGGTTGGGATCAAACCAACTCCGGAAATTTGACAGCCGACGTTCCCACCGCTGATCTTCAAAAGTGTTTTTCATTCATTCATCTCAGCCATTGGGTGTCCACTGTTGGACAAATGCCTCCCCCAATTGGGGGGAATTGCCAATACTCGCCACGCTTGGCAGGCGGGTTGGCGAGCGCAGTATGATTTCCGATGCTCAGAAGGCGCTGCTGCCCACCTTCTGGTACGTGGTCCCTTAGCCGACTCTTACGGCACCCGCGGCAAGAAATGGGGGAGTACTATTCAAGGCCGGTACCACCACGGCGCTAAAAGTGTATATCTATTTAAATGGAATAAAGAAAACGTAAAGTTTTACTTGTCTCATGATTTGAAAATCGAAAAGGGCGCAGTGGAAAAGTCTTCGCCACTTTTAATAAATCATAAATGAACCTCTTTCATGTATGTTTATTTGTTTGAAAAATATTATTCATTTTATTTGATGATTCGTTTTATAAAAAGACTAAATTTCACTTATAAAAATACCCACACGTATATTTTATAAGTGAAAATACTTACTACTTTCCTTCATATAATATTTACACGCTTACTTCCATCAATGCATAGAATCAGGAAAACTACTGATCAGATACACGCCAGCACGCCACGCATTTATCAAAGAATAAAACAGGGAGGGCTTCTAAGCTGATTGAAAAGCTTACACGGTACGTAGAAAGTCGTAACAACTATCCTGAGATCTCTTTAGAAACTCGTGATGCTTTGTTTCACTATACGCTGGTTTATTTTATCTGAGAGACAATAAAAATAAAGTTTCTTTGTGGAGCAAACAGGGGAAGAACAAACTTGAGAGTGAGACATTTCATGATAAAAACAGTAAGGGCAAGAAAACTTTATTCCATAAAAAAAAAATAGTGTTGTAAAGATTTTGGCTGATTTTAAAATTGCTGAAGCTTACTAAACATTAACTAAAGTTCTTTAAATTATAAGAAGAAAATGAGCTACACCCCTATTTCTTTTCGTATCGAGTTAAGGCTGACGACGCGACACTTCGGGCGTATAAGGCTGTGTCCAGACCTGACGAATGCGTAGCTCGCGCGCAGCATACGTTCCCGCGAGCTACGCATTCGTCAGGTCTGGACACTCCCTAAGACTCTTTTTTTAATACGCGTACACTTGGAGATCACAATGTGTGATATTCATGAAAGTTTTCATACTTTCATTTTTAACCATATACAGAAAAGATAGCCTAAGACGTAAACAATTTGATCTTTCTATATAATAAATTGTAAAAGTATGTATCATATTATTATCCATAAATATATAATACTACTGTACGTATGTATGTCATTGGACTCCTAAACGGCTGGACCGATTTGAATGAATTTTTTTGTACGCGTTTGTGTGGAGCCCTGGATGGTGTAGATTAACACAAAAAAAACACCTGGCACTGCATGCAGGACAATGTCTGTCGGGTCCGCTAGTTTCATATAAAACATAGTAAGCGTCCATACTGCTTCAACAGCAAACAGCTTCCACTATGTTACGTCTGAGCTTTGAATTACTTCACAAATATTACCATGAGAAAAGATGGTGAAGCTGTTTCTATTTTTTACTTTCTTGTTATCAAAAGTTGGTATTAAAAACCTGCATTTAACCTTTATCAATGTTAAAGGTATTTTTTTATTTTAAGTCTTGAATTGTTGGCATTTGTCCACTTTTTATCTATTGTTATGAGGTTGGGACAATGACGTTGCCCGCTAGTTTAAGCTATATCAACTTACTTATGCCTTTTACAGTCCTGGGGGTCATCCGCCTAAAAATATTGCTTTGAATATTGCTATAGCTTTTGATTTTCTTTCAGTCTTTTCCAACCTAAGAAAACGAATATATTTCTGTCTTTCTATTCTGAGACATATTTTTCAGACAGATTTAATAGTAGTACATCATGTTGTACAACAGGTTGTGTGTAAGTTAAAAGATATGTAAAAATTCATTAATGCATGAATTTTCTTTAAAAAGCGGTCGGGTAATGCACACCTATGCATTTTAACACGTACTTTGCATACAGGGATTTTAAAATTACAACAATGTTGGGGCCAGTCTGGAGTTCAGTGTCTTTCTTTGTTGGTTTTTTAACACTTTTTTGTCATGTTTAATATGTGGTTCACCGTTATGAATCATCCTTATGTAGTGGTTTTAGGCGAGAAATAGCTAGTATCCTGAGATTTTGTGATACTATCCAACACGACCACGAAACTTAATAATGTTTTTAACCGATTTTAAAAAAGGAGGTTACTCATACCGACCGTATATTTTTCTTTACGTGTATTCGCGGATAACTTCGTCGTTTATGATCCGATTTTGATGAGTTTGGACTATCATCACGGTACCGACATCGACAAGGAGTGCTGAAGTCGGTTCCACTTTTGGTACATTTTTTGTTTTCACCCTTTTCAGTGACCTTAGCTACTCACGGGATCAATTGTCATTGTGTATGTTCACCAATGATATTATATGGTTATATGGTACATGTGGCACAAGCGCACGGAAACTGAGGCGGCAAGATTAAGTCAATTGTAGTAATTTTCATTACGACGCGTATTTCAAGCGCAAGTCTAAACATATAGCTATCCTTTTCTATATTATTTGTACCGTATTATCTGTCGCAGTTAGCATGTTTATGTCGTAAAGGAACAAAATCTGAGCACCGCGCAGTATGAATATACGTCATCTGTAGTAAAACATCATTGATGTTCACCGATTTCTCCACCCGTAATAATCCCATAATATCATCGACGTATGCGTAGCACTTTCCGGTTATTGGAGTGTAACTCAAAAACCGCTTGAATGATTTTAATAAAATTTAAATGAGACCACATGCAAAGCACCAGCTTTTAAATAAATAAGAATGATTAAAATCGGTTCACCCATTCGAAAGTTATGAGGTAACAAATATTAAAAAAAACATACGGGTCGAATTGAAAACCTCCCATTTTTACAGTCGGTAATTTATTGTAATTTTCAAATGTAACATTTAATACAAAACAGTTACATATCAACTTACAGAATACTGCCAAACTGCGTAGCAGTTTATTATTTTTATTAACATACAAGATCTTCAGGTCCCAAACTAGGCAGAGCCTATGGCAACCTGATGACTGATATATATACTTATATATACATATACACACCCAGACACAGGTCAAACAGGCATGTTTATACACACAAATGTTTGACCTGTCCGGGAATCGAACCCGGGACCAGCGGCTCAGAAGGTAGAGTGCTACCAACTGCGCCAACCGGCCAGTCAAGCTTGTAGGCAGACGACAGCTCTCATAAAATTTACAATATTAAATAAACTGAATAAATAAAATTTAAAAAAATAAAACACTATTGTATATAAATAAGTGGCTCTCATAAAATTTACAATATTAAATAAACTGAATAAATAAAATTTAAAAAAATAAAACACTATTGTATATAAATAAGTAGGTATGTACGAGTAGGTAAAAGAGGCCGCGTTATTTTATTTAACACCAATGACAAGCACATTGAAACCTTCCTCCATCTATGTTTATTAAAACCGTGACTCGCCGCATTGATATCGACTAATGTAAGTAAAATGTAAGTAATAGAAGTGATATCAAAGAGCGCGTTCAAAGAGGGACGACATCAAAGGTGAAGTAACTGTGACTTTGTTGCAAATGTCACGTTAGTAATCTTTGTTTTCTTCTTCTTCTTAGATTATGGCTTCTGTGGCCGATCTTTGTTTTATAGTAGTGGCCTAGGAGGCACTCTTCACGAGGCATCCTCAGGAACTGTTAACTCGTTGGATGTGTTTTTATTTTATTTTATTATTTTTTTATTCCTGAGTCTGTGTTTCCCGATATGTACAACCCCGGAGTCTTCCAGTCGCGAGTGAATAGGTTCCTTCTAAGTTTGCGTGCTCCACCTTAGACCGCGTCGTCGCTTAACATCAGGTGAGACAGTGGTCAAACGCAAGCTTATAATCATTAAAAAAAAAATTAAAAAAAAAAAATGTCTCTGGTAGAGGCGAAATGTTTCCGGTTACGTAAGATTGCTGTAACAACTAAATGTCACGGATATAAAACTAATATTGTATATTAATATCTCTTTGCATGCTTTGATTGCTCTTAATATGCTTTGATTTCCGCAAAGTTACGCCTAAATCTATAAACTTTTTACAACCTCATTTTTTCAACTCGTATAAAAATGCTACTAGTGGTCACCTATCCAACGTATGACTGAGAAATCACTTGTCCTTGCCACTTTGAGATCAAAAGTAGCCTACGTGTTAATCCAGGATCTAAACTATCTCTATACTAAATTTCATCGAAATCGGTGTAGACGTTTGAGCGTGAAGGAGTAACAAACATACACGCATACACACAGACTTTTGCCTTTATAATACCAAGTAGGAAGGATTAATTACGGTCAAACATACGCTTAAAACCTTTAAAAAAAATTTGATTGGAAATTCTCATGAGTTTGACATATTATTGTATAGATGTAGTATCCGGCTTTACTCACGTTTATAGTCGAAGTTTCGACCTAGGTTTCGAGCATGTCCGATGCTCATCCTCAGGTGAGTTTACGCTGCCAGATCGCGGCGACCACTTTTAAAAAAAAATCCTTTGGCCGAAATGGATGAGTTATGTAAATAAATTCTCTTAGCACTCAATACCCAACAAGAGGGAAGAAATATTTGCAATAACGGATTCTTTCGTATTGAAATCTCAGATTTATAAATAAAATTCCGTTTCGCAATAGGATGGCATTTCTGAAGCAATTTCAATTTATTGTTTAAGGAATTTGTCTTTCTGTGGCGTTTTATTACAAGCTTAAATTATATTACTCAGTTTTAATTGTTCGACTGTTCGATTGTTTAATTGTCGACTGTTCGATTGTTTAATTGTCGACTGTTCGATTGTTTAATTGTTCGACTGTTCGATTGTTTAATTGTCGACTGTTTCGTTTTCCTATTCTTACTCTATTTATGTGTGGTCGTATTTTTTTTTTATTCACACAAATTATTATTTACTTTTTTTATTATTTATTTATTCACACACATATTTTATTACGGTGGTGTATAAAATAGCTTTTAATAAGATAACCTTGTAAAATATAATCTTAATTTAAATCTTTATTTGCAACATAAGGAAATTAAGCAATGAATATAACAGATATATAACAATACAATATTTATAGAATGTTGTAACTAATATTAAAAAACAGAAAATTGAAACAAAAGAGAATAATAGTAGAATTCCTTTCCTAATAAAGTTAATTACGCGTTTTTGTTTGTTACGTTTTCACACTCAAACTGCTAGACCAATTTTGATAAAATTTTAAATGGAGGTAGCTGACACTCTGGCATAACATATGGCCACTTTTCATCATCACCATGCGGGTGAAACCGCGGGGCGCAGCTCGTATGATTATAAAATACAATATATAATTATGTTCATCAGAAACTATGAAAACCGACATTAACTACACAGGGGATTAATTTTCTTAAATATGAGAACCAATTTCGACATTATTTTTTATGGAACCTATCTGAAAGCATACATATCTAAAAATAGTCTTACAGATCCGTTTATATATATAAAATACAAAAATCAAAATTAAGGTTTCACCTCATTTTTGAAGTAGATTAAAAATAATTACAATGAATAACCTATTACATTTTAATTCAACAAGCCAGTACCAGTAGGCGTCTGATAAGCTGCATGTGTTAGAATTATATTAAAAATAGTATGTGTGGGTAGTTAGAAAATACAAGATTTAACTCATTCTATAATCTTATTATTAATCAAATAAATAAAATTACTAATAGTTTTGAATATTGTAATTAGATACTCGATATATCGAGGCACGATTCAGCCGAGGTACTAGGATTTACTGCTATGTTAGGAGTCACTGTGATTTATCTACCTAATCAGGAACTAAACAGGTAATATTGGAATAAAACATATCATCCACCGGGTTGACTTGCTTTTAATAATTATTGTAATCAAGTTTGGAGGGTAGGTATAGCTACGTCTGTTCGCAAGGGACTACCACTATGAGAAGAACAGACAAGAAACTCATAGGGCTTGATTCTTTTCAATAGCCACTTCTTAACACTATCTCACATCACCTTTTACAATAAGTTTTAGTCAAATATAGTATTCTATGGCAAACTTTATAAAAGTACTTAATGTTTATAAATTACACTATGAGATAGTAAATTCTATTTCACAATTATATCTACTTTAAGATTTAAACAAATCTTCTTACTTGCGACTAAAATCTTAAGGGAATACTTTCATAACCTGTCACATGCGTGGGTGCTCTAACAGCCTTCTGACAGTTGTGGCTGAGAATATAATACTTAAAGGCACTAAACATATAGTGGGTGTAGGCATCAGTCCTTGAGAGCCAAGGTCTGTTGCCTACACAGGCAGCAGGCCTTGGCAGGAATTGGTGTTCTAATTTTATTGCTCACTTACTATTTTTGGTGCTCAAAGTATTTTTTGATGCTATATTTATATATATTTGGTGATAATTTAAACATAAGCCCTTAGTTATTAGGGTGTTATTATATCATATCATTTTTTTTATCCCACTCAGACTCATAATACACACTCAGTTATTAAAGTTAGTGATAAAAAAATTCAATGACTTACTCACTCAAAATCCTGATGTGGATATTTTTTGTTGATGGGTAACCAAATTCCATACGGAACTAATTGGTTAACTTTTGTTTTGATTTTTAATGCCTTGGATATAGTCTGTATGTTACATGTGCTGTTTGAATAAATTATATTATAAAGGAGAAAGCTTGTGTGTATATTTTTTACTTCTTCACGCTCAAACGGCTACACCGTTTTCGATTAAATTTAGTGTCTAGACACTACGGTTTCCGGAATAACACATAGGCTACTTTCATCATCATCATCGATAATCAACATGCTGCGGGTAAAACCGCGGGTCGCAGCTAGTCAATATATAAAACAATTTTTTTCATATTTTCATAAAACATATTTTTCGACATTATACTTGTATATTACCAATTTAATGTATATATCGTTTTTAATTTTAGCGGCAAAATTAAAGTCCAGTCCAGCTTACGATCTTAGTCATGTTATCTGACCACTTTGTCGGTGGCCGTCCTATGCTGCGCTTGCCAGTCCGTGGTCTCCATTCGAGAACCTTTCGACCCAACGGCCATCAGTTCTTCGAGCTATGTGCCCTACCCACTGCCACGTCAACTTGCTCATCCGCTGGAGTTAGTTGAAACTAGTTAATAAGCTTGCAATACGAGTTATTATATACATATATATTGTACTTATAGCTATTGGTAATAATAATAAAATATTATACCAGCTACGCCCCGCGGTTGTACCCGCGCGTGGTGATGAAAAATGGGGATGATGGTGATGATGAAAATTAGCCTATGTGTTAATACAGGGTATAAGCTATTTTCACACTTAATTTTATCGAAATCAGTTTAGCCGTTTGAGCGTGAAGAGGTAACAAACATACACACATACACATATACACACACATACACATATACACACTTACACTCAAACTTTCGCATTTATCAGATTAGTAGGTTAGGATAGGATTACAATATTTTTAAAGTTGTTACTTGATTAGAATTGCGTCTTTCCAGCTGAAGTTTCAATGACAATGAGCGTCAAACCTCTAACTCCGTTATACGAATTTAGTCTTTGTTATCTCAACTAATGTATACCTATATGTGTCTAATTACAAAGATATTCAAAGTGTGATAGTTTAAATTTTGCAAGTTTTCTCAGACGTTTGTCAAAGAAAATAATTTATTATTAGTATTTATTTCCTTACACGTAAAAATAGGATATACAGAAAATAAGCATTTAATACAATGAACAAATACGTGTAATACAAACATTCGATGAATATCGTTCTCATAAATGTGTAGCTTGTCACTGGGCACCGTCATTCCACAAATTGTTTTGTTATTGAAGTGGAGGGTATGCGATTTTGTTGGTGATAAGTAGTTGTGTTCGAACTATGGAATAGTGCGCATTTATTAAAGCCACGGAACCTCGTATCACTAGACATACAGCTTTCCATCGTACCAGTATCGTTATTAGGTCGCATGGACTTCCGGATATCGTTCGCGTGTATGGAACCCTAACTAGTTCAAGAATTCGAAGCGGGACTTAGTATATGGACTTTGGGACGATAGTGACCAAACTATCGGAGGTGGAAGCTGTGGAGACACGGAGGCATACCTAGGTACGTACTATTGGTACTACCTTTGGTCTCCGAAATCTCGCAGACCCATTATAACAATTCAATCGTATGTACAGTTAACAATTATCCCAGAGTAGCAACAAAGCCACCCGCTGTTTTGGCTTGGATGTGAATGCTACACGATGCTTAAATAAACCATTTATTTATTTTAATATGGATATCTTAAAATAAATTAAAAGTTAAAATATATAGCTGAGCCTTTAAAAAGTTTATAATAATTGGAATAAAATTATCCAAATCTTTCTAATGGCACGACCACTGTTCTAGAGTTAGGTTGATGTAAAAAATCAACAAAAGGGGTATATCAAAAAACTTAGTGATGCTGTTTCTATCTAGTGGCATTTAGTTACAGCTTTGAAAGGCATCTTCGATGCGTTAGGGTAAAAACGAACTCTTCCATATTGTAGAAATAGAGCCAAGCAAATGTGTACATTAAGTAATTAATATCATTTTCAAATTGTTTTTTTACAAAGCATCTTAATAATTTTTTCATCGATAATTAACGCATTATTTTTGTAAATTATAATAAATTTAGGTAAATAATATCCAAATAAGTTCTTATGTGACGACTCTCAAGCTAAAGCGAAATTTGTAAGGCACAATGCTCTGAAGCAAAGCCGCTATTTTATCGGTCTTTTACCGGTTACATTTCGAGGAGTGTGCTTTAAAGCTACATTATTTATTTCCTCTACCTCCATCTTATCTATGAACGGCCAGACTTACGCCAATGCGGCATCCACAGGCAAGGAGGAATTTATGACTAGGTAGAAGACATTTTGCTTTTTTCACGAACTATTTCGCTGCTACATTTCTAATGTATAACACATACAGCTAAGGGATGCATTTTCAATTGTATTATTAATTTTAAGCCCCCTTCAAGAACTAAAAGAGGTTATCTCAGAACTTAGTCTTTAATGACTGGTCGGTTGGCGCAGTTGGTAGCACTCTGCCTTCTGAGCCGCTGGTCCCGGGTTCGATTCCCGGACAGGTCAAACATTTGTGTGCATGAACATGTTTGTTTGACCTGTGTCTGGCTGTGTATATGTATATTGGTAAATATATAAATATGTATATAAGTATGTATCAGTCATCAGGTTACCATAGTACAGGCTCTGCCTAGTTTGGGACCTGAAGACCTTGTGTGAATGTTGTCCCATAATTAAAAAAATTAAAAAATTAACAGATTAGGAGAAATATTTATTCATACAGTATAATATACGTTCTGATTTGTTTCATAAACAGGTAGTTAAAATGAAATGGAAAGTTTCAGTATTTTTCCTTAAATTTTCGATAATTTTGATGAACTTAAATATTCATTTTCTAATCAAAAGGATAGGTGCTCTTTTAGGCTACTATTCACCAACATTTTAAACGTCCGATTATTAAACATATACATCAATCAAACAGTTTTACCATACATGTAACCGACGGTTAAATAATAATCGAACGTTTTAAATGTTTTTTTATTTCGGTTTAGTGTTTTTCTTCATTTAAAAAAAACAGCTAGTGAACGTCGACTTTTATAGTTTTTAAACATTTAATAATAAAAGAATAATTTTGCTTTGTTGAACAATAATGATAATTCTAAGCTGTACTACAATCTGTGTCATCATTTAACTTCAAATAACATAGATGCTATACACGACTATCCATTCCAGTTGTGTTGTACCTAAAATATACATAAAGTATTTTACTCCACTGCACAGCCCTCGAAATCCGGAAATAAGCACAAAATTCCAGTTACTCTTCGATCGTCGACCGGAAGAGTATCGAATAGAAATCGGTTGTGCTGATTATCTCAGGATAATCGGTCATTGATCGAATCCTATCGACATGTTTAAGGGTGATAGTATCATTGAATTTTCATATATATTTATCATATATATTTTTCATATAGATTTAGAAGCCTTTACTCATGAAATGTTTGATAAAAATGGTGTGGTCTTTCTTCTTAATCGTTACACTCTTGACAAAAAGTTTTACCGACTTAAACAAGTTATTTCACACTTTTGAGTGTTCTATTTTTTGGTAAACATTTTTTTTCACCCTTTTCAGTGACCTTTGCTACTCACGGGATCACTTGTCATTGTGTATGTTCTCCGATGTCTTCAACCGCAACTATAATATCGTCGAGGTATGCGAAGCACTTTTCAGTTATTAGAGTCAAACTCAAAAAGCACTTGTCCGATTTTGATGAAATTTTAATCGGACTACTACGAAAGTAAACTCTATCAAAAAAATAATTAAAATCGGTTCATAAACGACGAAGTTATCGGCGAACACACATATACAAAACTCACCAAAAGGTACCCAATATCTTTTTCCCCATACTCAAACCTCCGCACTAAGATTCCCTGTGTCATGACAGGCATAGACACACAGAACTACAGCACACAAACATCCAAGACCTAAGACAAACACCCCAGATCCATCCCAGAGACCCAGAAGTCATGTTACTTACCAATGCGCCACGGCGACCGTCAAAATATAAATTCCCTTTTTTTATACTATAGCAATCTAGCATTTCATCACTATTTCACTTGATGGTAAGTGATGATGTGGTCGAAGGTGCTATCACGCTAGTTCTAGAATGCTTACTGGCTTTCAAGGACTGCTAAACACACTATGTGTTTGGTGAGTTTTTTCAACTTAGAGAGTGGTAGCTAGCCAGGCGGGTATTCAAAAGTACGCTACCACCATGCTGGCAATTTGGCATTTTGGGGATCAAACCAGTGTCTGTCAGTTTGACATTCGACGCTTCTCCCGCTGAGTTATCATCGCTTCCATACTATATTCGACTCAAGTAACCCTTATAGTCTTATTTATGTTACTAATTAATTTTAACTGACAAAGGTAACCGCGAAAAGTCGGATACGTCACCTTCACGAGACGCGTAACGAAACGGCGCAGTAAATTATCCGGCCGTCTCTTCCGGGTGGTCCGGGTGTATCCGGATCCGGGTATCCGAGGTGTCCGGGCGTCCGGACGGCACCCGCTGATGGATGCCTTCCGGGAGGGGATAATTGTCGGCCGTTTTCAAATTTGTCCGCTTTAGAAATCGCAATTTACCTATGTAATGATTTTCAGTGCTATTTTGGCTTTACAACAATAAAAAAAATATATAAAAAAAAACAGTAAAAACACAAATAAGCTAACTCGACTGCGACTGCTTCAACAATTGATTGGAACATAAATTTTATGTAAGCTCTTTCCTAATCACTTCTAAAGTACTTCTTGAAATTAGAATGGAAACCACCAGTGCACATATTTTGATGCAAAAGCATCAATATAAAATATTTCGCGTAAGTTTTTGATTTATCAGACGTACAGTTAAATGATGATGATGATGATGACATTTAAATAGGTTCTTCTTCTCTGTCATCACACTCTTGGCAGAGTGGTTGTGGCAGGGGTAGTGGTGAGCTTCACAATTCGTCGCCATGCCTCTCCTACTGCTGCTTGCCGCGCGCATCCGTGGAGTGGACTATTTACTGCAGTTATGTTTAGTTGAATAGTTTGGACATGTTTAATTTTTTATATATATATTAATTTTAACTTAACAGAGGATAATTTTGTATCATATTTTTATGTTCGCTGACCATCCTTAACTGAAACTTTATCTGAAGCCAGTTGAACAGAGTTTGATATTTAGTCAACACTAATTTACATAAATATTTGATATCTGTGTAAAACTGCACACAAGTGGATCGGGAAATGCCGATTAAATACCCTGCACTCTGTGTTGCAGACATTTAAATTAAAAAAGTTTTCATTTAAATGTTTGCAAATTATGCAATTTTGCAAATTATGCTCATTGAATTAAAAGGTCTTCACTTGTTGTGTTTTTCGATTTGGGTATTATCGTTTTTGACAATATTGTCCATATTGATTACATTCCCAAATCAAACGCGTGTTCAGTTGGAAAATATCAAAAACTCCACTTGTCCATCTCGAACACACCTAAGACAGTATTCATGCCTTTGTGTGCCTTCATTAACCCACCACTACAACAGGCATATTGCAGACGGTAACTGCTTCTCGCTATGTGCATTTTATTATAACAACTGACTGGCCGGTTGGCGCAGTTGGTAGCACTCTGCCTTCTGAGCCGCTGGTCCCGGGTTCGATTCCCGGACAGGTCAAACATTTGTGTGCATGAACATGTTTGTTTGACCTGTGTCTGGGTGTGTATTTTATATAAGTATATATATCAGTCATCAGGTTACCATAGCACAGGCTCTGCCTAGTTTGGGACCTGAATACCTTGTGTGAATGTTAATAAATAAATAAATAAAAAAAAATAACTTTTGAGCTTAGAATTGTGAATCTTACCTACAGGTATAACAAACTTTAATGTACGTTACCCATGTTAAGTTTACCGTGTTATTATTATTTATGGCTAATTGCCGCCATTGCACGTATAAACACGAGAAAGAATCAATTTTTGTACGGCTACAATATGTGCAATAAAAATCTATGTACATTCCAGTTGGCAAAGGACATTAAAAATAATCATCACCTTCATCATCTCAGCCATAGGACATCCACTGATGGACAAATATGTCTCCCTTTATTGATCTCCACAAGGACCGGATGGAAGCGGGCCTCATCCAGTCCTTATCTGCGATCTTAGTCAGGTCGTCTGTTCACCTAGTCGGTGGCCATCCTATGCTGCGCTTGCCAGTCCATGATCTCGATTCACGATCCTTGCGACCCCAAAGTGGCCATCAGTTCTTCGTGCTCTGTACTCTGCCCACTTCAACTTCATAATCCGTTGAGCTATGTCAGTAGCTTTCGTTTTTCTACAGATCTCTTAATTTTTATCGGGTAAAGAAACCCCGAGCATAGCCCATTACATAGCTTGTTTTGCGACTTTGAGCCCACTTACAAGACCCAGTCAGAAACCACATTGTAAATAATACACTTACAATAATTACGGATAAATATGTATTAATATCTTAAGTTTTTAGTTGTCTGTTTTGGTTTGGCGTTTTTTTTTTCGAATCGGATTTAGGCTCGACATGAACCATAACATATTATGCCATTTGAATTTATTTTGTGAACCGAAAGCAATTTATTTCAATATTCTAATTGAGTCGATCACTTTATTAGCATACATTTATAACTATTATAAATAACTTATAACTAATAGCAGCCGTAGTGGTACCGGCCTAGAATAGTACTCCCCCATCTCTTCCCTTGGGTGCCGTAAGAGTCGGCTAAGGGACCACGTAGGTACCAGAAGGAGGGCAGCAGCGCCTTCTGAGGATTAGAAATCATACTTCGGTTGCCAACCCGCCTGCCAAGCGTGGCGAGTATTGGCAAATCCCCCCTTTATGGGGGAGGCATATGTCCAGCAGTGGACGCACATGACTGGAAAAGAAAAAAAAATGCAGCCACAATAATAACATCTCAGCAATCCTCCAGCCGTTGTAAACCTATAGAATGCCTGATGTAGCGACAGCTGCGTTAGTGTGGCGATACAACTCGGATGCCTGAACATATATTTTAAATAGAGGTAAACGTAAAAGTGTTGGTCAGTTTCTAAGATGGAAGGATGTGCTCAAGGGGCAAATGAAGGGGTGTGAAATAGAGTCATCTACATGGGAATCGCAAGCTTTTTGCCGCTCAAAATGGAGACAAAAAGTAAAGACAAACGAAGACGCGAACTTATGACAACTATATGACTGGCCGGTTGGCGCAGTTGGCAGCACTCTGCCTTTTGAGCCGCTGGTCCCGGGTTCGATTCCCGGACAGGTCAAACATTTGTGTGCATGAACATGTCTGTTTGACCTGTGCCTGGGTGTGTATTGTATATAAGTATATATATCAGTCATCAGGTTACCATAGCACAGGCTCTGCCTAGTTTGGGACCTGAAGACCTTGTGTGAATGTTAATAAATATAAAAAAAAAATTACATTATTTTGCTAATAAACAAAATATTATTGAAAAGCGGTGTCACGTACTCTATTAAAGTTGTCGAGTCTAACAATTATTGCAAAACACCACATATACTGAGAATTAATTAGCCAAAATGGAACATTGTTTTGCTTTCAAACTGTGTTCGGGTGTATGCTATGCTGGAAACAGACTAGCGTTTTTCATTGCAGCGTTGGAACCACTGCATACACATCCCGGTAATGATGCTTTACGCTCGAGTCCCGGCCGGGACAAATATTTATGTTATAATCAATAAAATCTCGGGATTTCTATGATTTTTTTATACTGTAAAAATCTGGTGTTTGACCACTATCCCATTTGATGGTCAGTGACGATGTGGTAGAAGACGTTATCACGCTAGACCTAGAATGCTCACTAGCTCTCAAGGACTGTTGCTTGAACATACTATGTGTTTGGTGGCAGTTTTTCAATCTTGAGGTTGTTAGCTAGCCAGGCGGGTATTCGAAATTACCATACCACCATGCTGGGAATTTGATAACTGTGTTACCTTCACCGAAAGCTTAAGCTGTTGTTGGGGATCGAACCAGTGTCCATCAGATAGACAGTCGACGCCTCCCGCAACACAGAAAATTCTAGTGCGGGGTATAAGTGTGAATTTCGAATGTGTTGCTTAACGTGAATGGACTTTTCCAAATCGAACTAATTTTATTACAGACTCAAATTTTGAGACATCGTTTTTCAAAATTGAACTGTAGGTACAGTATAACTAAAAAAAATATGTTTCATTATTTAAATTATAAATTGTAGCTAATATCCATACCAAATTTCATCGAAATTGGTGTAGCAGTTTGAACGTGAAGAGGTAACAAACATACTCACATACACACTTACGCATACACACTTTTACACTTACACACTTACACTCATACACACTTACATATACTAAAACTTTCGCATTTATGATATTAGGAAGTAAGACAGGATACACTCGTTACAAACATATAAAAAACGCTGTACAAACTCTAGTGTGCTCAGACCTTAATGTACACAATTAAAGTCTGTGGTATAACCGATCAGTTGGACTCTCCGGACAAGCGTTTGGTCAATAGCCAGAATCGTAATTCCGTAGTTTCGTGCGTAATAGTCGAAAATTCGGATTCACTAATGCGTACCGGAATTTGTATTCTATTTGAAGTCTTTTGTTGTATATGCTATTTCTGTATTGTGTATGTTATTAGTGATTGAAGTATGTAGACAAATAAGCTATGTGTAACGTTTAGTATTTAAAGCAACGAACTTATACTCTATAGAAAGTGTTTTACTTACAGCGCCATTATGTAATGTCCACTTTTTATCTTGGGATCACACGTAGCAGCTTAAATGAGGGAATGAGAATTGTATTCTGTGAAATTAAGCTTTTGTGAGCCAATCTAAGAGTT
Source organism: Apeira syringaria (assembly GCA_934044485.1). NCBI lineage: Eukaryota > Metazoa > Arthropoda > Insecta > Lepidoptera > Geometridae > Apeira > Apeira syringaria. Next base: position 7,366,507 of record OW203670.1, on the reverse strand, counting down.
AAAGACTTTGCAATCCTTCTTTGTCATTCATCGTCTTAATGCAATAATCTCGCCAGTGTCAAGTTTTAATGAGAATACACATAAGGACTGAATATCCTAAAATAATGAGTTAACTTTCAATACGACATTAAATATGAAGTTAATTTAGGAGTAAAAAATATGTTTGTGCTACGTTTTCGTTGTTTTTAAGTTTATGTACATATTTTATTTTTTTAATTTTACAAATGAGTAAGTACCACTAATGGTAACAAAATCTTTTGATAAGCAAGCTGTAATGTTTCCAAGTAATATATATACAATGAGATGTGCCTATATATACAGAAGTAACTAAAAAGAACCGATAACGGTAAATTTAATTACGGATGATACGATTGATCTGTTACTTTAAAATGGACATATTATTCAAAATTTGTGATTTTTGTCCTCACACGTCACAATTATATTGACAAACAAATGAGAAATATATTCATTATATACTTAAAGGGACGGAAAATAAATTTTCATTAACCACTGGGATGCAAATCGTAATAAATAGTATTGGGTACATAAATCTGCTTGATACAGAGTAAAAAACAAATCTTGGCAGCATTAGTATTATGATTAAAAGGAGCATAATTAATTATTTTTTTTGGCGTTTGGGAAATTTATCTTTAAAACTGGAGTGCGTTTTATGTCAAACGGGTATATGTCAAATTACTTTAAGTTCTAGAAAAAATTGACGTTTCGTAAAGTAGTAGTTCTAAAAGTACTGATGTACTTTTGGAACCTTTTTGATGGTGATTTTTCAAGTCGTAGTCAAAAAGTTGCCCATGTCTCCCTTGTGGTTAATTTCATAAAGTCCTAAAAAGTGTGAAATTGATAACATATATAAAAATAACACTTTTTATATATGTTATATATAATGTATAACACTATATGCAAATAAAACATGATTGAAAAGAAAACATTAAAAACATTATGGAAGTCACCATTAATGTTATAAATAATATCAGATAAAGTATGCCCGAGATATCTATGATTTGTTGTTCATAGTAACTATTATTAAACTAAGAAGATAGAGTATGTTACTTGCCACCATTTAGGTTAGGTTTATGAGCAACATAATCACTATCAGTATCTACGTTTGTATGCATTAACGATGATATCAATTAAACCCTAACGAGCCATTTGATATATCTCGAGAAATCGTTTATAAAAATGTACTATGAGCAAATTTACAATCTATCTATACAATCTAGCTATGTTAAAAATGATTTAACCGATAACCGGATAATTACCGGTATGAAATACCGTTTATTTTTACCTAAATCAGCCCTTGATATCAAGAGTGCGTCAATTCACGCTATGTATATATTAGTCTTGTATCCATACACAAGCGCGCCAGACACGTTTCAAGATGGGACGTGATAAAACTCATATTATATTGAAGAAAGTTTATCCAACTTGGTATTTCATTAAGTATAACGCATTAGATACTTTATAAAAGAAAAATAAAAATTCATAAATAACATTATGTAGTATAAACATATAGAAAAATAAAACGGTCTCTGTGTACGCCCGGAGAGGTCATAAAAGTCATAAAATGGGTCTTAGTTTTATTTAACACTCGCTGCACCCCGCAGTTTTACCCACGTGGTGAAGATTGATGATAATGATAACGATGAAAAGTAACTTATGTGTTATTCCTGAATCGATACTTCATTTGCATTACACTTTTTTTACCCGCGTGGTGATAATTAATTATGATGATGTAAAGTCAAGCCGATATTGTAAAAACAAGGTCTAAACTATCTCCATCCCAAATTTCATCGAAATCGGTGTAGTTGTTTGAGCGTGAAGAAGTAACAAACATACACACAAACTAACGCCTTTATAATATTTTATTTATTTATTATTATGATACGCCAACAGTGTACATATTATATATATCAATGTATCATTAACTCTAAGATTATGACATAAGTCATATGTATTACGTTCTGATATAGTACACCTATTTATTACTATTACAGCTTACACAAAAATAAGGTAATTTTAGGATTGTAAGAATATTAGCATTAGGTTGATTGGCATTAGTATTAGGTTAGGATTAAGCCATTTATCTCGAACCAATGGTTCAAGTCATAGATGGATGGAAGACCCATGTATGTAAAGTCACCCCCGCGTCGTCAGCGTACATCAACTCGTGACTTGACAGCAAATGAGTTCAAGTCCAACTGTTAGCCAATTTTTAAAGTGAAAACTTCTTTTGCACGTTGAGTACTTTTTGGGTGAACAATAATCATGGAACTCGCCTCATCGTCACCGCACGCTTTCCATGAGCTATATGTATACTATGTATATAAGTGTATTTTGTGGGTGAACAAAAAGCGGGAAACTCGCGTGATCGTCACCAAACGCTTTCTATGTTAGCTTAGAAACCATGAAGTTTTTACTTCTATTTGCAGTCCCTAAAGACCGCCCCTTTGCTTTTTTTATCATTTCAACATACGAACATTAGTTAATGCCCATGTATTAAGCGCAACACCAAATAAAAGTACTTGGAGAAAATGAATTATCCAGCCCATTAAACATTCAACGTACCAACATTACTGAGAGTATCTTGATCCTTGACTAACTTTCAAGCTTTGACTTGATTGTGCAGGGAACGCGAGTAATTTGATTTACGTGAGCATTTTCTTTGAAGTATTGCTTTAACGATGTTCGATTCTACTGAATGATGAAAAATTTAATATTAGAAAACATACGAGGATGTTCAGTTTTTGACGTGATAACGTTTTATAAATTGATGAATGCCAAAATGAAAAATAGTAGCGTTCCGTTTCCGTTTCCGTTTCCGTCAAAAGTCAAAAGTCAAGTCAAAAGTCAAAAGTCAAAAGTCAAAAGTCAAAAGTCAAAAGTCAAAAGTCAGAAGTCAGAAGTCAGAAGTCATAAATGATCATGACGTTATCACGTAAATCTATCGTCCGTAAACCGACTTTACAGACAACCAATTTTTTTTTAATGTTTTTATATAGCGTTTGATCACTATCTCACTTGATGGTCAGTGACGATATTGTCGAAAATGTTATCACGCTAGACCTAGAATGCTCACTGGCTCTCAAGGACTGCTGCCTGAACACACTATGTGTTTGGTGACAGTTTTTCAAACTTAAGTGTGGTAGCTAGCCAGGCGGGTACTCGAAAGCACCCTACCACCATGCTAGGGATTTGATAACGGTAATAACTTCACCGGAAGCTGTTGTTGGGGATCGAACTAGTGTCCTTCAGTTTGACAGCCGACTCTCCTCCCACTGAGCTATCATCGCTTCAAAGGCACACTTGATTAATAGTATTTAAAGGCCTTATATCACTGGTTACTATTCCTGGTCACTACTAGCATGGGTGACTGCTACTAATAGAGACTACGGATAGGAAGCCCAGAATAGGATGACCACCGACAAGGTAGAGAGATGACCTGACTTAGATTGTAGGATTCAATACGTGCCGCTTCCAACCGCTGTTTGTGGCTTGTGGCTGAAATGTTTATATCAGTTTAGTTGTCTTTAACCGCCTTCAAAAAAGGAGGAAGTAAAATTTTCCACTGTATATAGAATAGAATTATATTTATTCATAACAAAAAATTTACACAGTTAATACATAAGATGATAATAAGATAATAAAACTGCTACAAGTTTTGCAGTTCTTTGCTACGAATCAGCCCAAACTCAGCGTTGTGCTGGTTGTGAACAACCAGCGCTGGTCTTCCGTTCGGGTCGGTAGGTGACGTCACGCACGTACAGATACGGCTTAGTTAATATATGTTTTTATGTATGTTCACCGATGACTCCACCAACTGTATGTTGTATGTATTGCTTCCGGGCTGTTTGGCCGTAGTCTATGTGAAACTTTTGTTCCAGACGTTTCGTCGATCACTGCGGTCGACATCTTCAGTGGTTCAGGTCCGAGCGGTGACAAGAGCGTAGAACTCTCCTCCGCGGCGTCTTCTCTGATACTGAGGAACGTCTGGAACAAAAGTTTCACATAGACCACGGCCAAACAGCCCGGAAGCAATACATACAACATGCAACGCCGGCCGTGAAAGCCTTACAGTTTACACTCCACCAACTGTTAACCGATTTTGCAAATTATTTATTATTTTAATAGATTACGCTTTCGGAGTGGTTCTCAATAATATTTTATCAAAATTGACATCGATTCTTTTTAAACTATCGAAGCAAATTAAATAAAAATACAAGTCGAAACGAGTCTGTTCTGTACTTTTTTGTTTTTTTCAAACTACTTGTTACAATTTGAGTCTGAAAACTATCGCGAGTTTCTTCCATAATTGTAATGTAACAAACCGACTAGGACTCACGTGGTAAACACTGGAAAATTACTCTCCGACCAGTTTCGAACTTATTTGCAGTTCTTCATCTGGGAGTTATGATCTGAGTTAGATCATAACTCGAGATAGTTACGTGCTGAGGCTCGCGCTCGCCGCCTGGCACGATCATAACTCCCAGATGAAGAACTGCAAATAAGTTCGAAACTGGTCGGAGAGTAATTTTCCAGTGTTTACCACGTGAGTCCTAGTCGGTTTGTTACATTACTTGTTACAATGTTATCTTCATAAAAGGAACAACTGCATAAATGCTATGACTCATTGACATCGCACATTAATTCGTTTCTCATTTGTCGATTTTCATTTATCCTACATCTTCACACAATATAACTGATTTCTCAAATGCCGAAATTCATCCGAACAAAAGACCTGTGGATCCGGGAAATAGCTGGTGGACGTGACTGCTGGACAATTTTCCGGATAAAAAAGTCGCATAAACGCTGCCTTGGTGAAATGAATTTATATAGAATCGTGGCTATGAGCTGGGCCAGTAAAGACCGGAAAAGGAATAGGAATTTCTCAGGAAAGATTTTATTTGATAATATAAATTCTATATATATATATATATATATATATATATATACTAAGAAATCAGACATGGTATAAATTAAAAATAAGAAAAAACATCATGAGGAATTTTATTACAATGTTAGTCTGTTACAACCACAAAATTTTTTTAACAATAAATGCAACCGACGTCATCACTCAAATGTGTGAACTAACTTGTTGAAGTCGGCACCATGATACTTCACACAAAAGTAACTATCATCACAATATTGTGCTCATGGTACCGACTTCGACAAGTTAGTTCACACATTTGAGTGAAGAAGTCGGTTGCATTTTAAAAAAAATTTTTTTTTTTCTTTTCAGTGACCTTAGCTACTCACGGGATCAATAATTGTTATTGTGTTCTGCGATGTCTTCAACCGCGACAATAATATCATCAAGATACGCGTAGCACTTTTCAGTTATTGAAGTATAACTCAAAAACCGCTTGTGCAATTTTGATGAAATTTAATTGAGATCAGCACGGAAGTATACTCTATCTAACAAAAAAATAATCATTAAAATCGGTTCATAAACGACGAAGTTATCCGCGAACACACGTAAAAAAAAAAACATATATACGATCGTACTCCTTTTTTGAAGTCGGTTAAAAATCATCAAATACGCATCAAAATGAAACATTTATACAAAGACACAAAATGACAGCATAAATTAGAATGGAACGATCTTACGGTACGCACCGTCGAGCCCAAGCACCTTACCGACCGACGACTGAACAAAAATGAGCCGGTACTCGACTGGGCGCTTGCTTTTATAAGTGGTAGCGGGGATCGATGTTGCCCGTTATTAGCTAATAGCTAAGAATATAATAATAATAATAATACACCATGGATACCTACACTATAACAAAAAGCTGATTTAGTAGTAAACATAAAAAAGAAAAATATATTCATACAAAGTTGAAAAGTTTTCCACTCTTTCGTAACTATGTAACTTTCAAAAATGCACATTGCACATTTTAGATTATAAATAGCTGTCAAATTCTGGGTAGCAGAGAGGTTAAAAAAAAGTATGTTAACTTTGATCCAAGTCATAAGACTTATACGTCATAGACAATAGTCATAGTCATAAGACAAGTTTATAACCAAAACAATCAATATGTAATTTTATGCTAGTAATCTCACTTCCACTAACATTATAAATGTGAAAGTTTGGATGGATGGACGGATGTATGGACGTTTGTTACTTCATCATGCCAGAAGGGCTTCACGGATTTGGATGAAATCTGGTATATAGGTACTTCAGGTCCCGGAATAACACATAGGCTACTTTTCATCATCCTCATCATCATCAATCATCACCACGCGGGTAAAACAGCAGGGCGCAGCTAGTGTATTTATAAGTTACTCCTGTTAATCTACTTAGTCAGAAATACTATGGATATGTTGTATGTATTGCTTTCGGGCTGTTTGGCCGTGGTCTATGTGAAACTTATGTTCCAGACGTTTCGTCGATCACTGCGGTCGACATCTTCAGTGGTTCAGGTCCGAGCGGCGACAAGAGCGTAGAACTCTCCTTCGCGGCGTCTTCTCTGATACTGATGACGGCCAAACAGCCCGAAAGCAATACATACAACATGCAACGCCGGCCGTGAAAGCCTTAGAGTTTACATACTATGGATAGTTATTCAAAATCTTTTATATTCCTTTCTACCTCTTCCAATAAAATCGTCTGTCAAACAAATGACGAACGACCTACGATATGAATTTCTACCCTCTCAAATTTATTCCAAATCGAATGGTAGTCGAACGGGGATATAATGGCCATAATCCTTCAAAATTGGGTAACAATAAAATGGATTAATCAAATGGAAAATTGAAAGTCCCCTGTCATAATACAAGGGTCGATTTGGTTGACGTTTCTTTAGTTACTGAACATGAAATGAGTGTCGGATTTAACTGTTTCAGTAACATTTTAGAAAAAAAAGAAAAGAAAATGCGAGAATGAAACCTTTCATAAGCAACACTATTATAAAAACAACGGGTTGCCCTCCGGGAGTGCCAGCGACCATCCACACTTTGACATTTATAATATCAGTAGGATGGGATATCCTATAGAATAATATATAATTATGTATATTTTATTTATGTTACATATACGGTTTTATATGAAACATGTTCAAAATAAGCATTTTGACCGAAGTGATAATTTTCAAAAAGCGATATATATTATGATAGGTACATGCAAAGAAAAAAATAGAACGCAATACAATTATTTTTTTTTTAGTACAAAATATGTTGTTCAATCTTTTGCGTTTATTTTCTTTTGAGATATTTTTTCGTAACAGAGTAAATATTTTGAGCTCAACTGACGCAGTGTCCCTTACTTTCTTAAAACTTTGTTAAAAGCTTTTAAACTTACACCACGCTCTTTGGCAATTTTTTTGTCATCGATGTAAGTTCACTAAAAGCAACAATTTTTGTGTGTTCTTTCGGAGTAAAATCCATCATCTAAAATTAGAAGCATAAATCTAACAGCCTTAAAAAGTTCACTTTAAAAAACCCCATTATTGTAAAAACGTAGCACGCATCTTGTTATGTCTAAACACACTGATTGTCAAAACAGTAAAACCAGATAGCTTTAAAAATGTGAATCGTATTTTTAAAATAAAACAGGTTTCACTCCGGGAGCGCCGGCAGAAGTGAAAACTTGCATATATGTGGTAAAATAAAATATTCATTTTTTGCGCTATCGTACACAAACATGACAATAGGTATTTAAGTTTATTGATTTTATGTCACATTAAACACTATAGTGAGGGCGATAGAGCATACAATAGAATGAAGTCAAAATCGACATGTTAAACGGGCGAGCGAGGTGAGCGCGGTCTGCTTCAAAAAGGTCGTATTATAACTACCAACAAACGAAAATATTCCGTATTCGTAAGTAACACATTTAAGTTTAAATTTCAACTAGTCTCCCTTCGTCTTACGAATTTTCGACGTCACGCGCACGCAATTTTGCATTCAGTGTCACGTGTCCTGACGCGAAATGGCATGACGCGAGTTTAAAGTTTTTCCACACACAAAAATACACACTGCCGTTAAAGAAGTTTTCACTTCAAAAACCCTAACGAAACATATGTGTTCACTGCAACATTATAATAAAGAGCAAACAATTTCATTGTAAGCAAAATATCTACGCTCTCAGGTCTACCCTGACTAATCCAACCCAAATCCAACTAAAGTTAAGCATTTCAAGTGAACCGATCAACCACAAGTTCACTCCGATTGAATCCTAAGTAGGCATTTGAAGCCCTGTTGAGCTTTGGCAGTGTATGGTCTTTGTACTTGCTTACTAAAGGGTTATTATAGCGACACATAGGTGCATATCCTACTAGACTGGCTGGTTGGCGCAGTTGGTAGCACTGTGCCTTCTGAGCCGCTGGTCCTGGGTTCGATTCCCGGACAGGTCAAACATTTGTGTGCATGAACATGTTTGTTTGACCTGTGTCTGGGTGTGTATATGTATATAAGTATATATATCAGTCATCAGGTCACCATAGTACAGGCTCTGCCTAGTTTGGTGCCTGAAGACCTTGTTCGAATGTTAATAGATAAATAAATAAAATAAATATTATAAATGCGAAAAATTGTGAGTTTGGATGTATGTGTTACTCTTTCACGCTTAAACGGCTGGATTGATTTGGATGAAATATGAAATAGAAATAGCTTATACCCTGTATTAACACATAGGCTTATTTTATCATCATCACCATAATCACTGTTTTCATCACCACGCGTGTTAAACCGCGGGGCGCAGCTAGTCCTGAATAAAGTTCAATATTGCAATGTATAGTTCAAAAAATTGAGGTGAGGTACTATCCTGTACCTACCTAGCTAGCTGCTACTCCCAAGTTTGTTACCAAATACATAATATATCAGTCAGACTTCTTCAAACAAGTAATTTATTCGTTGGTAGACGTATAAGCTAGACAGCAGCTCTCCTTAAAGCCAACATTTTAAGTCTAGTGATGTAGACTTTTTCGTTTTTTTACACATGAGAGTTCTCGCTAATCAAGTTTAGGTAGGGACTTTCGGGTACTTACCTGAAACCTACATAAAAACCTTTTACTCAACTGTGAATAAAATAGCAATATACTCACTGAAATCGATGAGTAAAACTAGCGATTGAGAGCTAGTTTGGTGGAAAATATATTAATGTATGTATATTAAACTTTTTTTGTTCAAGTGCCGATGCATTTATTAAAATAATATCCCACTGTCCCATCCCCTCCCACTAATATTATAAATGTGAAAGTTTGGATGGGTGGGTGGATGAATGGATGGTTGGATGGACGGATGGATGGATGTTTGTTACTCCATCGTGCTAGAACGGCTGAACGAACGGTTGGCACAGAGATAGTATAGTCTGGAATAGCACATAAGCTACTTTTTATCCCGGTAAAATGTATGAGTCCCGTGTAATAATTTGTAGCGGGAAAAGTGTAGTCCAAGCGGGTGAAATCGTGGGGTGCTACTAGTAGGTAAGTATATAATATTTAAAAAAATACCAATGCTTAGGTGACAGTCTTAAATAGGATCCATCTCAGCATAATACCAAATCTCAGTACATAGTGTCTTAATGCCAAGTACCCAAATCACTCATTGCTGTGCAGTTTATTCATGAACAGTCATGGTTAATGTCGTACTATAAAAAATAACCTCTAATATTATACAAAACATATTACATACTTAAAATAAACATTATATTCAAAAATATAATTATAATAACAATGCAAATAAAAAAGTGATGTATTGCAAGCACTTTGTAAACGCATCCGTAATCGTAAAATAATTGCTACAGAATATATAATTCGATACCAGAAGGTGGGCAGCAGCGCCTTCTGAGGATCGGAAATCATACAGCGCTCGCCGACCCGCCTGCCAAGCGTGGCGAGTATTGGCAAATCCCCCTATGTGGGGGAGACATTTGTCCAGCAGTGGACGTCCTATGGCTAGATTGTATGTATATATGTATATAATGCGTTATTTTTTTTCATTCGCACTGTAAGTAAATAAAATGTTGAAATGTACAAGGGGCCTCACGGGGCACGCACCAACCTTTATTTTAGAATGCCCTTTTCGCATTGATAAAAAAATCCCATATCAGCGCTAACTCTGATATGGATTTTTTACACTGGTAGTGTACCCACTCAACAAGCTTTTTTAAACCATTGATTAGATCTCAGCATTGAACATATCTCATTCTCAAAATAAGTGTTTACTATCAATGAAACCGACTTCGACAATCAAAAGTGTGAAATAACTTGTTGAAGTCGGTTGATAGTTCGCAAAAGTAATCACATTATTTTTTCACCCTTTTAAGTGACCTCGTTCACCGATTTTTCCACCCGGATCCACGTATGCGTAGCACTTTTCAGTTATTGGAGTGTAACTCAAAAACCGCATAACCGATTTTCATGAAATTTTAACAGAACCTCGATAGTGTACTCTGTCAAACAAAATAAGAATCATCAAAATCGTTTCATAAACGACGAAGTTACCCGCGAACACACATATATTAAAATATACGTTTGAAATTAGAAACCTCCTTCTTGTTTTTAAGTCGGTTAAAAGTGAGAGTTTATAGAGTTTTATAAGAAATGATTACGTATCGTAATGCTGCCAGCGTTAACAATAGGATCATGAATATATGTAATACTAGCTACGCCCCGCGGCTTCACCCGCGTGGATTACGGTTATCCCGCTACCTCTATTATTCCACGGAAACCATACCTTTTCCGAGATAAACGTAGCTTATGTGTTATTCCAGGGTCTAACCTATCTTCATACCAAATTTCATAAAAATCGGTACGGCTATTTCAGCATGAAGAAGTAACAAACATACACACAAACTTTCGCCTTTATAATATTAGTGTGATATTCATAGGCGACGGAGTTATCTTACCAACTGGGCGGAGTTCACATTTAAACGTCCGATTACCATTTAATCGTCGGTTAAGTGTATGGTAAAAACTTCAGTTCAAATATTTGAAGGAAAAAATTCGGCTGCTAGTGGGACTTGAACCCACGACTACAGAATACCGTCCTGTCGCTTTGTCCAACTAAGCTATAGCAGCCCATATCACTAGGGCCGAATTACTTCCTTCCTTATTAACATCTTGCGGGGATGTTATTAGCGCCATCTACCTTTAATTGTATGAACAATTAATTAATAGGACTGATAGACCAACATTAGAGTTGATATCGTATCAAACGAAGGCACCCTACCTTTATTGTAAGAGATTTTATTGTGTATCGCATTTACATCATGCTAGGCAGAACTTCAGTTCATATATTTGAAGGAAAAAATTCGGCTGCTAGTTGGACTTGAACCCACGACTACAGAACACCGTCCTGTCGCTTTGTCCAACTAAGCTATAGCAGCTATAGTCGTGGGTTCCCACTAGCAGCCGAATTTTTTCCTTCAAATATTTGAACTGAAGTTCTGCCTAGCATGATGTTAATGCGATACACAATAAAATCTCTTATGGTAAAAACTGTTTGACGGACAGTAAGATTCAAATCGGACGTTTCAAATTTTGGTGGACAGCCAATGATGTTTTACTAAAGATGACGTATATTCATACTGCGCGGTGCTCAGATTTTGTTCCTCTACGACATAAACATGCTTATTGCGACAGATAATACGGTAAAAACAATAAAGAAAGAAGAAGAAGAAGAAGAAGAAAAAAGCTTTATTTGTGACATTACACCAACGTTCAGACACATTCAAGTTATACACAGCAAAGAAAAATAAAAATATGCAGTATAATGTCACAAAATGGCCCCAACTCAGCATAATGCTGGGTGTAAGCCAGCGCTGGTCTTCCGTTGGAGCCATTCGGTGATGTCACGCAATGTAGGCCTATACACAGCACGTATCTAGGCTGACCAAAAACATAAAAGCCAAGGATAATAAACAGATTTATAAAGGTACATCGCTCGAGTGTTTACTACTAATTATTAAATATATAATACAATGTTGCTAGTTTTAGAGTCACGCTATATTGCACTAGTGTCGTGTTGAAGAGTTTCCTCCAATTTTTGATGTTCAAAAATATATTTTTTTAATTTGAATTTAAAGCTTTGAAAACTATGCAAGTTCCTGAGCGGCGGTGGTATGTTATTCCAACATTTGGTAGCTGCGTAGCGGAAACTAGAAAAGGATAGCTATATGTTTAGACTTGCGCTTGAAATACGCGTCGCAATGAAAATTACTACAATTGACTTAATTTTGCCGCCTCAGTTTCCGCGCGCTTGTGCGACATCTACCTCATATAAACATATAATATCATTGTGGACAGCAGTTTAGACTGCCTATCTGACTGCCACCTAAACACTTATATCATGCCATAAAAACTCAGGTCTTAAATTTATGCGTAAAATATTGTCGCTTTATTAAGTACGCAAATAAAATGAATTGTCGGTCTCATGGGTCGTCGTAATATGCCGAAACATTAAACCATAAATTTCCCGAGCGTGAAACATCTTTCCTACGTTTATATTTCCGCGTGATAAAAGTGATCCCAAGAGGAAGTGAACCTTGGCTGGTGATCAGATGGCCATCGGCTCCCACCTGGAACTTCATCGAAGATAAAATCAACAGCATCACAGGGTATTTTTGGTGCCCGCCCGACTATTTATCATCCTTGATTTTGATCTTTGGGTATATTAAAAAATGTTTTATTACTGACATTAGATCTAGAGTATCTATTACACTACGTTACAACTTAAATGGATGTTTAATTGATGAATAATAATTATATATTAATTATAAAATTTAATTATAGATGGTTTTTTTTAAGGTTTTGGATGTTTGTGTGCTGTGATTGTGTGTGTCCATGCCTCCCGTGTTACAGGGAATCCTAGTGCGGGGGCCTGTGTGTTTTAAAAAAAAAACTACAAAAGGCCACATTCAAATAAAAAATTTTTTTTATGATGTTTATTTATTATTTTTTTTAACATTCACACAAGGTCTTCAGGTCCCAAACTAGGCAGAGCCTGTACTATGGTAACCTGATGATTTTTAGATTTAGCGTTTGATCACTATCTCACTCGTGGTCGAAGGGATTATCACGTTAGACCTAGAATACTCACTGGCTGTCAAGGACGAGATGAACACAGTACGTGTTTGATGACAGTTTTTTAATTTTAAGAGTGGTAGCCTGGCGGGTATTCGAAATTGCCCTACCTACAGGCTGGGAACTCAATAACTATGTCATCGTCAACGGAAGCTCAAGCCGTTGGTGGGGATTGAACCAGCGTCCGTCAGTTTGACTGCCAACGCTCCCACCACTGAGCTATCATCGTTTCACTGAATTATCATCGCTTCATTCTCGTAATGTAAACCTTCTTCGTGGAGTTCTTCGTTCTGAAAATATATTGTTTACTAGCTGACTCGACAGATGTTGTCCTGTCTAAACTATACATATTGTCAAACAACTGACAGTTATGTCAAATACAGTTGCATTAAAAAGTGTATATCGTCAAAAGCACTAGAGAGGTTAAATTAGAAAATGTAATTTAGACTTTAAGTTTTCTTACATTTTCAAATTTTCCGCCCTATTTTCTAATTTTTTGCTTCCATGAAATCCTTCTCTTGACAATAACAAACATAATAAAAAAAGAATTATCGAAATTGGCCAAGCCAAGGTTCACGCGTAATGTCGTGACCGAGGGGATGAGGGGTTTATTTTTATATATACATCTGAAAATTTAAAAAACCGCAAAGGATAGTAAGTAGGTCGCACAGTGCTGAACAATGGAATAAGTACCAATTAGTTACTTTGGTGAGAATTAAAAATAACGCAGATGCTTGATCTCAATACATATCTGGACATTTCTCCTCTTCTTCTTGTCTTTCGCTCGATTGCGATGATGCAATGGTAATTATTCTCCCATTTCACAGCTTCAGCTGCCATAATCTGTGGTCTTCGCTTAATCTGTGGTCTTCGCTTTAATCTGTGGTCTTCGCTGTTGGTACATCAACTACCTATACTTATATTTTTCGCATTAAATTGTAAATTTTTGTTATGTACGAAGAAGATCATTAAATAAATTTAAAAAAAAATAAAAAAATCACATTTTATTTACCTATGTCTACTCTCACCAACATTTAAATGTTCGTTTATCAATAATTAACCGTTGGTTAACTGTATGGTGAAAAGTGTTTGACCGACGGTTAAATTGATAATCGGACGTTTTAAATGTTGGTGAACAGTAGCCTTAATATCTATGAGACCTTAAAACACGTAGCTGTCAGAGACAAACCGGATGCAAATTCCATTTTCATTCTATGTGAATATAGATCGTGGGAGGCGTATATCCTGTAAGTAACGTCTACGGCTGAAATGATATATAAATATTAAAGGTCACTTTTGATAACCTACATGAAACATAGAGGAAGTAAATAGAAAAAGCTTTCGACCGAGAAATATGTGGGAATCAATCGATGCGCCCGCCCGCCCAATGTGGTGCTGCTTAATGATGGATTGAGCACAGTGAAATATTGCTAGACAGTTTTAATCAGAGCCTAATGTTAAATAAATTTATTTTTAATCTTTTTATTAATATTTTTATTTTTAGAACAACTGGAGTATTTTTAGAACAACTGGAGTATTTTTAGAACAACTGGAATATTTTTAGAACAACTGGAGTATTTTTAGAACAACTCTGTAAGAATAAGCTTGTATTCATATGCATTTTTTAAACTATTATTAAAAAGAGGAAAGGTTGACACTTTGGCGCCGTCACATCTTCCTGAGACACATGTTAGGGCTGGCGCCGCGGCTTATACGGCGGAGCAATTGAAACGGCGAAAATATGCTAACCTAGGTAGTGGTTACATATTTGAACCGTTTGGGGTCGACTCATTGGGCCCGTGGGGACTTGGAGCTCATCGGATTTTCCAAAATTTATCAAGCATTTGATCGATCGACGCGTGACCAAAATGCTGGCACATATTTGGCTCAACGAATCAGCATTGCAATTTAGCGTGGCAATGCTGCTAGCATTCTGGGCACGCTGCCGGCCGGTAGCGGGTTAGAGCATTTGAGTTATAATAATAAACTTTATTGCAGACACAAGGATCCAAACACTTTCACAAAAAAATATTAAATATAATTATAAATACCTAATTATATCCGCATAACTTAAGTATCCTAAATACTTTTATTATACATATATATGATGTAATCAGGTGGCAATCTCCACCCATCGTCTATACATCGATGTCAGCATCAGTCTGTCCGCTAGACTTCTGATGACAGCATTGTTACACCTTTTTTTATTTAAAGGCTACCAATAGCTAGTTATTGCTCAAATGTTATTGTAGTAGCTGCAGTATTGTAATTAGTTATTAGTTTTATTTTAATAAAGACATCTGCCGAATAGAAAAACTACAATGTCAAATTGAACTTGACTTTGCCGCTAATTCGGGAACGGGAGTCATATGATGTTAACATGTATTTTTTTAAAAACTTCATGACTTTATTCGCTGTTTCCACATCTACTGTGAATATATCGCTTCTAAACTCCAAAATGGGGACTAATCCATCTTCCAATCGATCAATGGCCGCCTTATTTTTCATTTGAGGAAGACATGTTAAGGATTATACTTTGGAAGGAAATTGATTGGGCACTCTTTTTATGATGGAAAGAGTTCAGTAGGCATTGTGAAGGTCAATAACCTATGAGAATTATGTCTTTGAGATTGTTTATATTGTAGTCACAATATAAACTACTAACCAATATCAAGTAACTAACTAACTAACTCTAATAGTGGTACGGATAACAGTAGCGGTATTATTCTGTAAAAAAAATTTTACCAAAATAAAATGGAACCGTTTTCAACACTCAAAAGTGTGAAATAAATTGTTGGAATCGGTACCATGATAGTTAAAAACGAACTATTATCATATTGTGAGCATGGTACCAACTTCGACAGGCTATTGGACACTTTTGAGTGATGAAGTCGGTTCCATTTATTGGTAAAAAAATCTTTTCACCCTTTTTAGTGATATTTGCTACTCACGAGATCAATTGTCATTGTGTATATTATGTTCACCGATTTCTCCACCCGGAACTATAATGTCATTGACGTATGCCTAAGAATTTTTAGATACTGAAGTGTAACTCAAAAACTGCTTGTTCGATTTTGATGAAATTTAAATGGAACAACATGGAAAGCACCAGTTTTTAAATAAAAAAGAAAGGGAAAAATACGATCCAAATCAGTTCACCCAGTCGAAAGTTCTGAAATAAGGAACATAAAAAAACATACGGGTCGAAAGAACCTCCTCCTTTTTTAAAGTCGTTTAAAAAGACAGTAGACCACTGTCTGCTGTAAGCACTTATGGTTAAAAGTCCTTGTACAAAACAATATTTTAGGTCTAACGTGATTCTTTCTTTTTCGTACGATTATATATAACCACTAACCTTTGAGTGATTTTTTTAATCGATTATAACTCAGCAGTGGGAGCATTAGATGTCAAACTGACGGACGCTGGTTTGATTCCCGCCAACGGCTTGAGCTTCCGGTGAAGGTAGCACCGTCATCAATGTCCTAGAATGGTGGTAGGGCACTTTCGAATATTCGCCTGGCTAACACCCTCATGTTTGAAAAACTGTCACCAAAAACATAGTATGAACAGACAGCAGTCCCTTAGATCCAGGAAACATTCTAGGTTTAGCATGATTACATTTTCGACCATATCATCCCTGACCTTCAAATAAGATTGTGGTCAAAGGCTAGATCTACAGAATACAATAAAATAAAAGTTTTTAGCAGCAAGTCATAAAAAATGATTTGTTTTATCTTTAGTTAACATCCAATTTTTGAAGTGAAAACTTCTTTAGGCGCGTTGAGCACTTTTTGGGTGAACAATAGTCGTGTAACTCGCGTCATCATCACCGAACGCTTTCCATGAGTTATATGTAGGTACACTGTTATATTCGTGTACTTTTTGGGTGTATATAAGGCGTAAAACTCGCGTCACCGAACGCTTTCCATGAGTTATATGTAGGTACACTGTTATATTCGTGTACTTTTTGGGTGTACATAAGGCGTAAAACTCGCGTCATCATCACCGAACGCTTTCCATGAGTTATATGTAGGTACACTGTTATATTCGTGTACTTTTTGGGTGTATATAAGGCGTAAAACTCGCGTCACCGAACGCTTTCCATGAGTTATATGTAGGTACACTGTTATATTCGTGTACTTTTTGGGTGTACATAAGGCGTAAAACTCGCGTCATCGTCACCGAACGCATTCCATGTTATCTTCGAAACCATGTAGTTTTCACTTCTATCGACAGCCCCAAAGACTGCCTCGCATGTGTTTTTTGTCAAGAATTTTGTTTGCAATGATCGATGCGTTCCACCTAACACCATGCCCTACCCAATTCAGAATAACCGAATCCATTACTAAGATGTGCTCATATACATGCGACGATGAAAGTTTAGCTATTCCTCTTCAAATAATACTTCATAATCCAATATATTATTTATATTCAGCAAGCTAGCACTTACCTTTAACATAAGTATTCGCCTGAGTAAACTTTCAATTGTTTTCCATTGCACAATACTCCCAACACAACAACTAACCAGTCCATTTGCACCACAAAGTGTAACACAAACCACTTCCAATACAGCGCAGATGGTAACAAAACTCTAAAGCAATTTCTGTAACAGTTTCTGATAAAAACACAGAATGAAAATTGCATCAGACGTAAAAAAGCTAAGCGTTTTTGGAATGTCGAGTGATTTCGTGGGTGTATGTGGAGAGAGAAGGTTATTTTGTTAGGAGCAGTTAAATACTTTGTAGGATTGAAATAGCACATTGTTATATAAAATGACCCATTACATAGTAGTTTTACTTAATAAATAGAAACCTGCTCGAAACGCTGTTGGTGGTAATGGTTTATTTATTTTATGTATTTGTTTATTAATTTATTATTATTTCAATAAGAACGGTCTTAAACCAATTACATTTATTGCTAATTATATACACGTCGTCATTATATTTATAAAATAATAGCAAAATTATATGTACATACAAAACGAGTATATAAATTAAATTAAAAATTGTAAACTAAACGTAGAAAGGTAATAAAATATGTCAAAAATTTTCAGCAAATGTCACTAACAACTGTAATATGGAATACTACTTATCACAAAATATATCACATTCAGGGTTGGCAGTCAGGAATGTATTGAGGCCGTTCAAAGTACGACACAGGGGGCTTTCAGCTCTAGCCACAGTACAGCAGTCAGGGACAGAGCATAACTTGTGCCTTCTACTAGGCCTATGCTTGATGTTGTCAGGCACAAACACACTGCATATAAGGTTATGTAAGTCAGGACAGTCGATGATATCTCTTAGTATTTTGCAGGTAATTCTAAGCTGATCGAAATACCTTCTTACTTCCAGTGAATTAAAGCCTAGGTGACCCAGCGGAAATTTGGTCGGATGATATTGTTAGTGCCACACTTGCGAACGAGAAACCCGACACCACACTGGGACTTTTGGTCGCCTTTCTGATAATAGAGTAAGTTACCGGATTGAAAAGTTATGGTGTCCTCACCCTCTCTACAGACTTCACATAACCCTAAGTTATCACAATGTAAAGGTTAGGCCCGTCGAGAGATTCTCGAATGGAGGCCACGGACTGACAAGCGCAGCATAGGACGGCCACCGACCAGGTAGACAGACGACCTGGCTAAGATGATAATGATGATGGTGAATAGTGTCAACATGTAAATGGCCTTTCCCCATTATTTTTTATATTAATTCACTGTTCCTATAAAGATATGAATATAAAACACCCGAAGAAACGATGAAAGCTCAGTTATGGAAGCGACGGCTGTCAAACTGACGGACGCTGGTTTGACTCCACAAATGGTTTGAACTTCCAGAGAAGGTTGTTACCTTTACTAGAAGCTTACCGTTATCAAATTTGCAGCATAGTGGTAGAGTACTTTCGAGTACCCGTCTAGCAGCCATCTGGTTTGAAAAATTGTCACTAAATGCATAGTGCGTTCAGGCGGCAGTCCTTGAGCGCCAGTAAACATTCTAGGTCTAGCGTGATAACATCTTCGACCACATCGTCACGGGCCATCAAGTGAGATTGTAGTTAAACGCTAGATCTATACAGTACAAAGTACAAAAAGAAGGTAAGAAAGGGTACGATCAAAATAATGGAAGGTCTTTGAAATGTATATATTTTCAGCATAATAATAAATTTAAAAAAAATCAATGTTTCGAAAAAAACCTTTTAGTAAGTAAGTATATATTATTCTATGTTGATCTATATCTTAGTTTGATAAAGTATCTGCAAGGGAAGGCGGTCCTGCCTTCAGGATTCAATTTCCCCCGTCATATATCACTGTGTCCACGACTTTGTATAAGTTGTGCGTTTCTTGTCGATTTGTGAACACATGGAATATTTGTATTTTTATATTTACAGCACTTGATGTACTTATTTATTTATTTAAATACAAATGTTTACTGCGCTTACAGCTTTCAGTCAACACACACTTTTCATACACAAAATTAAAAATTGTAGCTTAAAAAACATATACAAAAATCAACACATTTTGGAAATGTTGTACAAAATAAATCCAGGTTGGTTTCCCAAGCAATCAGAGCATTGAGAAGATTTGTATCCTGGGCCGTAGGAGCAAATTGTGATGTTTGTGTGCGCGCCACGTTTGGCACACTGAATAAGCGCCTTAATTCATCATTATCATCATTATCATCATCTCAGCCATAGGACATCTACTGCTGGACAAAGGCCCTCATTAATTTTTACAAGGACCGAATGGACACTGCTCGCATCCCGCTCTTACCTGCGATCTCAGTCAGTCCAGTTCCATATTTCATATTGGTTTTGAATGATCTTAGTTGACAGTGTTCACAAACGCAGTCGGAGGCATTGGCATTGTTTTGTGGTTTATTCCCAGTTCTTCCGCGTATGTCTTCATGTCGTAACTATTAATATGCCTATCTTGCTCCACTTTTTCAAAAATGGCATTCATTTTATCCGTAATAGGGCGACCAGAGCGACGTGCATCTTTGACATCAAAATTTCCGGATTGGAAACACCTAAACCAAATTTATGCTACTCTCACAGACACTGCACTAGGTCCATTAATGTTTAATGGACCTAGTGCAGCGTCTGTGAGCCTTTTTTTCGCGGCTTGCGTTGATTATTTATTTTTTTGTAGTAAAATTTTGAAATACCTATAACGAATTTCTTCATTAGATTCGCTCATCTTGACAGTTCGAAAAACAAATAAAACCCACACATTTTCCTAATTTGAATTTGGACTTATCTTCGTTAAAATTTAAACTTTTAATGATACCAAAACCAGCCAGATACAAATAGTAAAGCCAAAGAGATTTTATTACAAATTCATTCATACTATAATGCGAAAAGACCTTTTCCCCAACCCAATATTAAATTAAACTAAATAAGCAATACATGTTTGTTTTACCTCACACGTCTTAAAAACGTCGCCTGATTTCGTTGAACTCTTGAGCTCTGCTCATTACACGCTCGGCTGAATTACGCCCTTGCCTGCTGCTCTCACCGCAATCCACAGTCTCGTGTGTATCTAATGACCAACTTAAGTCACTTGTATCATAATTCCTCCAACTGTGATATTAGACTAATGTTTTGGAATGTAATATCATGTAATATAAATATTAAAACTCACGTTCATAATCATTACTTTATACTATTTTTAAGGGTATGACGTAACACGCGTAGTCGATATCACGATCGACAATTGTTTCGGCTTCTTCCGGAACCTTTCATCAGGATCTTGATTTTGACTATGCGTAAGTGCCTCATTATACCCGTACAAATAGTATAAAGTAATATAAATGCTGGAATAATATTATCCCACCACTGCGAAAGCCTTTATGTAAATCTACATTTTGAAATTTTGTAAAAGAAAATTATAGACCGTAACAGTGTCACCACAAGGTAGATACTTTTCGGGAGCGACGAATTGAATTTTTAAAAACTATCAAATTGAATTAACTTTATTAATTACTATTAATTCTAAAACACACGTCCGCTTGTAGAGCTGGATACAATACGAATGGCTCTAAACACCAGTGGTCGTTATCACGTTCCCAGCGACGGATGCGATAACATTCTGCTGACAATGCGTCTGGGAGAGTGGCGTGACTCTAGAATGTTCCGAGAAAGGTGTTATGGGAACATAACTAGGTTGTAAATAAAACAGCAAATAACATAAACAATACATTAACAGTATCAGAAATATCAAAATTATAAAATGTATAGCGCATATACAAAAGCGAATCGAAAAATCACATGTGATCCAAAATACCTAATATCTGCACTAGTTTTAAAAATATGTCAACAATTGATGTGTAAAGCATAAATGCTGCTAAAGCATACTCTTCCTCTCCTATCTCTATTGCTTTGCCGCCCAGAATCATCTGCAGTTCCATCACCAGCACCTGAAAATGGAGAAAATTGTTTAATTAAATTATATTAATTTTAAAAAAATTAAAATTTCAAATTAAAAAAAATATTATGTTATCAATTCAATTCATGAATCCGTGCGTAATTATGAAAAATATGGTCGATTGAAAATATTCAATAATAAATAATTAGCAAGTTAAATTAAATTTTGTTGTACAATTAAATTTTATGAACTTGTCATAAGTGGTATTTTTAAATATATTAGACTCGTATGACTTCAACAAAATAGACTAGGAAATTGTCAAGCCTTAACACAATTGATCGTCTAAAACCGCTTACGTCGATTCTACTACGAGTGTTTCTGTATTATACACTTAGATCTGTATATAAGTAAAAGAATGCTTAGAATTCTGGTAATTACAAAAATAACTAAAATTATTTTTAAATCAAAAGGCTCTTATTCTGTTGGCGCTAAAACTCAAGTTTGTATAACACCTTAAAACCCTGTCTTCAATATAAGGCAAGTTGTTTTCAAAAGCTGGCCAATTGCGGGTAGTTTTAATCGACACCAAATAAGTGACGACTTATTTTACCTAAAAGTACCCGCAATTTTTAATAAAGACTTAACTTTAGTGTCGTACTAATGATGAAGTAAAGACTCTAGATTAACATATAGGCCACTTTTCATCCCAAAAATAATTGCTGTTCCCATGAAATAAGCAAATAATTCAATACGTCTGTTACTCCTTCACGCTCAAACGGCTGTACCGATTTCGATAAAATTTGGTATGGAGATAGGTTAGACTCTGGAATAACACATAGTATACTTTATCTCGGAAAAAATACAGTTCCCGTGGAATATTTGCGATAGCGGGAAAACCATAATCCACGCGGGTCAACCCGCGGGGCGCAGCTAGTTTTCCATCGTTTTAGTTTAAGTGAACACGAGAATCACTTCTATATATACTTACAACACAATTTATGGCCGTGCCAACGAATAGTATGATCAGATGCACTATTTTCATGTAAGTTCCAGTAAGCAACATCACTATCATAACAATCAGTGCGACGGCGCCGAACGCAGCAGATACAACCACAATATACAACATAAATTTGGTGAAATCAAACTGAAACAAAAGAAATCTATAATACCGATGGATACAATCCTTTTTTGTGGTATTGCAACACCATTAAATAATTTTTAGAGGTTATGGTTTAATACATTAATGCAATGCAAATGCATGCGCGGCAGCACCAACAGTCTTCTGACCGTCGTATCTGATGACATATACTCAAAGTATATGGGGCATTGGTTGGCAGCTCTTGGACCTTTTTTTTTGAACCGGGAAAATCCTTTATGGATACCACCGGCCTGGGGGCACAGTGGTTATGTGGGAGTCTCCGCCCGAAGGGCGGCATACCCACTAAAAAACCGGGGTGTTCCACCTGCATCGACTAGTGATGGGGGGCACGGTTCCGCATGCGCACTATCCGCAGACCCCGCCGACATCACTGTCCGCCTTGCGGCAGGCCCAAATTTTTTATGGAGATAGTACTAACGACAGTAGACTAGATTAACACATAGGCTACTTTTATCCCGGAAAAAGTATAGTTCCCGTGGGATAATAATTGAGGTAGAGGAAAAACCGTTATCCATGCGGGTGAAACTGCGGGGTGCTTCTAGTTTTATATTTAAAAAAAAACACTAACCCTTGTGCAGGCAAGTAAAATGCAAATTATTACGACGATACAGGTAGCGAGTACAGCGTATAACACTATCTCAGTTCTGTATCTACTCGTCACATATCCACAGATTATACTCATACAGATCACCTGAAAACATAAAAATAATCACTTAAATTTAAAAAAAAACGGTCATGTTATATTGTAATAAAATATTTTTTTTTTAAATCCGACACATTTGTTTGAAAGTAAACCCATTAAGCGTCTAAGATAACAACGATTAACAAAAAAACATTCAGACGAATGGAAAACCTCCTCCTTTGTAAATTCGGTTAAAAAATCGGATGGCATTGAAAAGCCTGAACACACCTTCATAAATTGTAGCTAAAATCCTTCTCGTCAGCTTTTAAACAACAAAACTGTATCAAAATCGGTCCATTCGTTTAGGAGCTACGATATCACAGACAAATACAAAGACTCAAACCAAAAATGATCAACAAATGTAACCGACTTCAAAACTCAACAGTGTGAAATAACTTGTGGAAGTCGGCACCATAGGCCCAATATTTTAATAATAGTTACTTTTAGACTATCCATTTTTTGGTAGTTTTTTTGTCACCTTTTCAGTGACCTTTGCTACTCAGGGGATTGTCGTTCACTCTCAATATGGAAGTCATTCAGATAGACGTAACACTTTTCAGTTATTGAAGTGTAACACAAAAATAGAGTGCCCGATTTGATAAAATTTAAATGGGACTACACTGGACGCTAGCATTCAAATAAAAAGTTTTATTTTAACTTATTATAAGTTTGCGTTTGACAACTATCTCACCTGATGTTAAGTGATAACGAAAGTTAAAAAAAAAACTTTTTATTTGAATGCTAGCGTCTAGTGTAGTCCCATTTAAATTTTATCAAAATCGGTTAATCTATTTTTGTGTTACACTTCAATAACTGAAAAGTGTTACGTCTATCTGGATGACTTCCATATTGAGAGAGAACGACAATCCTCTGAGTAGCACAGGTCACTGAAAAGGTGAACAAAAAAAATACCCAAAAATGGATAGTTTAAAAGTAACTATTTTTAAAATATTGGGCCCATGGTGCCGACTTCGACAAGTTATTTCAAACTACCCAGTCGAAAGTTCTGAGGTAACAAACATTTAAAATAAAATAAATTCTATAAAGAACTTCCTCCTTTTTCATGTCGGTTAAATACACATCAAACTTATAACACCCCTCATAACCTACTGAGCTTTAAAAAGCTATCATTTAGGTTCACATTGAAGTTTTTTAGAGAGAAAAGTATGTATGTAAGTTTTAATGAAACTTCTACTACATGAAATACTATGGATACACAATCTCTATGAAAATCAAAACTCAAAAGTGTCCCCTCGCTAGTGTTTACCTCTCTAGCTTATATCAAATAAGTCCACAAGCGGACATTGTTTCATTTTAATAATTAACCTTAACACCCTAGCAATAGCGTTGTATAACATCTGCGAGAGTTTTTCAACTATTACTTTTTGGATTCTCACTTCGGCATCGGAACACGTCACACGACTGGCGCGATCACACGCGACTGAGAGAAAAACAAGGCATATGCCTTGTTTTGACGATGACGTTTCTAAGCGGGCAATCGGGTATCTACCCTATTTATATCGTTATATGTAAGTGTATTTTTTATTGATGTATACTTACAGCCAGGACCAATATTACAATGTTACAAGGGAAATACCGGACGCACGGAGAACAGGCTATTGCGTAGCTCAAGGCCACCATTATAATCCTGAAATAGCAATATTACTTATATAAAATGGTCTTATTTATGTCAAACACACAAACACAAACAGCAAAAATTATCTAAAACTCTTTACATTATCTACTGTAAGTAGATATACTACTATACTTTAATTATAATTTAACTTCAAAATCTTCTAACACTTTACAACGCCTCCTCTGATACTAGAAGAGTTTAGGGCTTTGGCCATTTGCTAAATAGACTTATCATTAACTGAAATGATTATCTATGGAAAGATGCATGTATAAACTATAATAAAATGCCACTTATGAGAACAATTCACGAATCTTAACTCTGATTGAAAAAAAAATGATTTAATTTGCTATTTATTGGTAAACAGTATGTTCGAGCGACCATGTTTTTCCTTTGTTCAAATTTTTCGCAGCAACGAAAAATACGCTTGAACTTTGCTACACCAACAGAAAGGAAATTAAAAGGGCTCAAAATGTGATTTATCTTTTTTTGTTGAGCCGGTAGTTCATCTCATCTGTTTACAGGCAGAGAGGGTGAGAAATAAAGTACTTACATTCTCTCTCTCTCTCTCTCTCTTGCCCTTCGAGGCTCTTACTCACAAGCAAGCGTCGGTTATATTATCGCCTTTAATTTCATAGCGGGTAGATCTAATCGGCAACAAATATAACATACTCTTACAGGTTCGCTATTTTTGGTTAAAGAATAAAGTGACAAAAATTGTATTACTAACATTGCTGGTATTGCAATAAAAAGACCATATACTTGGAATATTTCATTTACATCTGGCCTGGAACAAAACGTTTTAAGTTAATATAATATTATAAATTAAAATACAGAAAAGCCCGAACGTGAATAAATATATATCCCAAATAGGACATCTTGGAGCTATACTAGTTTTTACGTCATGTAAACTAGCGCTTTTAAACTTTTAAAAAGTATTTAAAAATAAATAAATAAAATAAAAAACAAAAAGCTGCATTTCGTTATACAATATTACAGTTTTTTATTTATTTATATGATTTTATTGTAGGTTTGATTGTGCTTAGTAAAACAATTTGGTTGTTTATTTTGAACAAACCCTTGCGCGGGTTGTTTCCTTGAAAACCTATTCAATTATTATATAAACACATGTTTTTCGTATACTTTTTTTCAAAACGACGTCAAAATGGCAGTCGCAGTGGCGCAGAGGTTAGTGTCAGTGACTTTTGTGTCTCCGGGACCCTGGGTTCGAATCCCGGCAGCGGCAAATATTTGTGCAATGAGTGTGGATGTTTGTCCCGGGTCTTGGGTATTTGCGTGCTGTTATTGTGTGTCCATGCCTTCCGCGACACAGGAAATCCTAGTGCGGGGATTTGAGTGTGATAAAAAAATATGTTGAGGCGTAAATTATAAACAGTAAATAAAAAAAGAATACTCACTGAAACAAAACGACTGCAACAAAACCTGCTGTTATCAAAATCATGACTAGTACGATCGTGAATACCAATCTAACAAAGGCGTTTCTCGATGAATCGTACGACAGCGGTTCTAAATCAGGCGGCAGTTCCGGATGCATTCCAGCTACAATTAAACCACTTTTTTAAGCGATGATGGCTCAGCGGTGGGAGCGTCAGCTTTCTAACTGACGGATGCTAGTTCGATCCTCACCATCGGCTTGAGCCTCCGGTGACGATAACACCGTTATTAAATTCCCAGCATGAAAGATATGGTTAATGGACATAAGTTATAAGCAACATATTGGCTCTCGATGGTAGCTACCTGAACACACTGAAAGTTAAGAGTAAGGTTTTTTTTAAGTCTAAGTATATGTTTATACTTACTCAATAATAACGTAGATAAATACATAACATACAAATCACTTTCCGTCCTTCTTCTTGTCCTGATCCCTCCTCATTCTTTTCTATCATTAGTCGTCTCACACCTTTCATAAACATATCACTCTTGCATATGGTCCCTGAGACCTGTCTCCATTTCATCCAACATGCATTTATCCTGCTCTTTACGTTTCGGTCAATATTGCCGTCTAAGAATAAACCGGCGAAAAATCGGAGCAGACTGGGGATACACTATTTCAAGTTATTTGGGAAAATTGGATGATCCACCGAAGTCGTAAAGCAGATGCTCGGTTTTGCTTCTACTGATCTTCAATACGGCACTGTCTAATTTTTGCGCCAATTTCCCAGTCTGTTCTAGACCGCGATTGCATCTTCTCCAATAAGAACAATATCATCGGCGAACAGCATCCACCAGGGTGCCTCGTCTTGTATGTCCAGTGTTAGTGCATCCATAACGAGGAGGAATAGGTAAGGCCCTAAAAACGATCCCCAGTATAAGCCTAGAGCCATATTGAAC
The DNA here is from genome assembly GCA_934044485.1 of Apeira syringaria. Lineage (NCBI taxonomy): Eukaryota > Metazoa > Arthropoda > Insecta > Lepidoptera > Geometridae > Apeira > Apeira syringaria. Next base: position 7,339,282 of record OW203670.1, on the reverse strand, counting down.
TTGTCGGTGACGCCAGCTTCGGACCGCACGTGCTTACTAGCTTTCCTGATCATGGAACAGATAAGCTGCAGGTACCTCCTTGGTACTCTTTTCTCTTTTAGGGTTCATCACAGAAACTATCGAGACACGTGATCGTACGCCATTTCGAAGGCGATGAACACCATATGCAGGTTTTGCTTCTGTATTTTTCGCATAATAGGCGAATAGCAAATATGGCGTCCGTAGTCCGTCGACCTGACATAAACCGAAACTGGTTTTGGGGGACCTCACTCTCTTCTCTTATTTGTCTTACTAGTACTTTCTCCCAAATCGTATGTGACATGAGCTTTATCTCTCGATAGTTGTTACAGTCTTGTATATCACCCTTATTTTCATAAATGGGCACCGTGAACTGTTGCACCATTCATCCGGAAAGTTGTTATATGATGAGGCCATCATATAACAACTTATAATTAACAAGAACAAAGTGACCCACTGCCATCCATCCCCTGTTATATACTTCCATACTTCTACCATCCAGCCTAACCGCTCATTCTTCATACCTTTCACAGCATCACTCACTTCAGCCATACTGACTTCCTGTATCATACCAATATTTTTCGAACCATTTTTCATAACTCCGCTCTAGTCATTCCCTTCATTAGTTATTTTTTCAAAGACTTATCTCCAACGCTTTTTTATTTCTCCCACGGCAATATATACATAAATTTTATTTTACATAGATTTTAGGCACACAATAAATGTGTGAACCCAATATCCCTGAACTAGTTTGCATTTTGTTTCGGCAGACAACGGGCTTCTCCCAACTAAAATTACCCCAAGACGTAGATTAGTAGTATTAGTAGATTATCTACTAAATATCAGAGATTTCCGTAACAGTAATAGGGCAAGAAATAGATAATAATGAATTTGAAACGATGGCTCAACAGTAAGAGCATCGGCTGTCAAAGTGATGGACGCTGGTGAAAGTATTGAAGTGAAGGTTATTTCCATTTTCAAATTTCCAGCGTGGTAGTACGTATCAGTACCCGCCTTGCTAGCTACCACCTTCAAGTTTGTAAAACTGTCACCAAACACTTGGTGAATTCAGACAGCAGTCCTAGTAAGCATTCTAGGTCTAGCGTGATAACATCTTCGACCACGTCCTCACCGACCATCAAGTGAGATTGTCAAGCGCTAGATCAATACAGTATACAACATTTCACTACGTTGGTAACAATGACACACTTACCTTGTAACATGACCCATGTGGACGGCCGATTGTGCCTGTATCCAAATAAGGAATATTCTTTATTTCCCTCATGCCTACCAAAGTTAGCATCAGCTGCTAAATTATTAATATTTACAACAACCTCTTCAGCCGATGTATCATTTTGGATAACTGATAGAACAACATCAGTTTTATTGAAATTTTGGATATCTGCACCTCGGTCGGCGTCAATCTGGTCTTCATTTTGTGATGACTTGGGTTCTGTGTCTTGGTCAGAATTATTCTTACTCATTCGTTATTTATCTGAAAGCCTGCTATACGTTATTGTTTGTAAAATATAGTTGAAAATATGTTATAGGAAATATTTTTTAAATAAAACATAGACTCTAAATTGATGACAGAGGAATAATAGTTGTCTTTGACGTTCATAGACAACTATTATTCTTCTACAGAAATATGATGTTTGTCCTAAAACTCTAATATGAGGAGAAATTTTGAAAAACCGGCGAAGTGCGATTTGGACACGCGCATGAAGTGTTCCGCACCATTACCTATAAAACTGGCAAAAAAAGTCACGTTGTTACACTGTTTGGTTATTATTATTAGTGTTTATCTTCTTTTTGTTAAATTGGTCCATTTGTAACGAAAACTTGTCGCAAAATGGAGGAACATTCGGGTATATTAAATGAATTAGGTCATTAAATATCAAAATGAAATAGAAAATAATGCATTTTAGATCAATCGCTCACAAAATATTGAATGTTTATTCGTTAATCAATCATGTTGTAACTCCTAAAATCCTAATCATACTAAAACAAGATAGATTACCGTTAAAAAAATGTCTTGGACCACAGTCAAGAAAATGACAGATGTAAATAGAGCTGTCCATGAGTTTGAAACTATCCTAAATACAATAATCGCTAAACACAGTCACAAGGTTTTCATAAAGCTTGATCGCTTTATGTTTAGCTTAACTTGAAACCCTGGATAACTCCCAGACTAATAAAATGTCAGAAAAATCATGATGTTCTACATCAAAAATCTGGAAAAGATGCCAAAAATAAAATTGCTGAAATAACCAACAAGCGATTTCGCAATTTCTACTAAGAATGAATAAGAAGAATTAAAACTAATTATAAAACAACTGAATTAGGCAAATGCCTCAACCATCAACTGATTTTCTCCTGTATTAATCAAGCACATAAGACATTATATACTTGAGCCCTTAACTTTAATATTTAACTTGAGTCTAGATATGTGGAATTTTTCCTGAGCGCTGTAAACTCGCATTAGTGGATCCTATACACAAAGAAGACTCCAAAGGAACTCCGAGAAATTATCACTACTAAATCATCATCATGCATCATTGAGCCGTGTAATTTTTTTTTTTTTATTATTATTTATATTCACACAAGGTCTTCAGGTCCCAAACTAGGCAGAGCCTGTACTATGGTAACCTGATGACTGATATATACTTATATACATATACACACCCAGACACAGGTCAAACAGACATGTTCATACACACAAATGTTTGACCTGTCCGGGAATCAAACCCGGGACCAGCGGTTCAGAAGGCAGAGTGCTACCAACTGCGCCAACTGGCCAGTCAATTGTAGAACGAGTAAATATAAGTCTGTCAGTTCTGAAATGGCCGGAAGTACTTGACAGTGCCATGGTGGTAACGGCCTAGAATAGTACTTCCCTATTTCTTCCCTTGGGTGCCGTAAGAGTCGGCTAAGGGATCACGTACCAGAAGGTGGGCAGCAGCGCCTTCTGAGGACCGGAAATCATACTGCGCTCGTCAACCCGCCTGCCAAGCGTGGCGAGAATTGGCAAATTCCCCCTATATCGGGGAGGCATATGTCCAGCAATGTATGTCCAATTGCTGAGAAGAAGAACTTGACAGACGATGCCAAAGATGGTCACTGTATACCTTTTCCTACGTTATGTGACATCTTGATGAAAATGATTATAAACGTTTTGAAATAATAGTGCCCTTAAGAATATATAAGTATGCCAATCCATATCTGGCCGAAGGTCCTCTACATAAATGTTTTTTAACCGTAGGTGAAGGATTTTTTCAGACATCCGGCCAATTTTAGTTGTTATAGTTTTCTGATCCTTGCTCAGAACTACTTTTCCGACCGTAAGCCATGCATTTCCTCATGTCATATAAGGTAGGCAATTTAGGGGCGAGCTCACAGACTAATAGACACCTGTGAACAGTGCCTGTAAACTCTTCAAACTAAGAACATTATATCCATGGACATATACAAGTATACAAATCCATACATATACATAATTGCAAATCCATGCTTCAAACATATAATAGTATTCTTCTTCTTAAATTATGGTTATCTCTTCGAGGTACGAGTTGCGTCATGTGTTGTCTTCTTGAATTATGGTTGTTGGGCGTTTTGACACAATCTTCCACTTTATCTTTATTTTAATCTGTGGGCCGGCCATAGAAGTAACGCTGTCTTGTATATATTTTAATTTGTGATTTTAATGTTACTGTCAAATATATTTTGAATGCTTTATTCATATGCTTATAAATTAATTTAACTTAAAATTATCATTAATAGTTGTGATATTTTGTATATTCAGTTTCATATACAATTTAATATTAATCATCTGTATGATTCTGCAGCTCTGAATGTGCTGTTGTGAGTACATAGAACTCTATCTCCAATCGGTCTGTATCGGAAAGTAAATTTTATGTAGGTAAATATTATTACTATGGTATTTTGTTATTGTAGCTCATTCATAATAATATATGATTAACCAACAATAAGTAATATTAACATATAAATGAATAGAAAGAAAGAAGAAAAGAAAGAAATCATTTATTCAGACAAGCAATAATTAAGACAAAAATAACATATAGCCAGCTATGATAGCTACGTCGGTTATTATGGTAAACTAAACACCTAGGATAGCTAACATACGTGGTGATATCTGAAATGGTCTGAGCTCAGCATGTGCTGCAGACGAGTCTGCAGCGCTGATTTTCAGCACAGACCTTAGTGACGCACGGACAACAGTCCAGCACAACATGAAATTAATAGTAATAATAATATAGGAGGTAGGGATAGGCCCTGGTGGGGTGGCCGTGGTGGTACCGGCCTAGTATAGTACTCCCCCATCTCTTCCCGCGGGTGCCGTAAGAGTCGGCTTAGGGACCACGTACCAGAAGGCGGGCAGCAGCGCCTTCTGAGGATTGGAAATCATCCTGCGCTCGCCAACCCGCCTGCCAAGCGTGGTGAGTATTGGGAAATCCCCCCTATATGGGGGAGGCATATGTCCAGCAGTGGACACACATGGCTGAGAGAGAGGTAGGCCAAAGAAGGTATGGATGTACTGCGTGAGGAATGATATGTTTATGAAAGTTCACACCTTTCATAAACATATCATTCCTCACAGAGTGAGATGATTGATGATAGAAGATAATGAAAGAGGAAAAGATGTTGTCCCGACCCCACGTGGTGTGGAATATATATAATATAATAGGATAAGAAGGAGAAGAAGAGCTCATTAATAGTATTATTTAATTATGTATTTACATATTATGTTACCACCGTGGGGTAATGGGCTAGAATATGCGTGTAGAAAACATACCCCTAAAAGACATGAGGAGGCCTATATCCAGCTGAATACTGACGGTTGTGACGATGGTGATGATTATATCATGTTACAACAGTTTCGAAATTTAACGAATATGAGAATGTGTCGATATGCAATGCTCCTTAATAATTGGTACCATGATTGGTACCTACACAGACTTTTTGTTGATATTGTTGATTGCTATGATGATCACCGTTAGTTTACAGCACCTGGTGGTGTGAGCGTCGGCTATCAACCTGATGGTCAATGATTCGATCCACACCCTCAGCTCAGCTTTCACTGAAGGTAGCATTGTAAATAGCCCAACCTTTATAAATGTATGTCACAGCCGACTAGCTTAATCAGCCGATCAATTAACAGCCTAGCCTCTTTACTAAACAGCAGTTACAGCAGGTTTTACCTGCCTGGTGATGAAAAACGGTGATGGTGATGAAAATAAGCCTATGTGTTAATCTAGGATAAAAGCTATCTGTGTTCCAAATTTCATCAAAATCCAAAAAAAATAACTTAGTATTATTTTGCATGAAAGAGTAACAAATATACATCCATACTCACAAACTTTTGCATTTATAATATTAGTAGGGTTTAATTGAATGTATGTTTATTTTGAATTTTTTTCAGAAAATAAACGCCCTTATGCCTGTCTTAAATTATGATCCCGAAATTAATGTATTCATTCGAGAACTGTGTCTGATGGTATTCTATCTAAACGTATGTACGGCATTAATAGTTTTTCCGTTCGGGTGAGTATGCTATAGTCATAATTAATTTATTCATATGATATATATATAATTATCATAATAATAATTATTAGCGAAAAAAAAAAATTGGTTGCCTGTAAAGTCGGTATACGGGCGAAAGTTTTACGTGACAACGACTTTGAGTGCCTTTCACTTTTTATGTCTGTCTCTCTCGCTCTTAGGCGGGCTAACCATGCCCGAGTGGAAGGGACGCGTGCCTCTCACTCGCTCTCATTGTGAGCGCATAACGTGAGCGGAGCGTAACGCAGTTTCTTGAAGTGTCACCCGGCAAACCAATTTATAAGACGTTGTCACGTCAAAATTAGCTATTGGCCTTAATTCTCTTTATCTCTCGAACTAACTAAAATTTACTAAAATTCATCAAAATGAATTATTGATCGTATTCTATTTACCTTAAAATTTAAATTCGTGTAACTGCATCCAACCCTATCTATCCCTTATATCAGACGAGTTTTATTCAACTGCTCGCCAATTCCGGGAAGTTTTAATACCACCACCCTATTTTGGTTGGCACCAAATAAATGGCGATTTATTTTATGTCAAACCACGCATTTCAGTACAAAGATCTATTGTTATTAATAAGTGTCTTGTCACTTTATGATAACCGTATAAGAGTTGTTATTAATAAGTGTCTTGTCACTTTATGATAACCGTATAATAGTTGTTATTAATAAGTGTCTTGTCACTTTATGATAACCGTATAAGAGTTGTTATTAATAAGTGTCTTGTCACTTTATTATAACCGTATAAGAATTTATCTAGCTTATATTATTTTTCAGAGTTTTAGTTAATTTTGGTTGAACAATAGAATCACTACCATATTGATAACTAATATTGACATTTATAGATGTTTTTTTTTGTATACTGTATAGATAGCGTTTGACCACTATCTCACTTGATGGTCAGTGACGATGTAGTCAAAGATGTTACCAAGGTATACCTAGAATAATCACTGGCTCTCAAGGACTGCTGCCTGAACACACTATGTGTTTGGTGACAGTTTTTCAAACTTGAGATTGGTAGCTAGCCAGGCAGGTACTCGAAAGTACCCTACCACCACGCGATGTAGTTACTTATTATTTATCTATTTATTAATTTTTTTCATGACAATATACCTATATATACTCGCTTAATATGCTTCATTCAATTTTCGGTCTCAATTTTTTCGGTTTTGTATACTTATGCACAATAAGTCGCATTGTGGTGTGTAATAGTATTTTTTTTCAGAGACGAAATGTGGCCCACTCTCCATCGAGACATTATGAAGGGTTTAGACAACACGAAATATGCCACAATAGCGTGTTTGTTAGTATTATATATTTATTATACTGAACTGTACACTGTACATAATCGGTTGACGGTCGCCGTGGCGCAGTGGTCAGTGTCAGTGACATTACTTCTGTGTCTCCGGGGCCCTGAGTTCGAATCCCGGCCAGGGCAAACATTTGTGCGATGAGTGGAGATGTTTGTTTCGCGTCTTGGATGTTTGTGTGCTGTGATTGTAATAAAAAAAATCATGAAGGATAAAATTTTATGATATTTAAAACGGGTTCAACTTGTCCAAACAAATAACGCACCGCACTCAAGATCCTGATGAAGGCTTCCGTAAGATGCCAAAACAATCAAGATCCTGATGAACGCTTCCGTAAGATGCCGAAACAATTGTCGATCGTGATATCGACAACGTGTAAGTTTCACGTTAAACTCGTTCCAATAATTATAAGGATAAAATTATATTACTGTAGGAATCAAAACCTATGAATACAAAATAACGTTCTTGTCGGTTTGTAATCTAAGCTATAGGAGTACTACGCGAGCAGTCCAAATTTATAGCTAACATAGGTCAGGGCCCGTAGACAAAATGCATCACTACATTGCGATTCTCTGTCTCTAGCCGTTGAATGTTCGTTCTCGTTGCGAAGCAAGCGATAAAATAGGGTAAGGAAACGAGATAGAGCGATATAAAACTACCGATACCAGAACAGGATGGGACGAAAGACGCGCTCAATTTGCGCCAATCATTTTCGCCGTAGGGGAAGGTGTACCATTAGTGAACAGGTTTCATAGTAATTGGATATATCACATGAACAACGAGAACGAACATTCAACGGCGAGAGAAAGAAAATCGCTATGAAGCGACCCATTTGTTTCGGCCCACTGTAGGTCTAGACATTCTACAAGCGTTAACGTTAGAGGAAACATAAAAAATGCACGAGATTGACACTTCAAAGCGATACGAATGAGTATTCATCATTAGCGATTAGAGAAGAAAAGTGATGCATCTTATCCAGGCCGCCGGTGGCAAAGCGTCATTCAAGTGTAATGAAAAATATCGTATGACATAAGTGTTTTATTTCTCGTTATACATGAGTGTTAGTATACTGTGTACTCAAAGGTTGTACTGCCCCCGGCCAGCGCCACAGAGCACACTCGCTTTCTTACAAACTATTGTTTACTAAGTCGGCATAAATGTTTTTTTCTAGAATCACACTTATATTGCTATCCCTACTAATGGCTACCTTAAGGTGGGTGCGGAATACATACATGAAAATCCTCTTTCTGCTTCTCGCTGTAAGTATTATGTAAGGTTATTTTTAATATGTATATTATTATAGCTATTTACTTCACTTGATGGCTGGTGACGAAATAATTGAGGCCATCAAAGAGATTATGAATGTATAAAACACGGGAATTGACTGAAGATACTCACTATCAGAGAAGACGCCGCGAAGGAGAGTTCTACGCTCTTGTCGCCGCTCGGACCTGAACCACTGAAGATGTCGACCGCAGTGATCTAGGAAACGTCTGGAACACAAGTTTCACTTAGACCACGGCCAAACAGCCCGGAAGCAATACATACAACATGCAACGCCGGCCGTGAAAGCCTTAGAGTTTACACACATTACTCACGTAGTAAGTCAAAGGGTTTCCACTATAGTTTCTTCTACATTCGTCTGATAGCCGAATTAGTATGAGGATCTACGTCAGTGACTTCAGTCCTCTCTGCATTACTGATTTGATCTCGTAGAGAAATACCGAGCATAGCCCTTTCCTTAGCTCGTCGCGTGAGCTTGTTTACAAGGCCCATTAGATACCACGTTTTGGTTCCATATCATCATTATAGTCAAGAGACTCGAAAACTCGATCTAGCTCGCATAGATAAACGATGAAGCGATGATAGCTCAGCGGGGGGAGCATCGCCTGTCAAACTGACGAACACTGGTTCGATCCCCAACAACAGCTTGAGCTTCCGGTGAAGGTAGCACCGTTATCAAATTCCTAGCATAGTTGTAGGGTACTTTCGAATACCCGCCTGGCTAGCTACCACCCTCAAGTTTGAAAAACTGTCACCAAACACATAGTGTGTTCAAGCAGCAGTCCTTGAGAGCCAGTGAGCATTCTAGATCCAGCTTGATAACATCATCGACCACATCGTCACTGACCATCAAGTGAGATAGTGGTCAAACGCTTAATACTAGCGATTTCATCTGATCTAGCTGTGCTGCGCCCAAGGTTCCACCCGCGAGGACTGCGGTATAACCGTTAGCGACCATTTTCCGGAATAATCCAACTTCTTATGAAGTTTCTCAATTTTTCTTTCCTTAGGAATCCTCTACTATTTTTTGGAAAAGTCAGAAATAACCTAAAGTTAAATTGGTGTTACCTACTCGTTCTGAAGTTCTTTAATATTATTAGATTGATTTGGAATCCCAAAACACTGGGCTATATTTTTAATAATCTCAAATTAGACACGTGTACTTAGCTGTGGCTAGCAAGCGTGCTATTTATATAGTTGAAACTATAGTTAAATCTAACCAACTTATTTACGAGATTAGTTATTAGTGTTATTATTTATTATTGATAACGCACGAAGCGTTATGCTTCCACTTTCTTAATGCGTACTGCCAAGGAATGGAACTCGTTGCCCGAGTCTGTGTTTCCCGATATGTACAATCCTGGAGTCTTCAAGTCGCGAGTGAATAGGTACCTTCTAGGTTTGCGTGCTAAATCCTATACAACGTCATCACTTAACATCAGGTGAGACAGTTGTCAAACGCAAAATTATAGTATGTAAAAAAAAAAAAAAAAAAAAACGTGAGTGTATGCTGTGTTTCATAACTGACATAGCTTTAGATTTGCTTAAATTCTTATATTTAAAAAAAATATTACAAAAAAAAATTAAATAAAATTCTACTTTATGTAACAGTTAGCATATTTTTTCCAGTTCCTATTCTTAACTTTGGGCTGCGCGTGCACACAAGAACTATTACTGGATTATTATACCCATACGGCTATTTTTACTAATATATACATGGCATCAAGTTTTATCTTATTGGGTTACTTCCTTATAGCTTATATAAATGTGAGTAACATATATTATATATTTTTATAATAGCTTAAGAGTTTATTTCATAGTGCATAAAAAGCTTGACATTTACTTCCAATAGAATAGTAGTTTATAAAACTGTTTCATAATAAGGGTTCTTAAAATATGAGTGTAAGTTATAAAAGCGTTGGCGAGTTTTTTACAGCATTACACGAGTGTTTTAAATCCAAATTTTGTAAAGTTTCATAATCAATCTCATAAAATAAATAATGAAATATTCGTATAATTACAGCATAATAATGTTTGCATTTATTTGTAAGCGGTTAGCGCCAAAATCCATTTGCTGATCGCGCATGCGTGTTGCGCCGCATCCACAGATTATTGTGTAAGTAAACTGTATTGCAACGTCCTCGGTCCAGCTGAAATTGTATCTAAATGGTAAAAAAATTGGTTGTCTGTAAAGTCGGTTTACGGACGATAGATTTACGTGATAACGTCATAATCATTTATGACTTTGACTTTGACTTTGACTTTGACTTCGACTGCGACTTCGACTTCGACTTCAAACTTCGACTTCGACTTTGACATTGACTTTGACTGACTTTGACTTTGATTATTTTATGTAATACAAAACTCAGGTGGAACGTTACGCGGAACGTTACTATTTTTCATGAGTGTTGCTGGTATTCATCAATTTATAAAACGTTATCACGTCAAAAAGTTATATATTACCTTGTTAAAATATGGGATTTGTATTGGCGTGGGCGTATTATGAGGAAGAATGAATCCCATGTTACAAGGAGATTGATGAAGATTAAGATTGATAGATGCAATGAAAGATAGAGAGTTATCTTCTTATCTTCCCTTGCATCCATCATTGGATTGTGTTAGAGATGATAATAATAATAATTCTTATTGGAACTTAAACAATGGAACAAAAATAAAGAAAGCACGATGGTATCTGCGAAAGTTTTTTTGAAAAACTGTGTTGCAGACACCAACGCCCTCCTCCTTAATAAAAAAAGTACATTTAGTTCCTTACTTGTATCATACTTCACATTATATTTAAATACTTTTATATAAAACAAAGCGAAAACATATTTAGATATTATTTATCACGATTAAATATATTTAAATTTATTTTAACCAGTCATCTCTTTTTTATTTTTGGATGGGTATATGTGAGTGCGTGTGCGCATGTGTGTATAAGTGTGTGATAAGAACGAGATGGGTGTGACTGATTTGTTGACCGCTGATAGAGAACAGTGGAAGAATAAGACATCCTGTGCCACCCCAAATAAGCTTGGTCATTGTTTTTCTTCCTCATTTTGAAGTTATATATTAAAAAAGAGCAAAAGCCGAGATACGATACCACGATCAAAGAAAACTAAGCAATATGGGCAAAACTAAACTTCTCAACCGATCTCAGTCAAGCAGTTACTTTAAGTATAGATATAGGAATCTTGCCTGAGAAAACGCCGAACGAAGCTCAATCCCCCACTTCTACGCCGTAAAACCGTCCACCAACTCCGTAAAATAAGGAGTTGATGGACGCCCTGAACTAAGAGTTAGTGACGGCAGCGAGTAGGGTCAGTGCCCCCGCCGCTGACGACGTCGGTGCTGTGGCCGCGCTCGGAGCCGATGCTACCGCCAGCGACGTTTCTATTACGTTAGAACCGTTCTCTCTCCGGGAAGTGGAGACCATAGTTACTAAACGTATCCTCTTCCATAATTCGTGCTCCTCATGTCTGAGGGTCGTGACCTCCTTCTAGAACCCTTTTCCGAATGATGTTACGCCATCTTCCCCGATTCCCGGCGATGTGTATCGCATCATAGACAGATGTGTCAGCACAATGCAAGCAAAAGTAAGTGGCGCAGTGGATGATGCGTCACACCACCTCGCTAGGTCCGAGAAGCCGTTGTACGTTCTGGGCCCTGTTCGCAACCGCGTTCCAGCGGCCGAGCGAAAAGCACCTTCCACCGAGAGTTATAAAAATAAGCTAAGGTCCTGGTTACGGGACTATCTACTTTACAATTTTGACATTTATTTAAACCTTGATATTTTTAAGGATGGTGACAATATGGTGATATGGTGATGGTGATAATAATGACAATATTATTGTATCGCAAATATATGATTTAACATGTAAAAACTGTTATTAAATTTCAAATCGTATATACATTCAACAGTATAAACAATTTGTATTTGTATTTGGATTTTGTATTTGCTATACTTTAAAGATCTAGTTTGACTATGATGTTTGACTTCTGTCGGTCAGTGACGATTTGGTCCATGGTGGAATTATTATGCTAGACCTAGAATGGCCTAGAATGACCTAGACCTGGCGTAGCTGCTGGTGACAGTTTTTTAAGTTTTATCGTGGTAGGGAGCTTCAACACTGACACTTTTTTAATTCGGCTTCATCGATTGTTTCAGATTGATTTTTCTTCGTGGAAATTATACATTTGGCTGGCTGTCTTGACACTGATACCGTTGTTCGTTGGACTGACTGTCACGAGAACTTTCAAACTTATGTTTCTTGTAGGCACCTTGTATCACGTTATTGTAAGTAAATGTCTGTTTTGAAGCGATGATAGCTCAGCGGGGGGAGCGTCGCCTGTCAAACTGACGAACACGGGTTCGATCCCTAACAACAGCATGAGCTTCCGGTGAAGGTAACACCGTTATCGAATTCCCAGCATGGTGGTAGGGTACTTTCGAGTACTCGCCTGGCTAGTAGCTACCACCCTCAAGTTTGAAAAACTGTCACCAAGCACATAGTGTGTTGAGGCAGCAGTCCTTGAGAGCCAGTGAGCATTCTAGGTCTAGCGTGATAACATCTTGGACCACATCTTCACTGACCATCAAGTGAGATAGTGGTCAAACGCTATATCTACACAGTATAAAAAAATGTCATATTCATATCCAACGCATATTATAAATGCAAAAGTTTGTGAGTATAGATGATTTGATATATACTTATATTTAATTTATGTTTGATTGATGCGACGCGTGACCAAAACTCTGGCACATAATTTTCGCCCAACGAATCAGCATTGCAATTCAACGCGGCAGTGCTGCTGGGCATACTGCCTACTGGTAGCGGGTTAGAGCATTTGAGTTATCTATAGACTCCTCTGTTAATCGATATCCTCATGTCTGAGGGTCGTGACCACTTCCACAAATAATTTTGTTCTGGATGAATGAGCGCCATCTCGATTTGTTGCCCGCAGTTTGTAGAGCCTCATGTACAGGTATTTGGAGCGTGGAGCGAATCTGGTCGGACGATTATGAATGTATAAAACACGGGATTACTCACGTAATAAGTTAGAGGGTTCCGACTATAGTTTCAACCACATTCGGTGGTTTTTTCAAGGAGAATGACCACCAATGCCATAACCGTTTGGGGAAACGCTCCCCATATATTGTTCTTATTTGCCAAAAGAGATCCATTCGAATCATACATGGCTTATCCCGGTTAACATTTGTCAAACCTTAATTTACAAAATCCAAGATATTAACAGTGATTTCTCAATTTATATATACCTGCTTAATATAAATACATTATATTAAACATGTATTTCCAACGAAAATCCAATTACATAATTATAATACCTGTTGAGCACAGAGACATCATTAAATATCTGTTTCTTGGTGGTCCAGGTCCAGGTCCATTTCCTGTGAGTTGCCTTCTGAAATAAAGAGTTCATCATGAACAGCTCATCTTTCTCCAGAAATTTAGCCTCTGTACCCTGGGGCTCCGTTGCCCATAACCAAAATGCCTCACTCTGCATTTGGGTTGGCCAATTTTTGCCCAACTTTGCGTTAAAGTCCCCCATAACAACAGTGTAATGGGTCTTGGAGGTAAGTATGGCCCTACAAATGTCCTCATACATAGCCTCTACCTCCTCATCGGTTCAGAGTTTCGAGGTCGGTGCATATACCTAAATGACCTTCAATGAATACCTGTTTGATATTCTGAGTATTAGGTATGCCATCCTGCTTGAAACGCTGTCGATGGTGATGATGTTGTTAGTGAAGGACTTACGAACGAGAATCCGACACCACCTTGGGACTTTTGTTTGCCTTCCCGGTAGTAAGGCCAGTTACCGGATTTGAGGGCTTTGATGTCCTCAACCTCTCTACGGACTTCACATAGCCTTAAGATATTTTAGCGTAATTTACTCAATGATATTATATGTTTATATGAGGTAGATGTCGCACAAGCGCGCGTAAAATGAGGCGGCAAAATTAAGTCAATTGTAGTAATTTTGATTACGACGCGTATTTCAAGCGCAAGTCTAAACATAATAGCTATCCTTTAAATTAGTAAAACATCATTAAATTTACTCATTTTCACTTCCAGCTCAGCATCTTCTCAACAAGATCCTCATGTTGTGTGTTACCAGAGCCAAAGGTTTTCTTTTATTGAAGGAATTGTAGCCAGGCATCTGCCGGATATTTTTAGCACCCCCTGCCTTACCGTTACGCCGGTCGCTACCGGAGCTAGCATTAGCAGAGCTGCCGGGGCATGGGGGCCTGGTCGTTGTTTTAAATATCGAAGGGCCACCCCTTTGGGGTGGGGGATTGGATTTTCGATCCTCAGAAGGTGCCCACCAGTCGTGCCCACCTTCTGGTACCTGAGCCGATTACGGCAACTACGGGTAGAGATGACTACTATTCTTTGCCGATGCCCCGCGGCTCGATATTATGTAAATGGCTTAAATTCTGGTAATTACACGAATTAGATCAAATGCTTTAAAATAAAAAAGATCGTACGATATTCTATTTTAAACTAAATCTATATTATCCTTTACTTATAGGTCTAGTCGTGAGAGCTGTTTTTTTTTTTAATTTTTCATATGCCTTTTATTTTCAGACCATAACTATGGTGCTTCAAATAATACTGGATTCAGCAACGACAGAAATAGACGAAAATGACTACGCGCTTGCAGCATTTTATGTCTACTTGAGTCCCATAGAAGTGTTTATAAAACTGTTGCAGAAAGTGGGATGTTTGAAACCAGTCAAAGATGCAAATGATGAATAAATTCCAGTCCCATTTGAACATTTGAAGTGCCTAAGAAGTTTTCAAATTAGAACAATTGCCAATACGAAAAATACACGTACTATCTAAAAGTGGAAACTTACTCCGTTTGATGTATATGCAATGATAAAATTTGCGTAGGTAACTCATTTGCTTAAACAATTGAATAATGCAAACAAACTAGCAATATTTCTCGAAGTGGTTTTCTTTTTTCTTCTTTTCAAGTATGTTATGCTAGGTAGTGGCTCTAATTCTGTTAATCAGTCAAACTAGCTAAAGTCACTGAAATTCTTCAAAATGAAATAGCTCGTAATCTAAGTATTTATACTAAAACTCAATTACTCTTAAATCCAAACATAGATAGCTTATCTATTTCTAATTCAGACGAGTGTTATTCTATTGCTGGCCAATCGAGGGTAGCTTTAGTCGGCACCAAATATAATAATAATAATAATAATAATAATAATATGGGACAACATTCACACAAGGTCTTCAGGTCCCAAACTAGGCAGAGCCTGTACTATGGTAACCTGATGATTGATATATTATATACTTATATACATATACACACCCAGACACAGGTCAAACAGACATGTTCATACACACAAATGTTTGACCTGTCCGGGAATCGAACCCGGGACCAGCGGCTCAGAAAGCAGAGTGCTACCAACTGCGCCAACCGGCCAGTCAAATAAGTGGTGACTTATTTTACTTGAAACTATCCGCAGTTTTAATAAAATACATCTTATTACAGTGTTGATATCGACAACTTGCATACTAATTTAGACTAATTTAGACGGATTCCAAATAGAAATCCTTCAGTCAAATTAAGTATATTATTCTTAGTATCCCCAAAGCATTCTTATCGCGAAATACATTAGTGCTATCACACGGAAAAGGACAATTTTATACAAAGGCTTATCATTTTGATACGTTTTGTCCAATTCGTAAGTAGAAGATAGTTGTCGCTCCTTAAGGCTTTACGATTTGATGTATAAACTTTTGATACTTGTCAGTTTATATTGTTGAAATTCCTACATGGCTGCATTCTCTTGTAAGTCCATTCCATAAGTTATCAGAGAATGGATAGTTGTATTGCGACTGGTGGCGGAGAGCTTAGCAACTTGACTGTCGCCGTGGCGCAGCTGTTAGTGTCATTCACATGACTTCTGTGTCTCCGGGACCCTGGGTTCGAATCCCGGCAGGGGCAAACATTTGTGCGATGAGTGGAGATGTTTGTGCTGCTATGCCTCCCGCGATACAAGGAATCCTAGTGGGGGGGTCTGAGTTTGATAAAAAAAACTGCATTGTCGACCACGGTGAAGCTCCAATTGCCGAGAGGCAGCTGCAGACGGTGTTGCACCCAGTCTAGTTGGGACCGTTCCTGACAGGTTTTGCCTTTAAACTGACGAGGAACAGTCCACTAGACAGTAGATTATGGTACGGGTTTGGATTACGATTACGTTTGGTGTAGAGTACATTTGAAGCGATGCTAGCCCAGCGGGGGGAGCGTCGTTTGTCAAACTAACGGACACTGGTTCGATCCCCAACAACCGCTTGAGCTTCCGTTGAAGGTAACACCGTTATCGAATTCCCAGCATGGTGTTAAGGGTACTTTCGAATACCCGCCTCGCTAGCTACCACCCTCAAGTTGGAAAAACTGTCACCAAACACATAGTGCGTTCAGCCAGAGCAGTCCTTGAGAGCCAGTGAGCATTCTAGGTCTAGCGCGATAACATCTTCGACCACATCGTCACTGACCCTCAAGTGAGATAGTGGTCAAACGCTCAGTAAAAAATATACCTATGAGCGGGAAGGTGCTTTAAGGTAGCACCGTAGCTGAGGAGCGGCCGCGGCGTTAGAGGAGTGCTGGTATTTGGTCTCTCACTCTCGCTACTCTCCCTACTCCCCGCGAGGGGAGAGATGTGCCAGTATTGGTGGGCGCTGCTCTGTATTCGAAGCGGCTGGCGAAGGGACCTGTCCTCATCTGACCTATCGCAGAGCGCCACGGACATCAGATCCGAGAAAGTCGCATACATAAGAAAAAGGGGACCGATATAATTGTAAATTAATCTTTTTGAAATCTACTCACGAAATATAAATGCGAAAGTTTGTGTGTAATGTATGTTTGTTACTTCTTCACACTCAAACAGCTATACCGATTTCGATGAAATTTAGTACGGAGATAGTTTAAGCCCTGCATCAACACTTAAGCTACTTTTATCCCGGAAAACGTGGTTCCCGTGGGATAATTGAGGTAGCGGGAAAACCATTATCCGCGCGGGTGAAACCACGGGACTATTAGTAATTTATAATAAAATCTTACTAACTATATAAATGCGAAAGTTTGTGTGTATGTGTGCATGTTTGTTACCTCTTCACGCTCAAACGGCTACACCGATTTCGATGAAATTTGGTATGGAGATAGCTTATACCCTGTATAAACACATAGGCTACTTTTATCCTGGAAAAGGTATAGTGCCCTTGGGATAATTGAGGTAACAGGAAAACCGTAATCCACGCGGGTGAAACCGCGGGGCGCTACTAGTTCATAATAAGATTATTTAAACACACACTTGTATAAATCACGCATGAACAAACCTTTATCTATTATCTGGATTAAATGTCTCATCGAAATTGAATTTAAAAAAAAAAAAATAACTAAAAATGCAACCGACTTCTACACTCAAAAGAGTGAAATAACTTGTTGAAGTCGGTACTACGATAGTTCACACAAAAGTAACTATCATCATATATTGTGCTCATTGTACCGACTTCGACAAGTTATTTCACACTTTTGAGTAATGAAGTCGGTTGCATTTTTTGTTAAAAAAATTTTTTTTCGCCCTTTTCAGTGACCTGTGCTACTCACGGGATGTCGATGTCTTCAATCGCGACAATAATATCATCAAAATACGCGTAGCATTTGTCAGTTATTGGAGTATAACTCAAAAACCGCTTGTCCGATTTTGATGAAAGTTGAATGGGACCACAACGGAAATATACTCTATCTAACAAAAAAAGAATCATCAAAATCGGTTCATAAACGACGAAGTTATCCACGAACACACATAAAAAAAAACATATATACGGTCGAATTGAGTAACCTCCTTTTTTGAAGTCGTTTAAAAACAAAAGAGGCTGAGTTACAGCTTACCAACGGATATACTGCCTAACAACGGAATGAACAGAATGGTAACAATGCAGAGAAAATATTATGAAAAATGAAGCGCTGGGCCTTGAAAGGGCCAAGATCCGAGTTGCTTGGCTTAATGGTAGGCCCCTAAATGGTGCGAGATAATAGGTGAATGAAGCCAATTAGGTGGAAAGTGGAGTTACTGTATTCGAATGCCGTGGACTTATTGTGTTCGAAAAGCGAGTTAAAAAAAGCACGGGAACAATAAACGAATTAATAAATTGAGTTTTTAACAGACTCCTAAAAGAAGATTTTATTGTGTATCGCGTTAACATCATGCTAGGCAGAACTTCAGTTCAAATATTTGAAGGAAAAATTCGGGCATGTTGGAATAACATAATCCATGAACGCAGCCCACACAGACTACTACTACTTGTCTCTGCGCCTTTGTCTATTCCTACTCTGTTCGAACACCGGTTATAATGTTTTGTACTAGTTTGAGTTAATACATTATAATGTAAAATATATAGAAATAAAACCGCATCAGATCCAGTTACAGAGTTTATTCATTCCAACAGGGCTGCTATAGCTTAGTTGGACAAAGCGACAGGACGGTATTCTGTAGTCGTGGGTTCAAGTCCTACTAGCAGCCGAATTTTTCCTACAAATATTTGAACTGAACTTCTAAAAGGAGTCTCCTCCTTTTTTGAAGTCGGTTAAGAACTCAAATCTAGATTCCATTGTATATTTTTTTTTATGTATGTACATCGATGTCTCCGCCAGCTGTTAAACGATTTGAAAATTATTATTTTGTTTGAAGGAGTGACCTTCCAAGGTTACTATCATTTAAATTTTATAAAAATTAGATTTGTAGTTTTATAATAATGAAGAAATTTTTTTAAAAATACAAGAGAATGAAATGGTATGTTCAAATTTTTAACAGACTTCAAAAAAGAAGAAGTTTACTCATTTTGACCGTATATAATATATGTGTGTGTTCTTCGACGTTTATGAACAAATTCTTAAAATTCTTTTTTGTTCGATAGAATATACTTTCGAGGTTGTCCCATTTAAATTTCATGAAAATCGTTTTAGCAATTTTTGAGTTATACTCCAATAGCTGAAAAGTATTACATCGTGTTGATCGATACCCATAGAGCGTTTCCTGGAAATCGTTCGCTTGCGATAGTCTACAAATTCATTTAAAGTTATGCTTGGTATTTTTACAGAAATACGGTAAGAATAATGCTTAAGTTGTATTGATCTATATTGATGTCTCATTAAAGTTTCATTCACCTTCGAAGACTACAGAATTATGCCATGAAAATGCCATATCATCCGCTAACCGCTCTTCCTACCACTGTGCTAGCTCCCCAAACGTGGGTGATGTAACTTTTTAAATGGACTGAGGGCTGCATTTTACAGGACTAATTAACAAAGCTGAGGTAATTTGTTGATGGAATTTTTTATACGTCGCAAATTTTTCATTGTTGCGCATTTTCTACGTTTAGCGTGGGAGTTCTGCTGTTGTTATCTCTTAGTCACAAAAGCGATATGTTTTTATTTATGAAAGAATGTGTATATACATATTATAAGTAACTAACTACGCCCCGCGGTTTCACCCGCGTACACTACGTTTTTCCGGCTAACTCAGTTATCCCACAATAACCATACTTTTTCTAGGACAAAATGTCCTTCTTCAAGGTCCCATCTATCTTTATACTAAATTGTATCTAAATTGGTCAATCCATTCACGCGTAATGCCGTGACCGAGGGAAATAGCGATTCATTTTTATTATATATATATAGAGATTATTTAGCGTACAAGTAAACATTAAAAAAATACTTTTTTCATCGCAATATAAATAACGATACTTGGCTTTATTTGTATTGGAACATGGCTTTTGGTCTTTGTATGCCTATTAATTTTCTTTTTGCATAGCAACAACTATTCATGTAATATTATTTGTGATCTATTTTAATTACCACAATCTGACAAGCCCTGGCTTAAATTATTGTTTCTTTTCTTTGCATTTTTTGCCGTGGATATATACCGGCTGTAAAAAAAAAACTTAGTTACACAAAATGGAAATGAGATGGGTCTCTCAATTGGATACAAATTGTGTCAGTCCTTCAGAAGGCCATTGTGTTACGCCACTGTTAATTGTATTAAGTAATTTGCATTTTATTAATTTAATTTTAACCGGTTTCGTCAATTGAATTCTAATGGTTTGGGTCTTTGTGAAAAAGGTCAATGTCTTAGGATGGTTTTATTACAACGTAGCAATGCGATATCGTTTTTACTTTAATTTTCAAGTACTATGTAAAATAAAGCGTTTATATTCTGAATTTTTTTTTACTAATTACTGCTAAATTAAGACACGTTCATCAATGGCCAGACGACCTGACTATCTAGCGTTTGACCACTATCTTACTTGATGGTCAGTGACGATGTTGTCGAAGATGTTATCACGCTAGACCTCGAATGCTAACTGGCTCTCAAAGACTGCTGCCTGAACACACTATGTGTTTGGTGACAGTTTTTCCAACTTGAGGGTTGTAGCCAGGCGGGTATTCGAAAGTCCTACCACCATGCTGGGAATTTGATAACGGTGTTACCTTCACCGGGAGCTCAAGCCGTTGTTGGGATCGAACTAGTGTCCGGTAGTTTGACAGCCAAAGCTCCCCCGCTGAGCTGATCGCTTCAAATTATTGCAGAATTGAGTCAACTTTAAAAGAAAACATCTATACCTAACTTCTTAATGTAATTTTTATAAGAATAATAAAACAGAAGAACCATATTGGTCTTTCGCGCTAGTGTGCCCCCTCGGGAAATCTCAGAGTGGATAGAGAAAACAAATATCATAACTTTGTACAGTTAACTTTATCCTTCGCTTTCAAAAGAAATTCTTCTTCTGTATTTATATTAATGTAATACTGTGCTCTCGATTTTATGCATTTATATTTTTGCTTCAAGTTTGACTTTGCATAGTTCTCTCTGCTTTAAAATCTTTGTGACATTGGAATATTCTCAGAATAAAATATGTACTTTTTCGTCCAAATCCGTCTCTATGGCAACCCAACCAATTAATTTGAAGAAAAACTGCACTTGATTGTAGCAAACTTTATTGGGGTATCCAATACGGTACAAGTTATTCTCACTTAATCTTCGGACCTCGGCTTGAGCTGTCGCCAGGACAGGGAGTTATCGGATCGACTTGCCCCGGTACCAGAGTGGTCCGTAAGTGGGCCCTAAGGATGTTTGCTCTTTGACTATTTGGAGAGAATCTAACCAGGATGTTTTTGCCTCGAGCTCGCCGCCGAGCTCGGTGTCTGACTGAGTATACCAGGGACTCTCGACCTTGTATTCTACCGGGATGACCGTGGGTCTCACTTAATCTAAAAAACACAAAGCCATATAAAGGTTCCCGAATGAAACGCTTGCGCGATCTATCTATCCATCAGCGCCATCTGTTGAGGATCCGTGGAATTTCAGGGTGAACAAGTAATGTACAACCCGTTTAACGATGTTTACATTGTTGAGTTGTTAAGTGGTTAATTTTGTACAAGAAAAATCTAAACTATACAAGTAGATGAATATTATACATATATTTGGACAAAATATGACCGGCAAAATGATAGGCCTTTTGTACATAGTAGTATGTACAAAAGATCTATCATTTTGCCGGTCATATTTTATTCTGAGAATATTCCAATTCGGCAATACGGCTTGCCGAATCAGAATAATCATCTCAGAACATGACGCTACAAGGAGTGCATATCTAAATTTAAATATTTCTAACGAAATCTCTTTTTAATACCTTATAGATCTAGTTTGACCAATCTCTCACTTGATGTTCACTGACGATATGGTCGAAGATGTGATGTAATTAGACTCTAGACCTAGAATATTTAGAGGCTGTCAATTTGTTGCCTAAGCACACTATGTGTATGGTAACAGTTTTTCAAACGGAGGTAGCTAGGTGGGTACTCGAAAGTACCCTATCAATATGCGGGGCATTTAATAACGGTCTTATCTTCATTGTTATGTAACAAACCGACTTATTATAAGTTCGAAACTGGTCGGAGAGTAATTTTCCAGTGTTTACCACGTGAGTCCTAGTCGGTTTGTTACATTACAATTATGGAAGAAACTCGCGATAGTTTTCGGTCTTATCTTCACCGAAAGCTCAAGCCGTTGGTGGGGATAGAACCAGCGTCTGTCAGTTTGACAGCCGACGCTACCACCACTAAGTTATCATTGCTTCAATAATAATTGAGCTTAGATATTTGAGTAAAACGTTATTACATAATAAACACCGAATGTACTACAAAAAAAATAACGGTGAAACAAGTAAATTACCCAATTCACGCATAAATTTTTTAAGCAAAAAAATTTAAAAAAAATTGTTTTACAACTGTGATATTCTTGTGCACTTTTCTTTTTACAACTTTAAAATCTTTTATGCAGCAGGCAAATTATTGGACATTATCATATCTCGGTGTTTTAAAAACATACTCATTCCCTGTTTCCGTAATATTTGAATATTTTTAAGAGAAACATGCAACTTTTAGCTGAAACGTACTGTACTGAACTGTATTGCACTGTCTATTAAATGACTAACCTATTATGTTACTCTGCTGAAATGTGTTTTTAATTGTTTCTGTAAATTCGCACTCTCAAAGTCAAATACATGCTGTTGTATAGGATATTAGCCTCTCCCATCGATTTCTATAAGGACCGGATTGCAGCGGCCCGCATCCAGCCCGCATCTTAGTCATGTCGCTTATCCACCTTGTCGATGGCCATCCTATGCTGCGCTTGCTTATCCGTAATCTCCATTCGAGAACCTTTTGACCCAAATGGTCATCAGTTCTTCGAGCTATGTGACCTGCCCACTATCACTTTAAGTTAATAAACTATTAACCCACTTAACATTATGAACTATTGATCCGCTTAACCTTATATACTATTTACCCGCTTGACCTTATAAAATATTAACCCACTTATCTTTTTTTTATTATAGATTTAATTTATATTAAAATAAAGGTTACGTAACCTTTCTTTTAATGTAAATTAAATCGAAACAAAATAATTGATTTATCAAAAAATCAATACTACAAATTTAGGTAGTTTTACTATTTATGATTTATATGATATTCTGGACAACAAGAAGGTACTACCAAAAAAAGGTTCTTGAATGGAAACCACAGACTGGCAAGCGCAGCATAGGACGGCCACCGACAGGTGGATAGACGACCTGAGTAAGATCGCAGGAAAAGGCACCGATTCTAACCCGTCCTTGAGGAAATCAATGGGGGAGGCGTATGTCCAGCAGTAAACGTCCTATGGCTGAGATGATGATGATGTAAGAATTTCCCTGTGATCTTTAACAATCACCAACATTGTTGCTTCCAAGAGCTATTGTCCTTTTTATCGCAAACTAATCCAATACTTTCACAGATTAATTTATCAAGTTTACAAAAGACAAACTTGCGTTTAAGTTAAATATGAGCTTAAGGCTTGTTATAACTATCTAAAATTTAAACTTATTTCGTTGTCATTTGTCATTTTCTCTTCATAAGATTGTGTAAGCTTAACTTGATCTAATGAATTCATTTTGAATTTATCTTCGTGTACATTTTAAACTTATGCCATTGAAGAAAATGAACTTGTGAATTATAGTCTCTTTAATTAGTTTTTTACACGCGTGAACAAACACAATATACATTTAGTTTACTTTGACGAATGATGTACGCGGTTTTGTAAAGCTATTTTAGGTAATTCAAATTAGTTGAAATAATTTTAGCTGGAAAACGGACTAAACGGGGCTTTTGTCAAAGTCAATAATTTATATAAAAAATGGCTCGGCTGTAAAACTCACGGACACCTGTTTGATCTTCACCAACGGCTTGAGCTTCCAGTGAAGGTAACACCGTTATCAAATACCCAGCACGCTGGTAGGGTACTTTGAGCCCCTGCCTGGCTAGCTACCACTCTCATGTTTGAAAAACTGTCACCAAACACATAGTGTGTACAGCAATCCTTGAGAGACGTAAGCATTCTAGGTCTACCATGATAACGTCTTCGACCACATCGTCACTAACCATCAAGTAAGATTGTGGTCAAACGCTAGATCAATACAGTATAAAAATATCCAGAAAGTGTATATTTGAGGTTCGATATAACATTACTGCGCAGCCAAGCTGAAAAACGATAGTATAAATTTGGAGTTATAGGCGCATAATTTACAGTAAGACTGAGTTATCATACCTCACAAAATTTCCATTTTCAAATCGGGTAACCTCTTTAGGGATTAGATCAAATAAGGTTTAGTAAAAAGTATTTACACTAACTTGGATTTTGCAATATAAAAATTGTGCTTTCTAAACGTAAAACTCAATTATAGATTTTACACTCTTATAAAATAAACTAAAAAGACCCTTATACACTGTGACTAAACGTTACTTTTGACGCTTTTTTTCTTTTGAGATAGGCAGAGACTATCCAATAACTACCAGAGATTATATATACATGTTTATTTCACTTATTCTACGAGTACATTCACATCATGCATGCTCATCAGTTGCAGTTGCTACTTGTTACTCTTATTATCGTTTTAATTCGGTATGTCGCGAGCAAGTCGAATATAGGTTTATCACCATTTTGTAACTAGCAATAAATTTTGAAATATTTCTTTAGGGTAAATTAAATAATTCAATTCAATTTAGGCATCATGGCTAATGCGTCAAGGCTCTAATTAGTAATGTAAAAATTAATTGCCTCCGATCGAAACGAATAGAGACATTACCGAGAAAAAGCGACAAGAAACTCAGTGCACGGTAATATTATCTATCCAGTATTCCATCTTCATAGAATGTTCAAAGCGACACTAACAAACCGAAACCTCCTACCCACTCGGTAATAGAGATTTTTTACAGTCGAATAAACCACTTATCCCTCATACCCTTCATAGAGCAAATTAGAAGCCTTTGAGTTTCAAATGAGCTGTAATCTTTTCAAGCGTCCTTCAATAAACCCTCATCTACTACAAACGCTTCAAACTCCAATAGCTTAAATGAAATCAGCACCTGTTTATTGGTTCCTGATCAATGATATTGTATGTTTATATGAGGTAGATGCGCACAAGCGCGCGGAAACTGAGGCGGCACAATTAAGTCAATTGTAGTAATGTTAATTACGACGCGTATTTCAAGCGCAAGTCTAAACATATAGCTATCCTTTTCTATATTATTTATACCGTATTATCTGTCGCAGTAAGCATGTTTATGTCGTAAAGGAACAAAATCTGAGCACCGCGCAGTATGAATATACCTCATCTTTCAATTCAATTTTCAATTTAATTTATTATCGTAAAAAGTATACAAATTCCACTTAAATATTGACGTGCAGAATCTACACTAAGAAGTGATTCTTGTGTCGTAGGTTCTGCATTACCTTCGATTGGTTCATTAAAGTAAGGTCCCAGAGGATGAATAAATTGTGTCCTTTAACTAATAAACGTGTGTGTGTGTGTGTGCATCTTTAGTAAAACATCATTGTTCCTTATACGATTACGTGCTTAGATTGTTTTGACGTTTATGTAGATACGAGTCACTCTTGGTGACATGAGGCTTCAAAGGCTTCAAGAAGTTTGTTTAGTATAGATATACTTTCTTAATGCGTACTGCCAAGGAATGGAACTCGTTGCCCGAGTCTGTGTTTCCCGATATGTACAATCCTGGAGTCTTCAAGTCGCGAGTGAATAGGTACTTTCTAGGTTTGCGTCCTAGATAACGTCATCACTTAACATCAGGTGAGACAGTTGTCAAACGCAAACTTATAATATGTAAAAAAAAAAATATAGGTACCCACATTTCGGTGACTGTGCCTTTTAAAAACATAATTAGGCACCGTTCCATAATTGTTAACCAAATTATAAAAGTGGTTTATGGTTTATTACTTTAACAACATGCTAAGCAGTACTTACGGGTGAATACAAAAAAAAATTTGAAGAAAATATTCGGCTATCAGTGGGACTTGAATCCACGACTACAGAATATCCCCCCTTCGCTTTGTCAATCTAAGCTATAGCAGCCTAGTGGCTGCTATAGCTTATCCTCCCGTCCACTACCCGGACGCTAGTGGTAGTCCACTAGCGTCCGAATGGACGGGAAAATTAAAAAAGTAACGGAATAATTTTACTTAATGACTATTGACAATTATAATGAGATCTTTATACTCTCTCAATATATCAGATAAATATTGTAATGGCCACTTTAGGGATCAATACAATAAAACTTAAACACCACACAAGTGAAACACTACAAGAGAAGAAACACTAATTCAGTAGCGAAGTGGTACTTTACGACCATTGTACCCTTGGTGGCCATTTTGTCGGCCCGTCGGTTTAAATAAGGTCGTTTTTATACGACGCGATTAGCTATACAGTACATACAGTTTATTCGGTGTATATACTGATTTGACTTTGATAAATACACTGAATAAACTGTAAACGTTCATTGTAATATATAATATACTATAGTGGACCCGACAGACGTTGTCCTGCATGCAGCGCCAGGAGAAATTTACTTTTTTTTCCGAATCTAAACCATCCAGGGCGCCAACCAAACGCATACATATTTCATTCAAATCGGTCCAGCCGTTTAGATTTCGAGCCGTTTACTCACGTACAGTAGAATTATATTATATATCGTGACATACTCACGTGCAGTAGAATTATATATGGTGGCGCGGCAATGCGATTATTTTAGTGGACTGTATTTGCGGAGCGAAATTAGGCTATTGGTGCTTCCGTAGGGAGTTCGGGCTGCAGCGGACAAGACGAAAGAATACAGCCCGATATGGATAGGAAATGCACTGACCTGATCCAAATCTCCTTCGGCGTGCCCACGAAGCTTCGGCGATGGGTACAAACAATGGCACTGCACACAGTTTTCACTTCAAAAGTTCACAATCCTATATTATCACTTATTTACTATGGTTTAATCACACTATAGGTACCACTTGCTTCCAGAGCGGTGCGGATGCGCTGCTATAGCGACGTGTGCGATGACGAGGCGATCAAAACGCGTATCGATTTTCTTAGCGTCACGAACGGTGTCTCAATTCATGAGCGGCGGCGTCTTACTCGCTTGCACTCGCGAGTCAGGCCGTGCGGGAGTAGGGAAGGGGAATAGGAGGTGAAGCACCAATAATTAACAATCACAGAATTTTAATATGGCGGCTAATGTAACGTTCGAAATGGCGCAACCAATATATAATATATAGATAATATAAAGATATTACAATCAACGCGGCAATATTTTCAGTTTATACAGTATACTCGTACGTATGACAGTCTAAACTCTTAACCGTTCACAAGTACTTTCAAATGAAAAAGTCAGTTGAAAGTCCTTTAAGCGTCAGGGTTTAGTATGGACACACCTGTCTCATTTTGACTGATATAACAGCCACTATACTATTACATAGTACTAATATAACTAACTATCAGCGCCCCGCAGTGTCACCCGCATGGATTACCGTTTTCCCGCTAGCTCAATTATCCCACGGGAACTATACTTCTTCCGGGATAAAAGTAGCCTATGTGTTAATCCAGAGATCAAACTATATCTATACCAAATTTCATGGAAATTGGTGTAGCCGTTTGAGAGTGAAGAAGTAACAAACATAAACACATACACACAAACTTTCACATTTATAATATTAGTAGGAAGTAGGATGAAGCTGAGCAAAAGTAGTTTTGACTGCTCATACCAGTCAAAACTTTCGTTGGATAGCAACACGGTACACTTCACAATAGTTCCTCTTAGGGCTATGGGCAAGTCCGTTCGGCACAACTAGTACAGCTTACACTGTTAGCTCGTTCGCTCGCTCGCTAGCTATAGCTTGGCATTAAAGTCGACCCTTCTGATGGTATATAGAGGGCAGTGTGGGGCGGGTGCTTACGGGTACAGCGCAGTGACATTGCCATGATTTTCATATGTTAAACTAGCTGTGCCCTGCAGTTTTACCCGCATGGTGATGATTGATCATGATGATGAAAGATGTATATGTGTTATTCCAGGACCTGAAGTATCTACATACCAAATTTCATTCATATCCGTTTTTGATGATGTATATGATGAAAATAAATCTATGTGTTAATCCAGGATATAATCTATCTCCATACCATTTTTCATCCGAATCTATTTATTTACCCGTCCAAGTGTAAAAGAGTAATAAACGTACATCCACACATCCACTCACAAACTTTTGCATATATAATATTAGTAGGATAATCCATCTATTTTCATGATAAAATACTAAATGAGTTATAGACGATTTACTTTTCAACCAATTGATTACCGATAATTGATTAATTCGGTATTTCACAATAAGCCATTTGTACATTTCAGATGAACCATTTTCAATAATATTTTGTTTGCGGCAACGGACAAGCTAAAAGTTGTTTTTACATTTTAAAACTTAAGGTGGTATCGTACTGTGTAAACGCAGCTTTAGCAAACGTAAACTAAGCTTATTTAGTGAGATGTTATGCAAATTTGAAATGGGTTTAAAGTTAAACTTAAGTTTCCGGTAGCGACGCTCTAACATTTTGAATTATGTGTTTGAGTTTAAGTAGCTTATATGCATACCAGGAACAAAACACCACAGAACACAAACCATATTAAGTATGCGACAGAACATCTAATACAATGTAGTAGGTATCAATCATTCGCTTCAAAGAAGTGCGACCACAAACACTGTAACACGGGAATTTTATATATTACTAGCTGCACCTCGCGGTTTTACTCGCGTGATTAAGCTTGATAATGATGATGAAAAGTAGCCTATGTGTTCTTCCAGGGCCTAAATATCTACATACCAAATTTCACCTAAGCCTATCAATGTGAAAACTTGAATATGATTGATGATAATGATGAAAAGTAGCCTATGTGGGTTATTTCTGGACCTGGGGCCGTACCATCAACTTTTACAAAACCATCATGTTTCAAGAACGTCATACTTCAAGCTTAAAGTAATAATGCTCAGATTCGTACCATGAACGTCTTAAAACATTATTGTTTTAATATCGCTCAGTGACGTGTAGAATGAACGAAGAAACATTCCTGCTGTAAGGGCAAGCGAGACAACATTATATTTTCATATAGCGTTGTCGCTTTCGTTGGCGCTGGCTCATGGTACGCTTTGAGTGAACGAAATAGAGGTTTACGTCACAAAACTGCTTAGTCTAAACAACATTAAAGTAACATTGCTTATGTGGCCTTGTGGTACGAAAATTCAAAGTAAGATTACAATAATACTGCTATAAGAGTTGGTGGTAGGCCCCCAGAAGTATCTACATATCAAATTTCATCCAAAGTCGTTTGAGCGTGAAGGAGTAACAAACATCAGTAACAGAGAAGACGCCACGAAGGAGAGTTCTACGCTCTTGTCGCCGCCCGGAGCTGAACCACTGAAGATGTCGACCGCAGTGATCGACAAAATGTCTGAAATACAAGTTTCATTTAGACAACGGTCAAGCAGCCCGGAAGCAATACATACAACATGCAACGCTGGCCGTGATAGCCTTAGAAATTAGATTATTTTTTGTTTGATAGAGTATACTTCCGACGTGGTGCCATTTTAATTTCATCAAAATCGGTCAAGCCGTTATTTGGATGACTTCCTTATTGATGGTGAAGAAAAAAAGAACATCTATAATGACAATTGATCGATCCCGTGAGTGGCAACTGTCACTTGAAAGTGTACAAAAAAAATTAACACAAAATGGAACCGACTTCAACACTCAAAAGTGTAAAATTACTTGTCGAAGTCAGTACCACGAGCCCAATATTTTGATAATAGTTCCTTTTGAACTATCATGGTACCGACATCAAAAAGTTATTTGACACTTTCACAAAATCGGCTCCATTTATTGGTAAACATTTTTTGCCTTGCAATTTTTTAAACGTAAATTTAACCTTGAACCTAATCAAACATTAATAATAAATTATACAATAATTTGTTTGGCTATTACTACGCGTGTTCACAAACACTAATTAGTGATATTTTTTGAAAGTCTTGTTTGCAGAGGTTGAAAAGTTTATTAACTACGAAATGGTACTTATCTTCTCCAAATGTCACTTATTTACCCCGGCTCTGCCCATGAAGCAGGCAGTTCGGCTCGAATCCCAATCTCCGTTACCCTAAATGTGGTGCAGAATTCCGTTTTCCTGTTTGCCAACGTTCCATATAGTTCCGTGCTAACGTTTGCGATAGAATCGTGCTCTCCACATCCTAACCACAGTATAAATATGTAACAGTGAACCAACGTAAACATATTAGTAAAAAAAAAACAACCGGTTGCACTCTCGGATTGCCGGCAGAAGTGAAAACTTGAATATGATTGATGATAATAATGAAAAGTAGCCTATGTGTGTTATTGCTGGACCTGAATTATCTACATATCAAATTTCATCCAAATGCGTTCAGCTGTCCTGGCGTGACTGAATAACAAACATCCATCCATACATCCATCCCAACTTTCAGATTTATAATATTAGTGGGACACATAGAATTAACACGATGACGCTTTTTTTAAACAATGAAATCTTTCCTATTTATAATATCGGCGTTTTGATAACCGAACTCAATAATACTTATATACTTATATAATAACCAAACGTCATAGCAAATAAAACTACCTACTAACAAAAATGTACCTTATTCGTAACATATTTAAGTTTATATTTCAATGGCGGTCTACTCTCCCTCCGTCGTACGATCTGGCGATCTGACGCGAGTTTAACATTTTTTCCACATATAAAATTGCACAACGCCGCCAAAGAAGTTTTCACTTCAAAAATATAATGTATACATAAAGTTTGTGAAGTTGTAAGGGGTAATCTCAGGATTATACTGAACCAATTTAGAAAATTATTTTACCAATAGAGAGCCACGCTATTTGTGAGTGTTATTATTATTATTTCATCATCACCATTTTCATCGCCACGCGGTTACACCGCGTGGCGCAGCTCCGTGGTTAGTTAGTAGCAGTAGTAGTAAATAAAATTGTCGCTGCTACTTTTTATTAGCACTTTTTTTTTATTTGAATAGCATATTATAACTATCAGTAAAATTTTTGTTATGCATCCGTCGAATATTGGCAAATTTGAAAACTAGTGGAATATAGTGGAATTCAAATGGTGGAAATTTTATTTACCGAGGAGTCCAACAAACGCTCGGTAGAAAGTCCACTGTGAACATAGTAGCCGAAGCAGGAATCACTGTCTCAGTTGGAGCGTAGCGGTATTCAACTCACTGTCATTAATCTAGTAACACTGTGACACAGAGAAATGATAGTTTGTATATGTTAGGTGCGTTATTCAACTTTTTATACGACGGCGATACCATGATTATGATGCTATTTATTCATATTTTGGACACAAAAGACCGACTATCAAGTTATGCACACAAACTGCTGTGGCAGCTTCAGAACGGGAGGCGTGCCTAGATCAGATAGTATTAGTGCGTCAATTGGCGTTATCGTTTAGCTGAAACTTTTGAAAATCTTGTGTTTCAGAAAAAAAAGCTGAAACTATGATGCACGTTAATTTTATACTTTTTTTATCAGCGTCAACATATCCCACTTTAGTTTACTTATACTGTGTTCGAGTCAAACGGGAACACATCGCATCGCATCAGACTGTGATTCTGTATGGCATGTACCAGTGGAGCGCTCAGGAAATTATCTAATGCATAAACGGATGAAGATTATTTTTATATGCTACATTGGTACGTCGATTTCTGGGCCATTGCACTATTTAGGACTGAACTCTGGACGAAAATGGTAAACGATACCTATCTAATGTTAGGACTTCGTCGCTAAACGATAGATATGCTAGTACTTCCGTAGCTAGTTTTATATTTTTAAAGTATCGTTTTGACTAGGAAACAGAACGACGTAATTTACAAACGATAAAAATTTTTTTACAAAAAAATGGAACTGACTTCAACACTCAAAAGTATTAAATAGTTTGTTGAAGTCGGTACCATGATAGTTCAAAAGTAACTCCTATCAAAATATTGTGGTCATGGTACCGACTTCGACAAGTTATTAAATACTTTTGAGTGTTGAAGTCGGTTCCATTTATTTGTAAAAAATTTTTTTTTTACGATTTTTAGTGACCTTTGTTACTCATGGGATCAATAATTGTCATTGTGTTGTAGGTATATTCACCGATGTCTTCACCCGCTACTATAATATCGTGTAGGTATTAATTAGCACGCATTTTTCAGTTTTTGGAGTGTAACTAGAAGAGTGCTTGTCCAATTTTGATGAAATTTAAACGGAACCACACGGGCTACTAGAGCACGAGCACTAGCTTTGAAATAAAAACGATCAACATCGGTTCACCCACTCGGAAGTAATGCGGTAATAAACATAAAAATAAACATACGGGTCGCATTGAGAACCGCCTCCTTTCTTTGAAGTCGGTTTAAAAAAGAATGTCCTGCTTGTATGTGTATGTGACCCAATAAAATTTAAATCTCTGAGGTTACAAGTACACTCCCGTACAAAACACTTTTACTTTCGCTACCCTTATAACTCAAAAATATCTCTAACAGAAGGGTATTCTCTGTGATAACGCCTCTTATTGTGATTCTAGTCACGCGCCATTCGTTGTTAGGACGAAGTTATAACAGATGTTATTTTCGTAATGAACGCTATAACGGTAATAGCGGTGAATGCAATTTGTAATATAACTAGCAATAACGAGACGAATAGGTAATTTCTGTGATTAAATTAAATATCATCCTGAATCTACCTCCTAACGATTCTTAATAATTAACATTTGCTGTGTATTAATTATTACAGTCACAATTGTATATGTATATAAGTATATATATCAGTCATCAGGTTACCATAGTACAGGCTCTGCTTAGTTTGGGACCTGAAGACCTTGTGTGAATGTTAATAAATAAAATAAATTATCTTATGTATTTACAACTAACTGCACCCCGCGGTTTCGCGCGCGTCGACTACGTTTTTTCCGCAATCTAAATTATCCCACGGAAACTATACTGTTCCGGGTTAAAATTAGCCTATGTGTTATTTCACAAACTTTCGCCTTTAAAATATTAGTGTGTTTCTTAGATTACTCTTTTATTCCGGGACCAGAAGTATCTATATACCGAATTTAATCCAAATCCGTCTAAAATGTAATCAAAAGAGTAATTAAGATTAAAAAAAAGTATACAAACTTGAAATAGGAATAATTGTTTTTAGATCGGATAGGAATGAGAACTTTACGGTTGAAATAGTCTGCGTTTACTTTAGTAGTTCTGACGATATTCCTTTCGTAAACACAAAATAAACTTATCCGTATTTGAAAAAATATTTATCTACATAAAAATCGAATCCTATCCGAAATTAACATAAAGTATTTTTTTATCCTGGATAAAAACAAGATTCAGCAAGAAATCGAGAAAAACGCGAATGAAGCCACCGGGCTTAGCTAGTTCTAATAAATCTCATAAGACATATTCTAGTAACGGCAAAAATACAGGAATTTCTCGCGATCGCGACAGACAGATGGCGTGGCGGTCGCTGGCAAAACGAAGATTTACTACATTCTGGGATGCGTGCTCTATCGGCACAGAAAAACTATTGAGTCGCTGATATTTTTGAATTATTTTTCACTTGTAATCTTGCGTTTGATCACTATCTTATGTCGGTTATTGATGTAAATGAGTAATCATGTGGTCGAAGGTAGGATTGGAGAATATTTTTCAAACTTGAGGGCGGTCGGTAGATTGGTGTGTACTGGAAAGTACCAAAACCAAAGCATGGTGGTACCATGCTTTGGTTTTGATAACGATGTTACTAGTTTTTACGCGTATAAATTGTATTGTCACTTAACTTTGCATCACTGTTTGCATTCAAACTTAAATAAAATAAGTAAAATAAATTTGAAAAGCTCAGCTGAGGGCGGGATTTGAACCAGCTACTATCAGGTTTACAGCGATTGGCAACAGCCTTTTCTACAGCTTTGAATTATCTCAATTTTTATTTTAGATAAGTATTACCAGTATTAGTAGTACCAACAAACAAACTAAGATGAATCTATAAATTATTTTTTGCAATAGAAGCCAAAAATGAGCTCTAGTTTTATAACGTTATTTTATCTATTTATGAAATACTAGGGTGTTACCACTCTGATAGTGAATCACACTAATAATATACTAGCTAATGATTCTTTGTCGTTCGTATGTTTGTTGAACGCATTTGCAAGAAATTTGGAATGAAGATAGCTAACCCTAAAATATCACATAGGCTACTTTTTATGCCGAAAATATTTAATGTTCCCTTAAAATTAATGGAAGCTACAAAAATCGCCAATACTACGTATCATTCCACCGCGGATGACACCGCGGGGCGCAATTAGTATAATAATGTTTTCTATATTTAGAACAATATAGCATTTCTCACTTTTTTAATTATTATAAGCTTACGTTTAACTGTCTCATTTGATTCAGCAATGCTTTGATTTATCATTTTTTTACTCTAGACTACAAGAGAAAATTAAAAGAATATACTAAATTATTAAAATATTTTTATACTTTATGAGCAGCTCCATCGGTTGCCTTGTGCAAGCATGAAATTGATCTGTGTTCCCGAACCACGGACGTGAAGTCCCACATCGACGTAGTCACTGACTCACCAGAACCTAAGCTTGCTTAGTGCCTCTCAACTCGACAAGTACTGAATAAGTAGCTACGTATTTCATGAAATTCTGTACACATTTTGTACACAACTTCTTTGAAGTTGTTTTATCGAAAAGTGCTTTAAAGTGGTTAAAGATTCGTACAGCTTATAAAGGTACCAAATTTTTTGTAAGTAGTCTAAGTTATATATTTATATCTATGCTGAAAAACAGCGCAGTCTATTTTCACCCAGTGAAATTAAACTCTGCACATGCTGAGCATAGCCCTTTTGCCTTACATGTAATGTTTCTGTCATGTCTTTGTAATTGTGTTGTAATTTGTGCTAATATTTGAGGCAATAAATGAAATTTTATGTTTTATGTTATGTTTTTATATCTAATATCTATCTACAACTGAGTTCGAACTGTTTGAGGAGAAAAAATCGGCTACTAGCTGGTTTTAAATCCACTACTACAGAAGTTCCGCCTAGCATGACGTTAATGCAATGAACTGTACAATTTTTAATCCATATCTAATCGACCTAAAGGTCACTCATCCAATGCCACCAAGTAGTATGTGTTTTAAACCAGTTGATTGGTTAAGATAGCTTAAATAATTATAATAAATAAATTCGTTGACAAAAGCACTTCTTGTCCTTATCCCGTGGGATATTTGAGATACAATCATTAATCAAAGTAAACCTTTCAACGAGCAATTCTTGTATATATGTATATTTATAATCTGAATCTCGGAAACGGCTTCAACGACTTTCATGAAATTGTATATATTGGTATAAAGGGGGTTTCGGGGGTGTTAAATCGATCTAGCTAGGTTCTTTTTTAGAAAACGTCGTTTCATCCCGGTTTTCAGGCACAGAAAAACTGCTACAATATCATGATCATATGACTCTTTCTGACATCTATTGGCGAGTAGTAACACTATTATTTTTATAAACTGTTTTACCATCACAGCAATAATAAAACTACTTGAAAATAGATGGCGTTGTTTAGCGACAATAAGCTAAAGTGTGTTTTGTATGAGGTTAGACTAAGAAAGTCAATTTATTGTTTACTTATATTATTGAAAAACTGAGCAAAGCTCGGTACTTGCGTATCCAGGTACTTTAAAATAAAACGAAACGTTTTCTCGCAAGTAGCTTGGCCCATAAAAATCCTCGACTTAAGAAGCAGTATCACTTAACCCCACTTTTCGCGCTTCATAGCTCCATTCCCTAAAATGGGCGATAAATGTAATAAACTCTTATTCAGCAGCATCATTACAAAACCATTATGAATTGCCATATTAAAGAGACTTAACCTCCCAACATAAAAAGTTTTACGCCGTTTCCCGCAATAAAGTATGATACTCGCGCAATTTATTTGCGAGGAAATCTGGCGTCTAATAAAGAGTGTTCGACATGTGACGGTTCTCTCGAAAAATAGCACTTTTCCTTAAAACAAAATCCTAAAAGCGAATACGTAAGCGTTAACAGTTTTGACATAGCACAAGGAGGCGCTCGATTTGGGTTGGTGGGTTGTGACATGGTGGTGGAAAGGAGCGTTTTTGAAGTGAAAACGTCTTTAGGCGCGTTGAATACTTTTTGAGTGAACAAAAGACATGAAACTCGCGTCATCGTCACCGCATGCTTTTCATGAGCTATGTGTATACTGTGTGTATGTGTATTTTGAGGGTGAACAAAAAGCGGGAAACTCGCGTCATCGTCACCCCACGCTTTTCATGAGCTATGTGTATACTGTGTGTGTATGTGTATTTTGAGGGTGAACAAAAAGCGTGAAACACGCGTCATCGCCATCGCACGCTTCCATTTAACTTCCATGTTTTTTTCACTTCTATCAGTAGTCCCCGAAGACTGCCCCTTTGTTTTTTTTTATTTTTATAATACACTAGCCGCGGAACGCGGTTTCGCCTGCATGGGCTACGATTTCCCACTACCTCAGTTATGCCACGGAGACCGTATTTTTTTTTTTTCCTTTTTTATGAATAAGTTAGTCTAGTCAGTAGTCTAGGTGTTATTTCTGATCTATCTGTATACATTCTTATAATGGACACAATCAATGCCTGCCATCACGCGTCTGCCCTACCTCGGCCGCAGTGGGCCCAAACTCCCTGCACAAGCTGGACTACACTATTTGTGGAAATTGCCACTAGGTAGCAGTAATTTATCCAAGGTATGACCAAGGAGTTTGTGTAACTCAGTTGATTAGTTAAGATTGCAGGTATCAACTCTGCTAAAGTGCTTCCAAATAACAATATATAAACATACAAGCTTTTGACTGGCCGGTTGGCGTAGCTGGTAGCACTCTGCCTTCTGCGCCTCTAGTCCCGGGTTCGATTCCCGGACGGGTCAAACATTTGTGTGTGTGAACATGTCTGTTTGACCTGTGTCTGGGTGTGTATATGTATATAAGTATATATATCAGTCATCAGGTTACCATAGTACAGGCTCTGCCTAGTTTGGGACCTGAAGACCTTGGATTGACCTTGGACGGATTTGGATAAAATTTGGTATGTCTATACTTCAAGTCCCGGAATAACACATAGGCTACTTTTCATCAATATCATCATCATAAATAATCACCACGTGTTTAAAACCGCGGGACGTAGCTGGTACCTTGTATAATTTATAACAGTTTCTCTTAATAAAGCTACAATTTATATGTGTAGTTATTTCAAATATAACATTTTATTACAATCAACGTCGGTTGTTTGCTGCCGATTTTGTAGTGACTAGGATATGGAGTTTGCATACCTAATTGTCTTAATAGAAAACTAGTATAAAAATTGGGTTGCACTCCGGCAGTGCTGGCAGAAGTGAAAACCTGCAGTTATGTAGTAAAATACATTATTCATTTATTGCGCTATCGTACACAAACAAAAAATGGTCGTGGATCGCACCAACAAACTGGAGCTCAGTGGGACATTAAACCTCGAAATTGTTAAAAACTTTATTTACCTGGGCTCTAGCATCTCTAACACTGGCTCTTGCGATACTGAAGTGCGAAGAAGAATAGGAACGAAGCCAAAAGCGCAATGGCCCAGCTGTCAGGAATATGGAAAAACAGACACATCAGAAATTCCACTAAAATGAGACTGGTCAGGAGCCTTGTATTCTCCATATTCCTATACGGCGCAGAAACATGGACACTAAGGGCAAACGATGGAAAACGTTTAGACGCTCTCGAGATGTGGTGCTGGAGGAGAATGTTACGCATCCCCTGGACTGCGAAAAGAACAAATATATCAAAACTCAAGGAACTCAAAGTGACTACAAGGCTGTCATCGATCTGCCTTCAA
This sequence comes from Apeira syringaria, assembly GCA_934044485.1. NCBI lineage: Eukaryota > Metazoa > Arthropoda > Insecta > Lepidoptera > Geometridae > Apeira > Apeira syringaria. The sequence goes on along the minus strand of OW203670.1, from coordinate 7,301,144 downwards.
TGAGTCCTTGAGTATTTCGGTCACATAGCTCGGAAAAAAGCCGAAAACTTAGAAAAGCTTGTTGTCAGCGGTAAGATCGAGGGGAAAAGGCCACGAGGTCGTAGTCCTTTACGTTGGTCGGATCAGATCCGCACCACTCTCAATACCAATATGCACGAAGCTATGCACACTGCCGAAGACAGGTCAAGATGGCGTAGTATCGTCCGCCGAAAAGTGATTCATGGAGGGGGTCACGACCCTCAGCACTGAGGAAAACGACGCGAGGAGGAAGGACGATAGAGCATACAATAGAACGATGTCAAAATCAACATGTTAAACGGGCAAGCGAGGTGATTGCGGTCTGCTTCAAAAAGGGCGTATTATATCTACCAACAAACGAAAATCATCCTTATTCGTAACACATTTAAGTTTAAATTTCAAATTCTCCGTCTTACGAATTTTCGACGTCACGCGCCTCAAGAATTTTGCGATCACGTGTGCTGACGCGAGTTTAACATTTTTCACCATTATCATTGCACAACGCTGCAAAAAGTTTTCACTACAAAAATTACGTAGTTCCGTATTTAAAAATACCTCTCCACTCCGGCCGCAGCCTAACTAAACCCAGTGATTATGCGAAATAACCGACAATCGCAAATGGAAAAAGGAATGGAATTGCAATCTATTCGGGCTTATTGCGTGTCCGGATATTCGCTCAGTTAACGCCCCTTTACGCCCTCAGTGGGGATTTTCTAATCTACGTTATTGGTTGTGGGTGGACTATGACTGGTTGTTTTTACCTGGTTATGCTAAAAAAGGCTTATACCACTTTCCACTTGGTTATTTCTAATTTAAACGCAATAATCTATAAATATGACCAACTTTTTAACCGAATTCAAAAAACTAAGGTTACTCAATTCGACCGTGCAAATGTTTTTTTTATGTGTGTTCCCGGATAACTTCTTTGTTTATGAACCGATTTCGATGACTTTTTTTTTGCTTGATAGTGTATACTTTCATGGTGGTTCCATTTAAATTTTATCAAAATCGGACGAGCGGTTTTTGAGTTACACTCCAATAACTGAAAAGTGCTTGACATACCTCGAAGATATTATAGTCGCGGTTGAAAACATCGATGCACATACACAATGACAAATTGATCCCGTGAGCAGCACAGGTCACTGAAAAGGATGAAAAAAAATTTTTACCAAAAAATGGAACCGACTTCAACACTCAAAAGTGAGAAATAACTTGTCGAAGTCGGTTTCACACTCAACTTTAGGATTCCTTTTGTCGCGGGAGGTTTCGACATACCTTTTGACCACTACCACGCCTGATGGTCAGTGAAACCTTCGTCGAGGGTGTAATTACTCTAGACCTAAAATGCTTACGCTTATGCTTTAGTGCCGTGGTGGTACCGGCCTAGAATAGTACTCCCCCATCTCTTCCCGCGGGTGCCGTAAGAGTCGGCTAAGGGATAACGTACCAGGAGGTGGGCAGCAGCGCCTTCTGAGGATCGGAAATCATACTGCGCTCGCCAACCCGCCTGCCAAGCGTGGCGAGTATTGGCAAATCCCCCCTATATGGGGGAGGCATACGTCCAACAGTGGACGCACATAGCTGAGAAAAGAAAAAAAAAGAAAATGCTTACTGGCTGTCGAGGAGCAGTCCTCGACAGCCAGTAAGCATTTTCTTTTTTTGTCATGAACACACTGTATAAGTACTGTCAGTTTTTTTAAAAATTTGAGGATTCTAGCTAGCCTGGCAGGTACTAGAAGGTACGGTTACCACTATGCTGGGAATTTGACAACGAATTTAAAATCGATGCTCTACATACGATTTATAAATCAGAGGACATTATTGATACTTCAAAATGTTGATGATTACGTCACTAAGATTACGCCTAGCGCTGATTTTCATTTGTCATCATACAAACAGCCAAACAACCATGTGTCCGTGCCCACATCTGGCACCTGCAGTGACCCACATATCAATCACGGCACAGTCAAATTCATAGATAAAGAACTAAAGGTAGCGGCACGTAAGTGTAGCGCTGAGCGAAATGTGGAATATGCTCCAAGTAGGTGCTGGCGCGCGCGCAAACATTAGCTAGCCAACCGGTGCTACGCATGCGCACCCTTTGAACCTCTAGCCCTCCTGTGATACCTATTCTTTACTTTTGCGCAATAACGGTCACCGCTACAGTTTCGTGCCGCTACCTGTACTGAGAGTCGAGTTACATAACTTGACTGAATTTACGCTGACATAAAATGATGATGGAGACAGCTACGGAGTTATTCATTCATGTGAGTCTTTTCCATAAAGTGCACATACAATAGAGTTAGCTTTTATTCACCACCCTCACAGAGGCGCCTCTGTTGCCGTCTGAAGAGTGCGTTCTTTGACAACTTAGTTGTAAATAGCAAAATAATTTACACTGAACACGACGATTTTCACGAGTTTCAATTGATACATATAGAAAAGAGTTTAAGTGGAATAGTTTTGTTTGCATTAGCTAAACGATACAAAAATATAATATAATTATAATAATGTAATTAATATTAATATAATTATATTATAATTATACTATATGATGTTGAATAACTCACGTATACATATATATTGGATATTTTGTGCAAAGCCTTAATAAGCATTTTTTATAGATCATTGCATAAGCATCAATAGATCATACTTACATTCTATTTTTTTTAAGGATGAACTTGGCTGCTTATAGCTTTTGAACCCATGACTACTGACTCTCAGTACGAGATACGGCTTAAGAAATATATAACCTCATCTGTTATTTACTTATGACACTGATTATAAGTAGATTCATAAAATGCCTAGCTAAATCCCGGAAATATACCGATTAATAAAATCAACTTGAATATTGAACAGAGTTGCCTAGTATTTTTTAAATTTATACTAAATTTATTGCTTATCCAACAGTATTAGGTTGCCTGCTTAAAACTGTGTCATGTTCATGGTTGCTTAGATTTTTGAAAGTTCAGATTGAAGCGCGATTAGAGAAAGTGACAGATCAGCGTTGCGCGATAGCGCGCGCAACTAGCGCCCTACTCCGTGTCGAAAAACAAGGACGTAGAGATTTGTATAATTATTGAGTTCTTTAACAGTATAGCTAGAGCTTAGCTCGGCAACACATGTACAATTTGTCCATCTATATATTACCAAACATTTAATCTATAGTCGGTTGTGTATAAATAAATAACGATGACTATTTTAAAGTTTTATTTCTTGTGGAAATATACAGCAAAAATTATCACACGTAAAAGATGCAAAGAATGACGTGCGCTCTGCGTATTATGTCGCTGTGCACTGCGGCAGGCGAACGAGCGATGTCGCCGGGCCGGCCGGCGGCCGCTTGACGTTTTGCATTGTTCTCGTGCGCCGCGCCGCGTTCACATTGCGTCTGCGCAGGTGCCTGTCCACATTAGTATTAAATGTGGTTCCACCACAAATCCTTTTCATGAATAAATAATAGATGTATATATTTCTTAAACCGTATCTTAGGCTATATGTGTGTAATTAAAATGAATGAACAAATTCTGACGGCTAGTTGAGTGCTACTATAGCTTTATAAATTTATTTTTTGATTAATTTGGATACGGTTTTTTTCATCTTCATTTATTTAGCGATCTAGGAAATAAATAACGACAAGCGTAGTTTGATTGCCCAGTATTAATTTCTTAAGCTCGGCATCTTAAACTCAATACTAATATTCGTAATAAATGTATCATGTTATTTCATTTCATAAAAATTGTCAAAGTAGCTGCTGAAACCAATTGTTATATTTGTGAAACAGATTTTCAGTCTTCATGTATAATGAAGTGCCTTAGAGCCTACAACTAAGACGTTCATATTATTTATTTATGATGACATCTTTCCTGGAAAATCAAACCTGGTAAAGTATCTTCCAGCAATAACCAAATTAGCAATTTACTTTAACACGGCTAGTAGGTGTAGTAATAAAAGCTACGAAAAAAACAAAACTTGAAACTTAAACCTTATGTCGTTATTCAAATAAATTACAAGCCATCATCCCACTGGACAGTGCCAGTAAAATTTTAGCAAAACACTTCTTGTAATTAAGAAAGTAATTGTAGAGAGTAATGCTCAAAATCTTCTACTACTTACTAACGGAAAAGCTATATATGTAGCTCCCAGTATTCATTGAGTTAGTCAATTACCAGATCCCCCGTTCTACGTGGTTAAAATTTGGCCTCACCAGAGAACGCATCTAAGCTGGTGTAAAATTAGTTAGAACAAAAGAAGTCCGGTTCCGGTTCAAAGACAATCCGTACCCAGTGCAGCTGAAACTCGGTTTATTACGGACAATACGGCGACCAAGATTTAGGGGAAGATTTTGAGAGATTAAATGTTTTTATATCGGTAGAAACATAGTAGGGTAGGCATAAATTCGAAATGTAATAAAACACTAATAACTAATTACAATACTGCAGCTACTACAAAAATATTTGAGCAATCCACTAGCTATTGGTAGCCTATAGATAACTCAAATGTTCTAACCCGCTACCGGCCGGCAGCGTGCCCAGAATGCTAGCAGTATTGCCACGTTGAATTAAATAGAATTAAAATTATTAATTTTAATTAGATGTAATTTTAATTATATTAAATTAATAAAGGTTTATTATTGTTTATGTTATGTTTATTATTATTTATTTATACTTATTTGGATGAAGTTTGAATGAGACCACCACGGAAGTAAGTATGCTCTATCAAACATAAAAAGAATCGTCATAAACGACGAAGCTATCCGCGAACACACAAAGAAAAATATATGTACGGTCAAATTGAGTAACCTCCTTTTTTTGAAGTCGGTTAAAAACCACGTCAGTTTTAATAAAAAAAAGGTTATAATGAAGCATGGTTTAGAGTTTGTATAAGTTAGCTTGTCCTAAATGCCACTTAAGTTTTGGTCACTAGTCCCTCAGACCGCGGTCTAGTAGACAGTACGTACTGAGGCGGACGTGTCCCCTTTTGCCTCAGGTGCTATCTCCTCTCTCTCAATGCTACTTAGCTTTTAGTTTATTATCTTATCTTTATATATTTAACAGCCTTTAAGAAATACACCAAGAAAGGCCAAAACTTACAAAAAATAAAGATGTTTGCAAATACAACTTGCGAAATAAGGAAAAAATATTTATACCTCAAATCAGGTTAAAAAAGGTACAAAAACAAGGAGTGTTTAATAAAATTGTTGTCTATAATAAACTATCGATTAGCGTTACTAAATAAAACATAAGCGAATTTAAAAAAATACTTAAGCTATTTTTTGAATGCAACCCAATTTATTCAATAAATGAGTTTATGAGTTTAAGACTGACGGAATCTTCATTCTGGTTCATTCTGGATGAGTCTATTTAAAGAATTTAGAAAAAATTTGGTGCTTATTATTCAGTTTTTTTTTTTTTTTTGTTCTATGTATTTCAAACATTTATTTTATATTCATTTAATTTTTTTTTTTTTCTCAACTTGACATATACTATTCTTTAGGTTATGACTAAAGTAAATGATAATAAAAATAAATCATTTATGACACATTGTAACTTGACATGCCTAATGTAACATTCCCTGTTATAAGACCAATAAATGATTATACTTTTTACTTTTACTTTATCTTGAAATTATTGTTTCTTTTCAAACTAGCTAACCCGACAGACTTTGTGGGTCATAAATATCACACTGTTCTAAGAGATAGGGAGTAATTATTCACCTATTGAATTGACTTCCTTTTTGACATTAATCCGCCTCAGAAACAACTTCAAATAACAATTTGTTCCACGGAATAATTTGTGCTTGTTTCTCATATTTTATGTGAATACACGTAGGATTAATTCATCCCTTCATGTGCATTGAAAGTTGACTCACAGAGTTTAAAAGCCTACATAATAGTATTGCGATATTGAGGCAACCGATAATATAATTATCAAAAAGGGATAACCCTTTTTGATAATTATACTATCGGTAAAAATCCATGAAAGTATAAACTTTCAGGGTTTTATTATCCCTGAAAGTATCAACTTTCAGGTGATCAGGATAATAACTCAATGGTGAGAGCGTTGGCTCTCAAATTGACGGACACTGGCTTGAATCCCACCAACGGCTTGAGCTTCTGGGGAAGGTAACACTGTTGTTTTTGTTCCACGGAATAATTTGTGCTTATTTCTCATATTTTATGTGAATACAAGTAGGATTAATTCATTCCTTCACGTGCATTGAAAGTTGACTCACAGAGTTTAAAAGCCTACATAATACTAGTGCGATGTTGAGGCAACCGATGATATAATTATCAAAAAGGGATAACCCTTTTAAATAATTATATTATCGGTAAAAAATCCCTGAAAGTATAAACTTTCAGGGATTTTTTTAAATCTTTGATATATCAATGGTGAGAGCGTTGGCTTTAAAATTGACGGACACTGGTTTGAACACCACCAACGGCTTGAGCTACTGGTGAAGGTATCACCGTTATCAAACACCTAGTATTGTGGTAGGATAATTTTGAGTACCCGCCTGGCTAGCTACTACCCTCAAGTTTGAAAACTGTCACCACACACATAGTGTGCTCAGGCAGCAGTCCTTGAAGGGCCAGTAAGCATTCTAGGCCTAGCATGATAACATCTTCAACCAAATTGTCACTGAACATCAACTGAGAAAGTGGTCAAACGCGAGATCTATACGGTATAAACAGAACTATCAAATCACATACCTGTTCACTCATGTCTTGAAGATGCCCAGATTGTATCCATGTGGAAACACAGACTTAGGCAATGAATTCCACTCATTAGCTGTACGCACCATGAATGTGGAAGCAAAACGCTTCGTGCGACAGGTTGGTACATCTACCATATATAGATGTCGCAATGCTGTCCGTCTGGTCCTTCTTTGATGGAATGGGGAAGGAGGAATCAAGTTATCTAGCTCCAGAGCAGACTCCCCTAAATGTGTCCGATAAAAAACCGATAAACTAGCGACTCTACGTCGGTGCTGCAGGCTTTGTCCTTGTGGAGATCAATAGGATAGGCCTATCAATAGGTGTGGATGTTTAACGGCAGACACAATGATGATGATGATATATATACAAATAATGCAACAAAACTTGCGCAAGAAGGATAAACGCGTATCAAAAGGAGGTTGAGAATATATTGTAAAGTATTATGGGATTTTATACCCTATGTCACGTATTTCACTGGTATGTTTGTCCAAAATAAAAGGAAAAGTTAATATTCGCCGGTCAAATCCTCTAATGCCTTGAAAACCTCCCGCCAGGCCTAAGTCCCTTTAATTCAAGTAGGTTTTCATACAGTTCTGTTGAGAAATATTAATCTAGTAAAGCACGTGACTCTGGCTGTTATAATAAGGAATGGGCTTTTCTTATCGAAATGGTATATCCGTCAGAGACACATGTAAAATAATTAAATAATTATTCAGAATAACAAAAATCTTGGAATATATATTCATTATTAAAAGGCAAAGACTATTTATTTTCCTTGTTAAAACATAGATACATAGCATCACACCCTTTTTTCGGAGGGTTGGACGGATGGATGGATGGATGGATGGAGGGATGGATGTTGTTACTCTTTCACGCAAAAACTAATGAACGTATTTGGATGAAATTTGGTATGAAGATAGATTAGACCCTGGAATAACACATAGGCACACATACTTTTATTCCGGAAAAGTAAAGAGTTCCCGTGGGATAATTCTGGTAACGGGATAACCGTAATCAACGTGGGTAAAAGCGCGGGGCCCTACTAGTATATTGCATTGTGTGTATTTTGGCTAATAATAAATACGCTTTTTCCTATTGAGTTATATTTCAATTTATTCATACTGAAAAGAAACGATACACAAAGCAACTTACATAATAATATAATATGGGTTCTAACATAAAAAGGGGTTTAAAGAACGAATTGATCTTTTTTCACTCGGGCGGTGACTGGTTGCGATGGTTAAATTGGTGATTCCAATTTAAAAACTTGTTACTTGACGTGTGCAATTGACAGCCGTTACACAGTCAGTGATATGACTTCCATTTAGCCAATATGTATAAACAAGTTTCACCAACAGTTTTCTTTGCTATAGACGAATACAGTAAGCCGATAGTAAGCTTTATGATCTACAAGTGACTGTATCTAAAACTGGGTCTTTCATCTCAAAGCCGCTCTGAATATAAAATCTGTAAATATATTTTGCCCCGTTTCCCTTCCTCATTATGCAAACGATAAAGGAATAGAAATTAATCCCCCTGTTTTTAGGACATGCTTACACTAGAGGACAAGGAAATTAAATGTTTAGAGATGTAAATTAGAATTATCATGTGAATGTATTCCTTGCACAATAAATATTCTTCTTCTTCTCTCAGCCATGTGCGTCCACTGCTGGACATATGCCTCCCCCTTATATGGGGGGATTTGCCAATACTCGCCACGCTTGGCATGCGGGTTGGCGAGCGCAGTATGATTTACAATCCTCAGAAGGCGCTGCTGCCCACCATCTGGTACGTGATCCCTTAGCCGACTCTTACGGCAATAAATATAATCTATCTCAATACTATAATCCTTGCAAATACACGATACTTTTTGTTATTAAAACTGTCAGTGGTTTTGACACATTATGAATGTATAAATGTGTGTAAAAAATTCGCCTAGTTCTTGTAGGTGAGTAGGCTCAGTACAAGGCGAACCGCAACCACGTCCGCGAGCGCTCCGTATTCTCCTTGAAAAAGACCACCGAATGTGGTTGAAACTATAGTCGAAACCCTTATTACGTGACTTATTGCGCGCCTGATGCTAAGGTCGCCTATGGATATCTGTAACACTAGGTGCATTACGATACTTTGCCAATCCTTTTAAGACTCAGTTAACTTGAAGAATCCCAGATTGTAGCTACTCGGGAATACCGAGGGAGGAAGCTCGTTCCACATTTTGCACGTGTATGGCAAAAACTATCGGTTGAATCGCAGTGTGTGAAACCCATGTGAGCTTTTAAGCGATTTCGGCGAGTACGATGGTAAAACCGTGATGCTGGAATAAGGTTGAAGAGTTCTTCAGAACACTTCCCGTTGTATATACTGTAGAAAATACACAGAGAGCCAATGTGTCTGTGGATACTGAGTGGCTCTAGGCCTTCGGTGAGTTTAGAGTCGTTGACAATTCTGATAGCTCTACGCTGATATGCAGTTTATTATTTATTGGAAATTGATAATAGGTATGGCATAAACACAATCATTTCAGAAAAAAAGTACTACCACTTTAATCTATCATTATAATTCTCAGTCATGAGAAATTGGAAACGACCCCATCCGGCATCCTGCGGTAGGCCAAGATCTAAGAGGCTGAAAATTTTTCGAAAATTTGTGGCATAATCGATTGTATCTTTTGATTCCGTTGGCTTAGAAATTTTTTTTTCACAGATCCAAGTGTCCTTAGTTTTAGATATGAATTTCGGTTTCCTACCTCCACGCGTTCCTGAGAAAAAGGGTCATTACAGACAGACAGACAGACAACAAAGTGATCCTATAATAGTTCCGTTTTTTCTTTTTGAGGTATGGAAAAAATCCACCCTTTTAACATGAATATATATTTTAGACTACTCAAATGTCACAGAAACAAAAGATATCAAAAACATTTGCATTTATAGAAAACAATAGCAAAACAGCTAATTTAAAAGTAAAATGTATGTGTAATAATGTGTAAAAAAATAAATAAGAAGATATTATTAAAATTATGGTCGCCAACAAGTATAATTCTACTAACCAATTGTCTCTGGACAATGACCAATTGCAATTAAAAAAAATACAAATTATTTCTCACATTGTAACGTCATAAAGACTAATTATTATTTCTGGTAGCGTCATTATCTTGTCCCACACTGTAACGCGATAACGTCCCACGATCCCACAAATCAAGCACCTCCGCGCCGAGTCAGCCTGTCCCGATTCCCAACCCAACTTAATTTACGTCGATGTGGTATACATTTTATTGCTAGTTTTGTATATATAAGATTACCTGTACTAAAATAAGGAATTGTCTGTAACAATTTGTTATATTATTATAACCTAAAATTAATATTTTGGGGTCAATCTATAAATTTAAAGTGATTTCAAACATTAATCAACTCGCACTGAGTCGGAACGTTGTGACGAACGCACCGCACTCAAGATCCTGATGGAGGCTTCCGGAAAAAGCCGAAACAATTGTCGATCGTGATATCGGCTACGGGTAAGTACCACGTTATACCTGTAAAAATAGTGTAAAGTATTTGTGAACGTGAGTTTTAATATTATTATTAATCAACATTCCTATTGTTTCACTTTTTTTTTAAAGATTATTATACGTTAGACCAGTGTCTCACCTGATTTTAAGCGACATAACTTTCACGCTGCAATATAACTGCGATAGTGCTTCCTGGGGGCCTACCACCAACTCTTATAGCAGTATTATTGTAATCTTACTTTGAATTTTCGTACCACAAGGCCACATAAGCAATGTTACTTTAATGTTGTTTAGACTAAGCAGTTTTGTGACGTAAACCTCTATTTCGTTCACTCAAAGCGTACCATGAGCCAGCGCCAACGAAAGCGACAACGCTATATGAAAATATAATGTTGTCTCGCTTGCCCTTACAGCAGGAATGTTTCTTCGTTCATTCTACACGTCACTGAGCGATAATAAAACAATAATGTTTTAAGACATTCATGGTACGAATCTGAGCATTATTACTTTAAGCTTGAAGTATGACGTTCTTGAAACATGATGGTTTTGTAAAAGTTGATGGTACGGCCCCTGTGGGCCTACCACCAACTCTTATAGCAGTAATAAGCAATGTTACTTTAATGTTGTTTAGACTAAGCAGTTTTGTGACGTAAACCTCTATTTCGTTCACTCAAAGCGTATCATGAGCCAGCGCCAACGAAAGCGACAACGCTATATGAAAATATAATGTTGTCTCGCTTGCCCTTACAGCAGGAATGTTTCTTCGTTCATTCTACACGTCACTGAGCGATAATAAAACAATAATGTTTTAAGACGTTCATGGTACGAATCTGAGCATTATTACTTTAAGCTTGAAGTATGACGTTCTTGAAACATGATGGTTTTGTAAAAGTTGATGGTACGGCCCCTGTTATTGAAGTCACTTATAAATTCTGTACACTGCTTAAATATTCATGATTCCCTATTCCAATATCAATATTTACTTCAATATTTTCGTCTTTACAGAAAAGTCAGAGTTGGCATTTCGATGAGAAAGCTCTCATACAAATCCCAATTTCATATGCATGTGAAAATCTCCTTGTCTGATTCATACCGCCACCTGGTTCCGCCGAATTCGCCGAAAATTACTGGAATTCTAATCCATTGTCGGCGAAATCCACGTGAAATGAGTTTTTGTGCGGATATGTGTGAAAGTAGATTGACATGGAAGTAAGAATATGGGTTAATGTTGCCTGTCGAAAACCAATACCTGTTTCTAAATAAATAAAACAGTCAATTGTGTAAATTTTTTTTCATATATTTTAAGAGATAACTAAACAGTTTTGCCTATGGCGTGTACAATGTGGACAAAGCATACCGAATCAGCAAATGCCACGTCATTAGCTTGCACCACAGACTTGTACATTTTTATTTTAGCGATAGACTTGCATATAATGGGTTTTACACTACCGATAATATAAATTTTTTTTTTAATTCTTTTTAATATAAAATACTAAGAAAAATAGTGCAGCGTCTACAAAACATTTGAGCAAACTACCAGCTATTTCTTTTATATTCATTTTTGTTTACGCGCATCTTACAAAGTGCCATATCCAACCACCTGCGTGTATTCGTACATCGTATGTGAGAGGAATTAGGAAGCGGCACAGAACGGACGGCTGGACAGACGGAACAATCCGTGCGCACTGTTTACTAATGAATCCTCAAGCCCTTTTACATCAGCTGACAGTCCCCTGGAAGTGACTGTACTAAGTCAAGTAATATGGAGTCAGTTATATGCCCTATTTTGAAGCGATGATAGCTCAGCGGGGGGAACGTCGCCTGTCAAACTGACGGACACTGGTTCGATCCCCAACAAGAGCTTGAGCTGGTGAAGGTAACACCGTTATCAAATTCCCAGAATGGTGGTAGGGTACTTTCGAATACCCGCCTGGCTACCACCCTCAAGTTTGAAAAACTGTCACCAAACACATAGTGTGTTCAGGCGGCGTCCTTAAGAGCCAGTGAACATTCTAGGTCTAGCGTGATAACATCTTCGACCACATCGTCATTAACCATCAAGTGAGATAGTGGTCAAACGCTAGATCTATACAGTATTAAAAAAAAAAACTCATTCCATTAGTATTGTAAAATACGACTAAGGGAACAATACACTAAAAGAGCTGCATGCGTGATTAGGTTGTTTATACATATTTATGTCAGGTTAAAAATAAGGGTTATGTTATACTGATCACCAAATATAGTAAAATATAGCACCAAAAATTTGTTGCCCAAAAATAAGGTAGTACAGTAGACGTAGGAAAATAGCCTCTAATGAATAATATCCTACTTATATAGTTTCCTGCTTAGATACACTCGCACATCAATCCGACTATTATAAACCCTTTATTATCAACAAGTTTTTTTTCATATGTTTGCACAACTCCCACAGTCAGAATCTAAAGCTATTAGAAAATATTTTTCTAAAAACTCCCACTCACACAAGCACGTTTTATAACAAACCTTTTAGTGAAGCTGTTCGTTTATGGAACTCCTTACAATTTTGCATATATGTAAAAATTACGTGAAAAAGTATTATTAAAAATAAATTTATCGCTGCTAAAATAAAATTATTTCCACTAGATTCATCTAACATCGTATTGATATGTAATACGAATTTGTGCATCATCATAATGTATAATATATTGTAGCTTACAATACAATATGATTTAGTTTATTTATATGATATGCATTGTATATATATTCGTATTATATAAATATATGTACTCATAAATATACTATTCTTGTAAATCAGAAGTGGTATAAATTAAAAATAAGAAAGAACATGATGTCAAATTTTATTACAATGATATTCTTATACAAAAAGGTTTAACCAAGTACATGTTAAAATGAAACATTTATACAAAGACACAAAATGACAGCATAAATGAGAATGGAACGATCTTACGGTATGCAGCGTCGAGCCCAAGCACCTTACCGACCGACGACTGAACAAAATGTGGCGGTAATCGACTGGGCGCTTGCTTTTATAAGTGACAGTAGGACATTAATGTTGCCTGTGACAATGTTGCCACTGACAATGTTTGGCTAATAGCTAAGACGGCCTCTCCTGATATCCTGACGTCCTCGGCAGGTTCTTCAGGCTTTGTTGTGCTGAGAAATGTTCATGTGGCGTAGCTCACAACTCGCAAAAAGGCGGATCGAAGCACCCGACAGCGTCCATTCGTTACAGTAGCAGCAACAGCAGCAGTGGCGGCAGCAGCAGCTGCTGCCACCCGAACTCGTGTGCTAAGAGACCCCACCTTCAACAAACAAGCAAAGAGTAAACACACAGCGCACATTTGCCGCGCCAAAACAGCATGTGTAGTTGCCTATTTTTTTCATTCATCACACAATCAAGGCCCTCTATCAGCAATACACTCCGAGCTATACCTATGTGAGCTAAATCTCTTCAATACATTCATCACACACATCTTACTGCATCAGACACTTTTCATACCGATTCTAATATGCATTACGAAATGCCGTCAAACTCTACATAGCCACATTGTCGGAGCTGCGAGATAGCCACAATGTCGGGGCACGAAATAGCCACAATGTCGGGGCTGCGAGTACCACAATGTCGGGGCACGAGATAGCCACAATGTCGGGGCTGCGAGTACCACAATGTCGGGGCACGAGATAGCCACAATGTCGGGGCTGCGAGTACCACAATGTCGGGGCACGAGATAGCCACAATGTCGGGGCCCACACGCAACAGGAATGCATCTCCCAGGCTGGAGCTCGCATGTATCGGGTATGCGTCTACCAGGCCGGAGTTCACACGCAACAGGCGTTCGTGTGCCAGGCCGGAACCCACACGCATCGGGGTTGCGCCAGCCAAGCCAGAGCCCACCCGCATCGAGAATTCTGCGAATAATTTCAAATAAACAAATACAAAATCCCATAAATAAATTGGTTTTTACAATTAATTGGTCTTTTAATTACAATACTGCAGCTACTACAATAACATTTGAGCAATCCACTAGCTATTGGTAGCCTATAGATAACTCAAATGTTCTAACCCGCTACCGGCCGGCAGCATGCCCAGAATGCCAGCAGCATTGCCACGCTGAATTGCAATGCCGATTCGTTGATCCAAACATGTGCCAGCACTTCGGCCACGCGTCGCATCGATCAAACGCTCAGGCAAATTTTGGAAAATCCGATGGGCTCCAGGTCCCCACGGGCCCAATGTCTCGACCCCAAACGGTTCAAATATGTAACCACTACCTAGGTTAGCATATTTTCGCTGTTTCAATTGCTCCGCTGAATAAACCACGGCGCCAGCCCTAACATGTGTCTCAGGAAGATATGACGGCGCCAAAGTGTCCACGCATGTAGCGTCCCACACTAAAGGCCACCCTAACTTCCAGGGAATCAGTGTCATCCCGTCAGGTCTTTTAACATCGTCACGCATGAGACCATTCGGTTCAAGAATGACTGCAACATTGGTATTGGTATTGGTTTTGAACATTAAACAAAACGTCCATCTTCCTAGGACTCGGCCTACCTGACCTTAACTTTTAAACCTTCTGAATTATCTACTTCTCTCTTTAGATTTGTGGGAAAACACACAAAAAAAAAAACATTACAACATGACAGTAAATAATAGTTCTCGCTCAACCGAATTTCATACACCTATCGGTGCTTATGAAAACATCTTGCACTATAGATCTATGCTTTCCAGCTTCAATCGTCAGTAGCCAACAGAACACACGCACTTATTATCAAAAAGGGCACAAACATATACACCTACTAAAATTTTGAAAAACATAATCACAGTTGTAACACTACAAGAGAGTTCTACTTCCTGGGTATCGATCCCTCATACTAGGCGCTATGTGTAATTTTGATTCTAGTAGCTTACAGGAACTTAAACCAACTTCATTTAACGGCGGTATAAAACTGTGGGTACGTTGAGAATCTATAAACGGTCAGAAATTCCCCAAATTAATTACGCTGTTATTTCACATTAAAATCGCATTTAGACAGACTACGCACTGCCTTCACCCGTAATCACAGGAAGCATTGGAGTGCGACAATATCGTACTTGACGTGATAGTTAAGTGAGCAAACAAAAATGAATAATTGACTCGTAGTAATTTTACTTACAAAAACGTACTGTCCAAACTAGTCAGACCAAATACACACAAAACTGAGATTTCCATCATAAACACACTCTAAGTCAACACGTCGGTATCTTTACCGATTAAAATGTAGTAGGTACTTTGTCCACGGATACAACTTGTCATTGCCAGAACTTCACTTCATATCGCGTTCTGCCATAACTTATCATTACATAGGTATCTGTTTTACAGTAATACACACACTATGACCAAAAGACACTCATAATCTTTAATTATTTACCAGAAAAACATCTACCTTGGTCACCAAATAATAAGAGTGCAAACCTGACAAAGTGATGAACTTTGAGCTACTGTCCGAGTACTATTTCTACAGTCTTTATTACTCGTAAACGCGTCGATTACAGCAAAGACCTACTATGGGATTTAGTTTTTTTTTAATCTTACAGTATACCTAAGAGCATAACGATGGACTATAGACATCTTGTATGGTCACCGCTATAACGTACGAAACAAACAACTAAATCATGACCCCGCAGATTCTGTATACAAAAGGTTTCTCGGAAAATAATTCATCAAAAAATAAACTCTTTATCGTCATCCAAATATCTAGTGGCATGTTTCGATATTATCAAATAAAACTGTACCTACTTATAGTTCGCCAATAAACTCACACAATGCGAACACCAAACCACTTAAACACAACAGAGGATTTAGAAGTCTATACCTACTGTCGCGCTAATGCCTCACAGCTTATTTCTTGATCTGTCAACAAGTTTAGTTATGAACACATTTTACACAAATCTGAAGGTGCACGTAAGTGATACATCTCATAACAGACTGTCACACTTTTGCCTAGGTTCCGTTCGGCTATTCTAATTATGATAAAATGGCTCATCAAAACAAATTCTCTTGATAGTTTTCTAATTTCAACAATTTACTAGAGCCATGAACCACAGTCGTCCAAGTTCTATTACTTTCAGAAAGCTCTCAAAAAGTGATCACGTATCACGGTCTTATAAGAATTGACTACTAGCTAACAATAAAATAACCGTCTGGTACGTACATAGTGACAGGTTCAGGTAGATTTGATATTAAACATGACCCAGCAGAAGTGTATCGTTAGACCTCAGCACGGTTACCAAAAATGTATATCTTTGGTACACGTATGTAGGTATAATTGAAAGACACACCTGCCTACCTACAACTTTTTTTTTTCCTACTTTTTGTTAGAAAATTCATAAAAACTGCGATTTTCTCAAGTAGGCTTAGAATTCAATTCAAATTGAATAATTGAATTGAATAGTAATTGCTGGCACGTATTGGTTATACCGTGACATCGGTACAAGTTGCATGAAACACAAAAATTACACACAAATCTTAATATTGCACGGATGGTGCGCGGTATACTTTCTATAACAACCTACAATTAGATGAGGGTACGATAGGATGAAATTATTTCTCCTAATGATCTTAATTTGAGTTACGTGCCATTTCTAGTTTGTAGTACCTAAATGAATAAAAGTTTCACTAAGCTTAGACACATTCGTTAATTATAACTTTTAAAGGTATCGATTATTTCGTGGGTTACGATAGCCAACACATATTGGTTAATCTGAACTGCTAGTATATAAGTTGTCATGTAATTTCATAAAGAATATGTGCAGTGTCAACGTTATCTAACACATAGTTTACGTAACGTTGATACATTTTCACTCGTTCACTCAACATTTTTTTTTTAATCACACTTAGACCCCCGCATTAGGATTCCCTGTGTCGCGGGAGGCATGGTCACATGGTGCATCACACACACAATCACAACACACAAACACCTATACTCATCGCACAAATGCTTGCCCCTGCCGGGATTCGAACCCAGGGTCCCGGAGACACAGAAGTCAAGTCACTGACCACTGCGCCACGGCGACCGTCTCTCCGGCGTCCAGCGAACTTTTGCACTTGGTTAATACCTATGGCCCAGTCAACGACACGTTCTACCGATAAATAAGTTCATTCTCACCGGGTTAGCAAGTCACTTAGCCAAATGGTGAAACCAGGATTGGTCATGTGCTCGGAGCAGTGGGAGCAGCCGACTCGGCCCGGTGCCACCTTCCCGACGCAATGGCTCCTGCACGCCGCATGGTCCACCGAGCGACCCCGAGGCGCCCGCACACCACCACCCGGTAGGCTAGCTAGCCTTCGGCGTCCATTCGCCGCAGCAGCAACAGCAGAGCTCGCGTACTACGAGAACCCTTCTTCAGCTTCAGCACGTGCCGATGATGAGCAGGCACCCGGCAACAACGTGAACATCTACGCGACGGGCTACGCGAGCGCGGCCATGCCCGCACACGTGACGTGGGTCACCGACAACGCGATCTACTCCTTGGCATATAAACATCACAAGAAATTTACTTACGTGAAAATAAAACGAAAATTAAACAAATGTGAAATAAAAGTGGGTAGATTTGTGTCTTTAAAATTTTACTTTTAATTGTGATTTTACTAGGTCTTCATTTTACTGGTAGACAAGTAAGATAGGTGGGCAAGTGAGACCAATCCCACAGACTAAATGTACGCGTATGAATAAGAACAAAGAAAGTTATTAACACGTGATGGTTTGTCATGCGAACAAACGTTATTCGCAGCTAGAGAGATGGCGAACGATCAAGGTCGCGTGTTTTTAAGCGAATCCCACTTCTGATCTTGTAAATCAGAAGTGGTATAAATTAAAAATAAGAAAGAACATGATGTCAAATTTTATTACAATGATATTCTTATACAAAAAGGTTTAACCAAGTACATGTTAAAATGAAACATTTATACAAAGACACAAAATGACAGCATAAATGAGAATGGAACGATCTTACGGTATGCAGCGTCGAGCCCAAGCACCTTACCGACCGACGACTGAACAAAATGTGGCGGTAATCGACTGGGCGCTTGCTTTTATAAGTGACAGTAGGACATTAATGTTGCCTGTGACAATGTTGCCACTGACAATGTTTGGCTAATAGCTAAGACTATATAAATATTAATAATATTCCTCATATACCGCCAAGTCAATATTTTGATATTGCTGTCTGTTCAACGTAAACAATGCACGCTACCTCATTCTTAGAGTTCCGTATCTCAAAAATAGCCCTTATAGGATCACTTTGTTGTCCGTCCGTCCGTCTGTCAAGACTCTTTATCTATGGGACACGTGGAGGTATCCACGGTAACTGATTTTCGAGTAATTGCGAAAATTATACAAATTTATTGTACAACCCTATCTTGTAGTTGCCGGCCTTAAAACGTTTACACATTATTTTTGTATCAGTAAAACTACATTAAATCAAAAATATAAGGTTTAGTGCGGAAATTTCGACTTAAAACTTTATTTGTCTGTTCAAATATTTGAAGGGAAAAATTCGGCTGCTAGTGGGACTTGAACCCACGACCACAGAATACCGTCCTGTTTTGTCCTTCAAATATTTGAACTGAAGTTCTGCCTAGCATGATGTTAATGCAATACACAATAAAATCTCTTAAAATAAGGGTAGGGGTGCCTTCGTTTGATACGATATCAACTGTAATGTTGGTCTATGAGTCCTATTAATTAATTGTTCATACAATTAAAGGTAGATGGCGCTAATAACATCCCCGCAAGATGTTAATAAGGAAGGAAGTAATTCGGCCCTAGTGGTATGGCCTGCTATAGCTTAGTTGGACAAAGCGACAGGACGGTATTCTGTAGTCGTGGGTTCAAGTCCCACTAGCAGCCGAATTTTTTCCTTCAAATATTTGAACTGAAGTTCTGCCTAGCATGATGTTAATGCAATACACAATAAAATCTCTTTATTTGTCTGGACTAATATTAGCGACTGAAATTTAATCCATTTGCCTATATTCCATTGGTCTCCATTGTCTCCATGAATGTCACTTCCATCTTTTCCGAAGTCTTTGTATTTACTGGACAGTTTTCGTGGGAGGACTATTTCGTTATTATTTCGGGTCGCGCGTCGTCGTCCACGCCATGATTTAATTTCAAATACCTCGGTAGAATCTTTCGGCGGATTCCTTTGATGTCGGCAATTTTTCTTTTATTCACCCGTCTTTTGTCCGTTTATTTTTTGGGCCGTTACAATTTCATGTGCGAAAATGTTGAAATAATATTTTGGGAGAAATGTGCTCGTTTCAAATCAGATGAGAATATGTTCTTTGGGTGGATTCAAAACACTGATAAAGCATATTCTCAGCTAAGACCTAAACGGGTTCCAAGCATTGCTGCTTACGGATTGCGTTTTCCGTCAAATGTGAATTACAGTAACTTTGTTTTATCTTGTATCTTAACTATGCTCAATGAAGTTCATAATACCAATTTATCGGATGGTTGCCTCGAAGAGCAAGTTATAAAAAACGGTGTTTGTCCGGTGTTGTATATATATGTAATACAGGAGGTATAACAATATGTCGCCAATCATTTTTAAGACTGTTATTTACTATTGACTAGATGCGCCCCGCGGTTTTACCCGCATGGTAATGAAAAATGGTGATGATGGTGATGATGAAAATAAACCTATGTGTTCATAAATGGTATAAGCTATCTCCGTGTCAAATTTCATCGAAATCGGTGTAGTCGTTTGTGCGTGAAGAGGTAACAAACATACACACATATGATATACACACTTACACGTATACACACTTACACACATACACACAAACTTTCGCTTATTCAAGTCATCAAATAGACCCTATGTCAATACAAATACAATTCAAAACAACATCAAAGTTTCAATAAATCCTCGCCTACTAAGCTATGTACTGCGCCGCTTTGCCAAATTAGTTGTGTGTGTATCTAAGCCGACGTTGGCGAGGTTATTAATATTACGGGTATGCAGACGAGCTACATTACTACTCTCTAATTTATTAACTAGAGAGAGATAACTACTTAAAAACTTTGAATGAGACTTACCGGTAAGGGACCACAAATTATTTGAAGGAAAAAATTCTACTACAAGTGGGACTTGAACCCACGATTTCAGAATACCGTCCTGTCGTTTTGTCCAACTAAGCTATGGTAGCACTACAATAGCGGTCCGAATTTTTACCTTCATTTTAACATATTTGGGGATGTTGTTATTAGCGCCATCTACCTTTAATTTTATTAACTATTAATAGGAGTGATAGACCAACATTACAGTTGATATCGTACCAAGCGAAGGCACCTACCCATAATCTAAGAGTTTTATAGTATATTGCATGTTAATGCAATAAACCATAGAACATAAAACTCTTGAGGATCATGGTGTTTTAACCGAATTCATTATAAGGAAGAGGTTCTAAATTTAACCCGTATTTTTTTTATGTTTGTTATGTCAGATTTTTCGACTGGGGGAACCAATTTTGATAGTTCTTTTTTTATTTGAAAGCTGGTGCTTCCCGTGTGGTCCTTTGCTACTCACGGGATCAATTGTCATTGTGTATGTTCACTGATTTCTTCACTCGCAATTATAATGTCGTCCAAGTAGACGTAACACTTTTCAGTTATTGGAGTGTAACTCAAAAACAGCTTGATCGATTATGATGAAATTTAAATACCACCGCTCATCAAAATCGGTTAACCCAGTCGAAAGTTCTAATTTAACAAACATAAAAAAAAAATTGAGGCTAATTGAGAACCTCCTTCTCTGATGTCGGTTAAAAATAAGTTAGAGAGTTTATACTGATTACATAAAAGTTCCATTTGCTTTTGAATGGTTTTTCGATTGTGTTGTTGCTTGTTGCACCATAAAAGTCTTCCGTGTGTAGATTTCTTATTTTGGCACTACGTCATCATCATACGTCATACATCATCGTGACGCTTATGCACTACGTCGTAGCACATCTACGCTGCTACGAATTCTATTGCTACGCTGTAGCTGGCGAAACTTTGAGTTCATCAGAGTTAGTTTGGTGATTGTGACGCTAATTAATTAGTAGTTTATCTCAAACTAGCGTTGAAACGTACTAGTTTAATTTTATGTTTAGTTGTGACTTATGACTAAAAGAACGTCTTAGTATTAATAAAATTTAAAGAATATAAAACAATATTTTCCATTGATTTTAGATAGCCTAGTTTTATTATGTTTGTGATTGTTGGGGATTGCTTTTTGCTGATATATCTACAAATCTGTTTTAAGTCATAAATAAAACAATTTTTTTTTTCAACATACGAGTAAAAACCCTGTATTTTTATATTTGTAACGCATTTGCTAAGTGGAGGCATCGATACACTCAATCACAGCACATAAACATCGAAGACCCGTAACAAACACCTGCACTAATCGCACAAATGTTTGCCTCTGCCGGGATTTAAAAGCGAGGGCCCCGGAGACAAAGAAGTCCTCTCACTGACCACTGACCCATGACGACCGTCAATTAAAATACATAAATCGGGAACTATTAAAAAGTCATATTAGTTTAAAGTTGTGATTAAAACCCCACTTTGTTCACATACTTTTGTAATTAAGTGAATATATATAATAAGTATAATAAGTGAAAATATATATTACTTCTAACATTCATCCCTTTAATTTTTAAAAAAAACTGTTAACCATCATTACTTTATTATTTAAACAGACATGCGCGCGTTATTAAAATGCGACCGCGTCCGCAAGCGCCCTATGTTTTCCTTGAAAAAGACCACCGAATGTGGTTGAAACTATAGTCGGAACCCTCTGACTTATTACATGAGTAATTCCCGTTTTTCACACATTCAAAATTATTACTTAATAATTTTAATTATTTATATTTCTATATCGATTCTGATATCGACTGCACGTATCTTTTTATACTGTATATATAAAAATGAAACCCGTTTTCCGTTGTCACGACATAACATGAAAACGGCTTGACCGATTTAGATAAAATTTGGTATAAAGATACATGGGACTTTGGAGAAGGACATAGGCTACTTTTTGTCCTGGAAGAAGTATGGTTCCCGTGGGATAACTGAGTCAGCGGGAAAAACGTAGTGCACGCGGGTGAAACCGCGGGGCGCAGCTAGTACTGTATAAATCTACCGTTTGACCATAATATCACTTGATGCTCGCAGCTCGAAGAACTGATGGCTGTTGGGGCCGAAAAGTTCTAGAATGGAGACCACGGACTGGCAAGCGCAGCATAGGATGGCCACCGACCAGGTGGACAGACGACCTGACTAAGATCGCAGGCAAGGGCTGGATGCGGGCTGCTTCCAACAGGTCCTTGTGGAAATCAATGGGGGAGGCCAATGTCCAGCAGTAGACGTCCTATGGCTGAGATGATGATGATGATGATCACTTGATGGTCAGCGACGATGTGGTCGAAGATGTTATCAAGCTAGACTAGAATGCTCAATAGCTCTCGAGGACTACTGCCTGCACACACTATGTGTTTGATGACAGTAAGCGTGCAACGTTATACACGTAAAAATTTTATTAAATAAAGTTATAAATACTGACTATCACAACTTTGATTACATTAAAGTCTTGAAATAATAGAATACTCCACTTCAATTATTTCACAAACCGCACTAAACATGAGTAAATTTCGGAGTTGTTTAGCGCTTGTCATTCCTGAATTAATCCTTTGCGATTCGCATTACGCCTGAAATGTTAAAAACATTTCGTAAAGCTATTTCTGCGAACATTCTCTTTAAAATTGAATTATTTATTATATTTTATTCAACTTCTTGGATCGGTGAAAATATTATAAAATAAACCCTGATTGACTAATATTAGACCGCGTCGTCGCTTAACATCAGGTGAAACAGTGGTCAAACGCAAGCTTATAGTCTTAAAAAAAAGACTGCTTGAGGACAGGCTACTACAAGCTACAGGACGGTATTCTGTAGTCGTGGGTTCAAGTCCCACTAGCAGCCGAATTTTTTTCTTCAAATATTTGAATTGAAGTTCTGCCTATCATAGCGTTAATGCGATACACAATAAAATCTCTTAAGTCTCATACTAATTTAGCCTTAATCGTAACCGTTAAGAACTGATCTAGTTTTAAAACATTTTAATTTAGTTCAGTTATTAAGCGAATCACTACCACAGTTATTTAGAAGGTAAACATCACGATAGTGACCGAAAAGCAAACGGTATGTCACTCTCACGCCATCTGTGTACAGTCCCTCATAACGGCGAGTGTGTTCCGTACAAACATGTACGCTAACGATGTAGGGGGACGTTGAAACGCGTTTAATACGTATTTTAAAAGCGTCACAAGTAATTAGTAGAATACAAAATGGTTGGGAAACAGAGAAGGTGAACGCTTAATGTGTGTTATGCTTGAATTAAGCTCAAAAGACTTAAATTTAGTTGAGCTGTTGTGGGCTTTGTTTATTTTGAATTAGATATTTTATATATACTTCTCTAGTGTGTATAATTACAATAATTAATTATTTTACAGTTAATGGCTAAAAGTTATGACAAATGTTATCATGGAGTAAAAAAAAACAAATTATGATAAAATAAATATTTTTTAAAGAATTGTGACTTTATTTACGGGCAATATTTATAATAATTAGCCTTTATTAATTAAAATTTTAATTAATAATTTAATTAAAATAAAATACTAACAACTAATTACAAGGTACATTTACTACAACAACGTGTGAGCACTAGCTGTTGCAAGCTTATAGACATCTCAACCCGCTACCAGTTAGCGGCGTGACCAGAATACGATGAATTGCAATGCTGATTCGTTGTGCCAAATACGTGCCAGTATTTTGATCACGCGACATCGAGGAAGCGCTCTGATATAAGTTTTAGAAAATCCTATGAGGTCCCGGTCCTCACGGAGTCAATTTTTTATGGAATTCGTAATGTCGCAGTAATGTCATATGTATAAGCATCTGAAGTTTTGAAACAATAACGCTGATTCGATCCCCACCGTCTGCATAAGCTTTCGGTGAAGGTAACATCGTTTTGAAGTGCACGTTATGGTGGTAGGTAATTTTCTAGTACGCGCCCAGTTTTAGCAAACGGTCAAGTTACAAAAACTACCACGAGTAAAAAGTGTCGTTAGGCAGCTGCCTTTGAGAGCCTTCTAGCCAACCTTCGGCCATATCGTCCCTGATAAAGAGAGATAGCGTTCTAACATTATAAATCTATAGAGCATATTAAAAATCACTAATGATAATGAGATCCCTGGAGACCATTCGATCTTAGTATCCTGAGTGAAAATGTTAGTTTTTTATTAATGACTTTTTTTATTGTTAATTTTAGTATCTAAAATAGTACATAAAAAAGTTTATAAAAATCTAAAATTGTCTTAAGTTTAGGTAAAGAATAAGTACATCTATTCTTTACCTAAACTTTATATAAAGACGATTTCAGTAAATATGATACTATTTTAATTCTGTGTTTAGTTGTGACTTGTGACTGAAGGAACACCGTAGTGTTAATAAAATCTAAAGAATATAAAACATTTGGCATACATTTTACATACACTTCACTAGTGTTTATAATAACAGTCATTAATTAATTTACAGTTAAAGGCTAAAAAATTATGTCAAATGTTATCATAGAGTAATGAAAAAACAAATTTATCGTTTTCATCGTTAATTTTAGTATCTAAAAACAGTACATAAAAAAGTTTATAAAAATCTAAAATTGTCTTAAGTTTAGGTAAAGAATAAGTACATCTATTCTTTACCTAAATTTTATATAAAGACGATTTTAGTAAATATGATACTATTTTAATTCTGTGTTTAGTTGTGACTTGTGACTGAAGGAACACCGTAGTGTTAATAAAATCTAAAGAATATAAAACATTTGGCGTACATTTTACATACACTTCACTAGTGTTTATAATAACAATCATTAATTAATTTACAGTTAAAGGCTAAAAAATTATGTCAAATGTTATCATAGAGTAATGAAAAAACAAATTTATCGTTTTCATCGTTAATTTTAGTATCTAAAAACAGTACATAAAAAAGTTTATAAAAATCTAAAATTGTCTTAAGTTTAGGTAAAGAATAAGTACATCTATTCTTTACCTAAACTTTATATAAAGACGATTTTAGTAAATATGATACTATTTTAATTCTGTGTTTAGTTGTGACTTGTGACTGAAGGAACACCGTAGTGTTAATAAAATCTAAAGAATATAAAACATTTGGCATACATTTTACATACACTTCACTAGTGTTTATAATAACAATCATTAATTAATTTACAGTTAAAGGCTAAAAAATTATGTCAAATGTTATCATAGAGTAATGAAAAAACAAATTTATCGTTTTCATCGTTAAGTTT
The DNA here is from genome assembly GCA_934044485.1 of Apeira syringaria. Classification (NCBI taxonomy): domain Eukaryota; kingdom Metazoa; phylum Arthropoda; class Insecta; order Lepidoptera; family Geometridae; genus Apeira; species Apeira syringaria. Next base: position 7,275,512 of record OW203670.1, on the reverse strand, counting down.
AGGTAAAGAATAAGTACATCTATTCTTTACCTAAACTTTATATAAAGACGATTTTAGTAAATATGATACTATTTTAATTCTGTGTTTAGTTGTGACTTGTGACTGAAGGAACACCGTAGTGTTAATAAAATCTAAAGAATATAAAACATTTGGCATACATTTTACATACACTTCACTAGTGTTTATAATAACAATCATTAATTAATTTACAGTTAAAGGCTAAAAAATTATGTCAAATGTTATCATAGAGTAATGAAAAAACAAATTTATCGTTTTCATCGTTAATTTTAGTATCTAAAAACAGTACATAAAAAAGTTTATAAAAATCTAAAATTGTCTTAAGTTTAGGTAAAGAATAAGTACATCTATTCTTTACCTAAACTTTATATAAAGACGATTTTAGTAAATATGATACTATTTTAATTCTGTGTTTAGTTGTGACTTGTGACTGAAGGAACACCGTAGTGTTAATAAAATCTAAAGAATATAAAACATTTGGCATACATTTTACATACACTTCACTAGTGTTTATAATAACAATCATTAATTAATTTACAGTTAAAGGCTAAAAAATTATGTCAAATGTTATCATAGAGTAATGAAAAAACAAATTTATCGTTTTCATCGTTAATTTTAGTATCTAAAAACAGTACATAAAAAAGTTTATAAAAATCTAAAATTGTCTTAAGTTTAGGTAAAGAATAAGTACATCTATTCTTTACCTAAATTTTATATAAAGACGATTTTAGTAAATATGATACTATTTTAATTCTGTGTTTAGTTGTGACTTGTGACTGAAGGAACACCGTAGTGTTAATAAAATCTAAAGAATATAAAACATGTGGCATACATTTTACATACACTTCACTAGTGTTTATAATAACAATCATTAATTAATTTACAGTTAAAGGCTAAAAAATTATGTCAAATGTTACCATAGAGTAATGAAAAAACAAATTTATCGTTTTCATCGTTAATTTTAGTATCTAAAAACAGTACATAAAAAAGTTTCTAGTTACTAAAATTGTCTTAAGTTTTGGTAAAGAATAGAAGTACCCACTACGTAGACCAAAAATATAAAAATGTTATCATGTTGAGTCTGAGTTCTGACTGCTAGGCAATTGCTCGAATGTTTTTTGTGATAGCAGTAGTATTATAATATGTCATTGGTTATTAGTATTTTATGTTAATAAAGGTGAATAAAAAGTTTAATGATGCATTAAAATGCTTCAATATGTTTTTTTTTCTGCAACGTAATAGAAAACAAAAAATAACCAAGCAAAGTCCAACCTGCCACATTGAAATTCCACAGCTTTTTATCTCAATTCTAAAGCAACCTTTCAAAGAAGCCGTACAAAATACCCGCATTATTTCAGTATTTTCCACTGAAATCCGTGTTCTAAAAGTCCGGCTAACTGAACTCTTACAAACGTCGCGCCATGATATTATTTTCATGAACCTTTATTAAATACACGGCACAGGGGAAACGGCAAAGAAGTTCCTTAATGCATTTTAAAGTGCGATTTTAGATTTAGAGCTGCTGCAAAGAATAATAATAATAATAAATTCTTTATTTACATCTTAAGGACACACATGTTACATCTTCTGACAATAAGAATAATATGAATAAAGTCTTTATTATGAAGTGTGTGGTTATGTAAAGAGATACCTGTACCCCGTACCAGTATGTACTGTGTTACAGGGTAACAGTTCCTTCCCATTATCGTGACTTCGAAAATATTTAACAATTTGCGAAGATTTATTGTCATTCTATTTAGTTATGAGCAATAATTGTGCAATTTGTGTGGTTAATGTTACAGAGGCTAGAAAATATGTGTGTGATCCGTATATACAAGTGTTCGCGTGTGTGTGTGTGTGTTGGGGGGTTGTTTGTGATTTTGTATTACTAATACGTTATACCTTGTAATATTTAACGCAATTACTTTATTATAGAAATTTTATTATTAACAAGCCTTTAGTATGTTTTCAGTATCTACATAGCTTTTGTTTTGCAACCAGGTAGCGACAACGCGTTTACACTCTCTTTTTGTAAGAGGATAATACGTAGTATAATACGTGCAGTACCTCGATCTCAGAAAGAATTCGAGCACAGAAAACATTTCGTTGAACTAAGAAGACGAGCTCATGGTTCAGGGCTGCGTTTGGTAGCTTCAGAGTTAATTGAGTTAACTATTAAATTAATATAGTAATATTCAAGGTTAAAATTTCGCTCTGTATTAGTTTTTTTATCAATATTATTTAGATGCACATGATTGCAATTGAACAACCATAAACATAACCTATTTGCTAGATGTTTATTGTTTAATATTATGTATTTAAGTATATATATCGGTCATCAGGTTACCATAGTACAGGCTCTGCCTAGTTTGGGACCTGAAGACCTTGTGTGAATGTTGTCCCATAAAAAAAGAAAAAAAAAAAGAAATAAATATTCCACCTGTATCGTTCGTGGGAGGATAGTTAGTTAATTATTTATTGTAACACAAAAAACAGTTACAAATTATAGATATATAAAAAAACATTGTGTAACAATGGGTGGCCTTATCGCTAACAGCGATATCTACCAGGCTACAACAACAACTTCAAAGCAACAAATTATCAATAAATTTTACACTAGATATTCTCTCGTTTCTGTCTCTCAAAATGGGCAGGTCCGGGAGGCAAAAGACAAAGAGGCAGACCAAAAGCTCGCTGGATAGACGACATACTGCAATTGGCAAGAAGAGACTGGATTAAAACAGCTAACGACAGGAAAAAATGGGGGCAACATGGCCTATACCCGAAAGGGGCCATGACATACCTACGATCTGAAATACTCAGACTCAGACTCATTCTTTTATATACATTGTTTATTTTTTGATGTCATGGAAATAATAAGGCTTATTATTAATATTATATTCTCTCGTTTACTCTGGTCAGCAGTGTTCGGAAATTACTATTTTATAAAGAACGCTTTTAATCTCGTATTTCCCCAGATATCGTCTGTCTGTACACCTTATAAATGACTTTCCTCGTAGAAATTTTCTTAATTGGTATCAAAATTCAAATGAAAGGTTAGTTTTTAAGCAAAACCAATACCTTCAAATTATTTGAAGGAATAATTTCGGCTATTAGTAAGACTTGACCCCACGACTACAGAATGCCGTCCTGTCGCTTTGTCCATCTAAGGTATAGTAGCATTACACTAGCGTCCGAATTTCTTCCTTCCTTCAACATCTGAGAGGGATGTTGTCTTGGCGCTATGGCGCCATCTACCTTTAATTGTATGAACAAGAATACCAGTACTCTCAATTTATCAGTCATTTCGAATTGCGCATTGCTAAAGTTAATAGCCGTACATGTCAATATTATAGATACCAAGTCACTGTAGTGGTACTATTCAACAACTGACCATATATGACACTGGTCCCCACAACAGAGGTCGGGTGCATTTCGGAGAATGTGCACTGGAATTGCATAATCTGATTCCACAATCACCTTTCTATCATCGGTCGACTCGACGTACGGCAAATCGCCATCGCTATATGGTAGATATACCACCTATACGCACGAAGCGTTTTGCTTCCACTTTCTTAATGCGTACTGCCAAGGAATGGAACTCATTGCCCGAGTCTGTGTTTCCCGATATGTACAATCCTGGAGTCTTCAAGTCGCGAGTGAATAGGTACCTTCTAGGTTTGCGTGCTAAAACAAAAAAAAAACACAGGGAATCCTAGTGTGGAGACCAGCGAACAATTACTTCGTTGGGAACTAGCTGTATATAGTATAGCTATATATAGCTTTAAAAATATGATATATATATATATATATCATATATCATATTATTATAAGCTAAGTTAAGTTATGAAACTTTATTATTAGTATTAAAATCCATGTATGCCTTAGTCTAAATAAATTTCATTTCATTTCAATTTGGAGACTTCCAATAGCGGTCTAAAATATATTCATGAAACATTACGTATTAAATAATGATAAAATTAATATTATGTTTTTATGATTTACTATTTTTGCTTTAAATTTGATATGATGATTACGGATTTCAATTGATTACACAATTAATTATTATGAAAATAATTGTTGATATTAACATATTTTTTTCTATTTCATTTTGCAGGTAATTCAGTATCTCATTATTATTATTATTTTTTATTTTTTTAATCACACTTAAACCCCCGCACTAGGATTCCCTGTATCGCGGGAGGCTTGGACACACACATTCACAGCACACAAACATCCAAGACCCGGGACAAATCCCTACACTTATCGCACAAATGTTTGTCCCTGCCGGGATTCGAACCCAGGGTCCCGGAGACACAATAGTCATGTCACTGACACTAATCACTGCGCCACGGCGACCGTCTTCTAATTATGAACTATTGTTGACGTGTAAACCTTTATGAATAAATGATTATTTGATTATTTTTACTCGCTACAGCACAGAGGCTTAGCTTTGTAGGTAATCTGTTTTTATAATTATCTACATGGTGATGTCAAAATATTCTGTTCATTTATCTCACAGTGGAAATAGGAACGTATAAATTTGTTTTAATATTCGAAAGCCTATTAGAGGCTGCTGTTAGTCAATTGTTGTAATCCCTTAATATTTAGTTCACCGCAATTGAATTGATTTAAGAACGTTTGACACGGATGACAATCTGTAAATTGATGAAACTCTAAATGAGACCTTTTTTTTTTTTTTTAAATTAAAAATTATTAGTTCTTAAGTCTAATATTAGTTTGTGAATTACTATGGAAAGTATTTATTTAATTTTGTAAATCTTTCTTCTCTACTCAAACAAGTAGAAACCAGTTATTCTTATTGAGTATGTTTTCACAACTAAAAGTCGAATAATATTTATAACAAACATCCCAATGTCTAATATTATTTTACCTAATTCTTTTGTGTCGGGAAACAGCCGTTTTATTTATTCTGGCAGAATGATTTCCATCAGCTATTTTTAATTTCGTGATGCTTATTTAAAGGGAATACATGTTCACTTTGAGTTATGTTTTTTTTCTCTCTACGTGTATAGTAGCTTCTTTCATACGGAAAATATGGGGAAAGAACTCATTAAATTAAGCGACAAAATATTTACCCTGTTTCTATTAACCACAACTAACTAAAGTATTTAACATCAAAAGTTTCTTGGTGTATTTGCGATTAAATTCAAATTTGATTAACTTCTTACATTATTTCATATTTTTAACCGACTTTATAAAAAAGAAGAGATGCGACCGTAATATATATTTTTATGTGTGTTCGCGGATTACTTTGTCACTTATGAACCGATTTTAATAATTCTTTTTTTGTTTACTAGAGTTTTCTTTCGAGGTAGTCCCATTTAACTTTCATTACACTGGGCTTGGCGGTGTTTGAGTTACACTCCAATAACTGAAATGTGTAACGTCTATTTGGATGATTTCTTTAATGAGGGTGAATGATCCCGTGAGTAGTCACTGGTAAAGGTAAAAAAAAAATTCACAGAAAACGGAACCGACTTCATCACTCAAAACTGTGAAACAACTTGTCGAAGTCACCGGTACCGACTTCAACAAGTTATTTGAAGTCGGTACTACATACACACTTACACTTTTGAGTGTTAAAGTCAGTTCCATTTTTTGGTATTTTTTTAGAACATTACACGAATGATTTAAGACCAAATTATGTGCAGTTTCATACACTATCTATTTAATCTAATCTAATAATATATGACATAAATAGACAATGAAATTTACGTAAAATTACAGCATATGCTTGAATTTATTTATATCGGTTAGCGCCAAAATCCATTTGCAAATGAGTATTGCGCCGCGTCTACAATTGATGTAGAAAAACTGCATTGCAACCTCCTTGGTCCAGCTGAAGTTGTATTTTAATGGTTAAAAGTTACATTACGATACATTTGTTATAGAAGAGCTGTATCATAATGTATTTTTTTAAATTTATTTCGTTGGCTTATCTGTGTTCAAGTTTTGTTTTTGATTTTTAATCTTTACATAACAGTATGACATTAGATTAAATGAGTAAGGATATCTTATGGTAAATTGCATTAACATTATGCTAGGTGGAACTTAAGTTCATATTTTTGAAGCATAACATTCGGATACATGTAGGATTTGAACCCACGACTACAGAATACCGTCCTGTCTATTTGTCATCTAAGCTATGATAGCACTAGCACGTTACTCTGTACACACCTTATCCAGTGCAAAACATATAATTTAGATCAGCATATGTAACACTAGCTGCGCCCTGCAGTTGTACCCGCGTGGTGATGAGAAACGGTGATGATGGTGATGATGAAAATTAGCCTATGTGTTAATCCAGGCTATCTCCATTCATCAAATTTCATCGAAATCGGTGTAGCCGTTTGAGCGTGAAGAGGTAACAAACATACACACATACACACTTACACACATATACACTTACACGCATACACACTTACACACATACACACAAACTTTAGCATTTATAATTTTAGTAGGATATATCGTTACAAAAATCTACATAAGTCTATACCTACAGTAAATATCGAGAAGGGATGACGTCACAACAGTACAAATATACCGTCGTTATGATAGCAGGCTCTCGTCCATTTACACAAACATGAGTATAATATCTGATTCGAAAATTCACCAGAATGTGTTGCCATGTTACTGAATTCTCCCGAAAATATTGGGCCCTTACTTTGATGGGAGACCATGTTTTCGTGTATCCATATTTATAGTCTAAGTGTGGTATTTCACTATAGTCTAAGTGTGACGTGGTGGTACCGGGTGCCGTGGTGATACCGGCCTAGAATAGTACTCCCCCATCTCTTCCCGCGGGTGCCGTATGAGTCTGCTAAGGGATTACGTACCAGAAGGTGGGCAGCAGCGCCTTCTAAGGATTGAAAATCATACTGCGCTCACCAACCCGCCTGCCAAGCGTGGCGAGTATTGACAAATCCCCCCTATATGGGGGAGGCATATGTCCAGCAGTGGACGCCCCATGGCTAAGAGAGAGTGGTATTCATTAGGCAGTAGGAGTATCAAATTGAATGAAGTTGTTTTTTTTTACTTACGTATTATAAGCTTGCGTTTGACAACTGTCTCGCCTGATGTTAAGTGATGTAATATTAAGTATCCGTTTTGAACAGTACCGCCGTGATAGGATATACAGCCTCTAAGCAGAATAGCGAAAAATCGGTATTGTGCTATGCCTTGAAGATATACGAAGTGATTAGGTGAATGGGAATAAAAATCTGGGTAGTGTGGTACAGGGTCATTCTGGCATTTTGAATCTATAAATAAATTACTAGCTGCGCCCCGCGGTTATACCCGTGTGCTGGTGAAAAACGGTGATGATGGTGATGATGAAAATGTATACATAGTAATCCAGGGTATAAGCTATCTCCATACCAAATATCATCGGAATCGGTGTAGCCATTTGAGCGTGAAGAGGTAACAAACATACACACATACATACTTATACACAAACTTGCATTTATAATATTAGTTTGGATTATAAGGATAGATCGCAGTCAATGATGTTTTACTAAAGATGACGTATATTCATACTGCACGGTGCTCAGATTTTGTTCCTTTACGACATAAACATGCTTACTGCGACAGATAATAAGGTGCAAATAATATAGAAAAGGATAGCTATATGTTTAGACTTGCGCTTGAAATACGCGTCGTAATGAAAATTACTACAATTGACATAATTTTGCCGCCTCAGTTTCCGCGCGCTTGTGCGACATCTACCTCATATAAACATATAATATCGCAGTGCAACTGTCATAGACAGGCGTAATGCTTACTGTGATAGTGATGAATAAAATTATTCCGGCATCTAATTACAGAAATGCAAGTTTTCAGCTGCTGCTACTGATACCACTACGTATTAAGTAGAGCATTTTTTGTTAAGGTAATACGACTTTTTTTTTCATATCACACTCACACCCAAAATATAGTATACTAGCTGCGTCCCGCCGTTTCACCCGCGTGGTGATTAAAAGTAGCCTATGTGTTATTTCAGGCTGTCAGCTACCTCCATACCAGATTCCAGCAGTTTCAGCGTAAACGCCAAACAAACAAAGTCACATGCACGTTTATAATATTATAGTAAAGATAGATTACAAAACATTTATATATGTACAAGTAAGGATTATAATCAGCTTATTACGGATTACGACGTTGCTTGATTTTTAAGGGAAGTGACATCATGTCAAACTGGCAACATCACGCCCGACCTTCTGGGATTCGTGGGTCCCCTTTTAATTTGGGGAGAAATCGAAATCTGTATGCCCAAAGCTTTTGCAATAGTAACATAATGGCTAAATTCTACAGCCTTTATGACAAAGCGATAAGGTTATATTTTGATATGTACCATCGCATCGCACAAAATAGCTCTTCAATAATTTAGAATGATAGTTAATTCATATGCAGATTCAATACGATTTTGTGTACGTGTTTTAATATTAAGCTTTTCGTACAGTAAATAAATATATTCTTTTTATTATATACTCACTTCATTAAGTAGCTAACAGTATATTATACTCTATAAAGATTGTGGCGCAAGTTTTCAATGTGAAAATCTGAATTTTGTTTCATTTTATAGAATGAGTGATTTTTCAACAGTCGTGGGTTCAAGTCCCACTGGCATTCAAATTTTGTTCTTCAAATAATTTGAACGTCAGTTGCATGCTAGCATGTTGTTAATGCAATAAACCATAAAACTTTTAAAAGGTAAATTGTTACATACTACTATTAACCATTGAAGATCATTTTGTGGCCACACTGCCAACTGACTAGAACATAATTATGAGCTATGTATAGGCTGGTAACGGCTAGTGGATTTTAATGTATAATTGTAGTGATTTATTAATATATTATTCTAGTATATATTTAATAATAAAGGCATCGGCCATGGAAACAGGTGTAATAAATATTTTTGAACCTTTTTATTACAATCTTTGATTGTACCTTAGAGCAAAACATAACATAACTTGACTGGCCAGTTGGCGCAGTTGGTAGCACTCTGCCTTCTGAACCGCTGGTCCCGGGTTCGATTCCCGGACAGGTCAAGCATTTGTGTGCATGAACATGTCTGTTTGACCTGTGTCTGGGTGTGTATATGTATATAAGTATATGTATATAAGTATATATATCAGTCATCAGGTTACCATAGCACAGGCTCTGCCTAGTTTGGGGCCTGAAGACCTTGTATGAATGTTAAGAAATAAATAAATAAAATAAAAAAATAAAAAAACATTTAGTAGAAATATAAATCACAGAAATACGACACACCACTTCCTGGTTCAGATAGTGTCGTTCAAACGTTCCCGACCGGCTTCGCGAAAGATTTACGTAAATACATGTCTGCTTATTTCCTCGCTGATATATCTCGCTTCTATTTCTCTGAGAAAGAATTGAAAAACGTGCGGAATTTAACTGAAAGTAATAAAAGTACCGCTAGATGGTAAGTTATATATTTAATATATATTTATTTATCTACTAGAATACCAACACTGTGTACACCAATAGGTTTACAATGATTGCGCTTAACACATTAAGAGTCATATACCGCAGCAGTTAAGGGTGTAGACAACACGCAAAAATAATGTATATTTTAAAAATATATACAAAAGTTTTATGGGTAGCAAGTATAACAACATGCTAGGCGGAACTTACGTTCAAATTATTTGAAGGAATAAATTCGGCTGCTAGTGGGACTTGAACCCACGACTACAGAATACCGTCCTGTCGCTTTGTCCAACTAAGCTTTAGCAACTTGAGACTACTTAGACTAGAATTTAGATACGGGTATGGTGCCTTCGCTTGATACGATATCAACTGTAATATTGGTCTATCATTCCTACTAATTAATTAATTGTTCATACAATTAAAGGTAGATGGTGCTAATAACAACATCCCCTCAGATGTTAAAGAAAGGGAGAAATTCGGCCCTAGTGGTATGGGCTGCTATAGCTTAGTTGGATAAAGCGATAGGACGGTAATCTGTAGTCGTGGGTTCAAGTCCCACTAACAGCCGAATTTTTTTTATCAAATAATTTTAACATATTATAATTTATATTACCCGCTTCCAACTGGTAGCATTTGTCAGTTATCTATACGCTGACAATAGCCAGTGGAATGCTGAAATGTTATTGTAGTAGCTGTAGTATTGTAATTAGTTATTAGTATTTTATATTAAAAAAGGCATAGGCCCGTTTTAAAAAACATTTGAACGGGGAACACATCAATCATTAAAAAAACATTTTTTTTATTGTGCTGCATGAAAACATAATAAAAATATTCATCATCATTCATGACCATCAATCATCAGTATCAGAGAAGACGCCGCGAAGGAGAGTTCTACGCTCTTGTCGCCGCTCGGACCTGAACCACTGAAGATGTCGACCGCAGTGATCGACGAAACGTCTGGAACACAAGTTTCACTTAGACCACGGCCAAACAGCCCGGAAGCAATACATACAACATGCAACGCCGGCCGTGAAAGCCTTAGAGTTTACATAATAAAAATAAAACGGAAAGAATTTGACTTGACATAGAAAGAATTATAACATATAGCATATTTTTGAACAAATAAATAATTTTAATAATGTTAAACAGGTAATTTATAAATTGAACATGAATAAAGATCATATAGTAAAAGTACATAGTTAAATACAGATATACATATGAAAATCTATTGTCACTAATATGGCGGATCTCACATAAAAAAATGTTGGAAGCTTCGTAATTAGTATATTTATTTGATCAAAAAGGACTAAGGCTAAGCAGACAAGACAATAAAGGAAAAGGTTATGATTAAATTATACAGGATTTTTCGTTTTAATCCATGAATTCAGGGTGACCTGTGTTGTGGAAACCACGCCCATCCCAAAACTTAAAACAAAATGTGTACAATACAAGTATTGTTTTAAACTTTCATGGCTTTTCACAATAAAAATATTGTTTAACACGGGATACGCACCATGATTTAGATTTTGATTGAGTTCCCGATATTTCGGCGCGGTTCTACGCACCATGATCACGGAGAGACTGGTGTCTCAGTCAGTCTCTCCGTGATCATGGTGCGTGGAACCGCGTATCCCGTGTTAAACAATATTTTTATTGTGTACAATACAAATCAGAGGTATGTAAATAATTATACTACACATAGGCTAAGTATAAGTGATATAAAGTAATAAGTATGTAAGTAAGTGAGAGTTACAACGGCTTGTATGTTTTTATTAAATACTAGTGGCGCATCGCGTTGTTACCCGTGTCTTGGTTGTATCTGCCCGATATCCCACAAAAATAATCAATATTTTGGAGACAAAAAGTAACCTATATGTTAATTCAGGGTCTAACCTATCTCCATGCCAAATTTCATCGAAATCGATGCAGCCGTTTGAGCGTGAAGGCGTAACAAACATACACACAAACTTAATATAAATTTGATGACCTATTTCTGACTTTTGTCCATAGTGACAAACCCATCTTTTTACTCGTTTTATGTACATATTTGTACCCAGCTAATATAAGCAATGCTTTAGCTACTGCTCCAATCTTACAATTGCCCAATCACCTAAATGGAGATCTAACGAGCTCAGGGATTCATTTATAAAGCCCCGCTGGCCATTGATCTGTTAGACGTTTGACCTAATTACTGACTATGACATTATGTAGACGCAAAAAAGAGCATGAATGGTCGGAGTCAGAAGGTACATTTTGATATAAACAAAAAAGACGTGCGGCGCACTCGGAGACTGTCGCGGTAAAGCTATTGCATAGCATTTTTTATCAACTTATGCAGTAACGCCGATACAACCAATGCCACCTAGAGGCGAGTTGCTGAACTAAGCAGACAAGCATGATATTTCAAAAAAGTCATGCTCAAGTTCAAAAAGTTCTGCTATTCATCGATACAAAACTAAAAAGTATCACCGCTGTGCCGGTCGGAGTGGGGGGTGCTAGGTTATTTTCATCGTTTACGGAATTTCTGGATTCGGTCTCCACGCTCAAGGCCCGCGATAGAAGCTATGCAATAGCTTAAAAATGGGTTGTCTGTAAAGTCGGTTTACGGACGATAATTTTACGTGAAAACGTGATAAGAAAACAGAAAATCGATTGTGCCGCTCTATCGCTCGTTCCGCGCTCTCGCTTGCACGCTCGGCTCAAACGGAACGTGACACATTTTCGTGCGTGCAGCCGGCGTTCATCGAATTGGTTAAAACCAAAATGATATAGCGCGTATTCTGTTTACGCTATGATTCAAGTTCGCATAACTCCATACAACGCCATCCCTAATATTAGATGAGTTTGATTCAATTTCTGGCCAATTGCGGGTAGTTTTTGCATGTGGCGACTTATTTCACGTACTTAATAAAAAAATCTAAGTTTAGTGTCATTGTGGGCTCCTACTCACATTATTTATTTATGTAATATTTATATAATACTAATATAATAAGACAAGACAATACTATATATTTATTTATATTTTTATACAGTTTATTTCAAACATTACACATATACAAATATCTTAATATATTTAAACAATACACACATTTATTGTATTTTATAAATTATATTATCCAACACAAATACTGGTTTGTCGATACTATTGTCGATCACGAAGATCCATCGACTTTACCGCATCACTAACTGACAACAGTACATAAGGCGTTATGTACTGTCGCTGGCGCGTACGATGCGCCGGCGCCGCACCGTCACGATTCTTTTTTGACGCGGAGCGCACGTCGCTCTTCACAGCTTGTTCATAAAACGTTATAGTTGCATGTGTGCCGGAGAATATACGGACTTTTAACATACGTAAGTGGACATTCATTTACTCTCACATTCTATCGCCGCTAGTGAACACAGCCCCCATCTACATTATCATTAATGAGTTTCGTACTAATTTGGACTATATCATAACTGTATAAGAGTTTATTTTGCTTATTTATCAATTTACTGAATTTTAGATTTGTTTGGTAAAACAAGTGAATGACTTGTTTCAACCATATCTTACTTCCCACGAATACTATAAAGGCAGAAGTTTGTGTGAATGTGTGTCGCTTCTTCACGCTCAAGCGGCTGGACGGATTTGGATGAAATTTGGTATGTAGATACTTCAAGTCCCAAAATAACACATATCTGATTTTTATCATCATCATCATCATCATCATCATCACCAATCATCAGCATGCGGGTAAAACCGCACGGTGCAGCTAGTTGCATACAGATACAGATACATATATTTATTGGTAAAATAATAATTTACAAGTCACTTATTCTAGATAAAATAACATTCTATATAATAATAAGTTTTGCTATAATGTTTCAATTTAAACGTTAATATTTTATAAATTTTATATTTCTTAAATTCAAACGTTTTCAAACGTTTAGTTTTTTTAAATTTATTTTTTTAGTTCCATTTATCTTTAAGGAACTCTGTCGTTGAGTAGTAGGCTTTACTAATAAGTAATGTTTTTAATTTAACCTTAAAAATATTTAAGGAAGCTGCATTTCTGATTCCATCTGCCAAATGGTTATATAACGCAGGTACTCTCACATGTACTAATCTGTTGGATTTTTCAAGATTGTGGATAAGGGTTTTTAACCGATGTTTGTACCTTGTCTCATAGGTGTGTGAATTACGTAAGGTCTCAAAATCATCCAAGTTCCATCTTGTTCCATCCATATATAAGTAGGAAATAGTAGCAATTGTACTAAAAAATAAAGCTTTTCCCCTCACTAATGCCTTAGTCCCGCCCTGCGGTCCGGTAGGTAATTAGGAACTGAGCAAACATTTTTTTCCATCCTAATGTCCGGGCTGACAGTCCTAACGACTAACCACGGCTATATGTTACCCGGACTTTTGTTTTTTAATAGCCAAGGAAATACCTTAATTATTGTTTGTTTTCATAGGTGACAATAATTTATTTCTTTTGACGTGATAACGTTTTATAAATTGATGAATGCCAAAATGAAAAATAGTAACGTTCCGTGTAGCGTTCCGTGTAGCGTTCCGTTTCCGTTTCCGTCAAAAGTCAAAAGTCAAAAGTCAAAAGTCAGAAGTCAGAAGTCAGAAGTCAGAAGTCAAATGTCAGAAGTCAGAAGTCAGAAGTCGAAGTCGAAGTCATAAATGATTATGACGTTATCACGTAAATCTATCGTCCGTAAACCGACTTTACAGACAACCAATTTTTTAGATTTCGACTCACATCATATATAAAAACTAATGTTTGTCTGTATGTTCTTTATAGAATCGTAAACTATGCATTTGATCATGCGATGATTTTGAGCAAAGTTGTGCATGAGCCAAAGAAGGTTTCTGATTTGGTACGACCAATTTTTGACAGATGGCGCCACTGTCATTCCAATGTATCGGTAAAATCGCGGGGCGTAGCTAGTAATGTATAAGTACAGATAATACAGAGAAAGAATAGGGATGTACTTATATAACTGAAAATCGAGCATATCAACGATCTTTACCAATGGATTATTTATTCAGTCAGAACTTTCGAAGAGATGATAGCGCAGCCTCGGATATCAAAATGACAGACTCAGGTTCGATCCTCACCAATGGCTCACCATTGGCTACTGTTTCCGGTGAAAGTAACATCATTATCAAATCCCCAGCAAGATGGTAAGGGTACTTATGAGTACCTGCCTTACTATACTAGCTGTCAGTCTCAGGTTTGAAAAATTGTCACCAAGCACAAATTGTGTTCAGGCAGCAGTCTCTCAAAGACAGGTGCTGAACTGCTATTAGGTTTCTTAAAGATTCAAATTTCAGATGAATCCTATAAAGTACTTACCCATATTGTGGCTTCAATGGACTTTCACATACTGAGAAACAACCCAGTGACGGTTCATTTTTAAACGACTTCAAAAAAGGAGGAGGTTCTCAATTCGATCCGTATGTTTTTTATTTTTATTTTTTTATTTGTGTTTGTTACCGCATAACTTCCGACTGGGTGAACCGATTTTGATCGTTTTTTATTTGAAAGCTGACGCTTCCCGTGTCGTTGGGACCACACGGGAAGCGTGGTTATTTAAAAATTGTCGCGGAAATTTTAAATTCATCAAAATCATTCGAGCACTTTTTGAGTTACAAGTCAAAAACTGAAAAAATACCTACACGATATTATAGTAGCGGGTGAAGACATCGGTGAACATACCTACACCACAATGACAATTGATCCCATGAGTAACAAAGGTCACTAAAAAGAGTGAAAAAAAAAAATTACAAAAATATGGAACCGACTTCAACACTCAAAAGTATGAAATAACATGTCGAAGTCGGTACCAAGAGCACAATATTTTAATAACAGTTACTATTGAACTATCATGGTACCGACTTCAACAAGTTATTTCATACTTTTGAGTGTTGAAGTCGATTCCATTTTTTGGTAAAAATTTTTTTTTTTGGTAAATATTTATTTTACGTAGGAACTTTAACGTTACTGAGTTACATACATAATAATTGAATTAACTGACATGGCAAACGTTGTTCTACCATATAAATTATAGAAATGTCAAAGTGACACGACCCCTCACTTAAATTACTTCACGTCAATAATCGACAGGGTTAAATTATATAGATATATTTGTTCGTACAAAAATACTATAATCGCGATTAAATAATAGAGGGGTGGGGGAGAAAGGTTAAAAAATACTTTAAGAAAAAATGTACACTAAAAATGTATTAATAATATTTACTTAATAATTTTATTATATCTAATAATAATATAATATTAATATTAATAAATTAATGTACACCAAATGTACATTTAAAAATTTATAAAAATCAGAGAAGTCGTTACCGAGTAGTTCGATAACGAACACTGACATTTATTTCCATCGAAACAACTTTAGTATCACATTAATATTATAACCGCGAAAGTGTCCCATATTATTATTTTTATTATTATTTGCATGCGTGTTACTTTTTTTATTAGGAATAGGCAATCGTTTGACCACTATCTCACCTGATGGTAAATCATGATGCGGTTTACGACGAAGCATGCCTGTCTAGAAGATTACATCGGAAATACAGATTTAGGCAATGAATTCCATTTGTTACTTCTTCACGCTGAACCATTTCAATGGATTGCATGAAATTTGTAAAGAAGATAGTTACCCTGGAATAATACATAGGCTTTTATTCCGAAAAAGTATAGTTCCCGTGGGATAGTTGAGGAGCGACAAAACCGTAGTCTACGCGGTGAAAACCGCGAGTTGCAGCTAATATGTTCATTAAATCCTTCTTACGCAGACATAGGTACCACTTTTGATTAGATCTTCAGAATCAACTCGAAATGAACGTGGAATTAAGTTCCTCTAGTCAGATTGCCCGACGTATACTACTGGATTAGATTATAAACCGTGTCTTAACGAAAAAGAACAAGATATAAGCAACAGCGATCTGAAATAATAGTATCTTACTTCATACTCATATTATAAATGCGAAAGTTTGCGTGTCTGTGTGTATGTTTGTTACTTTTTCACGCTGAAACAGCTACACCGATTTCGATGAAATTTAGTATGGAGATAGTTTAAGCCCTGTATTAACACATAGGCTACTTTTATCCCGGAAAAGTATAGTTGTCGTGGGATAAGTGAGGTAGCGGTAAAACTGTAATCTACCGCGGGGTGAGTACTAGTAATTTATAATAATGCAACAGGAGGTACGCAGAGTGTGAGAAACGATGGCGAAGATAACGTGATAATATCAGTTTATTGCACTAAGTGACAAGTAGTGAAGCTACTAGATGGCAAGACCTCTAACAAGAACAACATCCCATCAGATGTCAAAGGAAGGAATACATTCGGCTGCTAGTGAAGTGCTACTATGGCTTAGATGGACAAAGGAAAGGACGGTATTCTGTAGTCGTTCAAGTCCCACTAGCAGCCGATTTTGTTTCTTTAAGTAATTTGAACGTAAGACTTCTGACGCTCATCCAGCAGTTCCTGTCTCAACAGCGGCACAAAATGACGGTCGCCGTGGCTCAATCTTTAGTGTCGTGATTTCTGGTGCACAGGAACCCTGGATTTGAATCGCGGTAGGGAAAAACATTTTTATGCGATAGGTGCTTGGTCCGAGTCTTGGATGCTTGTGTGATGTGATTATGTGTATCCATGCCTCCCGCGATACAAGGAATCCTAATTCAGGGGCATGAGTGTAAAATAATATTTTTAAGAAAAACAGAGAGGAGCGGTGGGAACAGTAATCGCCGGTTGATACAAGGTGAATTAATTAGAGCGTTCAGAACACCGTCCCATCCCACGAGGTGAGTCGATACTTGCAGCACTATCCCTATCGCTTATTATTTCACCTGAATCCGTTGAGGTTCGTGAACGAACCGCTTGCGTGTTTTAACGCTCAAATCTAAATCTAAATCAGCGCCATCTATAATTTTATTTACGTACTAAAACAAAACTTGCATCTGTGGCTTGGAGTACGGTTTTTGTAACAATCACTATTTAATCTTTATTGCATGGCTTCAAAATAATACTCAAACACTCGACCACCACACACATTTAGACCGTAAATATTAAGACATGTATTATTATATTCTGTCAATTGACACTCGTAAGAATCAACGAATTATAAATGTTCATTATGTATCATACCTATAATATAATAATACAATGAGCATTATCTTCTATTTTATATATAAATATGAGCTTCACTCTTTAATAAGTATCTATTGTTATTTTTCATTTAAGACCATTACCCATATCGCTATAAGCTTATGGGTTGGTCCACTGTAGCTCATTTATGCCCAGGTCCTATTAAATCAATTTTATAAGGTACTTACCCTTGATCATTTTTATTTCATTTTTTATACTTTGTAGATCCAGCATTTGACCACATTCTCACTGAATGATCATGACATAATTTATATGTTATTAAATCAAACGGGGCTTAATCACGAGAAAAACATTTATTAATTTATTTACCTCGACGTTTCGACCAAGTTGCATTGGTCGTGCATTGGTCGTCACGAGAAGACACCATTCATGCACGACCAATGCAACTTGGTCGAAACGTCGAGGTAAATAAATTAATAAATGTTTTTCTCGTGATTAAGCCCCGTTTGATTTAATAACAATGTGTTCGAATCGCGAAAGTCTAAAAACTACAATAATTTATATTTGTTCCAAGATGTAATCACGCTAAGACCTACAATATTGTATTGAAGTGAAAACCACTTTCGCGGCGTTGTGCACATTTGGATGAGTAAAAAATGAATTAAACTCGCGTCAGGACATGTGACCTGATTGAAAATTCGTAAGACGTAGGGAGGGTAGACCGCCGGCGCGGCGTAGGAGAGGAAGTAATGTCTTTCTTGCCTCTCTTTCTAACGCGCGACGGAAATGTATGCCTGCTCCGACTGTTTCGTTTAAGCGGCGCAGGGCGCTTGCGCGAGTGTGCGTGTGTGATATTCTAAAATCCAGAACGTTCGAGTTTTCACTTCTGCCGGCACTCCCGGAGTGCAACGCGTTATTATTTTAATAGGTAGGTAATAGTTTATTTGGATATTAAGGACTGCTGCCTGAACATACTAAGTATTGTACCTTATCATCATGATAAGGATTTTATAAGAAGGGTACCAAGATCGAAAGCTGCCTGAGTTAGGATTAATCTACCGCCATGTGTTATTTTGCGAATCGTTGATTGAAGCGATGATAGATCTGCATTGGGAGCGACGGCTGTTAAACTGACAGACGCTGGTTCGATCCCTCAACAGCTTGAGCTTCTGGTGAAGGTAGCTCTATCCAATTGCCAGCATGGTGGTGAAGCAGCCGCCTGGCTACTACCCTCATGTTTGAAAAACCGTTACCTAACTAGGTCTAACGTGATAGCATCTTCGATCAAATCGTCACTGACAATCAAGTGAGATAGTGGTTAAACGCTAGATCTATACACTATAAAAAGGGCCCAAGGTTGTTTTAACGTCTCGTGTAAAACAGAACATAAATATAATTTATCCAAATAGGACGTCTGCCAAAACAAACTGACAAAATTAATATGCTACGCTTGTAGAGCTACGCCGTACACTGCCTACGGCGTAGATGCTCTACACCAGCCGTAGCAACTGTCTACGTAAGGTGAGTTATGTTGACAGCCGTAGAATTTTTAGTCGTACAAGCTGTAGTAATGTAGGTCTTATTTCTGACACTGTAATTTGAATTAAATGCCGTAAGAATAATTTTAATTATTTTATATTACAAGCTGCGCCCCGCAGCTTTACGCGCGTGGTGATGAAAATCGGTGATGGTGCTGATGTAAACAATCCTATGTGTTAATTCAGGTATAAAGCTACCTACCTACTACCTTGTTTTTACATTACCCTCATTTATTAGCACAAATCGAATAACACATGCTACCTACCTTCACTTAGTTAACAAATTAAGTACTAGCAAAAGTCTAATCCATTTAACGCCTTATATTTTTTTCGAGTATCTCAAACGCTCCGACATATACTATTAAATATTTTAATAAGTTAGTAATCCACTGCTTAGCACTTAACAGGCCTTGTACTTAATTTGAACAACATTATTTAACATATAACTTTTTGAAATCGTTGGAAACATAACACAAATTCATTTCAAATTCTCTTAATCCACAGCCCACTAAAACCATTCTCCCAAACACCAAATTAAAACCTAAAACTAATTAGTAAACCAGCTACAGTCGTATTCTGTAAACTGCTCGATCAAATCTCGATCTCGTTGCGATAGCGGTACGATATCGCAAATTGTACGTTACGCGCAATCTCGCCGAGGTAAGTGTCTTGTAACACGCCATTTCACTATTCTGACCTAATTGAACCGGTTGAGTGGTCAGATTATGTTACATAATAGGGGTTTATTGAAGGTTTCGGACGGTAATGTCTTATTTATGACATTGTACGTCCATTTTCTATACAAAACAAAAACGTAATTGGAATAACATGTCTTACCTAAGAAAAAAAATGATAGGTAAAAACCGTGTATTAAAATAAAACACTAATAACTAATTACAATTGTGCAGCTACTATAATAGCATTTGAGCAATCCACTAGCTATTGGTAGCCTATAGATAACTCAAATGTTCTAACCCGCTACCGGCCGGCAGCGTGCCCAGAATGCTAGCAGCATTGCCACGCTGAATTGCAATGCTGATTCGTTGAGCCAAATATGTGCCAGCATTTTGGTCACGCGTCGCACCGATTAAAATTAAAACTATACTATATACATTAAAACCGTGTTGATAATAATAAATAATAATAAAAACTTTATTGACTTTTAGTAAAGGTTAAAGTTCACAGTTACATATTAGCTATTTTTTTCTCGCGATCAAGCCCCGATTGATTTATTAACAATACATGTTAGCAGTTTTAAACTAGGTATGCACTAGGTAATAATAGTAATGTAACAAACCGACTAGGACTCACGTGGTAAACACTGGAAAATTACTCTCCGATCAGTTTCGAACTTATTTGCAGTTCTTCATCTGGGGGTTATGATCGTGCCAGGCGGCGAGCGCGAGCCTCAGGTAATAATAGTAGGTATATACATAGAGACCGTTGATGTCTGTGGTAGAAAGAAACTGTATTACAGACACCAGCGCCCTCCGAAAAGATTAATGACCTATGTAGTTACATAATATTACATAATTAATGTAAGTATAATGTAGTTTAGTAATATCAAATTAGTATTGTTTAATTGTTGTAAATTATCGATTATTTTTGAGGTTTTACTAAATGTTATTATCAAAGTGTGGTTTTTTAATGATTATCAAATTTCTAACTAACTTCTTGTGATGGAGTGGGCAATTTGCGCGATCGCTGGCGTTCTTTTTTTGTAAAATGGAGGTCCCTTTATTAAGATAAACAACTAGTAACTAATTACAATACTGCAGCTACTACAAAAACATCGAAGCAATCCACTAACGTGGCAATGCTGCTAGCATTCTGGGCACAATGCCAACTGGTAGCAGTTTAGAGCATTTGAGTTATCTATATGCTAACAATAATAGCTAGGGCATTGGTCAAATGTTTTTTTAGGAGCTGTAGTATTGCTTTAATTATTAGTTCATTTAGTTATTAGTGTTTCGCTGTGGGTACCGGTTTAGAATTGTACCCCTCCCCCCTGTCTTCCCGTGGGTGTCGTGAGAGTCGAGAGTACCAGAAGGATAGGCAGCAGCGCCTTCTGAGGGTCATATTTCCTGCCAAGCGTGGCAAGTATTGGCAACAATGGGGGAAGCCTATGTCCAGCAGTGAACGTCTTATGGATGAGATGATGATGATGATTAGTGTTTTATTTTAATTAAGGCATCGTTGAAAAAAAAATTAGATATTAGTAGAATTCACGAGATCGGTAGTTTTTAAGAGATCGGGCGAAACTCGTAAAATCGAGATTGGCAATAAACTCAACCACTAACAGTTGAATTTAACTACCTCGCGGTCTTGCTCTTTATTACGGTTAAACTGTCAAAATTGATATTCATACTCTAAAGATGGATGTTAGTGTGCTGTGATTGTGTGTGTCCATGCCTCCCGCGACACAGGGAATCCTAGTGCGGGGGTATGAGTACGGGAAAAAAAAAGATATGCTGCGATATTTGCGCTCTTACGCAACTACGATTTATAAGAGATAAAATGCAAAGAACGTGTTTATTTGTTTAAAATTGTGAGAATAGGCACATATTTTATAATTCTTTTAGTTTTGAAATCTTTAACAATCTTTAATGCTTTTTATATCCCTATTTAGTCTTTGAGTACCCAGTCTATCCATTTGTCTAAGTATTTAGTTTTCAATGTTCTGTCATGAAATAATGTATCATTTTTTTAAAGAAAGATATTCTTTTCAATTGAGCTCAGAGCAGCTAAAATTGTACAAAATATAACACTCGGGATATATTGTAATGAAAATTTTAAATGACAGTTCCAAATTTAGATATTGATTGTATAAATTCCAAATAGTTTTAAGTTATATTATTTACATACTGTTATTTTTTATATAAAATGTTACATTATTTCTGTTCATTCATTATTCTGTTTGATACGTTATTCTGACTTCTAAGTATTTCTTAACATTAACATACACTTTGACAATTGATCTCGTGAATAGCAAAGGTCACTGAAAAAGTTGAAAAAAAAAAATTTTACTAAAAATGGAACCGACTTCAAAAATTTATTTCACACTTTTGAGTGTTGAAGTTGATTCCATTTTTGGTAAAACTTTTTTTTACATATTGTTTACGGTTCTTGAGGTGTACAATAACATCATCATCATCATCATCATCTCAGCCATAGGACGTCCACTGCTGGACAAAGGCCTCCCCCATTGATTTCCACAAGGACCGGTTGGAAGCGGCCCGCATCCAGCCCTTGCCTGCGATCTTAGTCAGGTCGTCTGTCCACCTAGTCGGTGGCCGTCCTATGCTGCGCTTGCCAGTCCGTGGTCTCCATTCGAGAACCTTTCGGCCCCAACGGCCATCGGTTCTTCGAACTATATGCCCTGCCCACTGCCACTTCAACTTGCTAATCCGCTGGGCTATGTCGGTGACTTTCGTTCTTCTACGGATCTCCTCATTTCTGATTCGATCACGAAGAGAAACCCCGAGCATAGCCCTCTCCATAGCTCGTTGTGCGACTCTGAGCCTGTTCAGAAGGCCTATAGTCAGAGACCACGTTTCAGTTCCGTAAGTCATCACTGGTAACACACATTGTTCGAAGACCCTCGTTTTCAGGCATTGCGGTATTTTGGACGAGAAGACGTCTCGGAGCTTTCCGAACGCTGCCCAGCCGAGTTGGATTCGACGATTGGCCTCTTTCTCAAAGTTGGACTTACCTAATTGGACTGTATGTCCTAGGTAGATGTAATGGTCAACAACTTTGAGAGTCGAGTTCCCAATTGATATGGGGGCGGGCGCAACATGGGCATTTGACATAATTTTCGTCTTGTCCATGTTCATTTTAAGGCCCACCCTTAGGGAAACTCTGTTGAGGCCTTCGAGCATCGTGCTGAGGTCTTCCATGGATTCTGCCATGACCACAATATCGTCGGCAAACCGAAGGTGAGTGATGTACTCGCCGTTGATGTTGATGCCGAATCCTTGCCATTCCAAGAGCTTGAAGGCGTCTTCCAATGCGGCAGTGAACAGTTTCGGAGAAATGACGTCTCCTTGTCTCACGCCTCGTTGCAATGGAATCGCCCTCGAAATTTGCTCTTGTACTCGGACCGACATGGTAGCGTTATTGTACAAACACTTCAGCACTTCGATATACCGATGGTCAATACGGCACCGCTGGAGAGACTCAAGCACCGCCCACGTCTCGATCGAATCAAAGGCTTTCTCATAGTCCACAAACGCTAAACATAAGGGCAAGTTATACTCTTCGGTCTTCTGTATAACTTGCCGCAGCGTATGGATGTGGTCTATGGTGCTGTAGCCTTTTCGGAAACCGGCTTGTTCGGGAGGCTGGAAGTCATCAAGCCTACGTTCGAGACGATTCGCGATGACTCTTGAAAACAGCTTGTAAACATGGCTCAGAAGCGAAATGGGTCTGTAGTTCTTAAGCAATGTGTTGTCACCCTTCTTAAAGAACAACACCACTACGCTTCTGTTCCATGCTTCCGGCGTTGACCCTTCGAGGACAACGGAATTAAAGAGCTTCTGAAGGACTTTCAGTATCGGTGATCCACCCGCTTTCAGAAGCTCTGATGTGATTCCGTCGTCACCCGGTGCCTTGTTGTTCTTAAGCTGCTTCAGAGCCATCCTAATCTCGTATAGGCTGATGTCCGGGATGTCTTCGGTATAGTGCCGGGTCAGCTTGGCTCTTGGGTCTTTGGCCAAGCTGTCAACAGGTTTAGCGACCGAAGTGTATAGCTGTCCATAGAACCTCTCGATCTCTCCAAGCACCTCTGCTTTGGTCGACGCTATACTGCCATCATCTCTCTTCAGCTTAGTCATCTGGCTTTGCCCAATAGACCTGTCTCTTGCAAACACTTTGGAGCCTTTTCTCCGTTCGATCGTATCTTTAATACGATTTGTACTAAAGGTACGGATGTCGTGTCGCAAGGATTTCCATATTCGTCTATTGAGCTGCCTATATGACGCAGCATCATCGGATGATTGCAGTTGCAACGAGCGTCGTTCAGCCATGAGGTCGAGGGTATGGCTGGAGAGTTTTTGAGGTCTATTTGTACGGCGGGGCTTAAAGAACTTAGACCCCACTTCGTGGACAGTTTCTACAAACCTGTTGTTGGTCTCGTCCACCGACGCAAAGTTCTCAAGGCAAGCAAAGCGATTGGATAACTCAAGTTGAAAGCTCTCGGGGTTTTGGATATGGACATTTTGAGGTCGGAGCGTGGATTTCATCAAACGGGACCTCTCAAGTTTAACATTAATATTCAATGTGCCTCTTACCATGCGGTGATCACTACCGGTTTTGACCATGTTGATCACAGAGACATCATTGAATATTTGTTTCTTGGTGGTCATGATGAAATCGATCTCATTTCTTGTGGAACCGTTGGGGCTCAACCAGGTCCATTTCCTTTGAGGCGGCTTCTGAAAGAAAGAGTTCATCATAAAGAGTCCCTCTTTCTCCATGAAGTCGGCCAGCCTCTGTCCCCTAGGGTTCCGTTGTCCATAACCAAATTGCCCCACTCTCAACTCTCCATCACTTCTTTCGCCCAACTTTGCGTTAAAGTCCCCCATAACAACATTGTAATGGGTCTTGAAGGTATGTATGGCCCTACTAATGTCCTCATACATAGCCTCTACCTCCTCATCGGTTCCGAGTTTCGAGGTCGGTGCATATACCTGAATGACCTTCAACGAATATCTGCTTGATATTCTGAGTATTAGGTATGCCACCCTGCTCGAAACGCTGTCGATGGTGATGATGTTGTTAGCGAGGGACTTGCGAACGAGAAATCCGACACCACCTTGGGACTTTTGGTCGCCTTCCCGGTAGTAGAGCAAGTTACTGGATTTGAGAGTTATGGTGTCCTCACCCTCTCTACGGACTTCACATAACCCTAAGATATCCCAGTGTAACTTACTCATTTCTTCTTCCAGTTCGACGATCTTCTCGTCTGCCAACAAAGATCTTATATTGTGTGTTACCAGGGCCAGAGGTCGTTTTTTCAGGGAGTGGTAGCCGGGAATCTGCCGGAGATTCTTAGCACCCCCTGCTCCACCGTTACACTGGCCGCTACCGGAGCCAGCATTAGCGGAGCTGCCGGGGACTGGGGGCCTGGTTTTATTTTGTACTGTCATAGGGGGGGGGGTTTGCCAATACTCGCCACGCTTGGCATGCGGGTTGGCGAGCGCAGTATATAAAATACGACCCTCAGAAGGCGTTGCTGCCCATCCTTCTGGTACGTGATCCCTTAGTCGACTCTTACGACACCCACGGGAAGACATGGGGGGGTACTATTCTAAGCCGGTACCCCACGGAGAACAATAACGTTGTATATTAAATTGAGCTTTTGGACATAAATGATTGTAGTTTCACCAAGGAACAGAATAACCACCACTGTGTATTTGTATTATAATTGACAGCAGTAAATTAAACACAGGTGCAACCGCATTTCGAAAGTGTGACTTATGAACAAGCCGAGGGCGCCATCTGTTTGTGGCACCAAACTAGAACTTGTGCAGATATTAATTAATTTGTAGTTATATAATGTACAGTCTATAGTAGTAGTCTTTAGTGTAGAATGAGATTTATAGCGTTTGTGGAAGTTTTTAAAATATATATACACCTGCGCCCCGCGGTCGTACCCGCGTGGTGATGAAAACCGGTGATGATGGTGATAGTGAAAATAAGCATATGTGTTAAACCAGGGTATAAGCTATCTCCAAACTAAATTTTATCGAATCGGTGTAGCCATATGAGCGTGAAAAGGTAACAGATACATATACACACTTACACACATACACATATACACACAAACATTCACATTTATAATTTTAGTAGGAATCAGGCATAACATTATAGAATAGTTTAAGATAAGTTAGGATTTGCTATGTTACATTTGCTACTTCTAGAAAAACCAGTTAAGTTTTTTTTTTCTCGGCATCTTACAGCTTTAATTCTTTTTTTGTACAAGTGCGAGTCTCGCCTGCGTTTATATGTTTATTCTAGGTTCATTTAAATAATGTATTAATTCTTTATGAATAATTAACTAATACGTTATAGCGACAGTGATAGTTTCACAATGGTTTATCAAAGTTAAGTTAAATCACGTCTAACCAAACTACATACCTAAGCATTACCCTGTCAGAAGTAATTTAATCGAATCAATAAGCAAATTGATAGTTTCCGCGTGTAACACGATTTATCTTCATCCATTTATATTAATTACGTATTCAATCAACAAATGACTGCGTGCGATTATAGACTCTGTAGCTAACGAAAATAAGTATGAATATGGTGTGCAAGGTCATAGAAGCCTACGTAAGCCAGATTAGACTGGTTCCACCAAGGACTAGTGTCATAAAATGTCACCATCTTTGTAAGTATCAGCCATCAGACGACACGGAGATGGGCCATAGGAATAGCGAAATACTTTATTAGAGAGGTAGTGATTTGGTAATATGGTCTGTATTAAATAAGCATTTCCATATGTATGAGAAAAAATTCTTATGTATTGTGTTAAGTCACTTATAATTGTACGTCCGGAATGAGCAAATTGTTGACTTATATATAACCTTGACCTTCTTATGTACATTTTAAAGCAATAAATATATTCTGTATAAGTTTTCAAACTGACATGATAACTAATACAATAATTAATATTGTTATCGGGATATTTATCATGTATTTTATTTGTTTGATATTACGCCGCAGTTTCATGCGCCATATTCATGAATTTTTCTGTGGTGGTGGTATGGCACATGTATGTTTTTTGTCCTACTAATATTAATGCGAAAGTTTGTGTGTATGTGTGTATGTGTTTATGTTTGTTACTTCTTCACGCTCAAACGGCTATTCTAATTTCGTTGAAATTTGATAAGGAGATAGTTTAAGCCCTGGATTAACACAAGGCTACTTTTATCCCGGAAAAGGTATCGTTCCCGTGGGATAATTGAGGTACCGTGAAAACTGTAATCCATGCGGCTGAAACCGCGGGGCGCTACTATTTCTACAAATGTATATTATGGTTCTTGTAAAGTATTTAAAAAGACAATTTCGATCGTCAACTAGATTTGTATGTGTTATTTTCGTTCAATTTAATCCCAGCTGTGAAATGTGCCTTTTGAAAAGGCTCAAAGTCACACAACAAGCTATGCTATATAAGATAGGACAACGCTTGAGGTTTCTCTGCCAGACAGAATCAGAAATGAGAAGATTCGTGAAAGAACGCAAGTCACCGATATATTCCAGCGGATTATCAAGTTGAAGTGATAGTGGGCAGGGCATACAGCTAGAAGAACTTGTGGCCAATGGGGTCGTGAGGCTCTCGAGTGGAGACTGCGGACTGGCAAGCGCAGCATAGGATGCTTACCGACAAGACAACCTTACTAAGATCGTAACAGGCTTGATGCGGGCCCTATACGGCCCTTGTGGAAATTAGTGGGGGAGGCATATGTCCAGCAGTGGATATGCTATGGCTAATATGATGATGATGACATACATGCATCAATAGTATATTATATCGTTTTCTTTTTGGTAGAATTAGTCATTAGCATCTAATGAGACGATCATTATATCGATAAAATATCGGTATAATGATCGTGTCCGTGTATCGTAGTTCGTCATGTAGTATTCCATTTGATATTCAAATCGACGGATATGAGGTAAAACGCGAAAATCAAAATTCATTATATCGATAAAATATCGATATAATGATCGTGTCCGTGTATCGTAGTTCGTCACGTAGTATTTCCATTTGATACTCAAATCGACGGATATGAGGTAAAACGCGAAAATCAAAATTCATTATATCGATAAAATATCGATATAATGATCGTGTCCGTGTATCGTAGTTCGTCACGTAGTATTCCATTTGATATTCAAATCGACGGATGTGAGGTAAAACGCGAAAATCAAAATTCATTATATCGATAAAGTTTCGATATAATGATCGTGTCCGTGTATCGTAGTTCGTCACGTAGTATTCCATTTGATATTCAAATCGACGGATGTGAGGTAAAACGCGAAAATCAAAATTCATTATATCGATAAAATTTCGATATAATGATCGTGTCATGAGATGCTGGCTGACTGCATGGCACATTTTTTTAAAGAATTAAACCTTTTCGCTTATTTTATGACCAAACATTCGACATCGGTAACGGGCTAAGGGCTCACATAAACCGGAGGCCACACTGTGCTGCCCATAAAATTGATCCTCAAATCGCTAGTAACCTGCTTCATAAAACAACTCCCTACAACCGCCGCACATGACATTCTTATCACAATACCATAAGGTTGGGAATCGTATGATTTTGTGGTGTTGGGATGTTGAAAAGTAGATACGTTAGATTTAGTAAATCAGTAGTTATTGGAACAAGTTACTAGCTATGTTGTTTTTATGATGTCGGCAATATGTTGGAGTGCTGAGTTGTTTTGGATCAACTACTTTCTTACTTTGACGTTGTTGTGTTCGTGAAACCATTTGTTAAACTTGTCAAACATTTTTTTTAAGCGTTTTGCTTCCACTTTCTTGACCATGTATTTAACCGAGTATTTGTTCTTTTTTCACGCATTAGAGAATAAACCAAATACTCGTTAAATACACACGGTCAAAAATAACATAATAATTAGTGTTTTCTGTATGTACCTAAGTTGTTTTTTAATCTCACATCTTAACAATTTAGCTTACCTATAATTGCTATTTTTTTAAAGTCAGATTAATAATGTTAAATCAAAATGGTAACAAATAGTCGTAGACAGTGTCATCGTGTAACATCAGAATAAATACTTAAACATCAACCGGATGTCAACAAATTAGAAAATTTACGAAAATAATCTGTTTAATCAAAAAAGTTAAACAAAATATAGATCTTCATATCTTAAAGTCGCACCATAACCTCCCGTGCAATAGTTTCTCCAGCCTCGGTGGTATAGATATCGTGGTTCGTCACGTAGTATTCCATTTGATATTCAAATCGACGGATATGAGGTAAAACGCGAAAATCAAATTCCGTCCGCAGAAAGAGATAAAATATCTTTTTTATTTATGGCAGCACGCACTGCTGCCGAAATTTTCTAGGTAAGATATTGTCAAGAATTCACATATTATGGGGAGTGATTTTACGCGATACTATTTTATTATTAGACGGATTTCCACGAAATTGTACGATAGGTAACGCCTTGTTATGAACTACACAATTTATACATTCTGCCCGTGACTTGTCCGCGTGGCATTTGTTAACGTGAAAAAAATAGTACCTTTGGAAATACTAGAAAAAAATATATGTGTGCCAATCAAATCAAATCAAGAATGGGCGAGTTCATTCTAAATGTACACGGAAGAGCTTAACCCTCTCTTCAGTGGTTCGAATTGTTTTGTAAAAGTAGGTAATTGTGCACACAAATTTTATTTCTGTATGTGTGTAAAGTAGTCGAAAATTTTAAAAATATTACGATTGGAACGTACTCAGTGTTAACAAAAAACATTCAGTTAACTACAGATAGAATCATAGTTATTTTTTAAGTATCTGCTGCTAAAATAGGCATAACACCGTGCTTCAGCATAACTACAGTACTCAAACCTGTGCGTTGGACTACATCTAACATTCCGTGAATGTTACTACACTAAGTATATATATTAGGTACTAGCTGCGTCCCGCGGTTTTACCCGCGGTGATAATGATGATGACTAAAATAAATGTATATGTTAATCCAGGGTATAAGCTATCTCAATTTCATAAAATTCGGTGTAGCCGTTTGAGCGTGAAGAAGTAAAAAACATACACACAAACTTTCGCATATATAATATTAGTAGAATTAGGTTTTTGTTGCATTCCAGAGGAACAATCATTTTTCCAGGATAAAAAATACCCAGTCTCCGTGTTAACCCAGCTTATAAGATCACTAATACATCCAAATTTAATTGAAATCTTTAAAGCATTGAGGGGTAACAAACACATATACATACACACACATATACATACATACACATATACACACAAACTTTCACATTTATAATATTAGTGTGATGTAATAATGGGTATTGATTAAATCGATGCACCAAAATCCCAAAAGAACATACTACCATCTTTATATTTTTTGTCGTAAACAGTTTCACCTATCATATAATCCGAATGACACAGGTCGGTAAAAGGCTTTCTTATACCTGACAAGGGTTTAAGGGTTGCTTATGGTTGCCTTCACGACGTTGGACACATGACCCTTTTTTCGGGTATTGTTTTTTAAAATTAAACGCGTGCTTGAAGCCCGAAAAACATATTTGACTAGGCCAAGTTTTTTACTGCTGTGTTTTCAAATTATCTACATCTACACTAATATTATAAAAGAGGAAAGATTTGTATGTTTGTAATGGATAAACGCAAAAGCTGTTGGACGAATTTCAAAAATTCTTTCACTATTAGAATTCTAGAGTAACAATCATACATCATGTGCCACGGTGGTACCGGCCTAGAATAGTACTCCCCTATTTCTTCCCGCAGGTGCCGTAAGAGTCGGCTAAGGGATCACGTACAAGAAGGTGGGCAGCAGCGCCTTCTGAGGGTTGGAAATCATACTGCGCTCGCCAACCCGCCAGCCAAGCGAGGCCAGTATTGGCAAATCCCCCCTGTATGGGGGAGGCATATGTCCAGCAGTGGACGCACATGGGTGAGAGAAGAAGAAGAATCATACATCCATACTCCCAAACTTTCGCATTTATAATATTAGTAGGATGCACTTGGCAAATACAGGTTCGGGGGGACCGACACGGGTTGAAAAAAATACCGCATTGTTATATTATTTTTTAATTTCTTCATTTCTGGTGTAAGAAATTACACCAGATAAAGAACAGTTCAAGCGAATTCATCATCAATCAAATTCCTAGCATGGTGGTAGGGTATTTTCAAGTACCTGCCTGACTAGCTACTAACCTAAAACTGTCACCATTCATAGAGACCCAGTAAACATTCTAAATCTAGCGTGATTACACATCGTCACTGACCATCAAGTGAGATAATGGTCAAACTTGACCATTATCATTATCTCATTTCATTGCCTTCAACCAAGTTGAACTAAAATATTATCTTTATTCAATGTAAAGTTCTACCTATTTATTCTCTATTCAAGTATATATCAATCAAAGAACAATTTTTAAAAAAAGTGCAGCAGTCTGTACGCGCGCTATTTCTCGGAATCAGCTTTGTACGACTAGTGCGAGCAATATATACGGAGAACGAACAATTACATATTTGGTGACGCGTTTAATTAATAACCGACCTGTTGATTCACGCAACAGCATGGCACCAAAAACATTACAAACGAACTAATGGCCCACTTTATAGAACATATTTAATGCCGATTACTTAGAAGTGTAATTATTATTTTTTTAATGACTCAAATGATATCATGTTCTGTATACACAAATTCGTTTCGTCTCAGCCTTTGGGTGTCCACTGCTGGACAAACGCCTCCCCCAATTGGGGGGAATTGCCAATACTCGCCACGCTTGGCAGGCGGGTTGGCGAGCGCAGTATGATTTCCGATGCTCAGAAGGCGCTGCTGCCCACCTTCTGGTACGTGATCCCTTAGCCGACTCTTACGGCTCCCGCGGGAAGAGATGGGGGAGTACTATTCTAGGCCGGTACCACCATGGCACACAAATAGGTTATAAATATTCTGTTGTCAAAAGAATAATAAATATATCGAGTTAGATTTTTAGCATTAAGTAGAAACTGTACTGGTTTATAAATGCTATGTAACTTTAATTTTTTGAGTATATTGTGGAAATGGTAAATAAAAGAAAAAAATGTATACAAAAATGCCTTAATGTGGCATTTAAAGCGCGGTAGCGCCAGTTGCAAATGACACACATGCAAGTTGTGTTGTGTGTTGCTTAACCCGATGGATCGAGTAACTGCATGTGTCAACTACATTTCGATCGCTTTATTTTAGTAAATTAAATAATTTCAAATAAATGAAGCGTTATATATCACTTGAATAATTACGGCATTATATCATACTAACATGACGGTAATAGGATAGCTAGAACGTTGAGCTTGGTGTGACTAGAGTTCAGCAGGCAAATTTGTCATGACATACATTTTAAATGTGATTACAACACATTTACAATACAAAATTATGAAATTTGTAATTCTAATGTCGCACAACGAGCTATGGAGAGAGCTACACTACTAATAAATAGTAATAAACTTTTTATTTTTTTAGTCTTTGTTGACACACAAAAATTAAAAAGTAAATACTTTAGCCCCTATTGGCAATAGGCTATAGGAGTGAAAAAATATTATAATCTCCATATCTATTCTCGTTCCGTTCTGACCAAAGAACTCAATGGTCCCAAACTTTTAATGTTGTGTAGGTAATTGTCTACTTAATTGGTAAGCCAGCATAAGCACGTTTTGAAGAAGTAATCATTTGCCTTTGTACGATTTGCACCCGCGTTCAAGCTAAGCAAATAGACGCCCGCGCCACTATATGAATTCTAATGAATATAAATTCCAGCACATGATCTCTGCATTTTGCAATCAGTTTAATTAAGAGTCTTCGCTTTCACCTCTTCCCTCTATGTACATGCGAAGACAAAACGCTTAAGCAATTATACGAAATATATATTTTTTACTCGTGAAACGGAACAAGTGATCAGAGCTCAAATCACTATCAAAATAGTATCGTTATAAAGCGTCAACTGAATGCACTACATAGCAATTTTCCAATTTCAGTACCAGAAAATGATTCAAATTCAGTTTATTCGAATAAGTGCACATTCAAAAAAATATTATATGGCTAGAGGTTTACACAAAAAATTTATGGGTTATCTGTCGCTGAAATAGGCTCATCGCCTGTGTTTCTGCTTACAGCGCCCTCCTCCTAGATTTATAAAAAAAAATCTAGCCTTAAGCTATTGACAACTGTTAATACATTACACAACTATTATATTAAGTTTAAAGTTAAGTGTAAATTCGTGATAAAGCCGTACGTGAGGCTTTTTTAGCAATTGAACGATTTGCAATTGTGTAATTTCACAATTGCTAATCGTTTCGATGTATCCCCAGCAAAAAATAATTTGTAAAAAAATATTTGTGGTAGTAACAGTATTTCTCCGAGTAAACTCTCACATATAATGCTACTGATCTTACTTAGCTTCGCTCCTAAGCATATTAAATTAAGAAAACGTACAATTACACATTACAATTACATCAATAGCAAATGTATATTATTTAGCATAATTGCTAAAATCAAATTACTGAATAGCCAAAACCATTATCGACAGCACTTTTATTGATGTCAGAACAATTTGAAACATAGGTAATCGTTTAACATACCAAATTCTAAACAGCTAAAAAAATTGGTTGTCTGTAAAGTCGGTTTACGGACGATAGATTTACGTGATAACGTCATAATCATTTATAATGTCATAATCATTGACTTTGACTTTGACTTTGATTATTTTATGTAATACAAAACTCAGGTGGAATGTTACGCGGAACGTTACTATTTTTCATGAGTGTTGCTGGTATTCATCAATTTATAAAACGTTATCACGTCAAAATAACGTCAGGCGTTTTGTTGTCGACAGTACTATGTTAGAATTCCTAGATTAGTTTGTTTCGTGTGTTAGCTCTCGAAATGGAGAGCAATGGCGGCAGAATACTAAGCGTATATGTACCACAGCTGTCGTTATGTATTGTGATTTGTGCCTTATGAGCAGGTTATGTTATTGATATTATTATTGATTACACAGACCAACTATACTTGTATTCTGTTTTAGGTACATATAAAAAGAATTAATAAAATGTATGGTGACTTACACACACGTGGACAGATATACGATCTTTACGTATGACGCATTTTACTGCCACTTTTATAAAGGGTACTATCAAGGAGTGATACGTAGTGGACCAATGATATTATTTAAAAAAAATGTTTATCGAGAATTGGTACCGACTTCAACACTCAAAAGTGTGAAATAACTTCAGGACCGTTCAAAAGTAACTATTATCAAAATATTGTGCCCATGGTACTTTACGACTTCAAAACTTGTTTCACAATTCTGGGTGTTGAAGTCAATTCTATATTTTTTTTATCCTTTATCAGTCCCTTGCTACTCACGGGATCTATTGTCATTCGCTCTCAATAAGGAACTCATCCAGATAGACGTAACACTTTTCAGTTATGGGAGTGTAACTCAAAAACTACTTGACCAATTTTGATGAAATTTAAATGGGACCACACGGGAAGCACCAGCGTTCAAATACGGCCTATGGCTGAGATGATGGTGATGATGATGAGATGATGACGCTCAGCAGACCTTTCATACAAGAGCGTTGGTTTAAAGTACTCTAGACCGGGCCCATTTTAGAACTTCCTCAATCTGATTTCGGAACGTCCGTCTAGACCTTCTTCTTCCAACATTACCATTCACTTAATCCATGTTTATCTCTGCTTTGAAATAAAGCTATAGATTCAATCGCAACATTCTCCAATTCGACAAAGCCAATTCTAAGTGATATATTCAGACACATACATATATAAATAAAATAAGGTAAATTTGTGCAAATTTACTTTATCGTTTTTCTGCTTGGCTGCGCGGTAAATTTACATCTCAGATTGTCTGTCCCCAATATCGCATCTTCTAAATTTGATATTATTGGTAGCGGTGATAAGAATTTAATAAATAACTTTGGAACGATTTTCAGTGTTTAACTTTAGAATAGGCATAACATAACTTTAGGCAACCAAAGTTTACTTACAATTCAAAAGACTGTGTTGTTAAAACTCACTCTTATTTTAACAAAAGTCGCGAGTGAATAGGTACCTTCTAGGTTTGCGTGCTAAATCCTAGACAACGTCATCACTTAACATCAGGCATAGAAATAATATGTAGTAACATATTATTTCTATGACATCAGGTGAGACAGTTGTCAAACGCAAACTTATAATATGTATAAAAAAAAACACACTAAAAAAGTAGCCTATGTGTTAATCCAGGGTCTAAACTATCTCCATACTACATTTCATCTTAATCGCCATGGACATGAACAGATTGGAAGCGGCATGCATCCCGCCCCTTTCTGCAATGTTAGTCAGATCGTCTGTCCATCTTGTCGGTAGACTTCATATGCTGCGCTTACCTGTCCGTGGTCTACATTCCATCCCAACGACCATCAGTTCTCCAAGATATGTGCTCTGCCCTGTGCCACTTCAATTTACTAATCCGCTAGCCTATATCGGTGGCCTATATATATATATAGCTGGCTATATATAATAACTTGTTTTTTAATAACAACGGTATGTAACATTTAAACTTATATTTATACTTTTTAAGTTGTTTATGTAATATAATAGGTTTATTAGGTGAATACAAGTTGATTAGTAGTATTTATTTTTAATAGTATTATTATTATTAGTAGATCCCTAAGCTAAGTATATATAATTCGCATTACTTCAATAGTTAAAATCTGTGTTGCTATTCGTGAGGACCTGTAAGTGGCCTCCTGTTTTATATCAGTATATCTATTATGTATAACAGCTGTTGGTCTTCCTTTAAATTAAATAAATAAATATATATATATATATCCTATATCTTTAGTTCATCTACAGATCTTCTCATTTCCGACTTGATCTCGTTAAGAAACCACGATCATAGCTCTTTCCATAACTCGCTGCGTGTCACAGTCGTACTCAAGTTATTACAGAGTTAAAAGGTTTGACGCTGCGAAACGCCTGCGTCTAGACTGCGTGAGTGATTAGTGCTTTTGCCAAATAATTTTACACACAATGCATTCGTAGTTACGTCGCGTCTCGCACTAAAGAATCTGAGCAGCAAGTTTACTCTTAACACTTGCGCGCAAATTGGTACTTTTGAGCGCAAAACTAGCGCGCGGTTGGAATCGAGTTTGATGGAATTTGACGTAAATACAAAATGACGTTGAATGAGATTGGTTGACTGATTCAGATTCAAAAGTATCAATCTGCGTGAAGTCGATCGAAATCACAATTTACGATCGGAATCGAGTGATAAGAGTAAGCCCGAAGATTCTGATTAGAATTGGATTGAGATTGAGATTGAAATTGAGTTCACGAGTAAGCCAGCAGTTTGTCGATCGTGATATCAACAACGCGTAAGTCTTCACGCTACGCCCATATTAATGCTATAAACTTATATAACCTTTCGACCACTACGAATAAAAGACTTCTACGTAATCCTTTATCTAGTAGTCTAGTCTGCCAACGCCAGTAATTCGCAATATCAAAATTAAACTGCTCGCTTTATTATTGGTCCAAAAGGCCTGCTATTTAATTTCCCTGTTGCTTCTACCAAATAACTACATTACATGTGTTATGTTTAAGCCTGATTGTTTTACTAAAGAAGTCTATAACGCGTCTTGAAATATATTTGTAAAATAACGAACAAATTCTGAAAGCTCAATTAGTCATAAAAATAATCCACAGTTAGACCTTTTAATCCTCTGCAAAATTAACTTTATTCAAAACTTGACGAACTTAGGGTGCTTTTAAATCCGAGCCATTTCAATTTTTAATGATGTAAAGTAAGAAAAACAAAGTTCAAATGTCGCAGGTAATTAAGGAATACTTGTGAAAGAGTATTATTTATGATAATTGGGTAAACTGAATCATTTGCAGATGAATGTTTAATTTTGTACTGTTAATAATAATTATCTCTTAGAGCAACAAAGCTCAAACTTGACTCGCGGTCGCCGTTGGGCCGAAAAGTTCTTGAATGGAGACAAGAAAGACTCTCGCCGACGCGGAGAGCGTTGACGGTGCTGAACCAGTTTACGCACGAGTTTCAGCAGGTCGACATTCACCATGACAGCTTAAAGACAATTATATCTAATGTAAATTTGTTTTTAGGGAAATGTACATAATAACATAGTAGGCGTTTTGGTTTTTTTTTAACTGTAAGCATACTTATGTAATATAGAATAAATAAATAAATAAGAGACTGGCAAGTTCTCAACTAGCAGCATAGGATGTCCACCGACAGGGTGGACAGGCGACCTAAGATCGCAGGAAAAGGCTGAATAAGGGCCGCTTCCAACCGGTCTTTCTGGAAATCAATGGGGGAGGCATATGTCTAGCAGTAGACGTCCTATGGCTAAGATGATAATGATGCGATGATCTCTTAAAGTATTCTTTATTTTGGTGATAATACATATACACAAACTAGCAAACATTTTTTTTTTGCTATATTTCGGTAGATTTACTTGGAGATAGCGAGAGAGAGATAAAAAAGGAAAATTTGTCATTATAGGCTATTACGCTCCATTTTTCTACACCTCGTTCTCTTGTACGTATATCTACTTAACGGTTAATAATTCACCACCACCAAATGAAACAGTCATTTTGAAAAATAAAGCAAAACGCAAATCTTCACTATTAACATGCTGCCACAATACCAACAGTGAAGTTCTTCTTCTTCTTACGTTATGGCTTCTGTGGCAAATTTGAAGTTCAAAGACAGAAAGACTGTAACAGTGTTATAGTCGTGCTGAAAAGCACCGTAACAATTATGTTTGCTAGTGTTTTGTAGTGGTAACCATGGTTATGTAGCAGAGAAATTTGGCTACGGTCTATGTAAATTTATTTTTATACTATGTATAGACAACGCTCGTTTTATAATTCTTCAATTTCATCATAAAGCTTGTATTATTCTCTATAACTTTAACATTTCACATAGAAAATGCTATTCTACCTCATAAACCTACATGAGTCACTGCATATACTAAATGAGAATGATAATTCATATCGATTAAAGCTTGATTGTTTATTGCAAGCTCTTGTACTCTATATGAATAATAATTATCGTTATATCATTTGACTTGCAAACTGTGTCATTTCTTTGTATAGTACGCCCGGCTATTTGGGTGGGTCTTCACGATACAGCCTAGTGTGAAGACCACAATACAATACAATACAATAACTCTTTATTGCACAAGTACACAATTAAAATAAAAAATGTTAAGAATCTAAAATAATTAAGGTGGTACAGCACAATGGGCGGTCTTATCGCATATAGCGATTTCTTCCAGACAACCTTTGGATGGACAGTGTCAGAAAGAATATGTAATATACGGTGAATTGTGCAATAATATCAATTTAAAACTATAGATAATAATGCTAATTCTAATACTTAAATACATAAAGTAATAGACTAATAGATATATGCAGTAATATGGAAATAACTATATTATTGGGCAGTGTCATGCAATTGATAGGTAGTGTTTCTTAACCATATTTTTAAATATTTCAACGGATTTGGCACATCTAATTTCCAAAGGCAAAGCATTCCATAGTAGGACAGCTTGGACTGTGAAAGACTTATCAAAGTACTGTGAAGAGTGGATGGGTACTCGAAGTTTAAGAGAATTCATTGATCGTAAGGAAGAGGAGTGAGATGATTGAAAAACTGTGAAATTCTCTTTGAGGAAGGAAGGAGTGGCAGGGTCAAAAAGAATTTTATAGAGAAGGGAAAGAATATGAGCATTCCGGCGAAGGCGAATAGGTAACCACTTCAGCTTTTTACGAAAATCGGTTATGTGATCATATTTACGGAGGCCATATATAAACCTAATACAGAAGTTTTGCAAGCGTTCAAGCTTATTTAGCTGATCTTGGGTTAAATTAAGATATGAGACGTCAGCGTAATCGAGTATAGGGAGCAAGATTGACTGTGCAAGCGTAGTTTTGGTAGTGATTGGTAGGAAATTCCGTAATCTTCTTAGAGAAGCAGCGGAGGCAAATATTTTTCGACTTATTTCAGACAGCTGAGGAACCCATGACAATTGCCGGTCAATAATAATACCCAAATTTGTAACGCTATCACTTATTTTTATGACTTGACCATCAAAGATGACTTGCGGAAGGCAAAACCAATCAATCAGAGAAATCATTCTAGAGCTGCCAATGATAATTGCTTGTGTTTTCGACGGGTTTACACTGAGTCCATAGGATTTACTCCAATCGGAAATATGTTGCAGATCAGCGTTGATCGTTGCAATTGCTTTTGGCAACTCATTTGGCGACACTTGTGTATATATTTGTAAATCATCTGCATAAAGGTGGTAAAAAGAAGATAACTGATATGAGATTACATTTATAAATATTGAAAAAAGAAGAGGTGATAAAACGCCACCCTGAGGGACGCCCGCAGTTGTATCGCACCATGATGAGTATGTATCATCGATGCGTATGCGCTGCCGACGCCCGTTCAGGTAAGTACGAAACCAAGCAATGACCGTTGGAGATATGTTAAGAGAGCACATAATACCTAACAGGATGTCAAAATCTACGTTGTTAAACGCATTGCTGAAGTCGACCAACGCTAGAACTGACAGTTTCCCGTCATCCATTCCCCGTCTTATATCATCTGTGACCTTGACTAACGCTGAGACTGTGCTGTGGCCCGGACGGAAACCAGATTGAAAGGGATTCAGGAGGCTATTTCTGTTAAGGAAGGAAGTAAGTTGTTGGTGGACAAGACGTTCGAGGACCTTAGACAGGAAAGGTAGGATCGAGATAGGGCGATAGTCAGAGAACGACGACGGATTGAATTTTTTAGGAAGGGGGGTAATCTGTGCTTCTTTCCAGACACAGGGAAAGGTTCCACTGGAAATAGAGTCATTTAGAATAAACGTGATCATAGGCAGTATTTCATCAGTTACCAGGGTTATCATTTTACGACTAATGCAGTCACTTCCAACTGCATTCGACGTAATGGCGTCTATGCTCTTCTTGACATCACAATCGGAAAATTGCTTAAAAACAAAGTTTGGATGGTCGGGAGCCGGAATGGAAGAAAGATAACGTAATGTTGCAGCTTTTGTAGGCCTATCAAAATTGGCCGAAAATGAAAAATGCTGATTAAGTGCATTGATATTAAGGGCATTAGAGATATTTGTCTCTCGTGACCTGCCAACTCCCAGTGTTCTTAGGAACCTCCAAACTTTTGAAGGATCATTGTTATCAAGAGAATTATGTATATATCGGCGTTGTGCGTTTCTACACACCTTATTGCAGTGATTTCTACGTTCAGAATACTTTACTTTGTTGTCATCTGTGGGTGAACATTTTAACCTGGCCTTAGCTGCTAACTTTCTGTTCATTACTAGCCTAATTTCTGGTGTAAGCCAAGGTGCTGGTAGATGTTTCATTTTTACAGGTCTTAAGGGGGCATGTTTATCAAATAGCCTTGTCAAAATTAAATTAAAATTATTGACCTTTTCGTCTGTAGTAGCTACATTTATAACACTGGACCAGTCCAGAGTGCGGGCGTCGTTTTTTAGACTCTCTATATCAATACCACCAAAATTACGCTGCAGAAGAATTTTAGGTTTGGTCTTTGGCGGACGAATCTTGTATGAGAGATAGACTAGGTCATGATAGGAAAAGGCGTCCGCCGCACACTGACCATGTTTCTGTACGTGAGTTAAAGATGAAACGAGCATCAAATCGAGGAGAGAAGGGACACAGTTAGGAAAATTATGCGTAGCATTTAAGGGCAATATTGAAAGGTTGCTGGCCCTGATTAAAGACTCAAAAGTATGTGATCGGGAATCATGCTTAAGTAGGCAGGTGTTAAAATCACCCATAATAATGGTGTGTTCATACGATGGAGTACAGTCTTCTAAAAGTTTTTCGAAAGACGTAAAGTAATTAATACGTAGTGATGGGCAATAGTAGACACCTAGTAATACCTTAGTGTGTGATAAAGTTATTTCTAGAAGTAGATGCTCACCCGCATTGGAAGGCGGTGGTTGTGCTGACACGTTCAGCAAGGAAAAGGGAATGTGAGAACGAAGATAAATGGCAACACCACCACCTACACTGCCAATGCGGTCGTTTCGAATGAGTTTAAATCCTGGTAATGGGTATAATGTTGAAGGAAGACATGGTTTTAGCCATGTTTCGGAAACCAAAATAGCATGAATATTACGATTCTCAAAAGACGCTAACATATCAGTAAAATGAGCCGGAATGCTCTGAGCATTAATGTGAAAAACATTAAAGTTTTTTGGGACGTCATTCACTATTGAATCAATCGAAACTGAAAGGTTCGGAATGCTAGAAAAACTATCAGAACTGTCCGAATCGCATACCGAAAAGAAGTCACCACTACAATCGTCGTCACTGCACGGTTGCATAATAAAAATAAATATATTCAAAAATAAAAAATAATATATGTATAAATATATACGAGTAATGTTATAATAATATACAAACTAAAGACAAAACGTTAATCGCGAACTGCCCACCCGCCAGCTGTGTGTCAGAGTATAAACAAACAAATTAACAGTATTTGCATCCACATAAATCTAGCCTTAATGGCAAGAATAAGATAACAACAAGAATAAGAAAAAATAAAAACTTCAAGTAGTAACCTAACTCTTAATAATAATGTAATGCATACCGCTGGTTGGATTAAACATATCTTTATAAAACAATAAAACAACAAAAACAAGATGAGTAAATGAAAATATAGACACAACATAATTTGTCTTTGAAATTTCTATAAAACGCTAAGAATAGCGATAAATAATCACTTTTGGTGAGCATTGGTAATATTTCAGTCGGCAAATACAGAGGAAGCCACAAGAAAGAAAATATATATTCGTCGTGATTAAATAATAACTGGTGGTATGCAAAGAAATATAAAATGAAGGTACCTACGCTCTTGATTGTTTTTAAGAGTGAAACGGGTAATCAAAGATAACAAAACAAATCGTGTTGTTTACATAATTTGCTACACAACCTATCTACACTACTTTCTGGCTGCTGTACGCCTAGCTTTCGCTTTAGCTGCTGGTACCTCTTTCGCCGGTGCTGCTTCTCTCCCAGCTGCTGGTTTTGGAGCTTCTTCTGGGATTTTATCAAGGTCCTCCGGGCAGCTAATACGGTGGCGAACTCCATCGGGACCAAGGGCGTAGATATAGCCATCTCGAGTCCAACACTTAGCAACGCCGAAAAGCCTAC
The DNA here is from genome assembly GCA_934044485.1 of Apeira syringaria. Classification (NCBI taxonomy): domain Eukaryota; kingdom Metazoa; phylum Arthropoda; class Insecta; order Lepidoptera; family Geometridae; genus Apeira; species Apeira syringaria. The sequence goes on along the minus strand of OW203670.1, from coordinate 7,233,336 downwards.
GCGCAGTCATAAATGTGTTATGCCGGGTTTTTGTCAAAAACTCTGAGATTGTTATCCCAGTGCCCTTCAGACTGGCTTTGACCGACCAGATCTTGTCCCGCACCACCACATCCCGGAATTTACACAAGATAGGTCGGGGCTTATCAGGGCTACTCAGGCGACCCATCCTGTGACAACGGCTGATGTCATCTACTGAAAATGTCAACACCTTCAATCGCTCAACAACCGTCGTCGAGATGACTTCACCTGCAACCTCCTTGGAATCTTCAACCAGGCCATGAATCAGTAAAATTTTGCGCCGATTCCGAGTCTCCTGCCGATCGGCTTCCTTAGCCAGGCATTGAATCTGTTCTTGCAATGTACGGAGTGATTCTAAAACAAAAGTTTTGAAAGCAGCATATTCAGTAGCCAATGCATCTGTGCTGGAGGATGTTTGTGTTTTTTGAAGTTTGCCCTCAAAGCTGTCCATTCGGCTAGTGAAAGTAGCCATAAGTTCCTGCAGTGACTCGTTATATGTATTGACATCCATCTTTATGCAGGTGCAATGCAAGAAAAGATTTTTGATAGAAACTTGTGAAATACTGTGATTTAGTAAAGGATAACACACAATGGCAGGTGGGATATGTTATATTTTGGTTTTATTCATAATTTATTGTCTTATAAACAGTTCTTGTAATTTTAAATGATAATTAAATTGAGACTATATAAAAGTACTTGTTATAATTTTGCCTACCCACCGCAAAAAAAAAAAAAAAAAAAAAAAAAAAAAAAAAAAAAAAAAAAAAAAAAAGTTATTCAGACCACTGGTATTGAATAACCTCAGTTTATCTGTGACAGCGTTAGATATAATTTTGATGTCATCTTTTTGTATTACGTATTTGCCATTTGTGTTTCTGTTTAGCGCTGGAAATAAAACCTTTTTCATTTTCATTTCTTATTATATAAGGTGCAGGTGTTAGTATACAATTAAATAACGATACTGAAAGATCCGCCCTGGCACATCGATTTTAGAAAATCTACAACCATTTTATCGCTATCGCTTTGCCAGAATCCAGAAATTCCGTAACGAAAATAACCTAACACCCCCCACCCCGACCGGCACAGCGCTGATACTTTTTAGTTTTGCCATCTATCGATGAATAGCAGAACTTTTAATGACTTTTTTGAAATATCACGCTTGTCTGTTTAGTTCAGCAACTCGCCTCTAGGTGGCATTGGTTGTATCGGCGTTACTGCATAAATTATTAATATATTAATTGCATAACTTTATAAAAAATGCTATGCAATAGCAATCGGCAGTCCCCGAGTGCCAAACGTCTTTTTTTTTAATATACTGGTCGGATTAAGAACCTCCACTTTTTATTGAAGTCGGTTGAAAATGGCACAGAACTCATACAGTGAGCTTTGTTCCTCTCATAGAAGTAATATGTACTACGTACAACATATTGCTTCTATGGTTCCTCTTGTACCTACTACTCAAAAATACTCTTCCACAGACGAAAATTCGTTTTTCCTATTATGACATAGAAAGAGAAGTGTCCTCCCTCTAAGTGTAATATGTGGTTTAGCGACAGATGCTCCCTTTCTCACGTCCTCTATACAGATAGAATATGTGGCCGTGTAATAGGTATTCGTTTTTTCAATATTTCTTACTCCACGTGAAAGGATGAAGTATTCCGCTTCTTACGAACGGAGAAAATCCGATCATATGCTGTTAACTTTATCTTGATATAATCTAGATTTCATTCGAAGTCTTCTATTCTTATTTGAAGATAAATTTGTTTTCCGAAAACGGCAAAAACCTTTTCAAGATATTATTGTCTCAAATATCACATAATGTATTTGTGTACATAAACATACACACGCTACTGTCCATCGCAGTATGGATGGAATTAACTGGTATATTAGTAATGTTCCTTCTCGCATCACGTTAACAATAGAATAGTTTTAATCTTGTATACCTTCACGTGGTCTCTGACTATGGGCCTTCTGAACAGGCTCAGAGTCGCACAACGAGCTATGGAGAGGGCTATGCTCGGGGTTTCTCTACGTGATCGAATCAGAAACGAGGAGATCCGTAGAAGAACGAAAGTCACCGACATAGCCCAGCGGGTTAGCAAGTTGAAGTGGCAGTGGGCAGGGCATATAGTTCGAAGAACCGATGGCCGTTGGGGCCGAAAGGTTCTCGAATGGAGACCACGGACTGGCAAGCGCAGCATAGGACGGCCACCGACTAGGTGGACAGACGACCTGACTAAGATCGCAGGCAAGGACTGGATGCGGGCCGCTTCCAACCGGTCCTTGTGGAAATCAATGGGTGAGGCCTTTGTCCAGCAGTGGACGTCCTATGGCTGAGATGATGATGATGACGATGATGATACCTTCTATATTGTATAAGTTTTGAAATTCTGCGGTATAAGAGTTTTATGGTTTTCATTACCATCATGCTAGGCGGAACTAAAGTGAATAATTTTAAAGAAAAAGTATCGGCTATATCTGGTATTTGAACTTACCCCGTATGCCATCTCAGCTAGCTCCATAGTAGCACTCCACTAGCTGTCCGAATTTATTCCTACCTTATTTACATCCGAGGGGATGTTTTTCTAGGCGCCATCTACTTTTAATTGTCTGACCTATTAATAGGATAGATAGAACAACATTGCAGTTGATAATATCGTATCAAGCGAAGCACCATACCCTTATTCTAACAGTTGTTAAAGTTTATTGCATTAAAATCACTCTAGGCGGAACTAACATTCATTTTTTTTAGGATACAATTTGTCTATTAGTGGTAACCCACGACCACAGAATACCGTCCAACAATTCGTAAAATAATTTAAATAAGGGCACTAAATTGTTCAGCGTTTGGCGTTTTTAAATTTGCTAAATTACCTTACAAGCAATGAGGAAGCTGTTCTAAAGCTGTTATTTGGTGCACAAGGAATAATTAAAATAAATATTAGGTATAATGTAAGTATCTTGTAAAGATGAAAGTTTTAAATAAGTTGTAAGTAACGAGAGTTTAAAACCAAAAATGAATTTTAATTTAGGTAAGAAATTATAAACGGCAAATTAATTATATAATACTACTGCGATAAGATAACTTACGGTGACATAAGTTATTCTTGTTTCAGGTGCAGAAGTTGATGTTTTAATCTGGTGAAGTATAAATACCTATTTTACCAACAATCATATCTACTTATTAATGAGATGTAAAATAAAATAGCAATCAAATATTAAAAGTCTACAATGTTTTTCATAAGCCCCCTGCTTAAGGGAAAAAAATATTTTCTTCAAAACTTCCGGGCAAAATATTCGCAACTTCCAAAGAATTTAATCAACAAAGAGTTTGGCAAAATTTCTTAATTATTTCGTTAGTACTTTAGCGGACCTTTTGAAAACTTCTTTAGGATTTTTAGCGAGGAAGTAAAAAGGAACGTTTTAATTCTGTACACGTAAGTGCGGCTTCAATTACGACGCGGACAGTTTGAAGCTCGGTGAGAATTAATGAATAATATCTTATTCATGAAGATTCACTCATTAATATTTATTTAGGACAAATTGAACATCTTAAAATACTCGCCAACTCAGGTGAGGCACTTTGAAAATAAACAAACGGAAACAAGAGAATATAATAATAAATAAATAATAATCTAAGTATAGCCAGTGGCGTGAGAATTGATCATGAGATTTGTTTCATCGCTGTTATTTCTGGTAAAAAAACACAAAAAAACAGTCATACATTAAAATAGTACCCATAGAAATAACAAATAAAGTATACATAACAAATATAAAGAAGAGTTTCACGAATATGTACCTACGACTAAAATTACGATCTGAAACGTGGTCTCTGACTATGGGCCTTCTGAACAGGCTCAGAGTCGCACAACGAGCTATGGAGAGGGCTATGCTCGGAGTTTCTCTACGTGATCGAATCAGAAATGAGGAGATCCGTAGAAGAACGAAAGTCACCGATATAGCCCAGTGGATTAGCAAGTTGAAGTGGCAGTGGGCAGGGCATATAGTTCGAAGAACCGATGGCTGTTGGGGCCGCAAGGTTCTCGAATGGAGACCACGGACTGGCAAGCGCAGCATAGGACGGCCACCGACCAGGTGGACAGACGACCTAACTAAGATCGCAGACAAGGGCTGTATGCAGGCCGCTTCCAACCGGTCCTTGTGGAAATCAATGGGGGAGGCCTATGTCCAGCAGTGGACTTTCTATGGCTGAGATGATGACTAAAATTAGAGGTTGCTGGTTTTTTTAAGTTGCTGTTTACATGTTGTGGCCACTTTCCACGCAAAACCTAGCATAAGCCTACCATTTTGTTTTTGATTTTTACATGGAGAAACGCATTTACCCTTTTCTAGATATCTATGTAGGGCTCGCTAGAGCATCACGATGACCGGGATGTTCCCTGGGGGGCCTCATAGCCCCCAACTCCAACTGGACTCACAGCAGCAAGGGTCCACCACCGGCTAAAACTACCACGGTATCCCTCCTGCCGCTATAACGCTAGGCACGTGGGTTCATCGTAGCATTCACCGCGTAGCCCTCTCCATAGCTCGTTGTGCGACTTTGAGCCCGTTTACAAGGCCCATAGTTATTATAGTCAGCTCATTATTACTTCACAATCCAAATACGCTTCGGTTGATTGTTACAAGTATTCAAATATTTGTTTTCAATATTCCTCTTAAATACCTACACTAGATGTAATTTTTTTCCCACTCAGGTTCATTTCCCATTATTAATATACAGCAGCTATACAGGTAGGTATAGGTGCTGTTACACGTCGAAATTCTACTTCAGCAACAAACAATGCGAACTGCGGCCGCACTACACCTGTCATTTATTCTTGTGGTATTGCAGCAGAGGTAAATGTCGCACAAGCGTGCGGAAACTGTGGCGGGAAAATTAAGTCAATTATAGTAATTTTGATTACGACGCGTATTTCAAGCGCAAGTCTAAACATATAGCTATCCTTTTCTATATTATTTGTACCGTATTATCTGTCGCAGTAAGCATGTTTATGTCGTAAAGGAACAAAATCTGAGCACCGCGCAGTATAAATGTCGCACAAGCGCGCGGAAACTGAGGCGGCAAAATTAAGTCAATTGTAGTAATTTTGATTACGACGCGTTTTTCAAGCGCAAGTCTAAACATATAACTATCCTTTTCTATATTATTTGTACCGTATTATCTGTCGCAGTAAGCATGTTTATGTCGTAAAGGAACAAAATCTGAGCACCGCGCAGTATAAATGTCGCACAAGCGCGCGGAAACTGAGGCGGCAAAATTAAGTCAATTGTAGTAATTTTGATTACGACGCGTATTTCAAGCGCAAGTCTAAACATATAGCTATCCTTTTTTATATTATTTGTACCGTATTATCTGTCGCAGTAAGCATGTTTATGTCGTAAAGGAACAAAATCTGAGCACCGCGCAGTATGAATATACGTCATCTTTTGACCACCCCAGACATGATTTGTTTCACCATTGAATTTACAAGGGTGTACAATAATGCATTATGAATAAGTTTTAGAACGGAGTTTGCATATCCAGATAAAAATATTGAGCGATATTGTAATAACGATTTACAAGCTTTATTATGTATATACGGTAGTACCTATATGCGGTAGAAAATACATAGCGATCCAATGTCTCTACGCATATTGAGTGGTTCTAGCTACTAGTTGAGTGAGATGACTGTTCCTTACATTGTAAAGTTTAATCGTTCATAGAGAAACGAATGGTATGAAATCATAAATAAAAAGAGGCAAACAAAGAGAGACGACTACTAACTAAGCCCCCCACAATACGGTGCCGTACGACGGACATAATCAGGAAAGGGGTATGAGCATTGTCAACACTTTACTACCCCTCACTCTCAATAATAAATGCCCCACCCACGGTTTCATGGTAATGAGAAAAAATCTGAATTTTACGCGACTAAGTTAAAAGTGTTGTATATAAGATGTAAGTTTTTTACATCATTACCTACATCTATAGACATACTCTAGATTACCTACATCGGTTATGTACTTACTTACCTACACATTCAAAAAAAAATTTGAAGAATTAAACTAAAAGCAGAATTATACCAAATATTTCTTTATAAATAATTGTAACGGGTACCAATAAGTAAAATAGATTTGGTATCAGCGTATACTGGATCAACACATAAATAGGCTTATTTTCATAATCACCATCATCATCGTTTTTCATCACCACGCGGGTAAAACGGATTTGAAAGCAAATTGGTAAGTAAATACTTCAGGTCCCGAAATAACACAAAAGATATCATCATCATCATTCATCATAATCATCATCAATCATCACCGCGCGGCTGAAACTGCGGTAACACATAAGCTTATTTTGATCATCGCCATCAGCACCGTTTTTCATCACCGTGCGGGTAAAACAGATTTGGATGTAATTTGGTACGTACCTAAATACTTCAGGTCCCGGATTAATACAAAGGCTTCTTTTCATCATCATCATAATAAATCACCACGCGGATAAAACCGCGGGCTGCAGCTAGTAGGACCATGTATATGAGGTCCACCATCTGAGCATAGATTAGAAGAAAGAAAAATATATAGTTATTTACAACAATGTGCAGCGTCAAATTAACGTAACTAAATAATAATATATACATAAAGAATAAATAATACATTAATCTAACACCCACAGTAGATTACTAGGCACTAAAGAAATCGGCCTCTGAACTCAATGCAAATGTCAGCTTTTATTGCCCCCAAGCGTACCTAGCTACGTCCATATGCTGTATTCTTTTCATTTTTTTGTAGCAAAACCCGACTTCTAAATTGGAATGTTTTGAATTGCTGAAATCCGGTCGCAGGTGCGCTCAAAAGAATTCCTTAACAAACCATTTCCGATGGAATATATAAACGGGCGCATTAGCTCCGAGGGGGTTGAAAGGGTAGGAATCAGAATTGTTTGCGGGTGGCATATATAATTGATTCTCTGAGGGAATAACGTTGTTGTTAATCTTCTGATGAGTAACTGACATACGGTTGTGTGTACATGCACTTGACTGAGGTCTTCTTTTTTTTTGTTTTGTTGTAATATAGTTTGTTTTTGTTCCTTTTTTTTATTGTTAACTAAGCCAACCTTGGGAAGACACTGACTGCTGCAACACAGCTAACGCTAAAGCAGCAGGCAGGGCCACCTATGATATTATGTACAAAGTCTAATAACAATAAAGAATTTTGTATTTGTGTTTGTTCTACGTCATGAGTATATAAACTTGCATAAATAGATCTACTGAAATATGTGCACAAATTTGGGTAGCCCAACCTATTTATTTTTATATATTACAAGGTCTAAGTTAATATATAGGACATCGATATTAAATACACATACATTCAAATAACACAATTGTAGTGATAATTCTGCATACGAAACATTCTGCTTTGGGTGATTTGTGTACTGTCCCACCTGCCGCAAAAAATGCAAGTAGAAACTATACTCTACGCCTTTTTACACGCTTACCTACTTTCAACTGATGTTAAGTGATCACGTGTCAAAGAAGTACGAGCACGCAAGCCTCGTGTGCGGTCTCGTGACTTGACCTCTATAGGTTCCCCATGCGGGGAAACCGCGAAGTGCGACAAGTACCTACCTTTTTTTATAACTGTATAGATCTAGTTTTTGACCACTATCTCACTTAATGGTCAGTGACGATGTGGTCGAAGATGTTATCACGCTAGACCCAACTACATACAAGATGAATTTTTGAAACGGGCCAGTAAGAGCTTGGTACCTTAACCATTATAGTTACAGTAAAACATATTTTTAAAGATATTCTGAACTGCATTTACTGATTTTTAGAAAAAAATTACAGTCAGCACGAAAACGGTCATTTTACACAAAAATTTTTTTTGATGGCAATCGATCCTTTTTCTTAAAGGGATCAAGTCTCTAGTGGACCGAGGTTTGAGTACTAAAAATGTCAGATAACGAAAAAATCTTTTCCTACTGTTAATGTACCTGCCCTTACGGGCCAATCTCAAAAATTCACCTGTATATTCAAAAGAATCACAATCTAATTTAGTTTATCTACGATATACATTCCCCCTTCACCATTAGCTAGGTAACAATAACTCTCATGTAATAGCCGAATACATCCTCGCAGGTGTTCTAAAAGCTGCTGTAAAAGTACCCAAGGGCTAGATAGACCCAACCCTACTACCGTAGTGATATACAAGGTTACAAAAGATATGTTCATTCCCACACTTTCATTTGCGTAGGGTTTCTACGCACAGAAAAGATACGATTTTTTCTCAAATATAGGTATGCTAGGAATTTCGAGCATCTATTTTGATAACATTAGAGATATCGAAACTTTGGTATCGATAAAACGCGATCCAAATTCAAAGTTAATGAAAATACGAATTAATTATATATACGTATTTTCATTACCTAGTTGGAACCTTAGTTTTCATGAATATAAATAGTTTATGTTTCGTTTAGATTTGGTGTTTAAAGAACAATAATAAATAAGAACGCAATTATAAAAACAAAGTTATGATCATTAAGATTAAAAAGCATTTTTTTCTATTATTTATTTGGTTACTTCGCCTCAGAATGATTTAATCGAATTAAGATACACAATCTCGAGTTGCGACAAGATCTCAAGACACTAGTGCAAATCACAGAACTAAAAGATATCCGCCCCTACAGCGGATCAACAGATATAAACAGTTCAAGACCAACAGACTACAGCTCTGCAATATCACAGCTTACGTAAGTCTCGACTGAGCTGTGAGTCAAGCAATTTGCAATTGAGTCACAGATCATAAGTTCAGTTAAGTATATCTAATTTGGATCTTTGAAACCACTCAGAGCTATAAGTTATAAATAACGTTTATTGTTATAGTTACACATCTCTAGTGTCTGGTAAAGTGGTATGGTCAACAATTATGGTGATTTTGACTAGAGGGGTTTAATGGCTGTAGCCTAACAAGTAATTGTTCGTGGACTGTAGCCAATGATACCACTATTAATGTCATGGACTGTAGCGAACACTGCGACGCACCATGTCTAGAGTAGAGCTGGCATTACCTCAATTTTTAAGTAATTTAAATTTTATTTGAATTAGTAACTTGAAATGGCAGTGAGTAGGGCCATAGGAGTATATAGAGGGGGGGCCGGGTGGGCCGTGCTCACCCCAGGATGGTCTGGTGACCTCCCCAGAATGTTAGGCTACCGATTCGAATTTATCTCCGTCATCGCGTCAGGGGCCAGGCCTTCCCTAAAAAAAACGCTGGATACGCCAATGGGTAGGGCACATAGCTTGAAGAACTGATAGCCGTTTAGGTAGAAAGTTTCCCGAATGGGGACCACGGACTGGCAAGCGCAGCATGGGACCGACAGGGTTGACAGACGACGAAAGGACTTTATACTGGCCGCTTCCAACCGGTCCTTGTGGAAATCAATGGGGTTGGCCTTTGTCTAGCTGTGGACGTCCTATGGCTGAGATGATGATGATGATGAATTGACGGTCGTCGTGGCTCAGTGATCAGCGACACTGACTTTGGAACCGCGACCCCGGGTTTGAATCCCGGCCGGGGCAAACGTTTCTGTAATGAGCAACGATGTTTGTTCTCGGATCTTGGATGTTTGTGTATTGTGATTGCGTGTGTTTATGCCTCTCGCGACACAGGGTATCCCAGTGCGTGGGTGTGTGTGTGTGAAAAAAATTATTGACGATGATAATAAATTTAAACAGTAAACAAAAAGTGTTAATCATTAGGCCTAATGACCATTCAAATACCTCGCAGATTAAGTTATACGTCTCTGACCTTGTTTTTTAGCCTCCAGTTTTGTGTGAGTTACGCTTACGGTCAGCGGTTCGTTTGGTCGGAAATGTTGGTGTTTGCATTTCGTTATGAAGAGGGGTATGAGGTGAGTCGAACCCTTTCTAAAATATATAATGAAAGTTTGGTAGGCAATTATTAGGTGGGATTAAGCTTCATGACTAATGATGAGAAAAGAGAGTACCTACGTCGTAGGTATGTGTAGGTACTTGCAACAAATTTTAAATCGATAGGTAGCTACTCGTTTCAGAAGAAACATATAAACTATTTTTCGTTTTTGACACATAGCACAAGAAAGGATGGCGACCTCCACTATATTTTGGTACCATTTTGACAATTAAGGGTTACGTTCAGTAAAAAATCTGTTAGTCGCTAATAAATGATAAAATGTAGTACCTAAATAAAAATTGAAATTAGTGTTTAGAAGTAGGGGGGAGGGGGAATTCTTTGGTATTTTGTCCTGTATAGTTTCAAGTGTGATAGGTACTGATACGCAGTGTTGAGAAAACTAACTTTAAAAGTAAGCCAGATCTATGATAATTATGACAGACTAATTACTGCACCCCGCGGCTTCACACGCATGGTGATGATTGAGGATGATGATGAAAAAAAAAGTAGCCTATGTGTTATTCCGGGACCTGAAGTATCTACATACCAAATTTTATTTAAATTACCGGCGTGGTGATGAAAAACGGTGATGTTGAAAATAAGCTTATGTGTTAATCCAGGATATAAGCTATCTGTGTTCCAAATTTCATCAAAATCCGTTCAATACTTTACTTTAAAGAGTAACAAACATGCATCCATACCATCCATACTCACAAACTTTCGCATTAATAATATTAGTAGGATCCGGCTTACTTTTAGCTACATTTTAAAGAATTAGGAGTAAGAGGACCACAGACTAGATGATACGAATAAAAGCGTAGAAAGAGAAACCCAAGGATTCAAAGAAATTTTACACAGAGTACGTTCATTCATGACAGATTGCTAAATGTTCTTGTTTTGAATTAACAATACCGCTAGTTGTAACGTACATCCCACTAACACAAATCTCTATCGAAATAGCGCGCAAACTGGCTATAACCAAGTTCCGCTTTTAGTCGTCCATTAGCCTTAAACTTGGATAGTTCAAGTTTACACCTCAGGGTAGGGTTACCTCGGATATTAATTCCACGGAATGCGTAATGTCTGGCTGTCAATAAAGTTGAGGGTCGGAATAATTATGCGAGGTAAGTAGGTTACTATTCGCTTAATCGTATCGTAAAACGTACCTATAGGTATGTTAACACATTACGGTTTTATTCATAGGTACTTACATGTACTAAGATCGCAGGCAAGGGCTGGATGCGGAACGCTTCCGACCGGTCCTTGTGGAAATCAATGGGGGAGGCCTTTGTCCAGCAGTGGACGTCCTATGGCTGAGATGATGATGATAATAATATAATAATAATATAATAATATGGGACAACATTCACACAAGGTCTTCAGGTCCCAAACTAGGCAGAGCCTGTACTATGGTAACCTGATGACTGATATACATACTTAAATACATACTTATATATACTTAAATACATATAATGATGATGACTTACATGTATTCACGCCTCTTTTCGATAGGGGTAGGCAGAAACTACAGCTTTCCAATTGCTTCGATCCCGAGACACTTCTTTCACTTCATCGACGCTCATCAGACCTTTCATACGAGAGCGTCGGTTTAGAATACTCTTGACCTGGCCCTTTCTTAGAACTTCCTCAATCTGGTTTCGGAACGTCCGCCTACGCCTTCCTCTTCTAACACTACCATTCACTTCACCCATGTATACCCGCTTAGTCAATCTCCTTTCGTTCATTCTCTCTACATGACCAAACCATCGTATCATATTTTTCTCTATCTTAGTCCGTTTCCCGTTCCGTTCCGTTATTTCCGTTCGTTTACACTACAACGTATAAATTCTACAATCATGGATATTGCAATAAAAATCCTGAAAGTTTCTTGATTATGCTATCACGTACCCTACAAATAATTGTTATGAATATTCTTTTTATATTGGAAGAAATACAGACTTTAATTTATAAAGCATGTTTTTGTAACGATAAATCTATCGAGAATTATACATATAGGTATAGCCGTATTTTGATACTTGATCATTTCTTTACACTGAACCAACAATACTAAAAAGCAAAATAAAAGCTGAGATTTGTATTTGATTTTTAATTCATTTAAAAATTTGATTTATTTTTTTTATCACACTCAGACTTCCGCACTAGGATTCCCTGTATCGCGGGAACATGGACACACACAATCACAGCACACAAACATCCAAGACCCGGGACAAACACCCACTCATCGCACAAATGTTTGCCCCAGCCGGGATTCGAACCCAGGGTCCCGGAGACATAGAATTCATGTCGATGACACAAACCACTGCGCCACGGGACCTCATTTGTAGGTATGTAGGTACAGCGCGTTAAACATCTTTACGGAAAATAATAGTGAACTATCGGTTTTTGTTTGATTCTGATTCCCGACCTTCCCACCGATGCGGTAACTATCGTCAAGTTCCGCCAAGATATGCATGAGCTATTTCAATGGTAAGTTTGGAAGCTATTTAGACGCGGAGCAAAGAGCTAGCTGGCATTGGGGAATGAACTTGCAAGTTAGTTAGTTAGTTGCTTGGTCAATGGCTTAATTGGGTTTCGGGCGGAGTACCTAGGCAAATTATACAAAATGAACTTATGTGTAGTCATTAGACAGCTCGAGGTGAAAGCTGTTTAGGTTTTTATATATAGACAGGACAGTGCTGGTCTAAGATACGGCTTTAAAAATGTGTACCCTGGCTGTTATTTAATTCTGAGAAGGCTTTAATGTTAGGTACCTAACATGGTGGATAAAATGCACATGGGTTGCCGAACTAAGCCCCTAACTGTTATATAACCAATAATTATAAAAATCTCTCTGCGTCCTTCTCTCGCAAGGAGTCGCGCGCGCAGCACTTCTCTGTCACTCTCCATAATCGCGCTTCAATCTGAACTTTTATAAGTCTAAGCAACCATGAATATGACACAGTTTTAAGTAGGCAACCTAACACTGTTAGATAGGCATTAAAACAAGCATTAATTTTCAATCAAATCAGTCTTTTGACTGTTTAATATTATTGAACAGTAGGTTTAGTTCCGGGATTTCGCCAGGCAACCCATGTGCAATGTATCAATCTACATAATTATTCATTAACATATAATTGCTGTCATAATTACCTAAATAACAGATGAGGGTAAATGTTTCTTAAGCCGTCTCTTGTACATACTATGCTTGCCATGAGCTTTTATCAACGATATGCGTGGATACCTACGGTCACTCATCTGGCAACCGTAAGGGTAGATAAGCATACCAATCGATGCTATCAAATGACCCTGTGGTGCCAATTCTCTTATATATTAAGACAATCCATTCATAGACAATGCATTAGTCGTTCAAATGTTATCAGAAACTTGATATTTCGCTAAAATAACAATTGCATTCGATTGCATTGTAGACAATTGAATTGCGGTAGAAATTAGATCTGTGCAGCCATTACAATTATACTCGTAAGTAGAATAGCAAAACTAGAAAAAACGAAGATTCATTGACAATCTATGAGCAATGTATTAGTAGAATTGACCCAGTCAATGTCGATCCACAATAATTGCTATATAAATAGCTGGTCTCGATTGGCATAAAATAACATTTATCTTGCATATCCAATGCTTTATTAAGCACTAGCTGCGCCCCGCGGTTTTACCCGCGTGGTGATAATGATGTACCCACCACCGGAACCATACCGGAAGCTCAAGCCGTCGGTGGGGATCGAACCGGCGTCCGTCAGTTTGACAGCTGAAGCTCCCACCGCTGAGCTATCATCGCTTCAAACGTAGGTATAGTATTAAAACGTGCGTAGCGTACATAAAGATGTCACAATATTTCGCGTGTAAAGACCTTTTGTTGTAATGTAGTTATCATTACAGCTGTATTAGTTGCAGTTCATACATATCCACGGACTACTCGTTTGTATTCGAATACGTGCGTTACATAGTAGGTACCTATACGGTGCCGTGGTGGTACCGGCCTAGAATAGTACTACCCCATCTCTTCCCGTGGGTGCCGTAAGGGTCGGCTAAGAGATCACGTACCAGGAGGTGGGCAGCAGCGCCTTCTTAGGGTAGGAAACCATACTGCATTCGCCAACCCGCCTGCCAAGCGTGGCGAGTATTGGAAAGTCGTCCCCCCCCATATGGGGAGGTATATATCCAGCAGTGGACGTCCTATGACTGCGATGAATGAATAAGGTGTCTTGATGACGGATCTGGGAACTGGATTAGTAGGTATTTACTCAAAGGAAAGATCATTAGGATGATTTCTTTTGTACACTCAAACCCCCGCACCAGGATTCCTTGTAGCGGGAGGCACGGACACACACAATCACAGCACAAAAAAACATCCAACACCCGAGACACACACCTACACTTAACTCATAAATGTTTGCCCCAGCCGGGATTCGAACCCAGGATCGTGGAGACCCAGAAGTCATGTTACTGACCACGGCGACCGTCAAAAATTTATTGAAGCGTAGGTTCGTTTAGATACGGCCTTACATTATTTTTCCCTAGGCAACATTCTTACAGTGCAGTTTAATTTATATCACGAATGACGCTACATTCGTGCTATAAATTAAACAGCACATGTATTACGCTAAGACCTTACCCTGTGACATTTTTTCACGAGCGTCTCAGCTGTGAATACGGCATAGATTATACTTACCGGTATGCTAGAAGTAGAAGTCATGTTACTGACCACGGCGACCGTCAAAAATTTATTGAAGCGTAGGTTCGTTTAGATACGGCCTTACATTATTTTTCCCTAAGCAACATTCTTACAGTGCAGTTTAATTTATATCACGAATGATGCTACATTCGTGCTATAAATTAAACAGCACATGTATTACGCTAAGACCTTACCTACACTGTGACATTTTTTCACGAGCGTCTCAGCTGTGAATACGGCATAGATTATACTTACCGGTATGCTAGAAGTAATGTTACTGACCACGGCGACCGTCAAAAATTTGTTGTAGCGTAGGTACGTTTAGATACGGCCTTACATTATTTTTCCCTAGGCAACATTCTTACAGTGCAGTTTAATTTATATCACGAATGATGCTACATTCGTGCTATAAATTAAACAGCACATGATTTACGCTAAGACCTTACCTACACTGTGACATTTTTTCAGGAGCGTCTCTGCTGTGGATACGGCATAGATTATACTTACCGGTATGCTAGAAATAGAAATGAATATAAATAAAATAGAAACTCGCTCTGTATGTCGAACATCTTAATAGGTAAATCTAATATACTAATCATGAGTTAGTGTTATTAAACTATTAAAAACACTAACTCAGAATTATACTGGTTACTCAGATATTGTGCAGTGATTAGAGCAGTAAAAATATTTTACCTATAGCATTTGACTCCATTTCATATTTGTCAACAAATCCACAGGGACTATTTAATTTTAAATATTGACATAAATGAAATGCCAATTATATACAATATTCCGCGAAAATTGAACAAGCATAAACTCTCGCAAACCTTATTTTAAAAATATATATTAAGCTTACAATCCGTGTAAATCCTTCAAAATATGCTTAAAATATAATTAAAATTATATTTAAATAACAAAATTTGTACGTATATATATATTATGTCACGATTTTATCTGAATAGATAAGTATAATTGTGAAAGGTTATAGATACAGGCGTTACATAGCGGAAATCCATAACAAAAAGATATTATTTAGTGTTAATTCCGCGACATTTAATTATTCTACCAATCTTACGGAAACGGAACCTCTTCGACACGTGTTTTTCTTCTGCACGAGGCATCCTCAGGAGCCGGGACCAGAGTCCCGCCGCTCAACGAGTAGACAGCTCATTAAGATTGGTGGAATAATTACAAGTTGCGGAATTAACACTAAATATTATTTATGAGTATCTTTTTTTTAAATTTAATTGAATCTAGTTTAATATAAGAACAAAGACCAATAAGCGCTTCCAAGAAGATATGCTTGTTGTTTATCGAATGAATTCTGAATCAATCGATGAATTCGTCTGTATTAATACCTTTTGAATTTAATCTCCAAAGGCATAGACCTCACTGAAGGAAAATATAACACTAAATGGATCTCATGCATTTATACATATAAACATGTATAGGAGATGCTTGGAACGCTCCTGACTTTCATAAGTCTAATTAAAATTATAAGTACCTATAAATAGTTTTGATTTTGATTTTGATGACATGTAGGTGTCCATTTTATATAGGTATCATCATCATCATCTCAGCCATAGGACGTCCACTGCTGGACAAAGGCCTCCCCCATTGATTTCCACAAGGACCGGTTGGAAGCGGCCCGCATCCAGCCCTTGCCTGCGATCTTAGTCAGGTCGTCTGTCCACCTAGTCGGTGGCCGTCCTATGCTGCGCTTGCCAGTCCGTGGTCTCCATTCAAGAACCTTTCGGCCCCAACGGCCATCGGTTCTTCGAACTATATGCCCTGCCCACTGCCACTTCAACTTGCTAATCCGCTGGGCTATGTCGGTGACTTTCGTTCTTCTACGGATCTCCTCATTTCTGATTCGATCACGTAGAGAAACCCCGAGCATAGCCCTCTCCATAGCTCGTTGTGCGACTCTGAGCCTGTTCAGAAGGCCTATAGTCAGAGACCACGTTTCAGTTCCGTAAGTCATCACTGGTAACACACATTGTTCGAAGACCCTCGTTTTCAGGCATTGCGGTATTTTGGACGAGAAGACGTCTCGGAGCTTTCCGAACGCTGCCCAGCCGAGTTGGATTCGACGATTGGCCTCTTTCTCAAAGTTGGACTTACCTAATTGGACTGTATGTCCTAGGTAGATGTAATGGTCAACAACTTTGAGAATCGAGTTCCCAATTGATATGGGGGCGGGCGCAACATGGGCATTTGACATAATTTTCGTCTTGTCCATGTTCATTTTAAGGCCCACCCTTAGGGAAACTCTGTTGAGGCCTTCGAGCATCGTGCTGAGGTCTTCCATGGATTCTGCCATGACCACAATATCGTCGGCAAACCGAAGGTGAGTGATGTACTCGCCGTTGATGTTGATGCCGAATCCTTGCCATTCCAAGAGCTTGAAGGCGTCTTCCAATGCGGCAGTGAACAGTTTCGGAGAAATAACGTCTCCCTGTCTCACGCCTCGTTGCAATGGAATCGCCCTCGAAAATTGCTCTTGTACTCGGACCGACATGGTGGCGTTATTGTACAAACACTTCAGCACTTCGATATACCGATGGTCAATACGGCACCGCTGGAGAGACTCAAGCACCGCCCACGTCTCGATCGAATCAAAGGCTTTCTCATAGTCCACAAACGCTAAACATAAGGGCAAGTTATACTCTTCGGTCTTCTGTATAACTTGCCGCAGCGTATGGATGTGGTCTATGGTGCTGTAGCCTTTTCGGAAACCGGCTTGTTCGGGAGGCTGGAAGTCATCAAGCCTACGTTCGAGACGATTCGCGATGACTCTTGAAAACAGCTTGTAAACATGGCTCAGAAGCGAAATGGGTCTGTAGTTCTTAAGCAATGTGTTGTCACCCTTCTTAAAGAACAACACCACTACGCTTCTGTTCCATGCTTCCGGCGTTGACCCTTCGAGGACAACGGAATTGAAGAGCTTCTGAAGGACTTTCAGTATCGGTGATCCACCCGCTTTCAGAAGCTCTGATGTGATTCCGTCGTCACCCGGTGCCTTGTTGTTTTTAAGCTGCTTCAGAGCCATCCTAATCTCGTATAGGCTGATGTCCGGGATGTCTTCGGTATAGTGCCGGGTCAGCTTGGCTCTTGGGTCTTTGGCCAAGCTGTCAACAGGTTTAGCGACCGAAGTGTATAGCTGACCATAGAACCTCTCGATCTCTCCAAGCACCTCTGCTTTGGTCGACGCTATACTGCCATCATCTCTCTTCAGCTTAGTCATCTGGCTTTGCCCAATAGACCTGTCTCTTGCAAACACTTTGGAGCCTTTTCTCCGTTCGATCGTATCTTTAATACGATTTGTACTAAAGGTACGGATGTCGTGTCGCAAGGATTTCCATATTCGTCTATTGAGCTGCCTATATGACGCAGCATCATCGGATGATTGCAGTTGCAACGAGCGTCGTTCAGCCATGAGGTCGAGGGTATGGCTGGAGAGTTTTTGAGGTCTATTTGTACGGCGGGGCTTAAAGAACTTAGACCCCACTTCGTGGACAGTTTCTACAAACCTGTTGTTGGTCTCGTCCACCGACGCAAAGTTCTCAAGGCAAGCAAAGCGATTGGATAACTCAAGTTGAAAGCTCTCGGGGTTTTGGATATGGACATTTTGAGGTCGGAGCGTGGATTTCATCAAACGGGACCTCTCAAGTTTAACATTAATACTCAATGTGCCTCTTACCATGCGGTGGTAAGGGGTAGGTATAATAGATGTCAATGAAAAAGTTTTCCAACCATCAATTTGTCCTGAGCTGCATCCATCAACTCACTCGCCCAAATATTGGCTCGATCAAACAAAAATTTGATCGATATTACAAAAACGCCTTCTACATTAATATTTGAATTTGACAGAGGCGACGAAGTAATGTTAACAATAAGAAATTACTGTTTTGAAAACATCCTCTTTCAATAAGTTGATTATTACTACATTTACGATCTAAGTTGAGCAAACGAATAGACTGAACTGCCTCATTGAATGACAAAATACATCGCATG
Source organism: Apeira syringaria (assembly GCA_934044485.1). Taxonomy (NCBI): domain Eukaryota; kingdom Metazoa; phylum Arthropoda; class Insecta; order Lepidoptera; family Geometridae; genus Apeira; species Apeira syringaria. The sequence continues at coordinate 7,214,675 of OW203670.1, read as the reverse complement.
CGAAATATTATATTATTTTTGTCTAGCGTAGATTAGGTATAGTCATCATCATGAGTTTATGAACGAGCTATCTCAAGAAACGTATATTTTTGCACCGAACACCAAAAATAGAAGAAAAACAGACACTCCATTGCAACAGTTTGATTTAAAAAAACTTGAACTCAAGTGACACCCGGATGGAATAAAGTTCCTTTCGAAAAAAGAAAAAAAAAATGACACCACAATGTTCAATGCGAAATAGAAAGACGAAACGAAAATAACTGGCTTGCTTTCTATGAGAGAAAGAGAGAGAGAGAGAAACACGCGCACGCCGCACGGCTTACAACTCTAGTGTCGTTACAAGTTTAGGGTCTTAAATTTTTCCGTCTAGCCCTCTTTCGCAACGCGCGGTAGGGAACTTAGTTCCAACTTGTAAAAATGCCAGTAACACATAGTTTTCATAAGTTTACGTCGCGTCGTGTAGATAATGTTTCATTTCTGCCTCTGCGCCAAAATATCTCTTGTTTTGGGAATACCATCTGCTTCTGCGCCAAAATATCTCTTGTTTTGGGAATACCATCTAATTTTAAAATGCTAACCATCCCATTTATAATAAGAGATCTTCACTAGTTAAAAATGTATTTGGTGCCCTTATTAAAATTATATATTTGACAGAACTGAAAATCGGGTTTCATACGTTTTAGAATATTTTTGATTTATGATTACTAATACATTTCATACTTACAAATCCGACCTCTACAATGCTATAAATATAATATAATATAAATGCTCTAAAATTATGCATCTAACCAAACGTGCGCATGTCTCACGAAAACGTAGGAACTTTAAAATCCATTTATGAAAGTATTTCTGATATAAATTGTATGAAAGACAATCGGCGTCCCGACGTACGTAAAGAATCCTTAGTAAGGATGAATACTTTGAGTTTGATGATTGCGTCACCTTGCAATACAAGTACCTAGCGCAGTTTGTCGTTGGTTAAAGCATTCTTAGTTTAGACGAATCACGAAGTTCAATTCATGTATCTCGTTATGCAATAGCATGATTTTCTACAGCAGACTATGAGATTCTACAGCGTGGACTAGGCACGGAGATTATAGAACCTTAGCTTAACATTAGCTTTAAATAAAAATTTATGAATATTTTCTTTCGATACTTTCTACGCCTATTGAACAATATCATCGCCATCTTCGTATTAGCGCTTGATAAGCAATGCATGATCAGTAAAGCTTACTAGGAAGCAAGCATTGTTTGCGTACCTACCTACACTAGCCTACTTCCTACAGCAGCAAACAAGTTATTTAAAAAAGCATCAAGCGTGATTTTATCCCGTATTGAACAGTTGAGAACTGGGGACGTAGAATATTAGATCGCTGAGGAGCAAGTAAAATGTACTAATGACATTTACAGTGCTATACAGAGAAGTAAAAAACAGCTCTGCAGTTCTGTAGACTGCACTTGAGACCCTGAGAGTTTAGTTCCATTTGTCAAATATTACTTGTAGGTACTTTAAATCTTGGCACGATACTGTTTTGTATCTGTTGCATCTTCAGGTTCAGACTGCATGGCCGTTTTCATATTTAGAACTAGAATTAACTCTGCTGTCTCTATTTCTCACAAAGCGTCAGGGGGTGCTGGAATCACCTAGGTGACCTTACCACCTTACCACACAAGTGAAAAGCCCGGTACTTTTTAGTAATTTGAAGAGGTTTCGGAAAATCTTCGGTTTTTATCGTCGTACTTTCGAGGGTCGGTATAGATATGATAAGAATGCTTTACTTGGTACTCAATAAGTTGCTGCCTGGTTTCAAAATATCTACATTGTTTGGATACTGGTAGTGAATCTTAATCAACTAAACTAAAATTGTGGAAAATAAAAAATCTTTCATTTAATTTGCGCTAAAATTCAAATTCGTATATCGTCTTACCATGCTATCTTGAATATTCTTAAAGACTTTAATTTAATTGCTGGCCAAATGCGGGTAGTTTTAGTTGGGACCGAATAAATGACGAATTAAATTACTTAAAACTACGCGCAACTTTAATAAAAACATTTACTTTAATTATTGTTATTGATATCTACTAATTTCGACTTTATCGTAACCATTTAATAACTATGCTATATTCCACGATTTTAGTTGTTTAGTTAAACAAGAGAATCACTTCCACTATCTTTTAAGAGCACGTATCGCTTCCAAAGTACGCGGTACAGTATAACCGTGTGCGCCTGTGCTGAAAGCTCTAAGGCTGCTGCTTGGATCGTACAATACTATTGTATTTTTTTTTGCCTAGTCAATAATTGACTAATTTTTTGAGATAACTATTAATCCCTATGTACAGGAACAATGACGAGCATGCTATGTAAGAACATCATGAAACATTAGAATGAAAGGCTGTCTCGATGTGGTCATTCGCAAGAATTCGTCTTCCAAGCATAATTTTGGAACAGTATGTTGCTGGTTTACTGCGCAAATGGATACGAGTTTGATTTGAATAAATGATTCTAACCAAATAGTGTAAAACCACGTATGGGATTTGAATAAATGATTCTAACCAAATAGTGTAAAACCACGTATGGGATTTGAATAAATGATTCTAACCAAATAGTGTAAAACCACGTATGGGATTTGAATAAATGATTCTAACCAAATAGTGTAAAACCACGTATGGGATTTGAATAAATGATTCTAACCAAATAGTGTAAAACCACGTATGGGATTTGAATAAATGATTCTAACCAAATAGTGTAAAACCACGTATGGTAGCCCTCTTGAAATATTTTTTGATCAGCTCTTTAATTGAGAAACTTGAGGGTAGTTGCATAAGTTATGTACGTTAATTTATTTATTCATTATAGATAATTTTGATGTTTGATAGTGGTCAAAATGGTAATGAAATTGGGAAACCAATCAAAGAAAAAAATTTAATCAAAACCTATACGAGACAAAAATAATATAACATTCTTATTGTTAAGCTTTATTATATTAAAAGCAAAAAAAAACCAACGTACCTATTACTGCATAATTGTCTAAATGTATCATATCTAACGAGACAATAGCGAGTTTCTATTTTATAAAATATTCTATTCTATAATTATTTAAATATAACCTTGACTCTTTTTCCAACATTATCCCGTCGAAAGTTGTGAAGATCTACAACTTACCATGTTAAATGGTTCCATGGATCAAGTCAATCGTTACGCCAGTTTTATAACTAACGCCCCATCACAATCACAATCATCAACACGCCCGTATAGGAGACAACGAATATTTGCTGTTCTGAAGTTAGGCTTTGGACAGCATAGAACGTTCTGTTTGGAATAGACAAGGTAAGGTGATATGACAAACGTGCGTAAGAGTGAAACAGCTATACAGCGCTCTTTTCACTTTTAACATAGAGATAAGAACGTTTTACTCAGAGCGACAAACATTTGTTGTAGCTATTTTTTTGTCATGGCACATTGTGAAACTTTCCAACGCAGCTAATGCCATGGGAACGGTTTCAGATGTCCACTGCGAGATGATGTGGCCGGTGTACACCAGGGCTTGACGCAAATGGGTCTTAGATTGCACTTTTTTGGCCTACCAACAGCATATTCTTTTCCGTGACCACGAATAGAATGTTTAAACATATGAGTTTAATAAAACACTATATTGCGGCCGCTGAGAGAACGCGTTTGACAGTTCGTTTCATTTCATTCTCGGGTTCATTTCGGACGGAGATTATGTAAAAATATTTTCAAAGCATAATATAAGCATTGTATATTTTAATTCAAAATATATTTTTAAAGGAACGAACTGTCAGACACATTCTATCAGCGGCCGTACATTAAATACTTAAGTTGCCATATTGCAATCAGTTCGAAACTAAGATGTATTTTACCGGGACAGAATTTTGGTTCTAGGGCCCATTCCCAGATTTCAATTATACTTCATAACACATGGAGTCAAATGTTCTGAATATATCACGGCAATCAAGTAAACAATATAAGGTATAACTATAGACTAGAAGAAAAAAAATGTGCAGTTGCAATTCATGTATCATAAAGATATAGAATTACATAACTCATTGCATCACATCATACATTACATGCATCATTAAAAATATTTTTTATAAAGTTTTATACACACTCGTATGACGTCAAAAATGTGAAATAATGCTTCTACTTATGCATTACTTAATAAAACAGTGCTTCTACTTTTTTAATGTATATTGTCAACTGTTCATTTGTTTCAGTTTAATGGGATTTCTATCACTTGCTCTTTGGACTTGGTGCAGGGCGGACGCTCTCAATTGATTTGGAAGTATACAGTTGGTACTCTTATTACTCATAATTAATTAATTTTACAATGGGGTAAGCTGCAAGTAGATGGACGTTAAGAAAATAGAAGCACTGTTCTGTATACAGTTTAATGTATGTTAGTAAAACGACTAAATCTAATCCTCAGTTGGGAGTCTCCAAATAAAAAAAATTATATATCGTTACAACTGATATGGTTTTGACACATTATGAATGTATAAAACACGGGAATTACTCAAGTAGTATGCCAATGCGCGGCCGCGTGAACTACTAGGCAAGCCGCGACCGCGTACGCGAGCGCTCCGTACTCTCCCAGGAATAGACCACCGAATGTGGTGGAAACTATAGTCGGAACCCTCTAACTTACTACGTGAGTAATTCCCGTGTTTTATATATTCATAATAATTTTATAGATTTTCTCGATGACTATCCATTAAAATTAAAAACGTAAAACTGTTTTAATTTGATATAATTTACTTATTTTAGTTCCCAGTCACTGCATGCACCGGCAAGCGGTAGAAAAAACTATTTTTTTATAACTTCTTAGGCAAATAAATTATACACGATAATTGTATCGTCTTTTTTAATTTAGTGTCAGATTATTTTAATTTGCGAACTAGTAGTATTGAATTTCTTCGGTCAATTTATACGACTTCGAATTATAGTCATTTCGCTCAATTGTGTATTTCGATAATGAACAAAATAAAATAATAAATTAAATAGAATTGGCCGTTTGACATAGATTTCCCATGATTTTATTCTTGCGGGAAAAACTTAAGAGTATATTTTAATTTTGATATATTGAGATCGATTAAGGCTGCAAAATCCTTTCAACATTTTTATATTTTCGAAGGTCCAAACAAGGCCAAGCCTAAAAAAATATAGTTTAATCGTTTTACAACATAAAACTGTTATTATATTCACTTGTAAACATGATATACCAAGTTATGGTACTACATGCTATGACGGATATGTTTCGAAATACCAGACACCTACAAATTTCCCAAATACTTAAAAAAATGTCTCAGATACTTTCGACCACTTCTACTGTCACTTTGCCAGGTAATGTTCTAAGATACGGCTTAAGAAATATATACCCTCATCTTTTATTTAATGATGAGATGTTAGATAATTTTTAGATGGATAAATTGCACATGGGTTGCCAAGCTAAGCCCCGTACCTATATTGTCAAATAACTAAATAATTATAAAAATCTCTCTGCGTCCTTGTCACTCGCATGGAGTAGCGCGCGCAACGCTTCTCTTTCACGCTCTGTACTCGCGCTTCAATCTGAACTATTAAAATCTAAGCAAACATGAACATGACAGTTTTAAGTAGGCAACCTAATACAGTTGGATAGGCAATAAGATAAGATTAATTTAGAGATTCGATTTTTTAGTTTTTTAATTTAGAGATTAGATTTAGATTAATTATTTTTTTAAACAGTCAAATTACACTGTTCCATAACAAAGTTAATATATTGTTATTAAATCAAACGGGGCTTAATCGCGAGAAAAACATTTAGTAATTTATTTACCTCGACGTTCGACCAAGTTGCATTGGTCGTGGTCACGTGAAGACGTGGTCTCGCGATTAAGCCCCGTTTGATTTAATAACAATGTGTTCGAATCGCGAAAATCTAAAAATTACAAAAGTTAATATAATTTAACAGCATGGTTACGGGATGTCGCTAGGCAACCCATGTTCAATGTATCAATCTACATATTATTTAACAAATAATCGGTGTCATAAGTAAATAACAGATGGGATATCTCGTACAATAGCAGTCCAGCTGCTTATTGAGTGCTGCTACTATAGCTTAGTTATTTGTTGGAATTTATAAGGTTAGATGTAATGGTTTTCCTTTCATTTAATTTACCATGTTTGTTAGTTTTGATTTTTTATGATTGACCTATCGATTGATAACATAAAAGTACAGATGATATTATTTATAATTTAAACCAGTGCAATCCCCGAGTGTGGTAAGCGAGTTAAAGGTCTAAAGCAGATTTGTTTCTTTTAAAAAATAAATGAATGATTTTAAAGTCATTGCAAGATTTTTTTTAAATATAAATGAATGCTTGAGTAAAATCTGCTATCTCCAGTATTTAGAGTAAAACCTCCGCGCACCGCGTGCGGTCAATAAATTTCCTCCTGTATTTCTAAAATCGAATCTAGTACAAGCAACATAATTAGGTAATCATGTTTACGAGTGAACAAATAGCGCGCACTCGCTCTCTCTCCCTCTCTCTCTGCACATCAAACTGTAATTCTTCACATACATATTTATTGCATACGTGAGCTGTCTTTGAACTTATTCACTATATACATAATGTTAAAAGGAACAAAATTATTATTTTAAACTATTGAAGTAGATTTTAGATATAAACAATTTCAGTATCATTAATACTACAGAAAGTATAACCATTTATTCTGCGGACTGGTGGCCGCTTTCGACACTTGCACGCAACGCCAGCCCATTCCCATTATCAAGGAAAAACAAGATTGAACAAATCCAATTTTGGTATATGGTACATATTTAAGCGCTAGCTTAATTTTATTTTCATTGATACCAATTCATTTGTAACAACCCCTCGCCATCAGTTCGCAGACGTTAGTACCTTGAAAATATTCTATTTAGAATTCCTTTTCACTGTTTTGATTTTTATCTTTCTTCGAATTAGACAATTGTCGAAAATGCTCGAGGATTTCGAAAAATGTAATGAAACACTATTTTTATGTCAGAGGATTTTGGTATAGCTACATTTTCATTAACCCTTGATATAATTAAGAAATATCATGTTTTCATTTCATCTACTTTGGACCGAGACTCGAATATCACTTTTTCAAACGTGAATTATTTCATGCCAGTTATATACAAATTATAATATTTTGGGAATAAATTTTGTACAATTTTAGATATCTATTATTTATTGAAGCTAACATACGTAACTGTTCCCAGCTGTCATCCAATCAATATACTGCCAAGTTTTGTGTTAACTGTGTCTCGCACTAAAAAACCTGTAAGAGACTAAACCTGCTTCAATAAATCTAAAAACTAAACCGTAACAAATGAACAACCGACTCGTAAATAAACCTATATTATAATCTAGTGTCAACATCACTAAAATCATTTAAACATGTCACTAACACTAAAATACACATCACCAAAATCTCTGAGGCCTTGGTCCGTTCCACCTCGGTGGTCTAGGGCCGTTACGAGGCCAAAACTGTTGAGGCGCGAAACCAGGTGGTCTAAACGTCCTCGGATTCCAGTTTCGTGGGAATCTTTGATTAGCAAACTGTCTTTGTCTGTTTTGGAAGTCATTTTCTGGCGAATGCAGTTCATTGTCCATGCCATGACTTCTAGAATCCTCATTGTAGGCATCTTCTTTTTCTTCAGGTGAATTTGAATATGAGCTGAGCCTTTGTAAGCTTGGAGGCATTGCATCGAAAGGGTTGACCATTTGAGAGATGATTGGTGCAGATTGGGGATCTTTTTTGTCACTGTTCAATTCTATAAGATTTGTGTTGATTTCGTGTATAATTTTCCCATTGTCTCCGCCAACTAACACCTTGTTGTTGTTGTAACTTGTTGAATGTCTTCGTGGTAAATCCTGGCTTTGCTGACTGTACATAACTTCTGAAATTATGTAAGATTTTTAATTATTAGTCAACTCATAAATGGAAAGCCCTGCTCAGTCGGGAACTCAGCAACACAAATTAAACAGAATGAAAAATGTCCTATGACATGATTATACACCATAATTAAGCGATGATAGCTCAGCGGGGGCAGCGTCGCATGTCAAACTGACGGCCACTGGTTCGATCCCCAGCAACAGCTTGAGCTTTCCGTCCACCGTTATCAAATTCCCAGCATGGTCGTAGGGTACTTTCGAAAACCCGCCTGCCTAGCTACCATTCTCAAGCTTGAAACCTGTCACCAAGCACATAGTGTGTTCAGGCAAAGCAGTCCTTGAGAGCCAGCGAGCATTCTAGGTCTAGCGTGATAACATCTTCGACCACATCGTCACTGACCATCAAGAGAGTAAATTTTAAATTGATTTTCTTTTGTTTAAATTTCTTTTGTTCAAATTATTATTCTTTAGTTTTAGATACAATTATCAATGTGCATGCTGTGTTCGCACAGAGTAGGGCGTTCAGTAATCCATGTTCTCACTGTGTCTAAATATTGACACTTTGTAAATGCTGTTTCGCTCAGTTTGCGAACCTAAAAGTAAAAAAAAAAAAGTGAGATAGTCGTCAAACGCTAGATTTATACCAAGTGTCCGTCAGTTTGACAGGCGACGCTCCCCCCGCTGAGCTATCATCGCTTCAATAACGCGTAGTGTATGCAACTGCACATAATTTGGTCTTAAAACACTTGTGTTAATCCTATAAAAAAAGTCGCTTACAGCTCGTTTTTTTTACTTACATAATATTTTAAGAACCCTTATTATGAAACAGTTTCATAAACTACTATATATGCAAGGTATTTTAGGTCTCTATAAGACATGGCGTCATTGTATATTACAAATAACAAATAATCATCATTCTGACAGCAGACAGTAGACTATCCAACGCTGGCGATAGGCCTCCACATGAAAATGAAAAAAATATATAAAAATAAATATATTTCAGCCTTTAGACAATACAGTGTAAAAATACAATTGAATTTGTATGAGTCAAACTCAAAGCTGTATCTAACAAACAAAATGGTGTATTATCTAACTACATGAAATTACAATACGTAAAATATAACGAATAGTGTATTTACGTTGGTCCTCGTCTTCAGATAAGTCCATGTCGACACTTTCTACGATATCCGATGGCTGCACGACTGGTGGGACCATCTTGGGCACTCGGTAATCCTGCAAAATGCAACATACGACGTCAGATTCGTTTTAGAGAATCAAACAAATGCCGATGAGTGGCGATGTACCGTTACCGTTACCGCTTACATACAATTATTATATAAAAAATAACCTAGAACAGTAGACACAGGAAAATTAACACTAATTAGTATCCTTCATTTACCTTTTTGACGTGATAACGTTTTATAAATTGATGAGTACCAGCAACACTCATGAAAAATAGTAACGTTCCGCGTAACGTTCCACCTGAGTTTTGTATTACATAAAATAATCAAAGTCAAAGTCAAAATCAAAGTCAAAGTCAAAGTCAAAGTCAAAGTCAGTCAAAGTCAGTCAAAATCAGTCAAAGTCAAAGTCAGTCAAAGTCAGTCAAAGTCAAAGTCAGTCAAAGTCAAAGTCAGTCAAAGTCAAAGTCAGTCAAAGTCAAAGTCAGTCAAAGTCAAAGTCAGTCAAAGTCAAAGTCGAAGTCGAACTCGAACTCGACGTCGAAGTCGAAGTCGAAATAGTCATAAATGATTATGACGTTATTACGTAAATCTATCGTCCGTAAACCGACTTTACAGACAACCAATTTTTTTTTACATATTATAAGTTTGCGTTTGACAACTGTCTCACCTGATGTTAAGTGATGACGTTGTCTAAGATTTAGCACGCAAACCTAGAAGGTACCTATTCACTCGCGACTTGAAGACTCCAGGATTGTACATATCGGGAAACACAGACTCGTACAACAAGTTCCATTCCTTGGCAGTACGCATTAAGAAAGTGGTAGCAAAACGCTTACATTACTTTATTAAACGTTAACATAAAAACATTTTTTTACATTTGCAGGAAAACGAGAAACTGTTTTTCAGTCTATCCCTTTTCTCGGACTACGTCTTCGATGAGTTATATTAGGTAACTCGGGCAATGAAAAAAGGACATAGAAAATTATAGCTACAAGTTGCCATCTGAATATAACTGTCATCACTTTACTTGACTTATAAAATGTGTGATATATTTTTTCTTTATTTTTTTCTCGAGTAGTTACGAGGAGGCCCCCAATCTGGTGCCCGCTTATCGTTGAATTTTGGGATATGTTGAATGAGATTTCATTTTCTATTTATTTTTATGCTCATACTTTTGTAAACTATAATTGTGAGAGTTGTAACTTACAGAGGTACAATTTGTAATATGTAATATATGTATGAACACACTAAGCACAATGGTACATTGTACCCATTGTACACCAGTAACAACTCAAATGGGGATCTGTCCTCCGATTATCTTGACCACACTGAAGCTATCAATGCTTAGAAATTTTGTTACCTGATCCAAACTAATGGGATTCATTGGCCTGGGAACGGGAGCTGGTTGGTGCGTTAACGATATTAAATTCCTATGGTCCACGTCTGCAAAGAATAAAACGCATTAATTAGTAAATTAATTTCTCCAGAAGAATTCTAAAATCTCAGACAGTATTTTAATCTGCATCTTTTCATTATCTTCAGATGCTTTTCCATCTAGAATTCTAGATTACAGTCTACTAGTTTTATGTCCAGGTTCATTCCAACACAAGGTAGAGTTTATCCCAATAAGACAATGTGAATTCAATGTGTAGTGTAGTCTCCAAGTACACATCATGCTGAATGTTTAATAATTTTCAGCCATATTTGTGTAAACTTAGGCACAGGAAAATGAACACTAATAAACACTGAATAAGCTGAATATTCCAGTCAGGTTAACCAAAAATGTAAGGGTAAGGTCACATTAATACATATAGTTTTTGAACATTAAAAATATTTTGTGTACATACTCGAATTACGGTGGATAATCATTTCACATCATAAAACAACAAGGTTGATTTTGTCATGCATCCCTTTCATTGTTAGAAAAGTACAACCTTAGGGCTATTGTGATTACAAAAAAACTTTTGTTACAACTGCCAGACAATTTTCTTAGTCGGGTGTATTAACAAACTCCATTAAAACTAATATTATAAATGTGAAAGTTTAGATGGATGGATGGATGGATGTTTGTTACTCAATCACGCTCAAACGGCTGGACGGATTTGAATGAAATTTGGTATGTATATAGATCAGGTCCCGGAATAACACATAGGCTACTTTTCATCATCATCATCATCAATCATAACCGCGGGACGCAGCTAGTTATTTAATAAGTATAACGAGGCGGCTGGTCAGCTTGAGATGTGGTCACTCAATTTGTGTTAGGTTCCACTGCGGAATAGGCAGCTGATGATCCTTTCGTACAGTGTGTGCGTTACCTTGATTCTTGTTCAACGGTTGTCTCATAGGCGCGTTGATAGAGATGGGCGCGACCGGCGGCGGCGGGAGCGGCAGGGGCAGCATTCTGTGGTCCACGTCTTCTATATCTGTCCACATCACATATATATATATGAATTTTAATGGTATTAATACTTGGATGGAAACAAGTCTTATGGTTATTGTGCTTTATTATTTATACTATATATATAACATTATTTTTATATTTATAGTACATCGAAGAGACTAGCCACCCACAACACAGGGTATCCTAGTGTGGGGGCTAGAGTGACTTGCTTGACACCTACCTAAACCTTTTTATATTTGTATAAGTACATATGTGAATGTCATACCCAACATTGTAGTCATAGTTTATAATTCTAAGTAGTTTAAGCATGTAAAAAGTGCACCATTTAAGGAATAAATGTATTTGTATTATTCTGCTGTTCGCTCATACTAAATTAGTTTAGAAAAGTCGCAACACATTTACTGTTTACACTAATATGTTTTCTTATGTTTACAGGTTTATTTACCGTTGTAAGTACCGAAGCACGAATAACTATCGCAGTTGTAACGCAGCCGTATCGTAGCGTGAAACAATTGAACTCAGCTATGTCATTTATCTAGTACAACTGTGACACAGAGAATTGTCAGTTTGTACAAGTGGTACATGCGTTATTCAATTGTTTATACGATTGCGATATGATAACTGTGCCGTAAGTTATTCCTGCTTCAGACACGGAACATACTCTGTATGATGACAGATCCCAATTGGTTTTAGCTGCCCAGGAAGGCAGTACAAAGTGTTCTAGAAATACATCATAATATAACTGTACTCTGAAATGAGGAGATCCGTAGAAGAACGCAAGTCACCGATATAGCCCAGCGGATTAGCAAGTTGAAGTGGCAGTGGACAGGGCACATAGCTCGAGGAACTAATGGCCGTTGGGGCCGAAAAGTTTTCGAATGCAGACCACGGACTGGCAAGCGCAGCATAAGACGGCCACCGACCAGGTGGACAGACGACCGCTTCCAACAGATCCTTCTGGAAATCAATGGGGGAGGCATATGTCCAGCAATGGACGTCCTATGGCTGAAATGATGATAACTGTACTTACGTCCTAATAAAGGCAGGATGGAGGGCGGAGGCGGAGGCGGAGGCAAAATCCCTCTCTGATCTACATCAACCGCTGGTATTATTTCCTGTAAAAGAACCACAATGATTTGTTCAATTAACATCAAGGTCACTTTAACAGCGCATAGCGCCCATCTTAGTAAACCGATAGCTGTCAAATTTGGATGATTACATAAATATTATATAAATTTGGATGATATCATGACATTTCACCATGATACGGTATACGCTTGAACAACGCGTAGAAATTGTTTAAATGTATTATCAAAATCAGTGCTCTATTCGCTTTTATAAGTATATAAGTATATATATATATATATATATATATATATATATATATATATATATATATATATATATATATATATATATATATTATATGGCTCTTGAAACCGTCGTCGGTAGGTCTGGAATATTAATAATTTAATTGACGTTCATACATTGCTGAAATTTGTTTTACCAAAATCGGCATCAGTTGTCAATTGCTTTTAGAGCGGAATGGACTCATTAATTTCATTTATTCACAACTCAGTAATGTTTATTAATTATTATTATTTTAACATTCACACAAGGTTTTCAGGTCCCAAATTAGGCACAGCCTGTGCTATGATAACCTGATGACATATATATATATATATATATATATATATATATATATATATATATATATATATATATATATATATATATATATATATATATATCCATTCCGCTCTAAAAGCAATTGACAACTGATGCCGATTTTGGTAAAACAAATTTCAGCAATGTATGAACGTCAATTAAATTATTAATATTCCAGACCTACCGACGACGGTTTCAAGAGCCAATAAGGAAAAGAAACCGCAAGAGTCTTGGTGTGCCATTATTTTCAAAGAATTACACAATGTTTTCCATATTTAATTAACAGGATACACAACGCCGTGGGCAACGTGAGATACAGTCAGTTTCCATTGCAGTATTCTTGTAGACACTCTAGATCAAACTCGGTAATTTTTATCCGACAGGCAGGAATGGGTTAAGATTGATGGTGCAAATACTCTCTCAATAAATACTCTCTCTAAATATTGGGGTTGGTTTATTTCTTAAAATATTGTCATATGATGAAAGGTACGTGTAGCATAGTTTGGTTCGCGGATGTTACATCTCTAATCATATTTTAAAGTAGACAAGAAATATAGTAAGATAATGAATGTTATAAAAGCGTTATCTCAAATCATCAAACGAAGGCACCATACCCTTATCTCAAGAGTTTTATGGTTTATTAACCATAAAACTCTTAAAATAATATATTCTTATACATGGATAAAAACTCACCGGTGGCGGGTATACTATGGGTTCGGTCGGTGTAGTAGCTGGTACATGCGGTGGGGACTGCGGAGTATCGAACCGGCCGGATAACATCGGGGGCATTGACGGAGGTGGGAACATCGTCTGTACATACATACATACAAACATTCTCATCCATATGACGTATACACCACTCGTTATACTACAATAATACACTTCTCATTCCATCATACACTCGGCGTATGTTAATGTTCCATGTTCGTTCAAGCAACTAACTTGAATCAACGTAATCGAACTTCATAACACAGGTTATTCCTAGCTTGAAGTTTCGATGTGATCAAACAAATGTTAAGTGCATTACTCAGGCATTACTATTAGTTAAATACTTTTGTTACTTACAAACCTTAGCGTATAAGTACCTACCTTTGTTATGTGCTTTATAAGTAAATAAATTACTAACACAAATTGAAGGATTGCTTGTTCATCAATCATTTCTTGTACTTTTTACCTGACTACTTAGCTCAGTGGTGGGAGCGTCAGCTGTCACACAGAACGACGCTGGTTCGATCCCTATCGACGGCTTCAGCTTCCGATGAAGGTAACACCGCTATCGATGGTACCAACACCCAGCATGGTGGTAGGGTACTTTCAGGTACTCGCCTGGCTAGCTACCACCTTCAAGTTTGAAAAACTAACACCAAACACATAGTGTGTTCAGACAGCAGTCCTAAATATTTTTAATAAATCTGCTTACGTAATACTTGAACGGCCCCAAAGACGCTAGGTGAAAATTAGACGGGTTGGGTTGGTTAAGCAATAATATGCACTCACCGGTCGTGGGTACACCATAGGTTCGGTAGTGGTGGTTGGTGGCACGTGCGGTGGAGATTCTGGGGTGTCGAAGCGACCGGATAGTATTCCGGGCAACGCCGGAGGCGGAGGCACTGCAGTCTGTTTACCAACAAAACATTCCAGGTTTCTATGTTTAAATAAAAAAAAAGTTCTAATATTTTACACTCATACATTTTAAGTGAAATGTTAGCAATACAATTAGCAACGCAATTTTATGCGTTTTTTTATTATAATTAATAAAAAAGTAAATGAAACATTACTTTCTTTTTAATTTAAATTATTTACAATTTTTTCTCACAAAGAAATTGTAAGTCGTTTAAAAGTTATTAAAAATGTGTAACTCTAATTTACTTATGTTATCTTCTTCTTGTCCTCAACCCACAGTAGGTGGGGTCGGCACATCATGTTTTCCTCTTCCATTCTCTTCTATCATCAGTACTCATGCCTTTCATAAACACATTTCTCACACAGTCCGTCCATACCTTCTTCGGCCTTCCTCTACCTCTATATCAATCGACATTCATTATGATATATTTACAACAGAAGACATTAATCTATTTGTATCATAGCTTGTGGTGTTAACTGTACAGTCAGTGGAATTAGCAGGTCCCTCTTAAAATTTTAAAACATCTTCATCTCTGGTTGCGCTCGTTCCAATGGCAACAGAAACCGACATTTTATTTTTTATTTTGCAGGAACAACTGTAGACTTGTGAAATTTTGCGTTTGTTATTTTGATCATTCATGATGAGTATCATTACACAAATGGTGTGTATTTCTTATTGAGAAATATACATCTTTAAACCAAATGGTTTTTTTTTTGGACAGACTGTTGCTGACGTCAATGTATAGACGATGGGTGGAGATTGCCAACTGATTACATAATATAATATATGTATAATAAAAGTATTTAGAATACTTAAGTTATACGGATATATTTAATAATTTATAGTTTTATTTCATATTTTTTGTGATAGTATTTCGATCTTTGTGTCTGCAATAAGTTATTATTATTATTTTCTCTTTATTTTCTTTCTTTCTTAGGTTTAGTTTTTTTACAGTATAAATATCAAAAACAAAAATTAATAAAGATAAATTAAAAAACCTAAACCTAGAGTTCCGCCAGCAGCGGGGCAGGGCCCAAGCTACCGGTGGTTAGGGCCGCAAAGTGAGGAACCTCCGGACAATACGCGCCGTTTCAAGGAGTACCGCCTTCTGCATCTGACCCTTGATCCAACCGTCTAGCGAGAGCCTCTTAAGATGTTGATCGAGGCTCTTGGCTATTAAGCCGTTCGTCGAAACGACTATCGGGACAATGATCGTCGAGTCAACATCCCACATGGCGGTTACCTCGTGAGCTAAGTCAATATAATAATATAATAATTATTATTATATTTAAGTCGAAGCGAGGAAAAATCAGCGGTGTGAGCGTCGGCTGTCAAAATGATGGACACTGGTTCGATCCCCATGAACTACTTGAGCTCTCGGTGAAGGTAACACCGTTATCAAATTTGCAGCATGGTGGTACCTTCGAGTATCCGCCTAGCTAGCTACCACCCTCAAGTTTGTAAAACTGTCACCAAACACATAGTGTGTTCAGGCAGCAGTCCTCAACAGACAGAAGCAACCTAGATCTAGCGTGATAAAATCTTCTACCACATCGTCTATAGATCTATGTAAGTAGAAATTGCGGCGATTTGAAATTTCCTGTCTGGTTGCCTGGAAGAAATCGCTTTAAGCGATAAGGCCCCCCTTTGTATCACTATATTTATACTTGTTTGTTTTCTTTATGTGTGTTTTTGAAATAGTGTGCAAATAAAAAGTTTTCTATCTATCGTCACTTACCATCAAGGGAAATAGTGGTCAAACGCTACATCTATCATACAACAAAAACCTCACCGGTACCGTCCAATTGTTAGTGTTCCATAGAGCTGATTCTGGCATGTACGGCTGCTCTGGTTCATCTAGAATAATAAATTATAATGAAAATCAATACCGACCATTTTAAAAATATGTTACACTTAACATTTAGTGTTGTATTCCTGTACCACTGAAAAACAACTGAAAATATGGCATTTGCGGATAGGATTATCGGCTAAAAGATTGCACAATCATATCATAATTATATAATATTTTTATTAAGAATCAGAGGTGAAAAAATCTACCTACATTTTCTACCGACTTCCAAAACAAGTTGGAGGTTCCTAATTCGACTGTATTTTTTTTTGTATCGAACTATCTATACTACAGAACGATTTTCTAGGTGAATCGATTCTAGATGATTCTTTTTTTACTTGAAAGCTGGAGCTTCTCATGCGGTCCCATTTAGATTTGATCAATATCTGAGCGGTAGTTGGTAGTTATATTTTTTTATATTACACGCAGACCCTCGCACTAGGATTCCCTGTATCGCGAGCGGTATGGACACACACAATCATAGCACCCAAGACCCGGGACAAACATCTACAGTCATCGCACAAATGTTTGCCCCTTCCGGGATTCGAACCCAGGGTCCCGACGACACAGAAATCAATGTCAGTGACCACTGCGCCACGGCGACCGTCGAATTTACTACGGCTTATTTCATTCGCCTACATTGATAATGTTCTCATTTTGTTAGAGAAAACGTGGAAAAAGTTCCGGATGAGTAGTGGAAGTCGGTATGAATAGTTTTTAACTGCATAATAATGATGTTCTAACTGCTAATGTCCGCTCCGCCCAATGTTTGATTATTTTCTGTCACGCCAAACTGATATACTCATTAAGTTATGCTCAACAAGGCCAAAAATAATTTATTTTATCGGTCATTTATCTATGCACACCGTTCGAGGGACATATATATTGGTCGATCAATATTTCCCCAAAGCATCGGGCGAAACGCCCCAAAATATCATAAAATAGTGATTGTTTAACAGACACAAGCAATACGCATGCAAGTACATATTTACAACTTAAAAGATTACTAAATGAAAAGGCATCACATTTCAAACTAAATAAAAACATCCCCTCAGATATATCTGTAATGAAGGGACAAATTTGGACGGCCAGTGGAGGGCTTCTATAGCTTAGTTAACAAAACGTCAGGGACTGTATTTTGTTCAGTAGTGGGTTCTAATCCCGCTAGAAGCCGATTTTTTTCCTTCATGAATTTGAACGTAATTTCAAATAGTAAGCATTGTAATGTAACAAACCGACTAGGACTCACGTGGTAAACACTGGAAAATTACTCTCCGACCAGTTTCGAACTTATTTGCAGTTCTTCATCTGGGAGTTATGATCGCGCCAGGCGGCGAGCGCGAGCCTCAGCACGTAACTGGCGTTGAGACGGCTGCGCTGCATCAGTCAAATTGTCCCGGTGCGCACTGTCCTACTATTACTACCTAGAATTTGGATACCGTGAGGTCGGCGGTGGCAGATCACGCCCAAATCCCAGGTGCGAGACACTTCTTACGCTTCGATAAGACAGCCGTTCTAGCGCGGGAAAGGTTTTATGTACCGCGTAAAGTTCGAGAGGCGATCGAAATCAGACGTCAACCTAATTTCAACCGGGATAATGGGTGGCATATTCCGCCGGCCTGGATACCAGTCTTAAATATAGGCGATACATCCGGGCTATGGAAACATGAGGACGACACGACAAGCATGGTGTGTAAACCGGCCTCCTACCATCATCATCACCAAAGTGACAGTGACAATGAGACTTTCAGTGACAATGACTCAAGTGACAGTGCGCACCGGGACAATTTGACTGATGCAGCGCAGCCGTCTCAACGCCAGTTACGTGCTGAGGCTCGCGCTCGCCGCCTGGCACGATCATAACTCCCAGATGAAGAACTGCAAATAAGTTCGAAACTGGTCGGAGAGTAATTTTCCAGTGTTTACCACGTGAGTCCTAGTCGGTTTGTTACATTACAATATGGAAGAAACTCGCGATAGTTTTCAGACTCAAATAGTAAGCAATTTAAAATAAAAAAAAATTGGTTGTCTGTAAAGTCGGTTTACGGACGATAGATTTACGTGATAACGACATAATCATGTATGACATTTGACATTTGACTTTTGACTTTTGACTTTTGACTTTTGACTTTTGACTTTTGACTTTTGACTTTTGACTTTTGACTTTTGACTTTTGACTTTTGACTTTGACTTTGACTTTGATTATATTATCTAGATCTAGATAAAACTTAGGTGGAACGTTACGCGGATGTTACCGTTACTATTTTTCATTTTGGCATTCATCAATTTATAAAACGTTATCACGTCAAAAACATAATTAGCTCATATTTCTACTACCTGCGATGTTTTAAAGTTTACGTTTATCTCTTAAACTCGGAAATCTTCCTAACTCGGTTAATATTGACCGGAGGAAAAAAAGTCATAGAACCTTTTTAATGTAAAATTTTACGCTTTATAAATCTTCTTTTGAACTTTTTTCTCTAACTCTTACTATTTTCCAGTAATTGCGAAAAAAAATCCCGATCTCCCGCTCGAAAACCTCACCGTCAAAACAAGTCATATGCCTTGTTTATCTCTCAGTCGCGTGTGGCCGCGCCAATCGTGTGATTTGTTGCGATGCCGAAGCGAGAATACAAAAGTAATAGTTGTAAAACTATTCACAAATGTCTTACAACGCTAATGCCAGGGAGTTAAGGTTCATTATTAAAATGAAGTGAATGTATAAGTAAACACTGGCGAGGGAAAACTTTCGAGGTTTGATTTTCATAGAGACTGTGTATCTATAGTATATTTGATTGAAGACTTCAACATACAAACTAAAACCGGCAAGCTTGAGGACGTTCGTCCGAGTCTGAATTTGTCTGCCTCGTTTGAAGTAGGTACATAGTAGCTTTTTGCTTAGGAGCCTTTAGTAGAATAATCTTCCTATTTGAAAATTCGTACATTCTAAATACACCAACTATATTTGCATGCAGAGTAGTTATATTGAAAAAGAAATAAAATTAAAAATTAAATACATGCCCATCTTTATTTTTCGCGTGTGTCCTAAAACACACGTGGACATTGTTGAACTTACTTTTGAAAATATTTTTTTTCCTTTAAAATTATCTTTAAATAGGCAATAAATTTGACAAATTCATACATATTACTTATGCTACTGAGGTAATCTGTTGACAGTTTCTAGCAAACAAGGATGTAAAACGAAAATGATCATTCCATTTCACTGTTTGATTGAGATCTGTATTCTCTGCAGTGACACAGATTAGATGTATGCGATTGTAGCAGAAGAGAGACGTGAAAAAACGCACACTTATTAGGATCCGAAATGTATACTTGCATTTACTACGACTATAACGTTTACGTAGTAAGGATAGGTATGTGGTCGAACAAATATATACACGAATGGACAATGATACATATATGGCACCACAGGTTACACAACAGTAGCAACGACGCATTTTTGTGTTGTATGTATTGCTTTCGGGCGTTACTTCGCGGCGTCTTCTCTGATACTGATCAGTATCAGAGAAGACACCGCGGAGGAGAGTTCTACGCTCTTGTCGCCGCTCGGACCTGAACCACTGAAGATGTCGACCGCAGTGATCGACGAAACGTCTGGAACACAAGTTTCACATAGACCACGGCCAAACAGCCCGAAAGCAATACATACAACATGCAACGCCGGCCGTGAAAGCCTTAGAGTTTACATTCGACGCATTTTTATCTATTGATGTCATCTATTGAGACAAAACCGAAGTTAAAACGTTATATAACTTCCAAGAAAAAATATATTTTGCTGTAATAACCACAGCCGGTATTTGCTTTAGGAATTCAGCACATCTCGACTACTTCGCCACCAAAGTTTATGTGACCAAAACTAGAGATATGTACACACAATTAAAATTCGTATCGATGTCGATACGATGCGTATCAAAACATGCATAGGTATCAATTCACTAGCGCGCGCTCTTCTCTCTATTTTTGATAAACTTTTTTTTGGATAAAACTTCTCAAGTAATCCGATAGATGGCGGTACATGTCCCCATAGTCTATACAACGCAATAGGTAGTTGATAATAAGTATAATAAAATTCGATCGAGAACATCTGTGCCCAATTGGTAAAGCGTATGGTATTCGAATTTACGTTTTCTGTCACCGTGTTCAGACACGGTGAATGGTTTGAAGTGAGGTTTGAATACCACCAGAGGACTATCCCTTCTGATTAAAATCATGATTTCCATATCTTAAGAAGAGAATGTGCACTTTCGTAATAATAGTGAAATTATTAATGAAGGAATCGGTTATGTTGTGTAACCTTTGGTTTTGCGTCGAACGGTAGAGAGAAGCATGTCAGGTGACGCGAGTCTGAATTTTGAAATATGTGAAGCGAAAAACTTTAGAGCATGCTTTACATACCACTCGTAGGTGTATTATTTCCTAAAACTTTGATTGGTTCGGCACTTGGGTTATTATCATCTTGTTTGCCATTGGAAAACAAAAAACATGGTTGTTAAAATGCTTAGATTTATTTTATTGGGATCACGTTAAATTGCTATACCTAAGGAAAGCTACTTGTTAGTTGAAGACTTATAAATCAATAAAACCATAATCATTTAGTCCTTAATATACCATGATGAACAATATATCAACCGGATAATGAAGTTATTGTTGTAAGATCCCTAATCCAATTCGTATTAAGGCATATATGAGCGCTCAAGTATGTATCCATTAATAATTACAGGAGACTTTAAGAGGCAGTAAGCATTCCAGGTTTAGTGTGATAACATCTTCGACCACATCGTCACTGACCATTGACTGAGATAGTGGTCAAACTCTAGATATTATGCTACACTTATACAGTATAAAAAAGATTTAAAAAAACATTTTCAGGTGGCAATTGATAATTTTTTTTATATACAAAATTAAGCTGCTTTCAGAGTAAATATTCCAAAGTAAATATGTATCATATTTAGATCCATTCTTTATCAACTGACTTCAAAAAAGAGTACATTTTAAATTTGATTGTATTTTTTCATGTAACTCTTTTTATTTTAGAAGAAAATATAGAAAATATTTCATGGCGAGAAATGGAAGTCGGTTTTTGAAGTTTTGAACTACATAATCCCACTCCCACTAATATTATCTATAAATGTGAAAGCTTGGATGGATGGATGTTTGTTACTCAATCACGCCAGAACGGCTGAACGGATTTGGATGAAATTTGGTATGTAGATAATTTAGGTCGGAATAACACATAGGCTACTTTTCATCATCATTATCATCACCACGCGGGTATAACCACGGGGCGCAGCTAGTTACCTATAAAGTTTTGGATTATGTTATGCCAGAACTAATACTGTATGTTGCCCCATTAGAAGTTTGTTTTATGCTCTTTGGATACACAGTGTGAATTAAACTTTATTTTATTGCATTAAGACACTTACCAATTATCTCTATCGGTTCCATACTCCCGTAGAAAGATATGGGAGGTGGTGGATTTCCCGTACTCTCTGGAGTGAGTAGATCCAAACCGGGCAGCGTGTCCTGCGATTTCTGGGACAATGTTCCACTTGCCACTGGAAAATGGACTTACGTTACATTACAGCATCTTCATTATTAGTCTGAGTGTGATGGAAAAAAAAAAAAAAAAAAAAATTACCATTACTCATTGTAGCTTGACTCTTACATTCCTTATAACATCTACTATTCAGGCAAGAAAAGTGATTAAAAGAGTGACATGTCCTTAATCATTGACCAGATCTTGTCTCAAAGCTTTGGAAAGTATAAGGTTTAGGTGTTTGATATGATAGGAAATTTTGAGAACTGGTAGAATATCTATGTATTGTCGAATATTTAATTTGATCAATTTTTTTTTATGCTGTATAAATCTACCGTTTGACCACTATCTCACAAGAATGCTTACTGGCTCTCAAGGAATGTTGCCTGAAAAACCTATTGTAGCTAACCAGGTGGGTACTTGAAAGTACCCCTCCATCATGCTGGGAATTTGATAACGGTGTTACCTTCACCGGAAGCTCAAGCCGTTGGTGGGGACCGAACCAGCTTCCGTCAGTCTGACAGTCGACACTCCCACCTCTAAGCTATCATTCCTTCGACTTGTGCTACTCACATAAACGTTAACTTCAAAGTGATAACAACTTCCCAGTTATATGGGTGTATGTCATATGTGTATTGAGTTTTCTTTTTCGATTTATGATATTCATAAACACAATGGCAATTGTTCTGCTGTTCAAACGACCAAACTAAAATGTTATAATATAAGGAAAAAACGTTATAAATCCAAACTAGTATGACACTATCAACTATTTACACTATTTGCCTTGAATACTGAATGCAGTAAAAAAATATTTAACCCACCTGATATGTTGTCAGACGTTGCATGATTGTTGTCATTAGTTAACGTTTTCAAGAACTCGTTCAATATATTCATGTCTTGCTTTTCGTTTGGCCTTGAGTTTATCACTTCTATTTTATTTGCTGTAATAACAAAACAAAAGAATGTTATTGCGTTAACTTCACATTTAGACTTAACAGCGTAACCAGCACTGATTAAGGCTTTTTTACCATTTGCTACAAAGATAATTTGGATTCTTTTAGGCTTATTTTGAATATCCTACATGCCTAAAAATCTTGAAAAAGTACCAGTTACAAGAATAGTTCATGGAGATCAATTCTAATTTAGAAAAATTTGTTTTCAATGAAACCTATTTCAATGTAGTAATACAAGTTTTTGTGCAACAACCACTTGGGGAAAGTACCTTCACAATGCATCAACATGCTTGCTTGTAAAGTGAGCTTTGTTACATAGCTTTTAGGGTCATAAACCAAGCTATGACAAACACATGCGTAAAAACATGATACACTAGTGCATTTTATATTTATCCCTACAAAGTTAAATTAGACCTTACTGCATGTTATACGCGAGTAAACAGAGCATGTGTGTTTTTTTCTCACAAATATGTTGAAATACTTCATTTGAAACTCATATGAGCTCTGCTCATTACACACTCGTCTGAGTTCCTCCTCTCCCTCGCCTGCGGCTTCCACTGCAACCCACAGTCACATGTGTAATGACCAACTTAGCTCACTAGTATCATCCCACTAATATTATAAATGTGAAAGTGTGGATGGATGGATGGATGGATGTATGAATGTTTGTTACTCAATCACGCCAGAACGGCTGAACGGGTTTGGATGAAATTCAGTATGTAGAAACTTCAGGTCCCGAAATAACACATAGGCTACTTTTCATCCTCACAATCATCACCACGCGAGTAAAACCGCGGGGCACAGCTACTAATTCATAACACACTAATATGATGTAGAAAATTATGTTAAAATTATTACATACCATTACTGCCATTATCATTGCCATCAGTGAAGAGTGACATTGGGTTGTCTGAGCTGAGGAACGATGACAATCCAAAGTTGTACAGAGATCCATCAGCTGCCAGGGATGTATTGAATGTCCTGTCTATGTTGTACGATACTGCAAAACAGAGTTAAAATATAAATTTAACAAATTATTAATTAATTTAACAAATTTAAATGAATTATTGAAATGAAATAGAAGTAATAGTACCATGAAAAGTGATGGGCTCGATTAAGAGCTGCGATTGTCTGAGGCTTGTTGGCAGAACAGAAAGAAGCCAAATTACCAAAACGGGAGATTATGCGACCAGGTAACATTTTTTTTTGTTTATTGACGTAGCCGCTTTAATGGAATTGCGCCTCGTCGCTCATAATAATTTTTGACACAAAATCGTCCTCTTCGTTGCTGATAGAGGCTGAATGGTACCCAGTCTACGAAGGCAGGGTCTGGGAAGCGTACCAGAGCCATCACGGCCGCGGAGAAATGCGAAAGCGTAGTGGTCCCGGTATTGGGCGCTGGTACGGAATACTGGGGGTTTTAGTAGTGCAATTCCATAAGCATTCCTGTTCCTCTCGGGACATCTGGTATGAGTATCCAACATCAAATCAACTTTCGATTAAAGAATATAAATCGATAACTAAATATAAACTAGTCGATACTCATTCTGTGTCTACAAAATTTTCCAAACCTGTAGCGCCATTTAGCCTGAAATTATGAGGATTTTTACGGCGTACTATTTTCTTTAGGCGATTGTCAGTGTTGTAGTATATTGGTCCACGATCATAGTCACATAGGCATAGGCATCGTTAGCACCTCTGATACATTTTCAACGTAAGATTTAATATGTAAAGATATAACTCACTATCATCCTCTCCAGTATCGTGTTCATCTTGCCTGGGCAAGTCGAGGTCCTCATCTGGCCCGGGGGAGGGCACGTCCTCGTCCCTGCCGGGGGGCGAGGGAGCCGCGTTCGGTAACGTCTGGGTCAACTCGTCCAACTTTCGCTTTAAAGCTCGCACTCGAGACCCAAAATTTTTATATGCCTGCAAATATAATTGTTCTTCAGTAGTAATAAAGTATAATTGATACATATATTGTTGTTAGCTTAGAGTAAAAAGAGTATGATTATAGCAGAACCTTCTGAATAGAAGAGCTGAATGTTTAGACTAAGAGAGACCTTTGGCCTAAAGACTCCTGTCATCCCACTATAAATGTGAATTTTTGGATGGATGGATGGATGTTTGTTACTCAATCACGCCAGAATGGCTGAACGGAATTGGATGAAATTGGGGATGTAGATACTTCAGGTCCCGGAATAACACATAGGCTACTTTTCATCATCATCATCAATCATTACCACGCGGGTAAAACCGCGGGTTACAGCTACGTAGTCAATAATAGGGACCAATTGCATGCTTTTAGAAGCGTGAAGCGCACAGAAGGTATTATAATATATTAAAACTATTTATTTAAATTAAATATTGAAAAAAAATGCTTAATTTTTTAAAATTTTCACTGATTTGTTTAAATTTCCAATGTTAATTTTTCAAGATCTTTTTTATTTCAATTTTATTGATGTGGTCACCCATCTAGTCACCTATCAGTTACATATTATACACAAACTGTACTAATAAAGCTTTGGGTAATCAAGTGATCAGAATCCATTTCATCACATTTGTTACACTGCTAATTACATTTCAATTAGGAGAGGGTCCATTAATGACGTGAGGTGTTTACGGGAGGGGGTCAAGCCGAATCTTACTCAAACTCACATGGGGAGGGGGTGGGTCCGACAAATACTCACGTAATTTTTTTCCGCAAGGAACATTGTAATGTAGCGAGAAAACTGGGATAAATTAGGTAAAAATATTTTTTGTGGTTCTATACCACAATATTAATAATCTCAAATAACAAATCCTGATTAAATCCAACAAAACCAAGCACATATTCATTTATGTACATTAAAAATATGTATTTTCAAAGTCTCACGTGAGATTATGGGTGGGGGAGGGGGTCCAGCAAAATCTTATGACATCTCACCAAGGGGAGAGGGGGGGTTGAAAAATCGCTAAAACTACCTTACCTAATTTATGGACACCCCCTTACCTATGTTGATCAATTCACATCTGCATTGTTTTTACAATTAGAAAAACTTTAAATGAAAGAGATCTAGAAGAGAAGATACTCACATAAGCGACGACTTTAACTTCCCCTCTTTGCGTGGAATAGTATTGGTTGGCAGAAGACAGCAATGCTAGCAAGGTCTCGCGTGCGACTATTTCTCTTTGTAATGCTTGCGTGTATCTTTCTACACATGCAACTCCTTCTGCTAACTCTTTCTCTACATCTTCTTTGAGACATTTCTCTGTAAAATGAAATTTAATAACTCATTGTATATTTTTATCACTGTTTTACAACATGTCATTGTAAACTAAATTTATGGATTAAAATTACTACTATTGGTAGTAGTAACCTCAGATTGGAACCATAATAAATGCAGGTGTGTATTTTACAATATTCTGCTAGACGGTGTCCCTTAAATTGTAGGTTGAATATCAGTGACAAATTTTGCAAGGAAGATGGCTTAGTCCTTAAGAAATTTGTTTTTTGATAGAACTAGATTGGTCTTTTGTTACATATCCTACTCTGCCTTTCATAGCATGTGTGTAAATATTGAAATCGTAGAAACAACTCAGGTTTACAAAAGTGATTGATTGACACCCAGTAAATGATAAATGTGTATTAAATATAACATAATATAATAAAAATATTTAACAGTTATACATTTTTTTTTTTTTTAAATTTATTTTAGGATCTTCAGACAGTACATAACAAAAATTTACAATTTAATGCGAAAAATATAAGTATAGGTAGTTGATGTACCAACAGCGAAGACCACAGATTAAAACAACACATTTGTCAAGTGGATCTCATTTTCACGGATTTACTCACATGATTCTCTTCAGTTGGTGGTTTTTAAAAGAATCAGAAATTTAAAAAGAAAAAAATATATAAATAAAATATAATATATATAAAAAATCAATTCCTTACTAGCAATACAGTCCATATTGCTAGTAAGGTATTGATTCTTTTTTAAATGAACTGCAAGGCATGGCTGACACTGTTCAAAATCAGCCAAACTTCCAGTAGTATAGTGTTCTAGACATAACAGTAAAAAATAATGATTCAAAAATTGCATAGAATTTTGTAGTACAAGTAAAATAATTAAAATAGTTATTCTTTCATTTAATAGTGTGTGAAAAACAATTCTACACAAGGTATATATACATCTAGATGTTATCTAGTAGACATCTGCATTTTACCCTTGCTTCCGCAACCATTCACACTGAGTTCGGCCGAATGCTTCGATTCCTTTGATGTTACCACCATGACACCGGGAAACGCCAACGATTGATAGTTGGTGTTTGCTAAATTATCCAGACAGGACCAACAATACCCATTTGTTGGTGTTCATTGGGCCGGTGTGTACGGACCATAAAGAATCTGTTTGTGTCTTTAGAAGGACAAATCATTTGAAATACCATTTTTGTGAATCAATTTTTCTACAATGTTATCAAAAGTATAAGTAATTGTCAATACCAGTTTCATGATAGAGTGTCATAACTATTTTTGTTGATGTAAATCGACAATCCATACTCGCGCTGCTGGCTAGGCTTCAATATGAGGCCTGACATGAGACCAAACTTAATGCACACAATTTTTCTTTTTCAAGACCTACAAAATATTAACTAATAAGAAAACTTCTTACCTTTCAGGTCAGCGCACAATGCCTCAGGGTCATCTAACTCCAGAGGGTACTCATGAATTTTACTCAGCCTCTGGTCCGTATCTGTCTCTAATACTTGACATTGCTTGATCTTATTCACTAGTTGTTGAGGCTGAAAATTTGTTTAATGGTATAAAGTGAAAAATTTGGTGGTAATTGAAACAAAGTAACAAGTCTTTTTAAATCCAAAGCTCTCAGTCTGTTAACTTTTTATTTTTATAATACTTTTTAAATTTGCATAACTCTTCACAAGGTTATTTCTAATATTCTAATAGATATTGTGCATCTCGCGCTACTCCTTAAAAGAAACCTGTGTGGACTACAGTTAACCTGTCAGCTTACCTAATTCCAAATAAAAAGTAGCCTATATACTACTACAGATTATAGCCTAACCCTGTTTCAAATCAATTTTGACATGTTACAGCAACAAACATACAAACTTTCACATTTATATTAGTAAGATAAATCTGTTAAGATAATAGTAGTTAGATAATTAAGAATTGTACATAAGTAGAGGTTCTCACTTGAAAGTCCAAAGGATCATCATCAGTCTTCTTTACAGCGCCAGCACTGAGGAGACCAGTCAGATCTGACAGGAATTCATCATCATACACTGACCTTTGCTCCCATATCTTGAAAATGCGTAGAATCTTTTGTCTCACTTTCTCTTCTCTGAAAATAATATTGTCATATTTTTATATAACATTTTCAATCCTAATTTTTGTTTCCTAATCAAGGTCAATAATTATCCTTTTGTTTCCCTACACCAATCAGTCATTTGATGAATTACTTTTTTTTTTCAATATCCAATGTTTACCACAACATGGTTCTAACAACAAATTCACAAACTACTGTTTCTACAGCTAATCTTAAAAACTACTGGCTTTCATGAAGTATAAAACCTGAAAGTTTCATTTGGCAAGATCTAGACCATCATCTTGAAAAATGTACATGAATAGCCCAAGAGCCGATAATCAATATTATTTTTCTTTCTATAGAAATGTACTTTGCTAGTAAGTAAAATAACAAGATTCCTACATGAAGAAATTCGAAAAAATTAATTATAACATGCCAGTCACATAACATTAATTTGACAAACCATACAAGTACTATTGGACATATTTAGATAATTCATGAGAATATCTCTGTTTACATGATAAGGAGGCAAAGAATTTAAGGCAAAAAAATCTTTGTTTGAACTACAGCCCCCATGAAGGGCGCGCTTTTTTTTAACTACGACAGTAAAATTGTTTGATACAGAAGCTATATTTACATGCTGGAATTGTAAACACCCAGCTGTGCCCCCTCCCAAATGTGACAGTGCCCAAATACATAGAGGTGAGAAGCCCAAAAATGTGAGCACTAGGGTGATACTAAGTTAAACGGAACGTTCCATGGCAGAATTTGGTAAACAGCTTGAAATTATTTACGAATTTCAATTAATTATTACCTAAAAAAGTATTTGTTTCCGCAAGATATTTTACGTGGAGGCTTACCATAATATGATTTACTCATAAACAAAAAATGGACCGCCAACTTGATGTTTTATAATCTAAAGTTGAGCCCAAAGTCTTATAGCGATGCAATATACTTATACTTATTTGCAATAATGTCGCTGAGTTCTCAAAGCAGCAGTGCTGTATACATAAACAAGAAATAACATTTACCTGACCAATGGTGTTGCCTTTTGTAAATTAAGCCCCCAACTTTCAACAAACTCATAGTTCTTTCTCTTGCTGTACTGAATCACATCATTAGCCAAATAGAAAAGAACCAATCGCTGCTCAATCTTCACCCGTTTTAGCACATTCAACCAACTTGATACGATCTTCTTATGGTGCGATCGCTGTTTCAGACACCACGATGAAAGTGCTTGTATGCTCTCCTGCGTGTCTTTCAGCTGCATCAACTTCTTCTCAAACGCTAGGGTATTAAATTCCTCCGTGTCTCCCATTTCACATATATCTTAGCAACCCTTTTCAATATTACACATACATGATTTAATACAATAATCCAGAAGAAATCTGATTGTATGCAATGCTTAACTCGCAAGAAGAAAGGTTATTATTTATAAGCAGGTAAGCATTTCATTACAAACTCATACAAAATAAGCGCGGCGCGGGCCGCTTATGAAACTGAGATTTATATCTGGAACTATCACTTTTTATGTAACAACTGCTTTTACATTCTTCTGAAACACATCAGGCAATTACAATGTCAACAACTAAGTAACATAGTTGCGCTAAGATCAGAAAGAAATATATAAGGCTAAATATATTTTACGTGAGAAAACAACCACCATTTTCTTTCTTCAGCACAGACTCACAGACCACAAACTGCCACAAACAAATTAATAGATAGAGTAGGCACAAGTGGCACAGACTATAATTTAGCACTTGTCTTGAGTGAAGATTTTCAATGCACACAGGTTCAGGTGTGCGTTCAGCAGCTCCATCGGCCAAGCCATATTTTGCCCTGACAGCGGATTTGCGGCGTTCACGAACTCAACTAGAGCATTATTTGCTCCATCCAATATTTGATCATGACCGTTCACGTCAACCTGTCAGAGCAAATTGTGCACGACGAGACCATGATCTTTCTACCTCTAGAATCGATCAAATCTTGGTCGGCTGTCAAAAGTGGCATATGCTGTAGTAACTATCATGTGATCCATGAACAATGTAAATGACTTCTTCTCCCTCTTCTGTAACATGCTATGAAGTAGCCTTTCGTGAGACATCGATCAAATATTGGTCGATCAGTATTTGGCCGACGAAGCTCCTGAACGCAGCCCTTAATATACTGAGTTGAAATAGGGACGTTAAAATCTGTAGTAAAAAGCTTTCAAGCTTCAAATCATAGTATTATAAAATAAATGCTTCATAGTCATAAAATAATAGTAGATAAGGCAAAATGTCATATTTTTCTGAGTTTATCAGTCTGAATATTAGAGCCATCACTTTATGCTTAGAATTCTAGCTAATGCATTTACCATATTTGTCACTGTTTCTGACTGGGTCAAATGATAACGAAATGGCGTCAGTGTATTGTGTAGCCACTTAAGATAGGTTCACTTTACAGAAAATTCTCTCGCAGTCAGCAATAATATGCCAAAGTTACGTCATTATTTTTGTATCCGGAAAAAATGGAACCGACTTCGACACTCAAAAGTGTGGAATAACTTGTCGAAGACAGTACCATAAGCACAATATTTTGATAGTAGTTACTTTTGAACTATCATGGCACTGACATCAACAAGTTATTTCTCACTTTTGAGTGTTAAAGTCGGTTCCATTTTTTAGTTAATTAAACCACATTGTATTAGTACTTATTCATGTAGATGTGGACTCCCTACAAGAAAGGGATGTAGGTAGTACCACTTAGATGCCTTTCATTTGGCTCCTTTTCAATTAAATACTGTGCAGTCTAGTTAAAGGTATACGTTCGTGGCTTTCTCCCATCCACTGCTAGCTTATTTTAAACAGACAAGTTCACGCGCCATTTACCTAAGCTGTCGGGCGGCTATAGATTTGAATGAAATGTAGGCCTTATAGCACATAGACAACTTTTTACCAATTAAAAAAGTATGGTTTCTTCGGGATACAACAAAGACCATCGAAATAATAAAAACCTACTTATTATTTCGTTGACAAAGACCTATTACTATAATGGTGTTCCAATTTAACGCTTAAACAGCTGAATCCATCAGACCAAACGAGCGGCAATGCGACATCCGAAAGTACATATTAGGCGTTCTAACTTCGTCGCTCGAAGTGTTTTGCTACCACATTCATAGTGCATACAGCTAACTAGCGGAATTTATTGGCTAAATCTGTATTTCCGAATACATACAATCTGGGTGTCTTCAAGCCACGGCAGGCATGCTTCAAGCAACGAATACATCATCACTTAACATCGGATGAGATAGTGGTCAAACACTTGTCTATTCTCAATAAAAAAAACACTGGATAAATGTTGGTACATAGAGACAGATGGGACCTTGGAGAAAACAGACTACTTTTATCCCGGAAAAAATGTTTCCAGAGGGATTAGGTACCGAGATAGCGTAAAACCGTAGTCCACTTGGAACCACGGGGCGCAGCGAACGAAAAATATATTTTTTGAGGTACTGTACTGCACTTAGGTATTGTGAGGTACAAGCTACTACCGATAAAAACAACCATGATAATTTTCAAACTTAATTTATTTTTCTACTTAAAAAATGCAACGTTCATCAATATACTTCGTATAAAAATAAGTAGGTACAACAATGAATTAATACTAACGGCACAAGAAGCTTTCAAAAATAACCACACTCACACTTAATTTAACATCAATTTTTAGATTTAAGGAGTAAAATATGAGCCAAGCCACTACAAAAGAAACTGCAGATTAGTGCAGATAGTATTGTGTTGGGAAGACTATTCGGCTAGTTACTTTCCGGACGAATAGGTGCCGAATATTCGTCAAAGACTAATATTTCCTGACAGTCATCGAATTTAAGATAGGCAATGCGAACTACTTATTACTTTTTACAAGTCAATTGCAAAACGTTCAATGTTTCATAAATAAGCCATTAAAAACATTTTTTTAATGGCAATGGTAATTTTACTAAATGTTTTTCTCGCGATCAAGCCCCGTTTGATTTAATAACAATGTGTTCGAATCGCGAGTCTAAAAATTACAAAAACATTTTTGATGGATAAAATGGAATAATGAGAATGGAAGTAAGGTATTATTAATATTCGACCTAGTGATTAGTTTATAAAAACTTCATAATAAAATAGAACATTAGTGGTTTCATATCATGAATGTATAAAACACGGGAGTTACTCACGTAATAAGTCAAGAGGGTTCCGACTATAGTTTCAACCACATTCGGTTGTTTTTTTTCAAGGAGAATAGATACGGGGCGCTCGCGGTTCGCCTAGTACCTACTGATGATTTCATCTCTTCCCGGACTTTAACTTAACGAACCAGTTTTAAAAAAAAACAAAAAATAGATAACTTCAAGTACTTCTAGCCATAAGGATGACGTTCGATGTAGAAAGGCAGGGAAGAGCACTGAGCATAGTAAGCCATATGATTGCGCGAATTTTTTGCAAGCTATCAGCTGACGTGATAATTACCATATTTAGGTCATTTTGCCAAACGTTCTACACATGTCAGCTCTGGCCAAACTATACGAAGAAGCGAAAGAAGACGCATGATGCCATACGTGTCGCCTATAACTGTACCCGGCATTTGATGGGATTAAAGCGCTATTATTAGTGCTGCCACTGTAGTGCCAAAATATTTACCAGGCCTGAGCCCGGGTCGACTCATTTACATGACAAAAATCATCAAAATCAGCTTTTTTTGAGTTACACTCCAATAACTGGAAAGTGCTACTCATACCTCGGCGATATTAGTTGCGGGTGAAGACATCGGTGCACAAAGACAATACCAATTGATCCCGTGAGTAGCAAAGGTCACTGAAAAGGGTGAAAATATTTTTTTACCGAAACATGGAACCGACTTCAACACTGTGAAATACCTTGTCGAAGTCGGTACCTTGAGCACAATATTCTGATAATAGTTACTTTTAAAGTACCATGGTGCCAACTTCGACAAGTTATTTCACACTTTTGAGTGTTGAATTCGGTTCCATTAAGTGGATTTTTTAAAAATTATTTTTCACCTAGTCCTAACTGGAGTTTCACACGTTTTCCCTGAGGTACTAAGTCTTGGTTAACTAGTTAAATGGGACCTCACGGGAAGCACGAGCTTTCAACTAAAAAAATCATACAAATGGGTTCATCCAGTCGAAAGTTCTGAGGTAAAAAACATACGGGTCGAATTGAGAACCTCCTCCTTTCTCTATTGAAGTCGGTTAAAAAAAAACATTATGCAATGTATCATGGGCACTAGGTATTAAAGTGGCCGCATTAATAGTTGTGTATTCATTAACAATTCTCTCGTCCATTTCCTCACAGTCAATGTTTATCAATTAAATTAATTTTTTTAAAAAAAAACCTAAATAGAAAATCTATATCCAGCTGTGCGTCGTAAGAGACAGGTCTTGATTATTGTTTACATAATTGACTCGCTCACTCACTTACAGTCATCGCTTCCTATCTTGGTTACTCTTCTTGATGACAAACTATTTAAACTTTTTAGACTTTCGGTAGGAATAGAAAAAATGTAAAGAAAGTTTACATTTACATTAGTTAAGTACTTTCAAAATATGCATCTCTGAAACAGGTAAATACGGAACGAGAATTTTACCTAATCTCATAAAATAGGAGTTCTTAGCCGTTTACATGGTACACTTAACTAATAGATTTTTTAAAGAACAGGTAAATCCACTTTAACTTTATGATTGCTTATTTTTATCTCCCATCATAAAACCCAAAATCATATAAATCTAACTTCAAATTATTGTCAATGAAATTGCTTTCGTAATACAATAAACATTCAAAAAGCTTAACCCATACAAAACAAGAAATCATCACAACTAACGTTAATATCAACAATGAAAACTTCTCAAAAATTGTCCAAAAATCTTGCATAACATTTATTAACAATACCGATAACAGTGCCGATCGCTTGCAATTATTTATTTTAGTTTTGAATCAATAATCGAAAATGTAATATATGTAGGTATTTCCACACCGCCCCAGACTCAGCGCCGTAAAACAAGTATAAGTAGTAGCAGACGTAATAACATTTGCTCACGTATTATGTCACAATGACTCTGACTTGGTTGGACCAAAACGACTTATAAGCAGTTTACGTCGTAATGACTGTACCGTGGTACCTAAACTACTTTTATAACAAGGGCCAAGGTAAGGTAAGAGTTCAATCCTATTCGCCCCGATGTCTAAAATGGGACATAAGCGATGTAAACGAAGTATAGGAAATAATTAAATTCTGAAAACTGTTAAGCGTAATGGGTCTAGTACGAATGATTTCGTATTATCATCGTCTAAATATTGAATAACACCTCCTAGTTTACCTTTTTTATACATACTGTATAGATTTAGCGTTTGACTACTATCTCACTTGATGGTCAGTGACGATGTGGTCGAAGATGTTATCACGCTAGACCTAGAATGCTCAATGGCTCTCAAGGACGGAGTGCCTGAACACACTAAGTGTTTGGTGACAGTTTTTAAAACCTGAGGGTGGTAGCTAGCCAGGCGGGTTCTCGAAAGTACCCTACCACCACGCTGGGGATTCGATAACGGTGTTACCTTCCCCGGAAGCTCAAGCTCTTGTTGGGGATCGAACCAGTGTCCGTCAGTTTGGCAGCCGATGCTCCTCCCGCTGAGCTATCATCGCTTCTTACCTGTATCGCGTCATACACCATAGTGATTTGTGCTTGGCTTACTGGAGCTATGTCGCAGATGACTGTTTTACTAAAAAAATATGTCTGATTTTAACAGCGGAAGTGGAGGAATGAAAATTTGTTCATAGAGGCCCCTGCATTTCTCAAATGGGGCCATGTTGTCGTGGGTCGGCGGAACAATTTAACAAGCTTATAGACCATCTTACAAAATTAACTATCAGGACATCAAGAGTTCAATGGAGAATTAATTTAAGTACGTATCAATAATGAAATAGAATCTTTGACATTCGTGTGTTCTCTCAAAACTTTACTTTTCTGACTACTCCTAAAAACATCATAATCCAGTCATATATAGGGAATCAGAAATAATAATATAAACAACGTATAATGCATTAAGGCTGAGCGCTGAGCCTTCTCGGGGTTATATTTCGGAATCCGTTAAGTGCATAAATATTGGACACAAAATGTATTGTATTGTAACAAACCGACTAGGACTCACGTGGTAAACACTGGAAAATTACTCTCCGACCAGTTTCGAACTTATTTGCAGTTCTTCATCTGGGAGTTATGATCGTGCCAGGCGGCGAGTAATTTTCCAGTGTTGACCACGTGAGTCCTAGTCGGTTTGTTACATTACAATGTATTGTATGTTGGTAATAAATTTCAACATAGGAACTGATTGATGCAGTAAACTCAAATATTGGCAAAAAAACGACTTATTGGAACTTCGACATTAAAAACGTGGATTAAGGTAAGTTGATGTGGAACTGACATAAGAACATAAGAGAAACGCACTCTTATGTGACTTTACATAAGAGTGCATTCATTCCATGGTGGTTGGCGATTGCTGACAAACTTCAATGACTTATTGCCCCAGAGTTGAAAACTTTTGGAGAGCAGAAATATTCCTAGTTCCTACTACTAATTATTTATTAGCATTAATTATTAGCATTAGTTGTTTCAGATCACTAAATAGAAACCCATTCATATCACAATGATATTGCGCGTTGATTATCAACGGTATCTCTCTCTTCGAGAACTTTAAGTGATAGATATCCGGAAGCCCCCATATAAGTTATGAAACGATTACATTTGTTCGAGAAAGTGATTATATAATGTCGAAGCCTTACGAGTGCCACAATAGGGTTTAGAATCGCAAAGTAGAAACATAAAACCTGTAAATACTATTAAAGACATAAAAGACTTGGACACATCTAAGAGATTCATCTAATATTTTTAATGTGTTTCGCAAACATTATTGGAGTCCGTTTCCTACGGTATGATTCAGAACAGTGATTTATGGCTAAGATAAATATATAGATACAATTTTTTGCTCTCACTTATTGCTGTCAGCCAATAGCGACAACTTTATTAAACATTAATAACAGTGAAGATTCGTCTATATAATCTGGAAAAAGTTCATATATATTCATTACCCATGTAACAATGAAATTATACTTCCAAAAGTCGTTTAAGTATTTTCAACTACTAACTGCATAACAAGATTTATGTGACACGTTACATTTTTAAAACCAACACTTAAAGTTCCCCTAAATGAGATCCGTTTACAATTATATTTACGACCTAAGATTTGTACTCATCTACCAAAAAACATCAGAATAACACTGTAACTTGTATATTGACATTCAACAATCTCACAAACATATCTAAGACTATGTAGAAACATAACACGTTTTTTTATTTAATAATACCCGACGGCAACACTGATTGTTTCTGCCCCAAGAATGTCACCTATAGTCCTAGCAGCGAAAAGATGGGAAGCTTAAAAAAGAGTTAGTCTTAAAATAATTCGGAACGTACCTTTTGTTTTTACTTGTTATAAGTTTGCGTTTGACAACTGTCTCACCTGATGTTAAGTGATGACGTTGTCTAGGATTTAACACGCAAACCTAGAAGGTACCTATTCACTCGCGACTTGTAGACTCCAGGATTGTACATATCGGAAACACAGATTCGGGCAGCGGGTTCCATTCCTTGGCAGTACGCATTAAGAAAGGGGAAGCAAAACGCTTTGTACGTGTAGGTGGTATATCTACTATATAGCGATGGCGAATTGCCGTACGTCGAGTCGACCGATGATAGAAAAGGGATGGTGGAATCAGATTATGTAATTCCAGTGCACATTCTCCAAAAAGCACCCGATAGAAAACCGATAGGCTTGCTACTCTACGCAGGTGTTCAAGGCTCTGAAGCCTATGTTCCACCAAAGAGTTACAGGGGATGATTCTTTTGGCCGCTTGTGGCCGTGGTAGTACCGGCCTAGAATAGTACTCCCCCATCTCTTCCCGCGGGTGCCGTAAGAGTCGGCTAAGGGACCACGTACCAGGAGGTGGGCAGCAGCACCTTCTGAGGATTGGAAATCATACTGCGCTCGCCAACCCGCCTGCCAAGCGTGGCGAGTATTGGCAAATCCCACCTATATGGGGGAGGCTTCTGTCTAGCAGTGGACGCACATGGCTGTGAGAAGAAGAAGAAGATTCTTTTGGCTCGCATTTTGATTGACTCCAGAGCTTCTAGTTGGTATTTGGCTAACCCATCCCAAAGGTGGGAACAGTACTCCATGCACGATATATATATACTTAATGCCCGCAGTGATACAGATAACAATCGGGGACAGCGCGGTATACGTAAAAGCTTATTTTCTAACATGGTAACAGGAATATTTTAATGGTAAATGAAGAGTCAAGTGGTGCCTTCGGATTGCATAGCTAAATGTACGTTACGCCAAACATAGCGAGCATTATCGTCCGAAACCCCGTCTGGCGTTTCCAAAATATCAAGCGCAGCCCTCAAATGTGTACACTGCAACTAGCTTTAGATCTAAAACTAAATAAACAAATTACAATCTAGTTAATACCGTTCGTTACGTATATACTATGCTAGTTAATTGATGGTATGGACGACTTAGCCAATCGACACCGCAATATAGGACCAATTTTTCAAGGTACATATTTTTTAAAGGTAGATTTCCTTGCTCGACTTTATAATAGATTTAGGGAAATTTTCAAAACTGAGACGCCACCTAATAAAATTGTATTCAAATAAAGTTAAGCGCTGTTTGAATAATAACATATAGTTCGATATAGATCTTTTTTTTTTATTTTTTATTGGTAATAGGCAGGCGTTTGACCACTATCTCACCTGATGTTAAGTGATGATGCGATCTACGATGGAGCACGCCTGCCTAGAAGATACCTATTCACTCGTGACTTGAAGATACCCAGGTCGTATTTTTTCGGAAGTACAGAGTTAGGCAATGAGTTCCATTCGTTAGCTGTACGCACTAAGAATGTGGAAGCAAAACGCTTCGTGCGACAAGTTGGAACGTCCACCATGTATGGATGTCGCATTGCCGTCCGTCTTGTCGTCCTAAGATGGAATGGGGATGGCACTCGGATACAGATAAAAAACCGGATCTGGTTGTTAAAAATCTTGATCAAGTTATACACTTATACATATAAATAAATCGCAACTGTGGTTGAGCATAATCCCACTAATATTATAAATGTGAAAGTTTGGATGGATGGATGTTTTATAACTCAATCACGCTCAAACGGCTGGATGGATTTGGATGAAATTTGGTATGTAGATACTTCAGATCCCGGAGTACCACATCGGCTACTTATCATCATCACCACGAGGGTATGACCGCGGGCGCCGCTAGTAGATTAATAAGTCCACTACATTCCCACAATAGATGTATACAGTATTATAAAAAACCTAAGGATACGGGCCTTCAATTCTTCTTCAACTCACACCAATCTAGTAACATCTCAAATCTTTGTTAAGTTAAATCATTTGTTGTCTTTATTTCCATTATAAATGTACATAATCTTCAAATAAATATCAAGTAGATACATGGTCACTAATACAATACTTGGCATTATTTTCGGATATTTACCAATAATTTTATTTGTTTTCTTTGTTCAAACATCAACATGGAAAATGATACTATTCTCAAATAGCGAGCAATGGAAACAAAATAAAATACACTATAAATATATTGATATAACTCATTCTAGATTTATCAGGAAGTCTAGTTTTTTAGGATCGCAAGTACAATTAAGAAATATGGTATCTTGGATGTCTATTGGCTCTGTCGTTCGATTCCTATACTAACTATTTTAACAGGCTTCATCTATATTTATGTGTTGCTAGCTAATATCCATTGCACTTAATAACTCACTTGAGTGTAACTGTTGCCATCCTATCGGAAGAATTTAATAAATTTACAGTTAGATTATTTTCTGCACTTTGATTGTGTTTGTTGAATGAACCGTTTTAGACTGTTACGTATAGTCACTAAATTTATTTTTGTTTTTTTATGAATGTATAAAACACGGGAGTTACTCACGTAATAAGTCAGAGGGTTCCGACTATAGTTTCAACCACAAGGAGAATACGGGGCGCTCGCGGATGCGGTCGCGAGCGCCCCGTATTCTCCTTGAATAAGACCACCGAATGTGGTTGAAACTATAGTCGGAACCCTCTGACTTATTACGTGAGTAACTCCCGTGTTTTATACATTCATAATGTGTCAAAACCACGTCAGTTTTAATAACAAAATATTGTTTTTTTCTTATTGAATAAGACGTTCATAATAATATGGCAAAATAAATACACAAAACACAAAAAAAAAAAACACAGGAAAGATTATATATATAATTACACGAACGTATAGTTTAAGATTACTTATTGCTTTTCGATAAATAAATGAGACCGTTTTTTAAGTATGGCAACACGAACGCTCACGTTACAATGACGTCCCATCGCAATCATAAACAAGCTAGCTTAACTAGAGGGTCGCGGTTTGACGTCATCCACTTGTATAAGCTGTTCGATTGGTATCAGTGATAGCTCGCCCCCCAGCATTGGCGGTGGTGGAGGCTGGAATTCAAACAATATATTTAAAGACACGTGTTCATTTTAACAAAAATAGTTATAATGTTACAAGAAAAAACCACGGCCCATCATAGGGATTTGAGCGCACCTCTTCCGACTCACAATACGCTATGGCCTGTATTGAAAAAAGCAATGAACTATTGACTTACAGTTGGATAGAAAAAGCATAGGACAAGCAGTGTGGGAGATAGTATAGACCCTTGAGGTACCCCAGCGTAAATAAGATATTTAGGAGATAAAAAGAGTCTAGGAGAATGTAGAAACAAAGTATACAGCGGTCAATCGAGATACCGAACAATTAAAAATATATTCCGCAACCCGGTTTCGTAGGTACCATAATATTACAAGATCCACAATGAAACGTTCTACGCGCATAAAATAGCGCGGTACTGACTGAGGCTCAATGTGTGAACTACGTATATAAAAAATACTGAGATACTTCTGCACAACGTTCAAGATATAGTCACGTGCACCATAGCGTAGCGGGGAGCAGGGAAAAAATTGCCTATGCTGCCGCAGTCGAGTACAAAGTGGCAGATCGCATTGTTTTCTCTGTTATCATCGCTCACTCTAGGAGCTGAGTAATACTCCCGTGCATACTATAGTAGGGGCAGATACCAGGTTAGTGTTCGGTGTAAGGCGTTGGGGCGGCGCATGGTGCGCCTGCGCCTCGCGTGCCTTGCGCAGCCCCAGCGAGAACACCGCCACCGAACGGACGCGCTTCACCAACAGCGCGCGCGCGCGGGAACGACCTGCAAGATATATTTTATTCAATTGTTGCATAGAACACAACTAACCTCTATTCCGAGTAATTTATTTGATTCTTTCCTGATTAAAAAGTAGTCTGGCTTGTACCTATATAGAGAAAAGTCGAGTCATATTAGAAAAAGAAACACTTACTCTAATAAGCAAGGTTAAATAAAATCCGGTCAAGTACGAGTCGAACTCGCTCAAGTGGATGTTGAGTACAAACGTATATGTATTTGAAATCTACATTCACATATATTCACGCCTCTTTCCCGCATTGGTAAGCCTCCGCCTACCACACCCTTTCAATTGTTACGATCCCGGCACACTTCTTCACACACTTTCGCTTCATCAACATCCACATTTAAATCTAATGAAAAGATAAACCGGATTGAGGGACAAACTCAAGAAGCCTTTTTGGCCTTTATTGTCTCATACATCGACATACGTCGTAGTTAGTTTACCAGCTGCAAATAAGTTTATAATACAACACAAAAGGGATGTACCTTTGTAGATATAAACAAATCAACGATTTGTTCCTTTTCTTGTCCTACATTGCTAGTTGCACAATTTCATAATTCCAGGTCAACGGGAATTACCCTACAGATTGTGGTTACCTTGTGAGTGTCAAAATACGCGGCTTTTAAACAGAACACAATTGGCAGTATCTTTCGATTGCGTTGACTTAGAGAATGAATGGAGTCGATATTTCATTAATTTCAACATAATAACCTATGCATGCTCCTGAGAAAAACGCTCTTGTGAACAGAATATAAGCCGACAGTACCCTCATTGAAAAATTTACATTAAATTTTCACTAAAGCTTCAAATGTACATACTACTTTTATCCTTCGGTTTGTCGTCTTCGCTGGAGGTGGCACTAGCGTCCATGGAAGGCGCAGACGAAGGCACCGCGTTCAGATCTGGTTCTGATCCACCGGCACTCACGCTGCCTGATAATTCCTACGAATATAAAGAAGCAACCATGACTTCTGCATAATTTATACTATTTAGTTTAACACATGACGGCACAGATATTAATTGTACCACGCTGCTATATGTAAAATACTCTGGAACTGAGACGAAAATTTGCGTTATTAGTGCATTACAATACGACAAGATACTCGTAGATGACCTCACCCACCACTCTGTTGCGTTGCTCACTTTTTGTGCCAAAAAGCAAAGTTGGCTACGCGCTTTGGGCGCTCCAAGGCTTAATCGGTGTGCCAAATATAGTGCGCACACAAACATCATAGTTTGCTCCTGCGTTCGGCTCAAAGCCATGTTTGCCTCGGAAACCAACTAGGAATTATTATCTACAAGACTTTCAAAGTTTCTTGATTTTTGTATAATTATGTTTTTAAGGTGTTTCAACAATCTTCAACAATTAATTGAAAATTCGGTGTTATTTTTCTATTATTTTACTGTTTGCTTCAACGAAATGTGACCAATAACAAAACCGACAACAGTTTAGCTAGTGTAAAAATATATTATCTTTTCACATAAATGGAAAAATACGTTTCTGTGGAAATCGAACCACCATAAGCTACAATTAGCACTGCTTGTCTAGAACCTTACAGGGTAGGGGTTGTTGATTGATGGTCGCCATGTGCGTGTTTCCTAACGGTCAGTGTTAAAACTTAGTATAAAGCATGTACTATTGTTGTGTATCGGAATCTTTATTTACAAAAGTACTTAGTGCCTTCTTGTCATTAACTATTACAGTAGGTTTCGGGGTGTGACAGTACCTGCAACGTGGGGTTGACGAGCGGCGCGTGGTGCGCGGGGTGGGGTATGCAGTGCGCGGAGCGGTGCAGCGGCTCGTCACGCAGCCCGCGCACGCCGAGCAGGGACAGCGGCGCGCCCGGGACCACTTCCTGAACACCACATATTTCACCATCAACTGCTTGATTCAAAGGGTTGGGACAAGTCCTAGGATGGTCGCGAAGTGCGAAATAAATTGGGAGTGTGGCCTATAGCGCTCATAACTGTCACTTGAAAACAGATCATACTGTAGTAACTATGACGTCCTACCCCCGCCGCGTCTGTAAACCCCAGGCCTCCCAAGCCAGCCCAAAATGAAAATTATGATTGCACTAGTACCGATTTTAAAACACTTTTTATGGGACACTTGCTTTTGGCCGCGACTTTGTGCGCGTGGAATAGTTTCATTTTTAATTTAAGCTCAATTCGAGGAATCCCTCGAATTGAGCATAAATTAAAAATGTTGCAAAAACGGGACAATATGATTATATTGTCCCGTGTCTATATACCTTAAATCTTCCTCGATAAATGAACTATTGAATACTAAAAACGCACAAGAATTTTTCAATTTAATCTAGCAGTTCCTGAGATTAGCCCGTTCAACCAAACAAACAACTTTCCAGTTTTACATATTCAATATTACATTACATTTTGATTTATAAAGGATATATATCCCTAAAATCTTAGCACTAGTAGCATAAAACTAAAAAAAATGTGAACAAACAGTTCCAAGTTTTAATTTCACAATACGAACATGAATGAACATTCAATATTAATTTACTACCCCCAATGCACCCCCGGCAAAAAAACACAATTTTACCATTAAGTGACGTATTCTGAAGTACCTATTTAAATTTATAAGCACAAAACTTTCAGTAAATATAAACTTTCAACCCCAACGGCCTTGTCTTACCCTTAATGCACCCGTGGTATATTTTTGGATAAAACTATTTTTATTTTGAAATAACTACACGTATACCAAATTTCATTGCTAGAAGTTCAAAAACAAAGAAGTTTCATACAAACGTTTTTTACCCCATTTTACCTTTAATTAGGTGCTACGTTTTTATATGACATTTGTCACAATCGCTATGATTGCCCCGAGTTGCTGAGTAGAATTACTTACAAAGTCCCTTTAAGAACCCATGTACGCGTTGAGCATAAAACATTTGCTACAAAGACTTGTCGCACCAACTCAGGTCTTCGATCGCCACTGTATCGTATAATAAAGCTGTATAATGATCATTTTAATCATATAGACATATTTAAGGAGAGTTTTAGGAGTTTCGAAAAGTTAGTGTTAGAGATGTTGGGTGGTGATGGTAGTAGACACTGAATCAGTATTCCTTTCTTAACACACAATATATAATATAATGCTTACTTCATCACCGTCCAATGTCTCTTGAGCAGCAATTTAATTATTTTCTTGTTCTGTTAGACTTTATGTAATTATTTATGTTATTAATCTGTGGTCTTCGCTGTTGGTACATCAACTACCTATACTTTTATTTTTCGCATTAAATTGTAAATTTTTGTTATGTACTGTCTG
This sequence comes from Apeira syringaria, assembly GCA_934044485.1. Taxonomy (NCBI): domain Eukaryota; kingdom Metazoa; phylum Arthropoda; class Insecta; order Lepidoptera; family Geometridae; genus Apeira; species Apeira syringaria. The sequence goes on along the minus strand of OW203670.1, from coordinate 7,170,515 downwards.
AAGATCCTTAAATATTTTTTTTTTTTTAAAAAAAACCCCTTAGAGCTGGAATTTCCAAAAATCCGTGCTAAGTACATGTCTACGTACTAAAACAAATACACCCTCCAAATTTCATATCCCTAGGACCAACCGTTTGGTTGAGTACGTCAAGACAAAGATTCTATAATATTAGATTAACAATATCAAAAAAATAGTTTCAAAAAGTTCCATTGTTCTCAAGAAATGCACAAAGAGCTTTTGTAAGACTAACAACTGGGTGTAAGTTTGCCTATAGTTGAATCTAGTTGTTTTTAGATTACGTGCTTTTAGCGTAGGTACCCTATCTATCTATTATTTATTCCTATCTTTTCCCCATCTATTTTTTATTAATATCATTCTGAGGCATTGATATTATTAAAAAAATTGGTTGTCTGTAAAGTCGGTTTACGGACGATAGATTTACGTGATAACGTCATAATCATTTATGACTTTGACCTTGACTCCGACCTTGACCTTGACTTTGACTTTGATTATTTTATGTAATACAAAACTCAGGTGGAACGTCACGCGGAACGTTACTATTTTTCATTTGTGTTGCTGGCGTTCATCAATTTATAAAACGTTATCACGTCAAAAATAGGGTATAATTTCGAAAGTTAACCTAAATTTCTGTAACAATACGTTACCTTACGTCGCAGGCCAGGCTTTGTAGGGCTGAGTTCTTGCAACAACTGCAACGAACCAGATGTCACAGCTGGCTCGGGTAAAGTAGACGTCGTTATTGACGATGCTTTTGGCCTGAAATATTGGGAAGTCTTATTTCACATATCTGCATCAGTATCTTTTCTTATACAACACAATATATATTATCAACTGGGTGTTAAGTCTACTAATTCAAAGTTCATATTCAGTCTGCTGCGAGGCCGAGCCGATGCCAATAAGACAACGTCAAAAATCCGTAGTCTGTTAAGTCATATCAACCTGAGTCTATGTTGAATCTATGCTCGGCCTATGTCGGTTTAGTAGGGCATTTGACATTTAATGTGCTAACAGACTACGGAAATAACGCGCTGTGTCATTGAATCTAGAATTGAATCGAGATTGATTCAATATGGACGAATTAAAAATAGCAGACTGCCAAAGCTGTCAAAATCGCCGATTGTGAGCCGATCATATTGCCATGTTGAATAGTAGACTTAGGCCCCTGGTTAGCATAGCGCAGTGCTTTTCAACTTGTGGGTGGTGAGCCTTAGAGGGGTCGCAAAGCCAAAGGCGTCAAGGGGTAAAAAGAAACAACAGGTTGCATTCCAGGAGTGCCGGCAGAAGTGAAAACTTGAACATTAACGTTGTGTGTTGTATGTATTGCTTCCGGGCTGTTTGGCCAGAGCTTGGACAAGAGCGTAGAACTCTTCTTCGCGGCGTCTTCTCTGATACTGATCAGTATCAGTGAAGACGCCGCGAAGGAGAGTTCTACGCTCTTGTCGCCGCTCGGACCTGACCACTGAAGATGTCGACCGCAGTGATCGACGAAACGTCTGGAACAAAAGTTTCACAAAGACCACGACCAAACAGCCCGGAAGCAATACATACAACATGCAACGCCGGCCGTTAAAGCCTTAGAGTTTACGTTAACGTTGTGCATTATGGCAAATAAAAAGAAACAAATTACCTTATGTACAAAGAAGTGTTTTCTGGTATATCATATGTAACGACGTCACCGTCGAGGTTCATTAAAACAAATAATATAATTATATGTTTTATTGCAATAAGTAGATAAACATTATTATATAAAAACAAACACATAAATAGCAATATTTTATTGCAACATAAAGATATTTTTTAATCAAATTTATCAACAATGAGCGTTAAATACTGATTAGAGGTTATAAAAGTGATACTAATCATGCGCATGTCCAACTACACACCAATCCGGGTATATATTAACTTGTGTCAAAGGAACTGAAAACAAACAAAAATAAATAATAAATCTACAAGAACTATAACAAGTTATATATAGAACATAACTTTATTAATAACTTAAACATTAACCCCCTTACTTATAAACGTTGAATAAGCTGCGAATAGTTATTCAGTGTTTTGTTCCGTTCTTTCAACGTCAAACTGTCATATAAGCGACAAAGACAAAACACTGAATAACTATTCAGAGGTTATTCAACGTTTATAAGTAAGGGGGTAAAAGGATAGCTATTTTATATTAAATACACAATATTTAGTGTTCATTGCGCGAGATAAGTACTTATATATATTACAAGCTGCACCCCGTGGTTTTACCCGCGTGGTGGTGATTGATGAGAGCGTGATGATCCCGATAATATGTATGATTCCCGTGGAATAATTTATGTAGCGGGAAAACCGTAATCCACGCGGGTAAAACCGCGGGGCGCTACTAGTTTTGAATATAACTACTTATGATTAGCATTAACGCGAGCAAACACAGTACGTGAAATATATTACTATGTAAGTTATGCATGCTTTGCTTACCTAAAAGGCGGTATTTCAGGTATCTTCCCAATTTTAATCTTCTTTTTGTCATTAACGCCATTCTTGTCGGATTTGTCGTTCTTGTCGGATTTGTCGTTGGACTTAGGCGTGGTCGGCGTCACAAGGCGCGGCGGCGTGCCCCGTACTGAACGGAGGTCATCTTGACTCGTACATTCAGACTGCGAAATATACAATACTATCTTTCCATGGCTGATATTAATCTGTTACCTAAAATTCAATTAATTTATCGGTATTAATATTGACGGTCGCCGTGACTCAGTGGTTAGTAGGTACATAACTTCTCGACCCCTGGGCCCTGTGTTAGAATCCCGGTACAAGCAAGCGTTTGTGGGATGAGCATGAATATTTTTCTCGGGTCTTGTATGTTTGTGTGACACGATTGTGTGTGTCCCATGTCTCCCGCGACCCAGGCAAACCTAGTGCGGGGGTAAAAGTGTGATATATAATAACAATTAATAATTTTATGGACTTATGGACATAATATAACGACAATTTAATGGGATAAGCCACTGGCTCTTGAAACACAGTTATTCTAGTTCAGGAGCCTATGGACTCAAGAAAATGAATGTAATATTTATGTCAATGAAATATTTGTACTTTAAAAAATATCCGTTTTTTTTAAAGTGCTGTATGACATTTTAGATACTATATAAATATTGACATTCCCATGGAGAGAAATAACACATAATGCGTATGCACGTCTTCGTCGGTTTCTACCTCAATATCATCCAGAAAGTAAAATTTTTTTAGCTCATATTTTATTTTTCTTCCAATACTGTTCGGAATTACTTTTCTGCCTAAACACGCATGTAAGTTTACCTGAAATTCTGTATTAGATAGGGCAAAGGGTCCAGATAAGCAAAAAATTAAAATCTTTAGATTTTTATAAGCTTCAAAGCCTAGCGCGATGTAACCTTTAATGGTAAATCATCCTTATATCATTGGCGAAGCTAAAGTCAACCGTCTTCTTTGGGTCAGCCATTTAGAACCAAAGAAAGAAATCCGAGCTATGAAATGAGCTTTAGACGGCCGACATTTATCTATGGACCAATGAACTTGAGAAGGATTGAGTTACATAAATGACAATTCCTTATGAGTCACGTGATTCTTATTGATCTCCTTATTATAGTGTACAACTCAACCATATTATCAAATTACCAATTAACATAATCTACGAGCCTTGTCATATACCTGCACATGTTATGTTATGTGGTGATTTTGCATAATTGATCAAAACCGTGGTGCTAGACTACTGACTCTGATTCTATAACTCGCAGCACAACAAACACACACACATACTCATCACACTGTTTTCACCGCGTCCACCGCTCACCGCCGCTACACACAAGTAAATGTACACTTACCCACTCACACAATTAATGTCAACTTGTAATAATGCACATTTAACTTTTATGATATTTGTAAGGTTTCACTACATTTATTACTTTTTTTTTTTTTTTTTTTTTTTTTTTTTTATTGGGAATAGGCAGGCGTTTGACCACTTATCCGCGGGAGGTAGCCTGGCGACCTGTGTCACAGGTTTTTATAACCTATTTCAGGCACCAGTCCCTCACAAAGTTAGGTTTTTTATATTTGTATCCTCTAAAGTGTATATTTTAGCTTAAGAAACCTTTTGTGAGGTGAAAAATAAACAATATTTGATTTGATTTTGATTTGAAGGATATCGGCGAACTCCAAGCTCTAACGGGCAATAGATGGCTCAGAGAACAAAGTGACATATTCTTACTTTTGAAGGCCGACTCATTTTGGAACCCTGCGTCATAACATAATGAATCAATTAAGTATACAAAACCTAACGCTACCGTCTGTTATGATTGGTCTAATTATAATAAGAGTTGATATTCAATAGTGAAAAATCGAAACATAATTTCCTAAATGAACGTACATACCATAAGAGGAGCGTGCGCGTTTTTGATCGCCTCTCGACGTTGAAACTCTACTTTAGCCATTTCTGTGGCGAGCCACGCCGGGATCTCAGGTATAGCTAATCGCAAAGCCAGAACTATGCCAAGGACCACATGCTGAAAGGAAATTTGTCAAATTATTGTCTAAAACTGCATTGTAAGAAAGCAGCAATTTACTGCTGATTTTGTAATTGCAGTTATGAAAAGTGTAATATAAAAGTATTGTTTGAATAAAATTTATCAATTATTTGGGAAAAACCATTACACTCGAAAAATTCCAGGGTCTGTGCCAATTACAACATAGAATTTAATATTAGACATTTATACAAATTTAGCGTTATTACAATTTTAATTACACATGCTCGTAAAGTGAGCCCTATTACATCGCTTTTGAGGGCCATAAACCGATCTAATAACATACACGTGCCTAATACCATTACAGACTAGCGCGTAATATAATTATCTCTACAAAGTTAAATTATTACCTTATAGTAAACAACAGAGCATTCTCAATTTAATAATTAAACGATATAAGCAATACATGTTAGATTTTTTCTCGCAAATGTGTTGAAAAACGTCGTATGAATCACGTGAGCTCTGCTCATTACAGACTTAGCTGAATCTCGCCCTCGCAAGGCTGTTAAGGCACCCTTAAGAGTCATTCGCTAATCTGTCTGCCAAGGGTGGCGAATACTGACAGTCCCCCCTCCGCCAAAAAGACACAGGCATGGACTATATCCAGCAGTGGATAATTTACGGCTGAGATGATAAAGGTGATGATGAATTTCGCTGTGACCGGGAGTTTCGTCTGCCAAATGTTGATCGATGTCTCACGAACGGCTACTTCATAGCATGTGACAGAAGAAGAAGTCACTAACATTGTTAAATGGATAACATGATAATTACTGCTGCATATGTCACTTTTGACAGCTGACCCAGATTTGATCGACTCTAGATGTAGAAAGATTATGGTCTCGTCGAGCATAATTTGGTCTGACAGGTTGACATGAGCGGTCATGATTGAATATTGGGTGGAGCAAATAATGCTCTAATTGAGTTCGTGAACGCCGCGATATCCGCTGTCAGAGCAAGATATGGCTTGGCCGAAGCTTCTCCCGAAAACAGCCCGGTTGTCCACTATAAGCCATCTAACCTCCAAAGCGACAATGACTAGTATGGTCTGTGCGGGCGTGATGTCAGGCAGGAGGCGGTGCACGGGCCCGGAGAGGCCGATCAACGCACAGTTCACCAAAACGGCTACGCCCACCATCGCTTCCATCGCGTGCTGAGAACATTATATTATTTCTATTTTATTTAAAGGACTTACAGCCATAATTGGTAGGTTTTTTACCGGATACATTTCGGGGAGGCCGTGGTGGTACCGGCCTAGAATAGTACTCCCCCATCTCTTCCCACGGGTGCCGTAAGAGTCGGCTAAGGGATAACGTACCAGGAGGTGGGTAGCAGCGCCTTCTGAGGATCGGAAATCATACTGCGCTCGCCAACCCGCCTGCCAAGCGTGGCGAGTATTGGCAAATCCCCCCCTATATGGGGGAGGCATACGTCCAGCAGTGGACGCACATGGCTGAGAAAAGAAAAGAAAGAAAAAAAAAATTTCGGGGAGTGTGCTCTGGAGTTACATAATTTAGCACCTCCTTCCCCATTCCATCAAAAAACGACCAGACGGTCTGCAATGCGACATCCATACATGGTAGACGTTCCACCCTGTCGCACCAAGCGTTTTGCTTCCACATTCATAGTGCGTACAGCTAACGAGTGGAACTCATTGCCTAAGTCTGTGTTTCCACATGAATACAATCTGGGCATCTTCAAGTCACGAGTGAACAGGTATCTTCTAGGCAGGCGTGAATCATCGTAGACCGCATCATCACTTAACATCAGGTGAGATAGTGGTCAAACGCCTGCATATTGTGAATAAAAAAAAATTACAAAATATTCACACACACACATTGACACTTCTGTGACACTTACGCGTAGTCGATACCACGATTGACAATTGTTTCGGTTGCTTCAGGAGCTTTTTCTAGGAACCTGTTTGAAATTGTAGCGATGAAGACACCACATTATTAAAGCATCCAACATATTAATAACAACCTGTGTCTGGGTGTGTATATGTACATAAGTATATATATCAGTCATCAGGTTACCATAGCACAGGCTCTGCCTAGTTTGGGACCTGAAGACCTTGTGTGAATGTTAAGAAATAAAAAAATAAAAAAAAATAAAAATAAAAAAATTATGTTAATTAATTATATTATGTTAAGTTGGGGTCGGCTTGTTATTAAAAAAAACTAGTTGTATGTATTGCTTCCGGGCTGTTTGGCCGTGGTCTATGTGAAACTTTTGTTTCAGACGTTTCGTCGATCACTGCGGTCGACATCTCCAGTGGTTCAGGTCCCTGCGGCGACAAGAGCGTAGAACTCTCCTTCGCGGCGTCTTCTCTGATACTGATGATCAGTACAGTAAAGTTTGGAGAGTAAAGTAAGAAAAGTTTCATATAGACCACGACAAACAGCCCGGAAGCAATACATACAACATGCAACGCCGGCCGTGAAAGACAAAAAAACTAGCGTTTGTTATTAACATGTATACAATTTATTGTTCAATAAGTTTTTTTTTGCCTCAAAATATAGTTAAGTCTATGTCTACATAATTTAGTCACTTCGTCACCCGCTATCACAGCTCGTGGCATCCTGTCGAGCGATACGGGCTGAGGCCCGCCGTGTGAAATGGGCAGGACGTGTCAACTCGCGCACCCCACTCAAGATCTTGATGAAGGCTTCCGGAAGAACCCGACACAATTGTCGATCGTGATATCGACTACGCGTAAGTGTCACACCATACCCGTATAAAATATTTTTACCAAAAATTGGAACCGACTGCAAAACTCAAAAGTGTGAAATAACTTGTTTAAGTCGGTACCATGATACAATTATGACAAATTGAAGACAAAAGTAAGTATCATCACAATATTGTGCTCATGGTACTGACATCGACAAGTTATTTCACACTTTTGAGTGTTAAAGTCGGTTCCATTTTGGTAAAAATATTGTTTTCACCCTTTTCAGTGACCTTTGCTACTTACGGGATCAACTGTTATTGTGAATGTGCATCGATGCCTTCAACCGCGACTATAATATCGTCGAGTTTTCAGTTATTTGGGTGTAACTCAAAAACCGCTTATCCTATTTCTATGAAATTTAAATGGGACCACCACGGAACAGTATACGCTTTCATTTAAAAAAGAATTATCAAAACCGGTTCATAAACGACGAAGTTATCCGCAAACATACATAATTTTTATTTTAAAACATATATACCGTCGAATTGAGTAACCTCCTTTTTTAAAGTCGGTTAAAAATGTACATGAACGTCAAAAATTGTCTAATTATGATCAAGCAGTTATATAGTGACCTGCCAACTGCCGATACTGTTGACCCTCTCGCCGAAGGGGCGCTGCGCCACGTGACACAGTTTGAACGCGTCGGCGCGCACTTCGAGCGCGTTGTTGAGCAGCGCGCAAACCGCGGCTAGAGGGAACGCGGACGAGAACAGCACCACGTGACCCAGCTGCGTCAGCATCTCCAGGTATTCCGAGAACGTGCCTTCGTACTGAAACCATTACACTACTAGCAACACATCTTACACATCTCTTGCTCAAAAAGTCCGTCATTGTAGCGTACCACCAGAGCGAGGCCAAAATAGCATGTATTTACCTATCTTTTATTACTTTTAATCGGTTAAAAATTACAAACACCTTGAGTTTAATTCACACTTCTTCTTCTTGTCCTTATCCCACACTAGGTGGGGTCGGAACAACATGTGTTGTTCTTCCATTCTCTTCTATCATTAGTCGTCTCAGTGCTCACACCTTTCAGAAACATAAGTAATTCTTCACACAGTCTATCCATGCCTTCTTCGGCCTTCCTTTACCTCTATCCGTCCTCATGACATGCCCATACCAAACTAATCTATTCCCTTTCGTACTGATTAACTTTAAATACCACACTGAATACTTTCTGTAATGGTCTACATACCATGTCTTACAAATAAAGAATTCTATTCTATTCAAGTTATCAGTCACTGGTGCTATTTTCAAACTTCTTTTGATATACTCATTCCTTATTTTACCTATTCTAGTCACACCACACATCCATTTCAACATTCGCATCTCTGGCACATGCACTTTTCTTTCATCCACCTCTTTTGCTGCCCAACATTCAGAATCATACATTACGACAGGTCTCAATTGGTCTTATTAATTTTGTCATTGAAATCCAAGGGCATTCTCGGATCACATATGGTCCCTGATACCTGTATAAAATGAAATATTAACACCAGAATATATAAAATATTCGTCACTACTAAAAGCATTCTTATTTATTATTCTCATAAAGGGGGATTAAAAGCAGAGCGTGCCTAGTAACAAATTATTAAGCCTCAAAAACGTAGCATAATAACGTAACCTCTGAAATAGCGCTTAGATGTTTCCGAGAGCATGGATACACAAAAATTGCTCAAAAGATTCATTACATGGAAATTTTAAGAAGCTATAATCATATTTACACATAGACACATATTTGGCTCAACGAATCAGCATTGCAATCAACGTGGCAATGCGCTAGCATTCTGGGCACGCTGCCAGACGGTAGCGGGTTAGAACATTTGAATTATCTATAGGCTACAAATAGCTAGTGGATTGCTCAAATGCTATTGTAGTAGCTGCAGTATTGTAATTAGTTATTAGTGTTTTATTTTAATAAAGGCATTTGCCCCGTAGAAAAAGCTACAATCACCTTTTTATCATATGCAATAGTATGCATTTTTCAATGTTTACCTTGAACAACTGTGATTCCAACTCGGCCTGGTGTATCACTTTCTGTCCTACGACCGCCGGTTCGTCTCTCCTTTCGGTGTCCGTGCCACCATTCACGGCTGCGACAAGACTTTCTGGCGGGTCGCCAGACGAGTTTGTACGTTTGTCGAATAAATCATTCAGTTGGGCTGATGTTGGTACTGAAAAATGGGACATTGATATTGTAATTTGACGATTCAAAGCTACAGTTTGTACTACCACAGACTAGGACTTATTTTGTAAGTGTACTTTAGTTTACTTTTTTTTTTTTACATATTATAAATTTGCGTTTGACAACTGTCTCACCTGATGTTAAGTGATGACGTTGTCTAGGATTTAGCACGCAAACCTAGAAGGTACCTATTTACTCGCGACTGAAGACTCCAGGATTGTACATATCGGGAAACACAGATTCGGGCAACGAGTTCCATTCCTTGGCAGTACGCATTAAGAAAGTGGAAGCAAAACACTTCGTACGTATAGGTGGTAGTCGACCGATGATAGAAAGGGGATGGTGGAATCAGATTGTGTAATTCCAGTGCACATTCTCCGAAATGCACCCGATAGAAAACCGATAGGCTTGCTACTCTACGCCTCTGCTTACAAAATAAGCATACACTGTGGTTTCACAAACCAACGCATTTCTGAAAATATGCCCATAAAACTAACCAATATGTTAGAGATGAGGAATGCTATGAAAAAGTGACTCAGAAGGTCGAAGAAATCGCTCGGGATACCCACTCGACTAATTAAACCGTAGTCTAAGCTATATATGTTAGGGGCCAGACACCATTTTCAATGAACATTGGGTATAATTTAGCGGTGAAAGTGTAGTCAGATCTCCCTGTATAAATCATGTATGGAGATTTGCCGGTTACTTGATGTTCATCAAATCTTTGCCTCGGAGACGCTTTGGAAACACGAGGAACACAAAAAATAACTTCTGTTAGTGATATTTTCAACCTTTGTGTTCATCATCATCATCATCTCAGCCATAGGACGTCCACAGCTGGACATAGGCCTCCCCCATTGATTTCCACAAGGACCTGTTGGAAGCGGCCCGCATCCAGCCCTTGCCTGCGATCTTAGTCAGGTCGTCTGTCCACCTGGTTGGTGTCCGTCCTATGCTGCGCTTGCCAGTCCGTGGTCTCCATTCTAGGACTTTTCGGCCCCAACGGCCATCAGTTCTTCGAGCTATGTGCCTTTGTGTTAATAAATAAAATATGAATATGGTAAGAATTGAACGATCTGTGTTAACAAAGAACACGTATAGTTTTTTTCTGCGGTGACTTAAGTTCTTTAGCAAGTGTAACACAAGACTGTAAGGACTACACCTGCCAGGGTACGGTGTAATGACCCCCAAAACTTTAACGTGTTGCGTTGTGCTTTACCCAGAAGCTTTGGTTTTTTTTATTCTTTCTCCTCCCCTTAGAATTCCGCACATAGAAACTTGTTCTATATCTAGAACCACAGCACTAACGGGTCGTTACCCATACGTAGTACCCGCTTCCAACCGGTCCTTGTGGAAATCAATGGGGGAGGCTTTTGTCCAGCAGTGGACGTCCTATGGCTGAGATAATGATGATGATGATGACCCATATGTAGTTTTACAAGTTCTAGCACCTGACACAAAAATATATGTATATTAGTCAAAATAATTGTATATCGCCGACTTATATAACCACCACATATATTATTTTTTAACCGACCTATAAAAAAGGAGTAGGTTCTTAATTTAACCTGTATGTTTTTTTTAAAGTTTGTTACTTCAGAACTCTCTGCTGGGCGAATCGATTTTGATGATTCTTTTTTTTAAAGCTGGTGCTTTCCGTGTCGTCCCATTTAAATTTCATCAAAATCGGACAAGCGGTTCTTGAGTTAACACTCAAATAACATAAATGTGCTACTTATACCTCGGTGAAGAAATCGGTGGACATACACAATGACATTTGATCCCGTGAGTAGCAAAGGCCACTGAAAAGGGTTAAAAAAATGTTGCGGAAAAATGGAACCGACTTCAACACTCAAAATTGTGAAATAACTTGTCAAAGTCGGCACCATGAGCACAATATTTTGATAATAGTTACTTTTGCACTATCATGGCACCGACTTCAACAAGTTATTTCACACTTTTGAGTGTTAAAGTCGGTTGAATTTTTCGGTAAAAAATATTTTGTATTTCTCTGGCTACTGGCGAAAGGTACAGATTAGAAAAGACTGTCTACAAGATTAATTACCCCAAATTAACCATTTGTTTAACTCACTTTTGCTAGGGCTCAAGGCTCCAAATACATCAACGCATATCTTAGCCAACCTCAAATTCTCGATTAGATATGGCAACGCAGACTCTTTCAAGTTCCCAATAATTTGTCTGGTAATCAACAACACAGCCAATTGCTGAAAAAAAGTAGTTTTTAAGTTAGTAGTAAGTATCATATTATTATTTTTTACACACTCACACCGCCGCACACACACAATCACAATACACAAACATCCAAGACCCGAGAACAAACATCTTTGCTCATCACATAAATGTTTGCCCCGGCCGGGATTCGACCCCAGGGTCGCGATTCCAAAGTCAGTGTCGATGATCACTGAGCCACGACGACCGTCATATATGTATATATTAAGTTATAAGAAAAAGTGGCCTGTCTAAATGTCAATTTTAGCCATGCCTACCATACCAGGTTTCTTTTTTCCTGGTAAGTCATGCATGACATGGGATGTCATCCAGTCTGTCAAAGAGCACCGTGGGAGGTTCTCCACCGAAACATAAATGTATAATCTGGCAAACCAGGCGGGTACTTCACAGTACCCTACCAACGTGCTGGGAATTTGAGAACGGTGTTACCTTCACCGGAAGCTCAAACCGTTAGTGAGGATCGAACAGGCGTCCATTAGTTAGACAGGCGACGCTCTCACCGCTGAGCTATCATCGCTGCAAAGCTTATCCGCTGACCATTATGGTCAGCAATCCTCTCTGAGAGGATCATTTAGTCCCAGCAATGGGAACATATTGGGCTGATTATATTTATAGTTGAATAGGAGTCAGTTATTATCAAAGGCCATTGAAAACTTACCTCTTTCAACTTATCCATATCCTGAATGTAGAAGGCAATGTAGAACAAACTTATAAACGAGTTGACGAATTGAAACTGAAATAAATACACTATGTTAAAACTATTTGTATACAATTTCAAATAAAATGATACACTACATGTTAAAGCATATCTAAAAAAAACTGTAATTAATGAATATAAATTAAAAATAATGGCATTTCAAATTTGAACTAGTGCATAATTTTTGAGATAAGTTGTCTTTAAAAAATATGTGAGAGGTATTTTTTTTAACTAGCGCTTTTTATGTCAAAAGTTATTTATAAAAGAAGATGTGTATATATGAGTAAAAAATAACAATAGCACATGCATTTTAGTTAGTTTATGATGCTGTGAACGACATGCCTGGCAACACAAATCTGCATGCAATACGTCATTTAAGTAATATCGTTATTATGTCTCTAAATCACTGTTAGCTTCGGTTTATAATATGGTGTGAAATATTTAGGTAAACTAGTAAATGATGCAGACTTACGATTTTCTTTTCTAGACATTTTGGAGTATAATAAAGTAAAAACTATCACGCAAGTTCTGTTCAGTGGTTCACTTCTGTTTGGATTTTTTTATTTTTATATATATCACACTCAGACCCCCGCACTAGGATTCCCTGTATCGCGGGAGGCATGGACACACACAATCACAGCACACCAACACCCAAGACTCGGGACAAACATCTACACTCATCGCACAAATGTTTGCCTCTGCCGGGATTCCAACCCAGGGTCCCGACGACACAGAAGTCAATGTCACTGACCAATGCGCCACGGCGACTGTCTACTACATATGACGTGATGAGACAAGCAAACCATAGACTGATTGCGTGCACATGACACAGGTGTCAAGCACGCAGGACACGGGTTACCGTGTCCTGCGTGCTTTAGCTAAGTGTTAATGAAAAGTATCATTGTATTATTATATAGGTATATTGTGAATGTATACAACACGGGAATTACTATAAGTCAGAGGGTTCAGACTAAAGTTTCAACCATATTCGGTGGTCTTTTTCAAGGAGAATACGGGGCGCTCACGGACGCGGTCTCGGTTCGCCGTTGAAACTATAGTCGGTCTCTCTGACTTATTACGTGAGTGATTCCGGTGTTTTATACATTCATATAGGTATATCATTATAATTTTGGTTTTCAAAATTTAGTTTTTATTTTATTTATTTATTAACATTCACAAAGTTTTCGCTGCTAAATGGAGTTAGTAAGTGGCACAGGCCGGAGCCAAGTTCTACGATAAAGTTAAGAGTTTCCTGACTATCCTACAAGTGTTCAGGATTACTGCAGTTTATACGATGATGTCAAATCGAGTGTCTCTAGTTATATTATTTCTATACCAATGTTGGATACCGTAGAATAAGGTAGTGTTACTGCACCTCTAATTACTTTTTTGACGTGATAACGTTTTATAAATTGATGAATGCCAAAATGAAAAATAGTAACGTTCCGCGTAACGGTGAATGGTCAATGGTCAATGGTCAATGGTCAATTGTCAAATGACAATTGTCAAATGTCAAATGTCAAATGTCAATTGTCAAATGTCAATTGTCAAATGTCATACATGATTATGTCGTTATCACGTAAATCTATCGTCCGTAAACCGACTTTACAGACAACCAATTTTTTTTAAATAAAGAATATGAATGTATAAAACACCGGAATCACTCACGTAATAAGTAATAGAGACCGACTATAGTTTCAACGGCGAACTTATGAGTTATGTAAACGTACCCTCAATTTAACACAGTCAACTTTAGGACTATCATTAATAATTAATATAGCCATTTGGAATTTATGGTAAGGGTGTAAGAATTTTATTTTAATATACACCGGTAAATTAATTATTTTTACCGGTGCTAGCTTTGGTTGAACAAGATAATTACTACCAATACCAGCGCAAAGCTTTTCATCGTAAGTATCATTTACTAATTACCCCTATTTATATTATTCACACGCCAGATATTATATCGTTTTATGGGAAGCGAAGTAAGCGAAGCGTGAAGTGAGCTTATCTTCAGCGTTCCTTAGCTTATTCAAATACAAACCAATGCAATTTTCACAATCAGATGATTCTCATACTTTGTCTCGAGACGATAGTTTTCTGTTGTCGAAAGAAAATTTTGATGTCACATTTTTTTTAATATTATAATTATTGTTGTCCAGTCCCGTTTGGTAAGCAGAAAAAGAGACAAAAATGCACTATAGTATCGTTCTACTGGTCGTGTAGGCTATTTCTAATAGCTAAACTATTGAGATACGTTTTATTATTTACTATTTATTTGGAACCTTTTAAATGGGATTCTAACAAGGGATTGCTATAGGAGAAAATACTATAAGTGTCATGCAAAGGTGACAAAGGGCGGTAATTAATAATAATTGCTGACAACTCTGGAGATAAAATCTAGTACCAATTATTAAAATTATAGAAAACGTGGTAAGTTCAAACTGACACTAGAAAATCCACAAACAAATCTCAATCAACAATGACATGGTATTTTTATTTGGGTTACTGGTTCTCCTTGTGTGATACAAACATATATTTTTCTTGATGAATAATCAATTTTTATACTAAAAGATGCAGTGTGAAGTCATAAAAATCACTCCTACAAATTAATTGTTATTAATAATGTCATATTTACAACTATGTCTACTAAGTGTAAAAATAGTTATGTTAATATCTATTTAAATGAATCTATATGATCTAATCAGACATCGTTGCTTAAGAACACGCTATTTCATCGTCATCTCAGGCATAGGATGTTCACTGCTGGACAGACGCCTCCCCCATTGATTTTCACAAGGACCGGTTCTCTCGTCGGTTCGGGATCTAAGTCAGGTCGTCTGTCCACCTGGTCGGTGGCCGTCCTATGCTGCGCTTGCCAGTCCGTGGTCTTTCAAGAACCTTTCCATCCCAACGGCCGTCAGTTCTTCGAGCTATGTGCCCTGCCCACTGCCACTTTAACTTGCGCAGACACACATACCGCGCTCACGGTCGTATCAACCCATACATGTCATCTCCTTGTCACATCGAAGTATGACTCAGCGAGAGAGAAGACGCAGTCGCTCGCGCGGCACCAACTGACGACGAGCCCGCAAAGAAAAAGCTCTCAAAAAAGAAGCTCGCGCGCCAGAAGGAGAAAATGATGAGGGTATAGACTAAGGGTTAATAAACGACTTTACAATAAAAAAAAACAAAAAAAAACTTGCTTATATGCTGGGATATATCGATAACTTTCGTCCTTCTACGAATCTCCTCATTTCTGATTCGATCGCTTAGAGAAACCCCGAGCATAGCCTTTTTCATAGCTCGTTGTGTGACTCTGAGCCTGCTCAGAAGGCTCGTTACACGCTCTTTAGCATTGGAGAAAAGTTTTACATATAGAAATACTAGCTACGCCCCGCGGTGAAATGGTTCGTGGTATTGACGATTTTTGTGTCATCGCATCATCTCAAGGGAACGTCTATATTTTTGGGATAAAAAGTAGGCTATATGTTATTTCAGGGTATAAGCTACATTCATCACAAATTTCAAGGAAATCCGTTCAGCCGTTTCAGAGTGAAAGAGTAACAAACATCAAGCTGCGCCCCGCGGTTTTAACCGCGTAGTGATAATTGATGATGATAAAAAGTAGTCTATGTGTTATTTCAGGGTATAGGCTATATTCATCACAAATTTCAAGCAAATTGGTCGCGCCAAAAAGGATATTAAATCGATCACGCCTTCGACGACGGACTGTAGATCAGGTTTCGCGTGCAGCGAACGGTACGTGAATCGCAAGGGGGGAAAAAAAGGGAAAATGACACACGGAAGGAATGCAAGCCTACCTCGAGTTCCACCAGCGCAGCAGCAGCTCCAGCAGAACGGCGTAAGGGAATCTCGGCGGGCCCGCCACGCGCTTTCTTCGATGGCGGCGCGCACTGTAACTTGTCCTTCCGAAATGTCGGCACTCGCGAATCTCACAACCACTCGGGACACACTCGCGGATAGGCACGACCATAAAGATTTTAAATGTTGTATATTATCGGGATGCAATATCCCGGTCCTGTAGCTGACGACACTGACAGGACCTTAGCGAAGCGGAAGAATGTTTGCAGCCGTCTCGGCCGGCGGTGAGTGCAATACTAATTGTCTACGCTAGATGTCGCAGGTGACGTCTTGCGCGGCGGCGGCGGTTAGCTTGCATTTATATGGATGGATATATGGATATATAGGAATAATGATGTATAGGATATATAGGAAAGGTGATAATGTACCGATCGCATTCAGCCGTGTTATTTATTATTATTGGCGTAACCATATGCACCCCCTCTTAAAGGGTCACCTTTAAAACACCTATCATAAGGCCATGAGAAATATAGAGATTTATGGACTAGGAGAGAGCGCTCAATGCGCGCGATAAATAAGAAAAATGCGAAGTCACGGCGAAGCGGAATTTTCAAGTTAATACTTATGTAAAACTTAAGTACGTAAGATGCGTGCGGATGCGTTATATGTATGATACAAACTAAATTAAAACTAAACTAACTATTTTTAATGCGGTTATTTAAGTTACTGTTTTAAAGCGGATAGGATACAGAATTTTGGCGATAAAACGACATTAATAATTCTGTTACACGCTAGAGCGTGTAAATTATTTACATGATAATATGTATTGATTATGATCCTTAAATGACCATAGCGCGGTAATGCAACTAGGTGATTTTGTATATAATATAGTGTTAAGTCAGAGAGTCGTTCACGAACGCGTATAATTCAATTATCTATAAACGAACTCCAACGATTAAAGGTTGGTGAGCACGACTTATTATAACGAATATTAACGTATTTCTCTGCAAAGTGTTTGCTTTGTAGGGCGCGCAGAATTTTGTTTTCCGCGATTGCAAGATCTTCGGCAGTCACTGCAATAGTGCTGCGGCGGGGCAATAACTTTGCGAACTTGCAAATGTACACAATAATTCGCAGAAGCTTACTCCAAGACGAGATGCGAAGAGCGAGCTCATATAAAGCGCAATGCTTTATAGGCGTGCACACTGTGTGTGTCAATACCTTCTGTTCTGGTATATCTTCAATAGATTGACCATCTAAGCTTCTCAGAGGCCACTCTGTTGTATCTAATGAAGCCCACTGAGGTCCATGAAGCCACAGAGGGTGCGAAATTAATTTACCGGGCATGATTCCGCGGCTCAATATATCTGCAGGATTTTCCGGACCAGAGCAATGGTAAAAATTGTCTGCTGGAATATTGTCAGTGATCTGAACAACACGATTAGCAACAAAGGTTTGCCATCTGTGCGGTGAACTCTTAATCCAATATAAGGCGACCATAGAGTCCAAGAATGCGTAAGTTTTAATTGGAATATGACACGAATAATTATCATAAACTGCGCGAAGCAGCTTAGAGAGCACGACCGCTCCACACAGCTCAAGGCGTGCAATCGACATCGGCTTAGTTGGAGCGACTTTGGTTTTAGCGCATACTAACTGCACAGAATTGCCAGTAGCGGCTCTTACGTGAGCGTAAACCACGGCACCGAAAGCCTTCTCGCTACTATCCGCGAACGCAAGAAGAGTGACGTCACAATTATTAATCACGCCAACGTGACGCGGGATGCGGAAGTTATTAAGCGCCGGCAACTCAACGCAGAACTGCTTCCACATTTTTACAATTTGCGGTGGTGGTGTATCATCCCAATCTAGATTAAGCTCCCAAAGCTGTTTTATTAACAACTTGGCATACACGACTGCAGGAGCAACGAAGCCCATTATGTCCCACAGGCGGGCGATTGTCGACAAGATGGAGCGCTTAGAGCACTGCACATCGGCGGGTGCGGTAATTTTAAAATAAAGTGAATCATCATTTGTAGACCAATGCAAGCCTAATATTTTGTGCTGCATGTCTTTATCAAACTCTACCTCAGTGGCAAGTTTGTGCGATTGAGGAATATTATTCAAGACGGATCGGCAGCTACTATTCCACTTAACGAGATCCCATTGTCCACCTTTGAATAAATCAATCAACTGCTGAGACGCCAGGACTGCTTCTCGTTCACTTGGAAGCGAGAAGGCAAGGTCATCCATATATAACGAGGTAGTCGCAATGCTACTCGCGAGCGGATATTTCGCGCCATCATCTTCGACGAGCTGTTTCACCGTACGTAATGCATGATAAACGCTCGAAGAGATTCCAAAGCAGACTCGATTTTGACAGTACATAGTTAAAGGATCTTCTGGTCGGAAACGGTACAAGAAGCACTGATAACGACGATCAGATTCGCGTACTTCAATTTGAAGAAACTGTTGGCGACAGTCTGCGGTCATTGCCACTGCGTGCAAGCGGAAGTTCAAAATAATTTGAAATAAATCGCCTTGCAGATTTGGTCCGCAGTGCAGGATGTCGTTCAGTGCTCGGCCGCCACTGCTAGGCTTACTGCTAGCGTCCATGACGATGCGGAGCCGAGTTGACGTCTTGTCCTCGCGTACGACTGGATGATGTGGTATGACATATATCGGAGCACAGTCATCGCAATCATACGGAGGCGCGGGTGATATATAACCTTTTTCTAAATAGTCTTTTATTACGTCATCATATGCCAACCTTAACTTAGGAGAAGCTTCAAGCTTTCTTTCGAGGCACATGAAGCGTTTGCGAGCGGTTTCTAATGAATTCCCTAGGGAATATACATCTTCATTAAATGGCAGGCCGACAGTGTATCGACCGCTGACAGGATCGCGAGTCGTAGTAGACTTATAAAATAGTTCACATTCAACATCAGCGGGACGCTGAACGGGCGGAGCGGGGGGAAGCTCTTCGAGCTCCCAAAATCGCCTGACTAATGAGTCAATAGCGGCAGGCTCTTGAGCTAGACAACATGCCAAGGCCCGCTGAGAATTAATTGCGGGTAACGCGGGTGCTGAACCCATGACGACATACCCTAACACCGTATGTAAAGCCGGCGGCGCCGACGAGTCGCGCGGAGCGTGAACTACGTCGGGGAGAAGTAGATGCGGAAAGAGAGAAGCACCTATCAACGCATCAATTTCGCTAGGTTTGCCGAAGCTCTCATCCGCTAGTGGCAATCCTATTAAGTGCGATAAGACTGACATGTCTACCGCAACGGTGGGCAATAAATCGGTAATTCTATCAACAACGAGCGGTGAGATATCGAAGTGAATATTGTTGTTAAATCGCGAATATATTTTTAAATCTATCGAATTAGTATTAATTACGTTCTCAGCTCCACCGAAGCCCTTAACAATAGTAGGTTCGCTATTATGAAGTTGAATTCCCAACTTAATACAACATTCCTTTCGGATGAAGTGGCTTTGACTAGCCGAATCCAAAAGAACGCGAATAATATGTTTGGCGCCACTAGTATCATATACAACAACCTGCGCGGTCGATAATAAAACCGTAGACAGCTTGCTAGGCGCGGGCGCATTACGCGATAACCGACTTTTATCGATAGATGTATAGCTATTAGCGCACAACGCAAGTTGAGGCGCGAGGGACGCGCGCTCTGATGTGTCATTGCGCGGCGGCGGCGCGGGCGGCCGCGGCGCGGGAGGCGGCTGCGCGCTTACCGAAGAACCAGCTGCAGTGAGCGACTGTACTGCGGGCGACGACGGCGCAGCGGCGGCCGAAGCGGCTGCCGTTTCGGCGATCTTGAAGTGTAACAATGTGTGATGCTTTTGTTTACATACGCGACAATATGAGTTAGACGAGCAATTAGAAGCTCGATGCTGTAAACTCAAGCAATTCACACATGCATTCATATTTTTAACGCATTTATAGCGGTCGTGCGGAGGCATCTTATTAAATTCCGAACACTTATATAAATGCTGATGCGTTACATTAGTGCAAATGCATTTGCTAGACGAACCATCAGCCGATGTACTCACATAAGCTTGGTACTTCGGCGGCGATGCGTTATTGTTGCGCTTATTATTAATTTGTCGAACGTTTCCTACATTCGAGTGTGCTTGTGTACGTTCTAAAACCTTAGTGCGAATATTAATAAACTCGACCAAATCGTCGAAACTAGGCATTTTGGAACTGCAACTCAACTCGAATGCGCGAACAGTTTCAAAGTCTAATTTCTTGAACGCTAAATGAAGTATAATTAGGTCTGTCAAATTATCTAATTTGAGATTCTTCAAAGCGCGCACTGCACTTGTAAAGTTATCAGTAAATAAATCAAAGTTGGTCGCGGAAGACGATTGTAAAGGTTTGAACTCAAACATTTGATTTAAGAATGCGTTTGCGAGACCTCTCTTATCTTCATACTTATCAATCAGCGCTTGTAGTATAAGCGTATAATTCTCGGGACATGGAGTTATAGCCGCGCACACTAAACGCGCTTTACCCGTCAGCTTGCCTAATAAATAAAACAATTTATCCGAATTTGACAGGGCCGTGTTGTCGTGTATAGTTTGCTTAAAACTAGCATAAAACAATGGCCATGAGCGAATGTCACCAGAAAATTCGGGTAATTGAATGGGGGGCAGAACAGGTCGATGCGGTAATATGTGTGCTGAAGTACCGTTCGATTCCCGTGAAGGAATCGTAGGTAAATGCTGAGACTGAACTCTTTTAATTCTGCTATATAAAGACTCGAAAGCTACGAGACTCTTATAGTCAGCTTTAGCGGTAGGATTCAATGTCAATACCCGGTAATTATAATCGTCTAAACTTTCTATAAACTGACTACGTAGTGAATCAATTTGGGTTGACTCGTCAAGAAATCTTTCAATGTTCGCTGCGTTAGATGACAGGTCATACATATTTTGAACTACTTCAAAGATAGCTTCACGTCTAGCCTGTATCATACATAATTTTGCATCTTGTGGCTCCACAGGCTCGCTACCCGACGTAACAGATCTTTTAGTAGTCATTATGTAATGACAATGCGGTATGAAAGTTAACAAAAAACAAGACTATCAGTTGTTCTATATAACGCGATAAATTAAGGAGGCTACGAATATGAACGCGTGCGCAGAGCAATACTCGTCTACACTACGCGATCGTATAATAATGACGGACGCCGATCTTAATACCGATCGATACTTTAACGAGTCCGCCTAGCGCTTATTATATTAATGAATGTAGGTAGACTTCAATGTTTTACAAGCATGAAATTATACAGATTTATGTTTAATACAGCGGTTAAAATATGCGATTTTTATCGAAATACGTAGACAAATATTATGCCTAGGCGGGATGACACGTAAAGTTAATTTACGGGCGGGGATGCGAATATTTTTACGAAAAAGTAGGTGACGCAATGTCTTACTTCGCGACGAAAAATCTGCGATTCTCGCAATGATTATGCAAATATCTCTTATCAGGGGACTAAATGTATGCCTGATAAGGGCGACTGGGACTATTTGGGGCAGAAGGACCACTTATGGTCGCGCCAAAAAGGATATTAAATCGATCACGCCTTCGACAACGGACTGTAGATCAGGTTTCGCGTGCAGCGAACGGTACGTGAATCGCAAGGGGGGAAAAAAGGGAAAATGACACACGGAAGGAATGCAAGCCTACCTCGAATTCCACCAGCGCAGCAGCAGCTCCAGCAGAACGGCGTAAGGGAATCTCGGCGGGCCCGCCACGCGCTTTCTTCAATGGCGGCGCGCACTATAAAACTTGTCCTTCCGAAATGTCGGCACTCGCGAATCTCACAACCACTCGGGACACACTCGCGGATAGGCACGACCATAAAGAATTTAAATGTATGTAGTTATATCGGGATGCAATATCCCGGTCCTGTAGCTGACGACACTGACAGGACCTCAGCGAAGCGGAAGAAATCTTGCAGCCGTCTCGGCCGGCGGTGAGTGCAATACTAATTGTCTACGCTAGATGTCGCAGGTGACGTCTTGCGCGGCGGCGGCGGTTAGCTTGCATTTATATGGATGGATATATGGATATATAGGAATAATGATGTATAGGATATATAGGAAAGGTGATAATGTACCGATCGCATTCAGCCGTGTTATTTATTATTATTGGCGTAACCACAAATCGGTTCAGCCGTTTCAGCGTGCAAGAGTAACAAACATCAAGCTGCGCCCCGCGGTTTTAACCGCGTAGTGATAATTGATGATGATAAAAAGTAGTCTATGTGTTATTCCGGGACCTGACGTATCTACATACAAAATTTCATCCAAATCCGTTGAGCCATTTGAGTGTGATAGCAAGAAACATCCATCCATCTAAACTTTCACATTTATTACATTAGTGGGATAAGTGACAAACAAGCAGACGGTCCGCTTGACGGTAAGCGATCACCGACGCGGCGACGTCTATGGATATCTGTAATAATGAGGGCATACGATAGGTTGCCAATCCTTTTTAAGACAATTAACTCTCCCTTTTAAGAATCCCATATTGTAGAGCTACTCGGGAACACCGATGGAGGAAGCTCGTTACACATTTTGCAGGTGTATGGTAACAACGATCGGTAGAATTAGCAATACGTGACTCCCATGCGTCAATAATATGTGAATGAGCTTACAAGCGGTGTCGGGTAGTGCAATGGTAGATCCGTGATGCCGAAATAAGGTTAAACAATTCTTCAGAACACTACCACTACCAATGTATACGACATATTTTGGAAGTGAAAACTTCTTTAGGCGCCTTGAGTACTTTTTGGATGGACAAAAAGCGTGAAACTCGCGTCATCGTCACTGCACGCTTTCCATGTTAGCCGAGAAACCGTGTAGTTTTCACTTCTATCGGCAGTCCCCAAATACAGCCCCTTTACTTTTTTTAAAAAAATATGTATCTGAATAGAGAACCAGTAACCCAAGTCGGTAACAAATCTATACCAAAATTTTCCACACAACATAGTATAATATAGTATGTACATACCTTTATCGTTGAGCCACCTCGCTATCCGCGCATACACCTCCTCCTCTATCGCTATGATTATCGCAAGAAACGCGCGAGGTATCCACGATAAGTACACTATGTTCGATTCCCACCATTCCTGAAATTTACAATACAGATTAGCCATAGGACGTCTACTGCTGGCCTATGTCCAGCAGTGGACGACCTATGGCTGAGATGATGATGACAATACAGATATGTACAGAAATCCATCACATAATAGATTTTTGACGTGATAACGTTTTATAAATTGATGAATGCCAGCAACACAAATGAAAAATAGTAACGTTCCGCGTAACGTTCCACCTGAGTTTTGTATTACATCAAATAATCAAAGTCAAAGTCAAAGTCAGTCAAAGTCAAAGTCAGTCAAAGTCAAAGTCATAAATGATTATGACGTTATCACGTAAATCTATCGTCCGTAAACCGACTTTACAGACAACCAATTTTTTGACGTGATAACGTTTTATAAATTGATAAACGCCAGCAACACAAATGAAAAATAGTAACGTTCCGCGTAACGTTCCACCTGAGTTTTGTATTACATAAAATAATCAAAGTCAAAGTCAAGGTCAAGGTCAAAGTCAGTCAAAGTCAAAGTCACAAATGATTATGACGTTATCACGTAAATCTATCGTCCGTAAACCGACTTTACAGACAACCAATTTTTTTTCTACCAACTTAAGAGCAGACTCTATGTGAGAGTTCGCCCGGGAAAGTACTGACACCATATCTGTTTCTCCAGCCATGCAGTAGTTTTCCGGTTCGAAGGGTATGTTTTGCCGGTAAAATTACAGGCATATGAGACTTACCAACTTTATGTTTCAAGGTGACGAATGCTGCGTAGTTCTTTACGTTGTATCTGTCTATAGGCAGAGGACCAGAAACAGGAGAATACCATAACATCCTGTGTGCCTTTTGTTTGTATCGTCACAATATCCCATTAAAAAAAAATCCAAAAACTAGAGGAGGTTCTCAATATCACTGTGTTATTTTTTATGTGTGTTACCTCAAGCCCATTTCACTTTTGAACATGATTTTGATCTTTTTATATTTGAAAGCTGATCCTTCTCGTGTGATCCAATTTACATTTGATCAAGATCTGACCAGTACTTTTTGAGTTATCCTTAATAATGCTTATTTGATTCGTACTACATTGATGATGTACTAGTAATCAATTTATAAACAAAACGTTGAAAATGTTCCACGGATGACATCGCAATCGTAGTGTGCGCGTAGCCGTATCGTTGCGTAAAACAATTGAAGCTAAGCACAAACTGTCGTTTATCTAGTACAACAGTGACACAGAAAAATGATCGTTTGTGAGGGACGGTACGTGCGCTTTTCAATTGTTATTGCGATACGATGACTGTGACGTAATTCCTGCTTCAGGTTCAAATACAATTACTTCTGTATAGTTAATTATCAGAAACACGGATATTTTAGACATACATGCGTATATTCACTCCTGTTTCTCGTTTGGGTAGGCAGAGACTACAGCCTTCTAATTGCTATGATCGACATTTTTCACACTTTCATATAAGAGCATCGGTTAAAGAGTACTCTTGACCTGGCCCTTCCTTAGAACTTCGAATCTCCTTTCGTTCATTATCTGTACATGACCAAACCATATTAACATACTTTTCTTCTCTTTCTTCTTCTCAATCTTAGTCAATACATCTCCATTTACACCACAACATTTCCTTATCATACTATTCTTTATCTCACTCACTCAGTTTACAGATGTTATACAGAGGTATATATCTATTTGCGGGATAGAGAACCCATCTAGAGCGAGATAGATATAAAACTTTTTGTTTTACATATTATAAGTTTGCGTTTGACAACTGTCTCACCTGATGTTAAGTGATGACGTTGTCTAGAATTTAGCACGCAAACCTTGAAGGTACCTATTCACTCGCGACTTGAAGACTCCGGATTGTACATATCGGGAAACACAGACTCGGGCAACGAGTTCCATTCCTTGGCAGTACGCATTAAGAAAGTGGAAGCAAAACGCTTAAAAAAAAAAACGTCTCCGGACACAACGTCTTCTGATCAGTCCTGTCTATAAAGTAAACGATTTACCTGTGCCCGTAGCAGCGCGAAGGTAGCGAAGGTTGCGAGAGAGAGACAGACCAACATGAGCGGGACAGAGACACAATGTCGCCAAACGCGGCGTCTCCATGCCGCATACATAGGTTCTGGCCGTCCTGTAACTTTGCTTATGCTCATTTCGCCCTGAAAACGAAACAAATCCCACTAATATTATATGTACATGTGAAAGTTTGGATGGATGGATGGATGTTTGTTACTGAATCACGCTCAAACGGCTGGACGGATTTGGATGAAATTTGGTATGTAGATACTTTAGGTCCTGGAATATCACATAGGGTAATTTTCATCATCATCAATCATCACCACGCGGGTGAAACTGCGGGGCGCAGCTAGTATAATATATATTTGCTTTTCAATAAGATTTCATTAGTCTTTCAGCTTCAATTATGTTAGCCAAGGGGCTTGATTGGGAACATCAGTACAAAAAAAATATCTATAACTTTTTTTTCTTGGGAATAGGCAGGCATTTGACTAATATACAACTTCCCTATTTTTTTTGGATACGCCATCAAGCGTGAATGCCTGAACTTACGACAACAAATTATTTTATCGTAGGGCAGGACCAATTTCGCAAATCCTTTTTATGTGAGAAGTCAGGAGAAGGCTCTTATGAATGGATAAATTAAGAAATTGACTTATTACTGCCACTGCTGGACATATGGCTCCCAACATAGGGCGCATTTGCCAATACTCGCCACGCTTGGCAGGTGGGTTGGCGAGCGCAGTATGATTTCTGATCCTCAGAAGGCGCTGCTGCCCACCTTCTGGTAGGTGATCCCTATGTATTTATATTCAGTAGAAATTCTTATTTACTGTTCATTCAACTATCCAAGTACAACTTGATAGTCTTACCTGAAACAAAGGTCTTGGTTCCACTAACAAATCGTCTCTTTGGTCCAATGTACCCCATTTGTACGCTAACGCATTTGAGTATCTGAAAGGAAAAATAAATTATTCGAAAACAATGACGGCGGAGTTTTTTTTTTTTTAATTATTATTATAAGTTTGCGTTTGACAACTGTCTCACCTGATGTTAAGCTATGACGTTGTCTAGGATTTAGCACGCAAACCTAGAAGGTACCTATTCACTCGCGACTTGAAGACACCAGGATTGTACATATCGGGAAACACAGACTCGGGCAACGAGTTCCATTCCTTGGCAGTACGCATTAAGAAAGTGGAAGCAAAACGCTTCGTGCGTATAGGTGGTATATCTACCATATAGCGATGGCGAATTGCCGTACGTCGAGTCGACCGATGATAGAAAGGTGATGGTGGAATCAGATTATACAATTCCAGTGCACATTCTCCGAAATGCAAAGCTAGTGAGTGTTGTAATATTAGCTTACTATCTTGTCTGTGGCTCCTGCTAAAGTTCTCTAATCTGTAACGGTATTGTAATCTGTGAGACCAGAATAGATTTAGACTATGGTCCTTCGAGTTTGTAGGATTTTGAGGAGGTTGCTTGCTTCGAGATTAATAAAACCGCTCAGTTACTGTACAAGACTTTTAATATGTGAATCTCCACATAACAAAACATAAAGTACGGAGCTAAATCGTGAAAAAGAAAACACATCGAATTCTATAATTATACTAGCTGAACTTGGCAAACGTTTATCTGCTATATAAATTATCGAAATATCAAAGTGACATGACACTGTTTCAATTATTTAGATATTTGTGCACACAAAATACTAAAACCGCGATAAAAAATGGGGGCGGGGGGTAGGAAGGTTTAAATAATTTAAGACTTGTTCTCAGCCCTACCAAATATACACAAAATATATCATAAAAATTGGTTAAGTCGTTTCGAAAGAGCTCGGTTACAAACACGAGACACGAGAATTTTATATATTAGAAGAAAGCGTATATACTTGGAATCATAATAAAAAGATGTCCAAAAATTTTGAAATTTTTGTTAAATACACGTGCGAAGCTGGGGCGGACTGCTAGTTTCCTACTAATATTCTAAATGCGAAAGTTTGTGTGTATGTTTGTTACCTCTTCACGCTCAAACGGCTACACCGATTCCGATAAAATTTGGTATGGAAATAACCTATACCCTGGATTAACACATAGGCTTATTTTCATCATCAGCATCATCACCGTTTTTTTATCACCACGCGGGTACAACCGCAGGGCGCAGCTAGTATAATATAATTCTGATTCGGTCCAATACAAGGCTCCGATATCTATAATTATTGATACAAATGTGAAAAACCGACTTTATTCACTTGTATTTTCTAAGATTTTCCTCGATATCACATAAAACTACTAGACCTATCTTGATAAAATTAATATGGGACCCCTCTGACGTACAATACAATACAAAATATTTTATTATTCACACAAGAAAAAATAATACAAAAATATAGAGGTATAAAAAAGCATCATCAAAATCGATTCATAATTAGCGCATAACATACATACAAAAAAACATACATTCAAATTAAGTTTAGTATTATTTAGTAATAATTAATTATTAAGCCAGATAATAGTCAAACGTCCATAAACTACAAGACGGACATTCTACGTAATATGAAAAATAATGAAATACACGAAATACTAAATATTATAAAACTATACAAATATTTCTAAAGGGTTTGTTTTACATACCTTTTCCAAGTTTCTAGATATACACACGCCCATAGTACATTGAAAAGCGAAAACAACACATAGGCTATGTCTTTCCAGTTTTCGTTCGCTGTGCCGAGCCATATCTGCAATGTAAAAGAATTTACATTATTATTTACTTTGTCATTTTTGTGCTTTTGTATTTTTGGACTCGCTTTTGAGTAATAAGGACAAGGCACGGACAATAATGAAGTGTTTATTTCATTTTATATTAAATATTATTTTCTTTGTGATTGAAGTTCTCAGTTGGGATATATTTTATTTCGATAGGACACACAGGGCACCGAGTAATACTCAAGAACTGCTAAATAATAATAATAATAATCTTTATTAGAACAAAATTTACAATTACTGGACATGTTTTGCATACAAATATATTACAATTATAATTTCAACAATAAATAAGAGCATCAGATACCTACGCTAGGCATTAACCTGTGTTAGAGAGAAAATAATATAACATTGACTTATTTAACTGACTTTTATAACATAATAATATCATTTCATTAAATTAAATTAGCATATTGAAATAAAAAAAATAAAAAATTATATTAACATATGTATTATATATAAGTTCTTTAAAAGATATAGGTATGTGTGTGTAAATGAATATGTAAGGGTCATTTAAGACATTGTGTTTTAGTAAGGGTGTGCGTTATTGTTTATATATATGGTACATTTATCTTTGTGTGTGTTTATAAAACATATGTTTTTATACATAGCCAAAGTTTATTATTAAATTCGATAAAATTCATAATTATTAGTGAACGCTACGCAGGTGAAGCCTTAAGGGAGTCAGGCCGTTACATATAAATTCCTATATAAAAAGACATTTCGGTGAATCTAGTTTAATAGTTGGCTTCACTATTCAATGTATTAAATACCATAATTATGAACTCACCCAAAATATAAAACCAACAACAGCAGGCACGGTCAACGATTTGGTATAATGTCCAAGCCAAGCGAAATACATTGCTATTTTAACACCAAAATATTCACTTATTTCATCTGAAAATAAAACATTCCGTTAACAGTTATATTACCGTGCATTATACATTCGGATAAAGCCGGATTCCAACAAGCGTAACCAGAATAGGTATCTTTGTGGTTGCAGTACTTGCATCGAATCGATAGTAGCGCCATCGCATAAACAAATGAATAACGCACTTATTGAACGTGCAACATTGGGCTGCGTCCAGACCTGATGAGGTCCTTCATGTTCGGGCCCCCGGAACATGAAATGCGCGCGCGCTGCGTATTCGTCAGGTCTGGACACAACCTTAGACTACCAATAAATCTGTGTCAGAGTTGTGCTAGATAATTAACATCAGCTAGTACCATGTACCAAGTACATCACTCAGTTTAATACATACATCTTGCCATAAGATTGTGCTACGATTTAGATTAGTTATTCGTGCTTGGTAGTGTAGGAATGCAATTTACAAATCTTATAGTTTTAGAGGAAACTATTTCTGACGACAGAAGTCAAATTGAAAAAGGAAAATAACCTGTAGGATGGGGCTGACAGCTGAAGATTTATTAATATCTACATATGTACACTGAGGCGTCCGACCTTTAGGACGTAATCTTGAGCGTTCGGACATCCGAATGTTCGGATTACCGTCCAAACGGCAGTGCACACTTCTCAGTCACAACTGTTAATGTTTGTTTTCCGGCATTGCGCTATTAATTAATTTTGAATATGACATATACGTCAACACTATACATTCAATTCATATGAAAATATTCCTTACCTATAGGTTGAGGTGAAAATAGTGTCTTGACCCATTTTCTTCTCAACGTTTCTAAGGCGGTCCTTTCATGCAGGGGAAACATACTCGCCACGACACCTCTGCTCACGCACGCTGGTACTGAAAGATTTTTCTTGATGAATAAAAGGTAGTCCAATTTAGGAACGTTTATATAATACTCGATTAAACCGAACCATGAAGCTATCCATACTCACATGATGGAACTACATATTTGGATGGAGAAATTTTTGTAATTACATATGTGGATTTATTTATTATTTTATGTTATGTTTATTAATCATTTATATTTCACTTGGATCCGAATATTTGATACTAAACTTCTTGTAATTGATTGTAATAAATATTGTAAGAACATAGTAATTTAAAACGCGGTCCATGGTACGAAAATGGAATCACAGACCATATTATTACGGAGTCAATCTTGCCAGATGGATTAAGTCTATGCTAAGTGGTGGGGATCAATACATTCTAACATTTTTCTACTTAGTTTCGCTACCGGATGTCTGTACAATTTTAGAGCTGTACACAAGAACAGTCTTAAACTTGTGTTTGCCATGGGACTAGGACACGCACGTCACCAATGATACTAGTTTTTATTAGCCATTTGAGGTTTAGGTAAAACTAAATTATATTTTATAAATTATAACTAAATAATCTATAGCAATATTTGTTGCCTTTTAAGAGTCAAATCAGCGTACTACGGGTGTATTTTATTGGATAATTGCTGCCTGTTGTCGTTTGCACGAGTTATGTTGAAGCTTCCGAAATCAATGTTTGTCTGGGCAACACTAAAGAAGATGAAAAGGTTGCCATGAAAAGGTTGCCATGATTATGTCTACTTCTTTTTCGTAATGAAGCCTTGGTGTGGTATACTTTATTTTCACAACTAAAAACATCTACACATCGTTATTTTCACAATATGATCGTGGTCAAAGTCACGTTTTTGCAGGCTAAGTAAAAAATGTGGCGCAACAATTGTTTAAAAACTTAAAAATCGCTTATCAGATTTTGATTAAATGGGACCACACGGGAAGCACCAGCTTTTAAATAAAAAGAGAACGATCAAAATCGATCAAGACACACAATCATGTCTTGTTTAGAAAATTTACTAGAACACTTCGCCACTTCCAAACCAGGCCTTCAATGGGGGAGTTTTATGTCCAGCAGTGGACGTCTTATGGCTGACACGACGTCTAGAACACGTACATAAAAGACACGCATATGTATTTTTACATAAAGATAATATTTTCGAAGTTGATGATACAGTTTTAAAATAAAACCCTGCATGTGACATAAATGACATACTAAGTTCATGTTACTCCTAAGTTGATAATAACTATTCGTATTAAGGGTTATTAATCTGCGAGTCCGAGGTATAGGAAGACGTAATACTGAGATTGCACGCAAATCTGAATCGATTTTTTTATACAATATAGATCTACCGTTTGACCACTATCTCACTTTATGGTTCACAAAAGTAACTATCATCAGAATATTGTGCTCATGGTACCGACTTCGGCAAGTTATTTCGATCTTTTGAGTGTTAAAGTCGGTTCCATTTTTAGGTAAAAAAAATATTCTCCCTTTTCAGTGACCTTTGCTACTCACGGGATCAATTGCCATTGTGTATGTTCTCCAATGTCTTCAACCGCAACTATAATTTCGTCGAGGCATGCATAGCACTTTTCAGTTATTGGAGTGTCGCAAAAACCACTGGTCCGATTTTGATGAAATTTAAATGGGAGCACCACGGAAGTATAGGTACTCTATTAACCAAAAAAAGTGTCATCAAAATCGGTTCATAAACGACGAAGTTATTCGCGAACATAAACACAAAAAAATAAACGGTCAAATTGAGTAACCTTCTTTTTTGAAGTCGTTTAAAACGATTATGGTGTTCATGCGTTACGTTTTCACCATTAATCAGTTTTATATGAAAAGCACATCGGCCTTCATAAAGGCTGTTTGAATACAGGGAAACGTCGCCCATATTAATAACGTTTTTCAAACAAACAGGCCATTATTGCTATTACAATACGGTGCTATATTTAGAAGTTCTCAAGGAAATAACAACATACGAATTACGCAATTAACCCCAATGTTTAATGCTTTCGAGTAAAGTATAATAATACAAAAATATAATTTTACATATCTACTTTATGCATCTTACAGCGAAAATTTTACAACGGTTATTTATGTTTTGATAAGTTTTCTTTGCGTGACTGTTTTGTGTTACCAAATGACGAAATGAAAGTGTGATTCGTCGCTGAAACGCTAACCGTACGTTTAGGAGGGTACATGAATGCGAAAATAATAGCGGTTTTTTTGTATTACACGTAAACTCCCGCACTAGGATCCCCTGTGTTGCGGTAGGCATGGACACACACAAACATCTAAGACCCGGGACAAACACCTACACTCATCGCATAATTGTTTGCCCCTGCCGGGATTCGAACCCAGGGCCCCGGAGACCCAGAAGTCATGTCACTGACCACTGAGCAACGGCGACCGTCGAGTTGACCTTTAGTAAAGCATTTTGAAAGGCTGATGCTGAGATGATTAGTTAAGTTAATAATTTACTTAATTAAGTTATGCTAGACTAACTTAGGTAAAGTGTATAATGTAATTTTAAGGTATTGACACTAGTTTCAGGTCACATTTGTTAATAACTCATGAATTCATGTTACCTGACATAAATAATTTTAATTTCAAAACGATGTTATTTTAAGGCATAATGTTATTTGATGCTCCAACCTAATTGTTCTTCTTTACCAGTAATTTAGGTCAAAGAAAAAGAATAACCGCGCGTTATGGTTTTTGTTAGTTATGTCAGAAAAAGTTCACGTCTTTTTTATCTTTTTTTTGTTTTATCGGTTTCCTATAACATACATTCCGCGAGTGTGGCCAAGTTACACAAATTATTTATCATCGAGGGTCTAATTTTTGATAAAAATTACAAACTAAATAGCAACAGCTTCCATAAAAAAATGTTCGTTCCCCTTTTTCTACTCTAGAACGATCGTTCTATTTTTAAAATAACAAGGCTCCAGATCAGTGATATAAAATAGGGTAGATACCCGATCGGCCGCTCGAAAACAGAACCGTCAAAACAAGGCATATACCATGTTTGGCTCTCAGTCGTGTATGCGTGTGCCAATCGTGTGACCGATGCCGAAGTGAGAAATCCAAAAACTAATGTATGTCGTTGATAAACTCTTACTAATGTTTAACAACGCTATTGCTAGGTGGTTAAAGTTCATTATTAAAATTGTATCACACTCAGATATCACAAAATCAAACAATATCCGTGTGTACTAAATTTATATTAGCTGGAGAGGTATAAGTAAACACTGGCAGGGGGAAACTTTTGAGGTTCGATTTTCATAGAGACTGCGTATCTATAGTATATTTGAATTTGGTTGAAGCTCTAAAATAGAGATAGAAAACCATAATAAATTCACCTGAAATTTACGCGTTATTTCTACCTCTACAATACTTCCGGTTCATATTGAATAAAGTTGTCGAAGTAACCATCGAAATTCCAAGCAATTTTGAGATTATAATTATTATTTACCAATACTTTGTCCCAGTCGGAAGGTAAGCTGGAGATTATAATTATTATTTACCTATACTTTGTCCCGATCGCAAGGTAAGCTGGAGATTATAATTCTTATTTACTAATACTTTGTCCCAGTCGGAAGGTAAGCTGGAGATTATAATTATTATTTACCTATACTTTGTCCCGGTCGCAAGGTAAGCTGGATTATAATTATTATTTAGCTATACTTTGTCCCGGTCGCAAGGTAAGCTTGAGATTATAATTATTATTTACCTATACTTTGTCACAGTCGGAAGGTAAGCTGGAGATTATAATTATTATTTACCTATACTTTGTCCCGGTCGCAAGGTAAGCTGGATTATAATTATTATTTAGCTATACTTTGTCCCGGTCGCAAGGTAAGCTTGAGATTATAATTATTATTTACCTATACTTTGTCACAGTCGGAAGGTAAGCTGGAGATTATAATTATTATTTACCTATACTTTGTCCCGGTCGCAAGGTAAGCGCAGGCTCCAAAGCATGTTCATCTCCACGCTCAGCCCTCGCCGACTCCAACACGTGTTTCACTAGAGCACCTCGCTCTTGAGAGTTCAGCAATTCGGCCGCTGAGGAACCCTGCAAAATACAAAATATATTCATCCTGCAAAAGAAATGCATCCGTACAATATCAAATATAAAAGTACCTGAAAGCTGCAGATACTACTTTAAATTACATAAAATTTTAACCCTTACGGGTGTTTATATATTCGAAACTCGATAATTTGTAAGAATTTTTTTTTATTTATTTTAGGATCTGCAAACAGTACATAACAAAAAATTACAATTAAGATGGTGGGAGTAATATTCTAGCCCGGTACCACCACGGCACTCGGTTTATAAATGAGTAAAAAACAACAGAATTGAACGAAGCCTCGTTTTGACAACGTTTGAAATTCAAATTTGAATTATTAATTATAATTTATCAGTCCCGAAGGAGGGATGGGTACAGTTCCTGAAACTTCAAGTCGTAAAATACTACACAGTCAAAGTCCTTTATTCAAATTAAGCATCAAGAACGAACATACGGTATCTAAAATGTTGAATACATTATCATTTATATTCAGATATAGTTACCGCAACGAAGCGATGATAGCTCAGCGGGGGGAGCGTCGGCTGTCAAACTGACGGACACTGGTTCGACCCCCAACAACAGCTTGAACTTCTAGTGAAGGTCCTTATCAAATTCGCAGCATTGTGTAGGGTACTTTCGAGTACCCGCCTGGCTAGCTACCCCCCTCAAGTTTAAAAATCTGTCACCAACCACATAGTGTGTTTTTTTTTTATAATATGGGACAACATTCACACAAGGTCTTCAGGTCCCAAACTAGACAGAGCCTGTACTATGGTAACCTGAGGGAGAGTGCTCTATGGGAGAGTGCTACCAACTGAGCCAACCGGCCAGTCTCAACCTCTCTGTTCAGACAGTAGTCTTTAAAAGCCAGTGAGCATTGTAGGTGATAACATTGTCACTGACCATGAAGTGAGATAGTGGTCAAATGCGAGATCTATAGAGAATTTAAAAAAAAATGGATCTATGTAACGCTGAAATTAAGATCTGCCAACCTTTGCGCACGTATCCAAAGTGTAACAGTAAAACCGGTTTGTATACTTATAACAAAAATGTCTGTAGTGTTGATCGTTGGAAGCGTAATATAGATCCAGGTAAGGGTAAGAAAATTATCATAATACAAGAATTTGAGGAGAAAATCGTTACCGTAAGTTGGTGGAGTTATACAAACGGCCTTGAGCCGCCATTGAAATCTACAATTCAGTAGCGACCGACAACAGACTCGACCAATTTAATATAATAAACATTCTTATAAATGTGAATATCAGTTTGTTTATTACGCTTTTTTTTTTTTTAAATCATACTCAGGCCCCCGCACTAGGATTCCCTGTGTCGCGGGAGGCAGGACACACAAAAACAACCAAGACCCGGGACAAACACCTATACTCATCGCACAAATGTTTGCCCCTGCCGGGATTCGAACCCAGGGTCCCGGAGACACAGAAGTCATGTCACTGACACTGACCACTGCGCCACGGCGACCGTCGTAGCTTTAATGCTAAAACTACTGCACCAGTATTGATGAAATTCGGTATGGACGTACCTATCTGATAAACTGGAATAACACATAAGCTTTTCATCGTTATCACCATCAATCACAACAGTTTATCACCACCACGCGGGTAAAACCAAGGGGTGTATCTTATTAGTCTATAAGTACCGTACATACAATTTTTGTAAAAATTAATTAACGAATACTCAAATTTTTAGCACCGTTAATTATTTTAGGAACTTGATAATACAAAAAAAAATTGGTTGTCTGTAAAGTCGGTTTACGGACGATAGATTTACGTGATAACGTCATAATCATTTATGACTTTGACTTTGACTGACTTTGACGTTGACTTTGACTTTGACCGACTTTGACTTTGACTGACTTTGACTTTGACTGACTTTGACTTTGACTTTGATTATTTTATGTAATACAAAACTCAGGTGGAACGTTACGCGGAACGTTACTATTTTTCATGAGTGTTGCTGGTATTCATCAATTTATAAAACGTTATCACGTCAAAAGGTGCATCTAAAAGAAAAATTAAACTGTACTAAACAAATGGATCACTACATTAGCTAGCTATTTATGTAGTGAGTGATCTATGAACTCTAAAGTTTGCTAGATATTTCAGAATAATAAGATATTTCTTTATAAATTTCAATTTTAACTTTAAATTAGTGTTGTGTAATAAGGCTAACCTGAGTGTTGCAAAAAAAAAAAAGAAATTTCATTGCAACACTTTAAAAAGCACCACTACATGACTAATCATGTAGTGGTGCATTTATTTTAGGGCTATTTTCCAATGATGTTTTACTAAAGTTGACGTATATTCATACTGCGCGGTGCTCAGATTTTGTTCCTTTACGACATAAACATGCTTACTGCGACAGATAATACGGTACAAATAATATAGAAAAGGACAGCTATATGTTTAGATTTGCGCTTGAAATACGAGTCGTAATCAAAATTACTACAATTTACTTAATTTTGCCGCCTCCGTTTCCGCGCGCTTGTGCGACATCTACCTCATATAAACATATAATATCATTGCTATTTTCTATAACATCGTTCTATTAACAATATGGAAAACTTAAAATATTTTTCAAATTCCATGTTGTTATTGCGATTTGAGATCAAAACGCTATTATAGCGCGAATAGATTGCAAATCACAAAGCGCGCTAGATATTTCGGAGCAAAATAGCCGGATCGAAATAACGTTGCTTTCATAAGGACCTTGCCAATATAACAAAATAGTATAGTCACGTCATGATAAATGATAACGTTTGGAATACGAGAGCGACTAGGGGAGTGCTAATTTCCCACAATAGGGGTAAACCTATTGTAGGAAAAAAAAAAAAAAAAAACTAGCACATCCATAAAGGACGATCAGTTTTTGTCCATTCCACCCTTATACAACATAATGCAGTATTACTTGGAAAAGGCTATTTCGGTATATAGCAACGTCATTTTCATCTATGTTTTATCCTATACTAGCGGTCCGCTCCGGCTTCGCACGGGTAAAAAATTTGAAAATTAAAAATTATAAAGATCCCTAATTTAAAAAAAAAAATAATATAGCCTATGTTACTCAGGGTGAATGTAGCATTCTAATGATGAAAGAATTTTTGAAATCGGCACAGGAGTTTTTGTGTTTATTCATTACAAACATACATACAAATCTTTCCACTTTATATTAGTATAGATTTAAAACATGAGCTTTACAAATATACGCGCACAGTATTTTGATAATAAGTACTTTTGAACTATCATGGTACCGACTTCATCAAGTTATTTCACACTAATTTTGAGTGTTGAAATCGGTTCCATTATTTTCGTAAACTTTTTGCACCCTTTTCGGTCAGCCTTATGTATGATACTCACGGGGTGTTTTTTTATTATGTATGTATACCGATTTTTTTCTAAAAAAAAACATAGACGTAACACTTTTAGTTATTGGAGTGTAACTCAAAAACCGCTTGTCTAAATTTTATTAAATTTAAATGGGACCACTTCGGAGGTACACTATCAAACAAAAAAATAATTTTGAGAATCGGTCCAAAAATGGGGAAGAAATCGGTGAACGTACGTAAAAGAATACATACAGTGGAACATATAACCTCCTCCTTTTTTGTCGGTTAAATGAATAGGTCTTAAATATGCATCACAGTATAGATAAGAGTACTAGCGGAGTAGACTAATGCCTTCGGCTTTCATGCTTAATGTGAACATCCTCCATAAATGGTGAACAATAAGCGGAGGGCGCCATTTCGGAGCGGAAACATTGTGTTTGCTATATTTATAAGCATTTTTGCAAGCAAGATTAGTTAGATTTCTTTTGTTGTGAATAGATGGGCGTGGGCATGTCATGTGGAAGGATAAAGAAAATATAACATAAATGTGGATTGATATAGAGGTAGAGGAAGGCCGAAGATGGTATGGATGGACTGTGTGAGGAGTTTTATGTTTATGAAAGGTGTGATCATTGTGATGACTAATGATAGAAAAGAATGGAAGAAAAAAATATGTTGTGCCGTGCCCATCTAATGTGACTTACCTTCTGGAAGCAATGCATGTCCCTCACGGTGAACTCTTTGTAACCACCTCCGAA
This sequence comes from Apeira syringaria, assembly GCA_934044485.1. Taxonomy (NCBI): domain Eukaryota; kingdom Metazoa; phylum Arthropoda; class Insecta; order Lepidoptera; family Geometridae; genus Apeira; species Apeira syringaria. The sequence continues at coordinate 7,132,405 of OW203670.1, read as the reverse complement.
CTCGGGTTTCAGGAGCTTGGGAAGGTGAACTTCCTCAGCAGTTTGTAGCAATCTAAGAAAAAGAAATGCTATTTATATGGGCACCATTGTTATTTTATAAAAACGAGCTGCCTCGCTTGCGGCTATGTCAGCATATTTTACAAAGTACATTACTAATATTATAAATGTGAAAGTTTGTGTGTATGTTACCTCTTCACGCTCAAACGGCTACACCGATTTCGATTAAATATGGTATGGAGATAGATTTAGGCCTGGATTAACACATAGGCTACTTTTATCCCTGAAAAAGTATAGTTCCCGTGGGATAATTGAGGTAGCAGGAAAACCATAATCCACGCGGATAAAACCGCGGGGCGCTACTGGTGAAAAATAATTGTCAATTATAAGAACTTCACCAATATAATTAACTAGCTGTCCGTCCCGGCGTCGCACGGGTAATGAAAATCAACATTTAAAATTATACCTAAGGCTCCCTAATTTTTTTGAAAATATATTATAGCCTGGGTAAGTGTTGCTTCCCAACAGTGAAAGAATTTTTCAAATCGGTTCAGTAGTTTCAGAGCCTATTCATATTCAATGCAAACAATATAATCGTTCCACTTTATAATATTAGTATAGAAAAACGATGATAGCTCAGCAAAGGTAGCGTCGCCTGTCTACTTGACGAACGCTGAATCAGTCCCCGCCAAAACGGCTTGAAGTCCTATTGCGTAGCCGCGGCTTATGTAGCCGCTTCATTAGCGACTACTCTCAAGTTTGAAAAAACTATCACCATTCAAAGTGAGTTCAGTAAACATAATAAGTGCTCTTGATTCCACCCTGAACCCCATCTTCACGGACCATCCAGTAGATGATCCAAAGCTGGATCTATAAAGTATAAAAAATTATACGAAAATTGTGGCCACAAAATGCTTAGATTTGGGTAGCTGGAGTTAGATTTCGCCCAACTGGCCTAGTTAAATTAAACACACTGTATCACTCACTAAGGTATTGACAAGCTTTACTCACGTTTATAGTAGTATGACCTATGTTTCGGGAATGTCCGATACCCATCATCAGGTGAGTTTAAGCTGTCAGATCGCGGTATTACTCATTTCACGAACGCGTAATATACTATGAATAATCAGATTACATTACATTTATGAAGTGTACTCACACATCGTCATCAGCTGTGATATAAAAAGCAGAGCACTGCGAAGAAGAGTGCTGTCTCACGCACACACGCAACCGGGGTCGGCTGCCTCGCAGCTTCTGCAGAAGCCATAACAGCATGCTATCCGGTAGACCTGGTGAAAATCGTTTCTTTTAATAGCTATACCAATGCTAAATAATAGAATAAGAATATACAATGATAACAATAAGTCAATATTGTACAATGCACACAATACCAAACCTATAAAGGCATAAGACGTAAATCATACACTAATCTAAACATGCACACACACACACACTCATACACACACACGAACGCGCGCACTCACGCACCTCTACATTCGTTCTTCTATAGACATACATATTGATAAAGCTGATGACATTAGTTGCTTAAGCCACTTAGTCTGCTATGATCACTATATTATTTAGGCAGTGCTTCTGTAATATAGACGCAAGAGGCCTAGATCCCACGCCACAGGTTACGAGCCTAGCTTACCAAGCTGTTTATTTAAGAGTTCTAGAAGTGCCGTTGACATTACTGAGACTCGCGAGTATTTATAGGAAGGCGGGACAAACCCTGGTGCGTCTGATGCGAATAAAATAGACCTACGGGCTCAATAGACTTTTTAATTTGCTTTCTTCTGGTGTAAGAGGCCGTACAAGGACATTTGTCGTTACCGCGAGATTTTTTGATACACGAAAGTGTGGTTTCTGAAAAAGCTTTTTCACTAGGTAATAAATTATGAAATTAAATCAATCTGAGTCTGAAAACTATCGCGAGTTTCTACCATAATTGTAATCTACGAACCGACTACGACTAACGTGCTGAGGCTCGCGCCCGCCGCCTGGCACGATCATAACACCTATATGAAAAATTGCTCATAAGTTCGAAACTGGTCGGAGAGTAATTTACCACGTGATTCCTAGTCGGTTCGTAAATTACAAATCAAATCAAATTTTTAATTACGTCAAATGTTCCATCAGAATTAACCTTCAAAGACTGTTCTCGTATTATTTATTATTAGACATGTACGACTTTCAACAAAATCAGCTGAAAAGAATCAAAATTATTTATTTAGCAAATGCTGAAAGGCTTCACGTACGAAAATATTAAAGTTGTACCTACATAACAGTTTCAGGTGAGAATATGTTCTTATTTCATACATTATATGAAAAAATATTTATTAGACAACACGATGCAACTACACGGTAAAATTCCCTACGGGTCCAGACTAGGCATAGCCTGTATCTTGGTGACCCAAGTAAGAATTAACGGTACAAGATTAAGTCGCTTATCTTCATATCATTATCATTATATTCATATATCATTAATATCTTCATTTTGTTTCTGTCTCAATGCTTAAAAAAAAATTACCAAGAAAATGGAACCGACTTCCAACACTCAAAAGTGTGAAATAACTTGTCGATGTCGGTACCATGATAGTTCAAAAGAAACTATTATCAAAATATTGTGCTCATGGTAGCGACTTCGACAATTAGTTATTTCACACTTTTGAGTGTTGAAGTAGATTCCATTTATTGGTAAAAAAAATATCACTGGCTGAGGCCGAATGTCGTCGAGGTATGCGTAGCACTTTTCAATTATTGGAGTGTAACTCAAATTTTTTGATGAATTTTGATGAAATTTAAATGGGACCACCTCGGAAATATACTCTAGCGAACAAAAAAAGAATCATCAAAATCGGTTCATAAACGGCGACCTCTTTTTTTTAAGTCGGTTAAAAAATCGAATCGGCGATGGAAAGAACCGTGCATGACTTCAATTTCAGTCTACGTTCGGTGTTTCGTACCAATTTTATGGAAATTGCTTCATCGCGCGTGTAGTCTACAAAAGGGCACCTTCGAAGAGCTTTAATAAGACGTAGAGTTCAAGGCTCAGCAGGCAAATTACGGAAGTTTATGGACAAATCTCGCTACGTAAGTACAGTATAGAAATACTTCTACTGTACAAAGAAATAACTTTTTGAAGTGAAAACTTCTTTAGCGGCAATGTGCACTTTTGTATGGGGAAAAATATTAAACTCGCGTCATGACATTTCGCGTCAGAACACGTGACACTGATCGCAAAATTCTTGAAGCGCGTGACGTCGAAAACTCGTACGTATGAGAGAGAGTAGTTGTAACTTTAAATTTAAATGTGTTACGAATAAGGGACCTTTTGCTTGTTAATAGGTAAAACCATTTTTGAAGCAGACCGCACTCACCACACTCGCCCGTTTAACATGTTGATTTTGACTTCATTCTATCGTATGCTCTATCGCTCTCACTATAGTGTTAAATGTGTAGGTACATAAAATCTCTAAAATTTCAATACCAATACATTTATATTGTATTTTACCACATAAATGATAGTACTTTTATAGTAATAAATAAAGAAATTCGTGCGAAATTATTCCCTAACCATTTAAAAAATATTCAAAAATGCACAGCATTAATGTTGCAAGTTTCCACTTTTTCTCTGCTGGCACTCCCGGAATGCAACCGGTTTTTATAAGGATAAGGTGACAGTACAAGAAAAATGCTAGATTCAATTCGTAAAGAACTGCACTGCATCCGTCACCCTAAAACAAAGATTGTTAAGTCTCATGTGCCTGTAATTTCACGGGAAGCTTTCCCTTCAAACTTGAACACAGTAATACAAACACTACTGCCTGGTGTTAGAAATAGATATGGAAGCAGGACTTCCCCGGGCGATCGCTCACTGAGACGCTCACATTCTCATGAGATTATTGTATATAATATATATAAATACAATAATAGTATTAATATGGATAAGAATATTATATTGATATGCTTTTATGCCAAAAATTACTAAACTGATTTTGAGGATTTGAGGATGAACAAAGATAAAAATTATAAAAAACAAGAACTAATGGAAGAAGTGATATTTGCTGCATTACAATAAAACATGTGAAAAATTTGTTTAATATGCAAATATTTTTATATTAAATTTATTTATTTATTTTATTTATTTATAAACATTCACACAAGGTCTTCAGGTCCCAAACTAGGCAGAGCCTGCGCTATGGTAACATGATGACTGATATATATACTTATATACATATACACACCCCAGACACAGGTCAAACAGACATTAAAACTATGATTTAAATAATTTAATTTGCTTTGAAACATGTTTGTTCCTCATAAGCACCATGTTTTCAGCAATTACCCAACCACAAAGTATAATAGTGGGAATAATGTTGTGTATATTTTTTGCCACAAGAAGTGTAAGTAGTGCCAGCTTTCTCCCACTATGTCCTATCATGCTCAAGTTGTTTGCCGGCAACTATATGCTTATGCTAAAATCTGGCCTGAATAAATAAAACAGGAAACTGATTCCAACCATCAACATTTCAGTTAACTTTGTCTGCAGTAACACTCCTGCAAAGTGGAGGTCATACATCAAACATTATGACACTTTGGAAAGCTGCCAACATGTTATATTACGAGAGCAGAGTCTTAGAGAAGCAATGCCTCAGTTAAACCATAGGAAATTTTGGGGTCATTGACCTTTGCCTAGTTTCTTTTATTAGGAAATATATCTTGCTATTAAAACTTACATGTTTTTGACACATTATGAATGTATAAAATACGGGAATTACTCTCATAGTAAGACAGAGGGTTCCGACTTTAGTATCAACCACATTCAGTAGTCAATTTTAAAAAAGCAGAAAACGGGGTGCTCTCTAAATCAGTCACAGTTCGCCTAGGACTGACTAGCGTTCGCTAGTCAGTACTGCTTTTCACTCTGTTGATCACAATATGGATATTTGTTTCCTGGTGGTCATGATGAAACTGATCTCATTTCTCCAGGAACCGTTGGAACTCAACCAGGTCCATTTCCTGTGAGGCAGCTTTTGAAAGAAAGAGTTCATCATAAAGACTCCCTCTTTATCCGTGAAGCCACCCAGCCTCTGTCCCCCGGGATCCGTTGTCCATAAACAAATTGACCCACTTTCAACTCTTATCACTTTTTTGCCCAACTTTGCATTGAAGTCCCTCATTACAATGGTGTAATGGGTCTTGGAGGTATGTATGACCATGGACTAATGTCCTCATGCTGATCCTCTACCTCCTCATCTGTGGCGAGTTTCGAGGTTGGTGCATATACCTGAATGGCTAATGCTTGCTTGATATTCTGAATATTAGGTATGCCACCCAGCTCGGAACACTGTTAATGGTAATGATGTTAGCGAGGGACTTGCAAATGAGAAATCCGATACCATCTTGGGACTGTTGGTTGCCTTCCCGGTAGTAGAACATGTAACCTCCTCGTCTGCCAGCAATGTCCTTATGTTGCATGTTACCAGAGCTAGAGGTTGTTTATTGAGGGAGTGCTAGCTGGGTATCTGCCGGGGATTGTTAGCACCTCCTGCTCCACTGTTACACTGGCTGCTATCGGAGCCAGCATAAGCGGAGCTGCCAGTGACTGGGGGCCTGGTCTTTATTTGTACTGTCACTGGTGGAGGAGCCCTAAACTGACTCTTACAGCACCCACAGGAAGACATGGGGATACAATTCTAAACCCCATGGTGTTGTAGGGCATGGCAAAGGAGGCATAAAACTTTTTCAATTTCCATTGTATTATGTAAGTGATGATAACACATAGTACCTAATGTTTCCATATAAGACAAAGATGAATTATGTAATTTTTAGACTTTTCTGATAGAACACATTTTCAATAGATTAATCAGGAGTTGATAGTGTTATAAACATTCACAGTAATTTACTTTAACATTTCAACTAAGCTGCATTGGTTATGGTGAAAATATTGGTCATGTACAAACATTAATTATGGTCTAAACAGAGCTTTACACCCATCAAAGTTACCCATAAACTACTTATAGCCAAGGTAATAAGGGTTTCAAGTATTGACCAAATCAGGCTTAATTTTTCAATGTTAACTCCTATAATAAAATATTTTCAATAACCCAAATGTTTCATTTAAAAACTGTCAATAATTTTCAGGGTAAATTTTAAATAAAGGGTTTTATTCAGAAGCAGAGATTAAAAAAGATAAGAATTAAAGAAGAATAAGCAATATAATTATAACCCTTGACTCTTAAGACTGTTTATACTCAGATATGAAGGCTTCTATGCATATAAAAAATATATCACCTTTAGGGAAAATAAGCACAACATCTGTGTGTTGAGTTGGAGTGGAGTGTAGAAGCAGCCGACGGGGATGCATCAAGTGGGACCCAAGCTGGCTGGCCATAGGAAGACGTCTTCGAAGCTCTCTGCCGGCTACGTTACAAATTATTTTAATAACATTTAAACAACATACTCAAAATAATTTAAGCAGACTGACAAACTCCAAGCTATGTGAAAAAAACAACAATAAAGATCACCCTAATGACTAATCTGTCCATAAATACTAGAGATATAAATTTAACTCACCACTGTCTAGTTTATCTTTTGCAAACTCTGCAAAAGATTTGTGTTCTTGTGGTGTAGAATGGGTGCTTGCACTGCACTCATCCTTTTCCGTATTCCCTGGACTTTCGTCGCCCTCCATAACGAAAGCAAAGTAATAAACACAACTTCGAAACTATAAACGAATCGCACACTATATTCCAAAGACCTTCAACTCAACTTCATAATTTTCTTACATCATCGACCACAATAACATCAAACACAAAAACTGTTTAGAATCATTGTTAGTGCAAAACTCCTCGATAATTCTACTAACATATCGATTAAGCTTAAATGAATTATGTACTCCGCATCCGTAGTCAGATCACACATCTACTCCAACCAAATAGGAATCTATAAGTTTACTCGAATCGAAACGTAACGTGTAAGTAACTTTAAACTGAGAATTAGAGGTAATAAAATAAAACGGAATTTCTGGCAACTGTATCTGTCACAAACAATTCAAAATTGATTTTTTGGCCGCCATTTTCAGCGATTTTTTTAAATGATATTACGGCTTTGGATACAAGTCCTTTAGCCAAAACTTATTTTATCAGTCAGTGGCATTTTCAGCGATTGCCAACAGTGCTACAAAACGGTAAATGAAAAATTCGGTAGAATTACGCTTCAAAAATCGGGAGAATTCAGGAGCAAAGTTATTTTTCGAAAATCTGGAGACTGCAGAAGATAAAACAATAATCAATAATAAGAGAACATTTATTTCCTTTCAAATCTGCACACAATTGTTCGATATTTTCTTTTCCTTTAATTTGGTCCATAATTAACTGAGATTTAGAACGGGAGCACGGGAGCACTTTAGTTCGGCTATTTTCTTGTCGATGCATAATTTTGACATCAGTTATGGCAAACGTTTCTTTAGAGTTTAAGGCAAGTTGTGCTCTGCAACGAATGCACTCAAACATATTTCACCTGAGAAAATCATACTATTTTAGAAAACAAATTAATAAGAAATAATAAAACTCTATTTACCTTCTTCTAACTGGTTAGAAAATATAGTTTTTTCTTTGAATTGATAAGTAATTTTTGGTTGTGTTAGAATTGACCGACTGGTTTTCAAATCATGTCGTGACTTAATATGTCTTAAAATGATATATTTAAATCCTTGTCACAAATTTGAAAAATGTATATATGACTCCCTTTTACTTTAGATAAGCGAACTATGAATCTTTTTCCCAATCTTTCTGGTACTTTTTTGATATTAAAACCGACGTGGTTTTTTACACACATTATGAATGTATAAAACACGGGAATTACTCACGTAATAAGTCAGAGGGTTCCAACACAACGACACTCGAGCTTTGTCGAACCGGTTATGGTTCGACAAAGCTGGAGTGTTGTTGTGTTGGAACGAGAGAAGCTTAACGTGCCCCGAAAGATAACAGAAGTGATTGAAATAGGAAAACGCCCTAATTTCAATCGAGACGGAGGATGGACTCTGCCACCAATCATCCTTGAGCCAGATATTATGTGCCAGCCATTAGCTAGCAGCATCTACCGCCCTTTTTGAATATCAATTATTTTTCAATGCTCAACTCATTCCAGCAGTCACACTATATCACATATATAATGGACATGGGTCCATATCGTAAGCCAAAATAACTAGCCACATTTCAATCTTCGATCAGGAATACAATTTCAATTTTGTTTTGAGGCTACATCTACTATCCACCGAAAATAACATATTAAGAATCTTAGTGCGAGAGAATCTCAAATCCTAAAGCCGAACTTCGCTTTGATTGTTTAGTTTTCGAAGTTATGAAAAGGTGTTTTTTTATAAAGTTTTATTTTTTTATGTTTGTTACCTCAGAATTCGATTATTTGTGAACCAATTTGGAAAAATACAATTTTTATATTGATAGTTCCCACATAACATGAAAGAGTGCTTGTTTTTATTTTTAAATCATGAATGTCCACTAACTACTGGGTCCGTGCCATTTATTATGTCACCCATGATAAATGGCACGGACTCATTGTCTGTCTTATTGTATTAGGTAGAAATTTATATAAAACGAAAGGCAATCTTATGTAGATAGAGGAACATAATATAACATATTTCGTATGCATACATTTCAGATGAGAGGAGATTGATGTCCACAAACAGCCCCCGTGCAAGAATTGACACGCGCGCGCTAGCCAGACATCGCTTTCCTCAACCGTATTTTTGGGAAGATGGCGACCCGACACACTAGTCCACCGTTTGCTAACAATTTTTCGTAAGCACAACTCACCCAGCCCCCGCTTGCACACACCAGTTTTAGGCATAAATATACAAAAAATACCAAAAAATGAAACCGACTTCAACACTGTGAAATAACTGGTTGAAAGGTGGTACCATGATAGTTCAGAAAAGTAACTATCATCACAATATTGTGCGCATGGTACCAACTTCCAAAAGTTATTTCACACTTTTAAGTTTTCAAGTCGGTTCCATTGTTTGGTAATATTTTTTACTGATATTTTGGCATCTTTTTTCATTTCTGCTTAAGTTACGGGGAATCCTTCAATATTAGCTGGCTGATTGTTATGATACTAGCTGGCTGATGCTCGAAGATGTAGATCAATGTGTGTCTCCTTGATGACAAAATCGCGGGCCGATGCTCGAATATGTAGATCAACGTGTGTCTCATCGTTACAACACAATCGTGGGCTTATGCTCAGCAAACTAAATCACTGTGTGTCTTTCCAACACGCCTACAGGCACCACTGCGTCTCAGTAGACACAGCTCGTAGCTGGTTCAGGCTACCCCCAGGAGCTAGGTGGATAAGTATCCGGATTTCTCCGGCATACTATCCAGAATACGTGCGCACATATTTCAACATCAAACAATAACAGATTCACAGCATAACACAGCTCTCGTTGGTCACGAGAGTGAGCACTGTAGGATATAATCAGGGTGGCGACTCGGGATGGTCCCAGGCCACGCGCCTTAACTGGCGCCGAGAAGGTGGGTGATGGCTAAGTACATTTATTACGCGGCTCGAAATACATTTCCAAAATACACAGCAAAACATCAAAGGCAACTCAACGACAACATACATAAACGTGATGGAGAATCATTTACACCAGCTATGAATAATCAGATATCAAAATTAATTAATTAATCATCAACTTGCAAGAGGATCCTGTAGTTAGGATGGCCCAAAGCTAGCTCGCTGACTACCGTTGACTGGCAGCACTGGAGCTAAGCTCTCCCTGGACACTACGAATTCCTTATCTTTACCCAGTTCACCAATAGAATACTAGCGGTACCTTAGTCAAATCCGTACTTGTCTTTTAGCGCCATCTGTCCTGTTGTAGTAATTTTTCTACGCTCTGACACGCCATCTATCCTATTAGGTCCGAAACCAGCCATACCAAGTGTAATCTTTACTTGATAATATAATAGAGCGGGATGTACCTTGCGATCCATCGCGACAGGTATGTTTTCGACATTTATTCATATAGTAGCTGATCCAGCGATCTTCATACCGCCTAACAGTCGATTATTATACTATTCGATATTCAGTCAATATTTACACTAACGTCACTCAATTGTTTTGCCCTCCCGGAACCCCTCCACTAATAATTTAAATGTATGGTATGGCATTCAAGTTCAAATTGCCTTTTATGCATTATTACGAATATTTTGAATGGGAATATAGTAAAGTGTTGTAAGACTTGATCAGGCAATTTTTTAAAATTTTTCATCGTAAGATAACGTACCATCCTCGTACTTTAAGGAATATTTTAAGAAGAATTAGCGAAATCGGTTCAGCTGTTCTCGAGATTTGCGCTTGGCACAAAACATTCAGCGATTCATTTTTATATTATAGAAGAAAATGACCGCGGCTATGGCTAAAGAATATTGGTATGATCTTAAAGATCGTAAAAAATGATTATCTTCAAGTTTTATGTTTGATTGAAATTAGATTGTAAGTTCATTATAAGATTAATAAACAAATTTAATTAAATATTAATGCTGCGATGTGAATGTGATGTGAATTGAATATATTTATTTCATGCGAACTTTTGGTACGTACATATCGATTTTAGTGGGCAACTCTATCTGATCTATGTTTGAGACTTGAGACCATTGACTGCCGCCCAAAGAGAATTTATACTACTTGCCGCACTGAATACTGATTTTGCGCGACATTACAATTTACGATGGACGTGTAATCGGAAAATTGTCGGGACTTTCTCCATTATAATTAATAATTACTATTTTTCTTGACAACGGTGTAGTTTGCAGCTAAATTGGGGAGCGCTACTTGGCGAATTATTGAGCGCATCCGCTGTTTATAAATGTAAGTTATTCATTTTACTTGATTTATACATGACCTTTCTTTGTACCTATATTTGCTGTAACAGTCGCAATTCAGTTGGATTTTACATCGTATAGATTTTGTTACATATCCAAGGCAACATCAAGTAAACGGGAACAGTGTAAATCTGGCAATAATATTGTTTAGTCTCGAGTGTATTTTGTTTATATTTTCGTTGTCCCACTTTTTAGGAAAACAGCTGTCATTTCGTCACGCCTATCAGCTGGGTAATAATAAAATAATACTTACATGTTCTTGTCTCAACGATAATCTTTGTTTTCGATTCACTTTGCGTTGCCTACAAAGTTTTGACGCTATTTATTATTTATGAAATGTGCCTATCTCAATATAATGTCGCATGACATACATAACATAGTTGCGTATTATTGTGTTTAGGAATGTTTTTCATTATAACTTTAGTGAGAGCCCTCTGAGTTCTTTCTATAATAATAAAAATAGTTTTCCCTGTGCAACCCCAAATTAAAATTTATGTAATTTTTATGTATGTATATTTTATACATATATTGAAGATTTTATTAATGTGTTTTTATCAATGTATAATGTGTTCATTTACTTTACAGATGTCGCTGGAGTGGGAAAGCCTGCCCCTCCTTCCTCTCAAATGCATACTGGACCATCTGAGTGTGAAGGAAGCAATGGCAGCCATGTCCACCTGCCGGCACTGGCGACAAGCAATGTTGCTATATGAAGGACAAAGGTAACTCACTCTGTAAATGATCATCATCTCAGCCATAGAATTTTGGTGGATCTTTACTAAGATTCAACATCTTAGCTTAACTAATGACACAAAATTCGAATAAATAAACATTTCATATCTTTTCATTGCCATTTCTCAAAGCTGATGCTGTATAAGCACTTGGTACTTACTTAAAGTGATATATAATTTCCTTGCTCAAAATATCATCAAAATGTATCAAGTGATTGTAGCTGAGAGTAGAAAATGTCTTGTCTAAATTTAAAGCCATATAATGAGTGGTAGAGCGGTCTATACCCAGGGTTGCTATTAGAAGTGTAATCTGCAGAGTTGAATATCTGATAGAGAACAAATGAAGATGCTGGATGCATCATACTTCCAACTGGGCCTTTTAGAGATATAGTGTAGAGGGCCAACTGTGAATCTCCTAGAGCTAAATTATGATGACTATCCTAGTATAACAGAGTAAAACAATTGAATTCAGTAAAAACTGCTATTTTAGAAGTATTGTAGCAAAAACTAATGTAACCTAACACACATGTAAATGTACACTTACCCACTCACACAGTTAACGTCAACCTACATTAATGCACATTTAGGTACTTTATTCTCAACACCTTTGACAATGTAAATCCATTTCCGTCAATTTATGTGGTTAAGTAAACAGTGTAGATATTATAACCTGTAATTGAAATTATTGTAAATATTGTCCATATTTATAATGGTAGTATGATCTTTGTGAGGTATCAGTATATTTATCCTATGCACGGGAGGTAGCCTTGCACCCTGTGTTATAGGTTTTTATAACCTGTTTCAGGCACCAGTCCCTCACAAAGCTAGGTTTTTATAATTGTATCCCCTAAATTGTAAATTTAGCCTAGAAACCTTTTGTGAGGTGAAAATAAACAATTACTTAATATATTATGATTCTATGTCATTGTTTTGATTATTTTATCATGCATATTTTGTTACAGAGACACACTAATACTAAGAACGAAACAACTAGAACAAAGCATGTTTCTTACAAGAATATTTCGAAAGCATGTAAACAAACTTCACATTTACATTGACTGTGGTGAACAGGAGTTGGACAAGTTTATGAACTTCGTGCTGCCACAGTAAGTACTATTTTGTTTCTGCAACTCTGTACTGCCAACTGCTGCTGCCCACATAACCTGTTCCATTAGCCGATACAATACTAACAGCACCGGTATAGAATGTACAATTCTAAGTCGGTAGAATATAGAATTGCACAAACTAGAACCACTTATAACTTGTGTTGCTAGCAACATACTTATAATGGCTGATACATTCATGGTAATTCATCATTATCATCATCATCTCAGCCATAGGGCGTCAACTGCTGGACATATGCCTCCCCCATTGTTTTCCACAACAACCGCAGGTCGAAAGCGGCCCGCATCCAGCCCTTGCCTGCGATCTTAGTCAGGATGTCTGTCCACCTAAGCTTTCTGAACAGGCTCAGAGTCGCACAACGAGCCATCAAGAGGGCTATGCTTGTAGTCTCTCTACGTGATCGAATCAGAAATGAGGAGATCCGTAAAAGAACGAAAGTCACCGACATAGCCCAGCGAATTAGCAAGTTTAAGTGGCAGTGGGCAGGGCAAATAGCTCGAAGAACTGATGGCCGTTGGGGTCGGAAAATTCTCGAATGGAGACCGCAGGCAAGCACAGCGTAGGACTTTATCAGGGCTACGTAGGGCTTTCTGAACATAGGACGGCTCCCGAAGGGGCCATCCTATGTTCAGAAAGCCCATAGTCAGAGACCACGTTTCAGTTCCGTAATTCATCACTGGTAACACACACTGTTGTCACACAATAGCTGATTAAGCTAATATTATTCTCATACTCTACTGACTTAGCCTTAGTGTCTATTTTGTGTTATCTAATAACCAGCATTCACATAATATTTATTTATAAGTCGAAGCGCTTAATAAGTAAATTGTAGTTATTGCTCGCTCTCCATACATAGGAATTTTGCCTATAATTAGTCTGAACTACTGGAACATTAATTAACGGATTGTGCGTGATGGGTCTAAAAGGGACGTTTAATTTAACTTTACTAAGAAGCGCGGGGGAATCGATCGTGCTGGATGCAATCTTTAGAAGATATTATGTTGAATCGGCAATCTCTCTTCTTTTAAACAATTTATGCATACAAATCGCTTATGAACCCGCTTAGACCAAGGTCGTTAGCACATAACACATTTCAAAGAAAACAGTCTTTTGCAAGCGTTGTGTATTTCGTTCCTTTGGCAACCTTCTCATTTGATAGCTATTAATGACACAAAAGGGAGATTCAGTTTCTGTACCGAGGCTCATTTTCAATGATCGTTAGATAACTCATAACATACCTAACGCAGTCGTTACAACAGCTTGCGGGGAGTCCCCGGATACGGGCTGTCTATATGCGAGTCGAGTTGCGGCATGCGGGTATTCCCCGAGTGCTAGTATTACTATTATTAGACGTGAATAGACGCTGCGCGCGATCATATCCGCCGATCCTCAGATAGAATGGTCTGATCGTAATTCGTATTACAGATGTGTCAATTCTGAAACTGGTTGAAATGAATCGAGAATCGAGACTGCTCATGTTTATGGGATGTAACAAGTGTTTTATAGAAAAACTGAAATGCGAGAGAAAGTGCGTGCAAAGAAATATGGAAAAAAGCTAAATATCCCTATGGCCTAACCTGAATGATCTACCACAGAAAGTGACCGTGTGTGGCAGCGGTAACTAGGTTCCTTCAACTCAGGTTGAACGAAGGTTGAATGCCGTATTATTATCGATTTTTTCCGCGACCAGTTTCATTATAAACTTGAAATCAGTCATGGTCAATACTGCACCTTTCTAGAAGTGGCTACTTACTTGCTTGGTATATTGATATAATGCGAAACTAGGATTTTTGTGAACAGGAAATCCAAAGGAATTGTAAAAGTTATAAAAAGTATAACTCAAATGATAAACTAAACTTGTGTTTATTTTATCCTTTGAGGATAACATAGGGCAAAAGAGGTGTTCCTTTTCTGCCGTTGGGAATGGCTAAGATGAAAATAAAATTATAGCTTTCAATATGTGCATATTTTAACCTGTGTTTCTTCCAATGATGTGGCTATGGCTGAGATGATAAATTTAAAAGTACAATTACACTGACGTATAGATGGAACTTTTTCCTTTTCCGTATTAAAAAGTTGTCGACCTCTGCCATAAAGACTTTTAAATAATCTTTATTTTTGTAACAATGGATTAATACAATATTTATTGTAAACATTTGATATTCCTTAAAAATCAAAAGTAGGTACTTAAGGTGCAACGTTATTCATATTAAACTGTTTTAATATTCCTGCAGTTTCTAAACTAGTAAAATCAAAAATGTAATAAATAAGGCCAGTTTTATCCCAATGTTTTGGGCATATAAAACATAAATTCTGCGGCTCTACTGTTTAGCTAACCTAACCCTTACACCTTAACTATTTAGGCTTGACTATTTACTAAATAGACAATTAAGAGTCGTTTCAGCTTTTTTTTGAAGAAGAAGAGTTGAGTTGAGAAGAGTTTATGAACGTTAATTCTGATTGAAAAATATTTGATATCATTTGCTAATATATTAGTGAAAAAATATCTTCGAGTTGCCATATTTTTCCTATTTCAAAAATTCTCGCGGTAACGACAAATGCGCTTGAACTGTGTATTACACCAGAAGAAAGGTAGTGAAAAAGTAAAAATGTGATTTTTGATTTTATTTTTTGAGGCCGAATGTTTTCGGTATGGAACGTTTTTGTAATATTTTAAATCAACACTTATCAGAATTTTATGAATGTATAAAACATGAGAATTACTCATGTAGTAAGTTAGAGGTTTCCGACTATAGTTTCGACCACATTCGGTGGTCTTTCTACCACACCTATACCAAATTTAATCTAAAGCGGTACAGCCGTCTGAGCGTGAAGGAGTAACAGTGTTTTTTGAATTATTTACGTATCCCACGGGAACAGCAATTATTTTCGGGAAGAAAAGTAGCCTATGTGTTAATACAGGGTCTAAACTATCTCCATACCAAATTTCATTGAAATCAGTGTAGCCGTTTGAGCGTGAAGAAGTAACTAACATACACACAAACTTTCGCCTTTATAATATTAGTGTGTTAGTTGCGACCCGCGGTTCTACCGGCGTGGTGATGATCGATGATGATGATGATGATAAGTAGCCTATGTGTTACTTCAGGACCTGAAGTATCTACATACCAAATTTCTTCGAAATTGGTTTAGCCGTTTGAGAGTGAAGAAGTAACAAACATACATACAAACTTTCGACTTTATAATATTAGTAGGATTTTTTTTATATACTTATATACATATACACACCCAGACACAGGTCAAACAGACATGTTCATACACACAAATGTTTGACCTGTCTGTGTGAGTCCGGGAATCGAACCCAGGACCAGCGGCTCAGAAGGCAGAGTGCTACCAACTGCGCCAACCGGCCAGTCAAAAAAAAAAATGGGATTGATTTTGCCGTTATAAAAAGTCTCGACGCGTACCAACATCAATGATAGGTACATTGCGTGTGTGTGTGTAACTGTCTTATGATGTATGTGTAACAAAAGAATGCCTAAGCATTGTAAGATTTGCAAGTTACATCACAGATAAACGGTTAGTCAATAGGCACAGTTCAACATGTTTAATCAATAACTTCCCTTGCTGACGCAAGTCCCACTGTAATGCCTTCCAGTTGTATAACTTAGAGATTACTAACGTAGCGATAAAGTGACGTAGGTATATTTCTATAGCGGTCGTATAATAAGATGTTTCGTGACCTCATCTGTGTGATGTTATCTTGTTACACGACCTATTTATGTGAAAAATCCTACGGCATTATTCCATCAGTCTGTACATATGAAACACGTATATAATTATGTAATGACACTATAGCAAAATTTGAGCTGAATTAGTTACGTTTGACATTTTACTGTATCATCCCATTTTTAACCGACTTGAATGAAGTTAGTTGTTCAAATTTTTTAATGATTAATTATGGTTTTGATACGTCTATTTTGTTGAATAGAGTGTGCCTTCTTTTACGCCATTTAACTGTCGTAAACGACATGCAAACATTTTAAAAGTGTATGTTATAGTTTTGTGCATTAGGTAGTAGAGTAGCAAGCCTATCGGTTTTCTATCGGGTGCATTTCGGAGAATGTGCACTGGAATTACACAATCTGATTCCACCATCCCCTTTCTACCATCGGTCGACTCGACGTACGGCAATTCGCCATCGCTGTATGGTAGATATACCACCTATACGTACGAAGCGTTTTGCTTCCACTTTCTTAATGCGTACTGCCAAGGAATGGAACTCGTTGCCCGAGTCTGTGTTTCCCGATATGTACAATCCTGGAGTCTTCAAGTCGCGAGTGAATAGGTACCTTCTAGGTTTGCGTGCTAAATCCTAGACAACGTCATCGCTTAACATCAGGTGAGACAGTTGTCAAACGCAAACTTATAACATGAAAAAAAAAAATTAAAAAAAAAGGTTGACCTGGAGTCTTCAAGTCGCGAGTGAATAGGTACCTTCTTGATTTGCGTGCTAAATCCTTGACAACGTCATCACTTAACATCAGGTGAGACAGTTGTCAAACGCAAATTTATAATATGTAAAAAAAAACCTTCATCGAAAGTACGATGCTAAAGTACTGTCTATTTATGTGAAAACCGTACTGAGCACGCCGCACGGCTCGAAAGTAATACTTTGGCTTGGCCTAAGTAAAGTAAGGACTAATTAGCTGGACAATTAGTGTGTTCAGGTAGCAGTAATTAAGAGGCAGTTAGCATTCTAGGTCTAGCGTGATAACATCTTCGACCACATCGACACTGACCATCAAGTGAGATAGTGGTCAAACGCTAGATCTATACAGTATAAAATTAATTAAAATAATTTGGAAGCCTGTGGTCTCTGCCATTTACCCCTACGGGGAAAATGCGTCAATATGTGTATGTATGTTTGTTGATACAAACACGTGTCTTTGTTACACATACGTTTGAGAGAAATTGTTTTACAATCTTCAAGACGATTTCACATCTTCCTTTAGTTTCAACGTCACGGATTGCGCAACACAAATTCGTTCCACATACTTGATTAATTAGGTGCTTTAAGTGAAACTCGCGTTTAATATTCTTCTTTGGGCTTATGTTACGTTTTGAATGTAACATGAGCGCTTGTTACGTGCTTCCATAGTTTAATAAATGTATTATTTTAAATTATGTGCATTATGAGTTATTATGTGATTGTTCGCTCCGAACTGTAACTCTTGATGTTGCATATTTTGAACTCTATCTCTTATACTATGAAGTATAAAATGAAGAACAACATTTGAATGTGCCTGAAACTTTTCCACTTCGTAAAAAAATAATATTTATATGAATTTTACATGTAAGTGCCAATAGGAGGGTATGACGTATGCATATGTTTTCAGCACCCTATGTAGCGTAAGATTAATAGTTTTTAGTTCGGGAGGTGGCGTCTTATTTTTGATAATAACGCAGGATTTATGAAAGTTATAAAAATAAAATGTTGGATTATTCGTGTCAAACATTTTGTGTGGTTTAGCAAAATGAAAAATTGAAGTGGTAATTAGAATATGTGTACAATTTATTTGTAAATGCTAAAATATGCGTGACAAACTGTAGGTATATATAAGTTGTAATAATAATTATTAGCGGTTAATGAAATTATCGAAAGAATGATGTCATTAATATGGCTGGCCCGTATTTTTATGTTGTTTCGATTTTTTAGTTCAGTTATTGAGTAAGTATTTAGTTATATTTTAGTCTTTCGTTAGCATTTTTTCAATCAGTCTTTTTGCACTTAATTTAATTATTAATTGTTTCTAAACGGTTCGTTGTTGATTCAATCATATCTGGGGTACGAGTTTTCTGTGTAAAACACTGCCGCCGCTACACCGTTGTAAAATATGATGGTAAGCTACTTACTAGTAGGTCAAGCACGCTCGAGTTCGAAAACCTGCCACCAACCACACAATGTATTTAGGCTGTTCTAGAGAGCCGAGTCTAGTCAATATTCTAAGGCTAAAGTGAGTCCACCTTCGACAACGTCATCACTAACCATAAAGTGAGATAGTGATCAACAGCTGCACCTAAAATAACAAAAAAAAAATTTGCAAAAAATGGAAGCCGAATCTTTCGACTGGGCGAACCGATTTTGATCGTTCTTTTTTTATTTGAAAGGCGGTGCTTCCCGTGTGTTCTCATTTAAATTTCGTTAAAATCGATTAAGCGGTTTTTGAGTTACACTCTAATAACTGAAAAGTGTTACGGATACGTCGATGACATTATAGATGCGGGTGGAGAAATCGGAACCACATACACAATGACAACGGAACCTGTGAGTAGTAAAGGTCGCTGAAGAGTGAAAAAATAACAAGAAATGGAACCGTTTGAGTCTGAAAACTATCGCGAGTTTCTTCCATAATTGTAATGTAACAAGTGCGCCCCATAGTGAGTCAAATCGATGCCCCTACTTACCAGTTGTCTAAACACCTAGCATCGATACTACAGTCCCTAGTTGGCATGAGTAGTAGCCACGTAAGAGACTCCAGGCATTTTGTCCACTTAATAGAGGATGTATGTATGCAGCCGGACGAAGTAATGGTGAGCTTTGACGTTGCTTCATTATTTACGAATGTACCAGTGGAGGATGCTGTGAAAATCATTACTGATTTAATACACGCCACGAATTTACCTACTGAGTGCATCCAATGGACGGAGTACTGTCTCAAGAGCGGGTACTTCGTTTGGCGTGGCGAGTACTACTTACAAGTGGACGGAGTGGCCATGGGTTCACCGATAGCTCCAGTGGTGGCCAACATTTTCATGGAGTGGTTTGAATCCAACGCGTTATCCAATGCTACCCTTAAGCCAAGGTACTGGTGGCGGTACGTCGATGATATTTTCGCTATTATATCAAAAAGGGCACTTTACGATTTCACCATGTACTTAAACTCAATACACCGGAAAATTCAGTTCACGGTGGAGGAAGAACAAAATGGGAGTTTGCCTTTTCTGGATATTCGGGTGATAAGGAAGTCAAATGGCAGGCTGGCTCACACTGTTTATCGGAAGCCCACACACACGGATATATATCTACAGGCAGAATCTCACCACCACCCATCACATCTGGCGTCGGTATCGCGAACCCTTATTAACAGGGCATTACAGATTTGTGGCCCTCAATATGTGGATGCTGAACTGAACCACGTACGGAGTGTCCTTGAGAAAAATGGCTTTAACTGGAATCAGTGCACCCAATAGGCCAGCTCAAGCAAACGTCAGCGGCCGTCAACAGTGGATCGTTCTCCGGTTTATCTCCCTTTCCTAAAGGGAGTAACTGACAAAATCGGGCACTATTTAAAACGAAAGTGTGGCGTAAGAACGATTTTCCGTCCACCTGGGCAGCTGCGTCGGTTTTTGCGATCGCCTAAAGATACGGACACACTCAACACTCCAGGGGTATACAAAATACCATGTGATTGTGGACAGTCATATATAGGCGAGACAAGGCGAAATGTGTCTACTAGGGTTACCGAACATATACGGAGCGTCAAGAATTTGGATACCGTGAGGTCGGCGGTGGCAGAACACGCCCAAATCCCAGGTGCGAGACACTTCTTACGCTTCGATAAGACGGCCGTTCTAGCGCGGGAAAGGTTTTATGTACCGCGTAAAGTTCGAGAGGCGATCGAAATTAGACGTCACCCTAATTTCAACCGGGATAATGGGTGGCATATTCCGCCGGCCTGGATACCAGTCTTAAATATAGGCGATACATCCGGGCTATGGAAACATGAGGACGACACGACTAGCACGGTGTGTAAACCGGCTTCCTACCATCTTCATCACCAAAGTGACAGTGACAATGACACTCTCAGTGACAATGACTCAAGTGACAGTGCGCACCGGGACAATTTGACTGATGCAGCGCAGCCGTCTCAACGCCAGTTACGTGCTGAGGCTCGCGCTCGCCGCCTGGCACGATCATAACTCCCAGATGAAGAACTGCATATAAGTTCGAAACTGGTCGGAGAGTAATTTTCCAGTGTTTACCACGTGAGTCCTAGTCGGTTTGTTACATTACAAAATGGAACCGTCTTCAACACTCGAAAGTGTGAAATAACTTGTTGAAGTCGGTACCGTGATAGTTTAAAAGTAGGTAACTATTATCGAAGACGGTTCCATTTTTTTTTTTTTTACATTATTCTCCTGGGTTTCTCATGAGCGTTTAGGCGTCACGTACTTATGACACTAATTACAATGAAGAAAATCAACTCTTCTATAATTACCTCACAGGTAAACGAATTTTCACGTTCTTTTTGAAGTATCTATACGAATATTATAAAGAGGAAAGATTTGATTGTATGTTTGTTTTTTTGTTTGTATGCATTGAATAGGTTCCGAAACCACTGAACCTATTTGAAAAATTATTTCACTGTTGGAAAGCGACATAATTTTTAATTATGAAATTTTTTACCCGTGCCAAGACCGGGTGGACTGCTCGTTGAACATAAATACATAGACGACAGAGCTTTGTTCAGCAAAACGATCCACGTACACATCCAAAACGGCACAGATATTTATAGTTTGGAGTTATATACTAAGGTTGACTGGAAGCGATCGCTTTCAGCGATAAGTCCACCCTTTGTACTGTATTGTTAGATTTAAGATTTATTTTTGTATTGTTTTTCCCTGTTTGTACAATAAAGTGTTTTGTATTTTATGGTATTGTTTATTTTTTTCAGATTCTTCGATTCAGTCGGTATCAAAGAGATGGTGTTCATCGGATCAATATATGTACAGCAGAACCCACTCGTGCCATTTTCCAAGTTGAAACGGTAAGATATTTAATACACACTACAACAACTACACAATTTACAAGACATCGTCAAAAGTGTGTAAAAGTATTTCATAACGGCAGTAATGCTTCTCTTTTGGAATAACTAAACCATAGCTAGCTCAGTTCAAACTTAATGGTAAAAAATTGTATAACCTAAAACACTTCGGTATAGGTTATTTTCAGCTATGCGTAAAGAGAGATTTCCCTGTTGTTGTGTACTGTTCAGAATTCACAGTGGCAACACAAAATGTTTTTGCCCGCCTGACTTCACTTTTCTTTTTCTTGACATTACATTACGATTGAAGTGGGCACGGGCGGTAGGAAGAATTAAGTTGTCGGCGTTAAGCTCGGTGCAATTCCGCCGTAATTTTTATCGTGTAAAGTTATCGTAATTGTTAAAGCTGTCGGGTTCTTGCCTTAGGCTAGCAGGCAGAACCATTATAAACATTTAAAACTAAAGTGACGATCTGTGGTTCCTGGGACCTCTCTGTCAGCCTGAAAACCTGCGGCGTCATCCCCCGTCATCGCCGCGATTTTAAAAGGATTTTAAAAGGGTAACGTAGGCAAAGGTAGAGAAAGGGCGCCCTAGTATTTATTCGGTGTTTTGCGTTCCCTAACAGGCTACCCTGACGGCACCACAGGTAAGTCCCCTTTTTCGAACTCCCATAAGTACAACCAAAATTCATACAGTCCACTTTAAATACCCAACATTTTTGGTCTTCGAACCGGATCTTATGAAACAGCCCCTTCATTTACCCCCTTTTTCGTTAAAATATAATTATTTAATATTTTAATTTAACTTTTTATATTCCGAGGGTATTTTCGTACAATTTAATCTTCGTACACATATAAAAAAAACAATTGTCTCGTAATACCCACTTTTTCGGAATTCGTATCGTTCCGTTTTACACAAGTTTATTTGTCTTGTATCCGTTCCATAGATATTTGTGCGTGTGGAACAACACTGTGAATTCTGTGATTGTCATTCATAGTTACTCTATGTTTACAAAGTTACATGCTCTTTGTTTACTTTATTTATTTTTGTATTTTCTCGTTTGTTTGTTAATATTTTCGCGTAAATACAAGAGATTAAATTTTAAACAAGATGAGTGACTGTGAAAGGGAATCAGCAGTGTTCGTCGATATGAATCGTACGGCACGTGACTACGCAATAATGCGATTAGAATATTACGCTTCTTGTGAAATGTTAGCTATCTCATTAGAGGATGTGAATGAAATAGAAAAGCAGTTTCATGATGCCCAAATTAAATTACTGGCAAATATAGGTAAGCTTTCACGTAAAGACGAAATGTCAGTGACCTTTGCTTTTGAGGAAACTGTTGCTAAATTGAAACATAGAATTAAAACTTGTAATAAAACAGAGGTAACGGTCACAAGTGTACAGGCACAATTACCAAAAATTAATATAAAAAAATTCGATGGTTCTTTAGAAAACTGGGTAGCATTCATAGGACTCTTTGATTCATTAATCCACAAAAGAGACATGAGTAACATTGAGAAATTGCATTACCTGTTGTCATGTGTGGAAGGTAAGGCATTTGATTTGATAAAAAATTTTCCTCTTGCTGAAGAAAACTACGCAGATGCTTATGCATTGCTACATAAGCACTATGACAATAAAAGGCATATAGCTACTAATTATTATGAAAAATTAATTCACTGTGAGCCGATAAAAACTAAAAATGCTTCAGAACTTGAAAGGGTACATAGAGTATTTTCAGAAAATCTGTTGGTATTGGAAAAGTATTCCCTTCCAGATGCTAACTTTATGTTGTTCCATTTACTTTGGACAAAGCTAGACAAATCCTCTCGAGAAGCTTTTCAACTAGATTACAACAGTGATGAAATTCCTAGGTATACTCAAGTGATAGATTTTATTGAGAAACAATACAAAGCCTTGCATATGTCAAATGTTTCTGTTAGTAATAAACCTGTTATAGTTTCCAAAAATAACCATAAATATAAGGCATCATTGATAGTTGGAAATTCAACTTGTGTATTTTGTTCCTCGCAGCTTCACAGTCTCAGATCCTGTGATGGCTTTCTAAAACTAGATCCAACTTCTCGGTTTAATTTTATAAAGGAAAAGGGTCTCTGCATATTATGTTTTTCCAATACTCATAGGGTTAAGGCTTGTAAAGCATCATTCCGTTGCAGTATGTGTAATTACTCACACAATTCATTGTTACATATGGAAAAACCGACACCACCAGTACAGCCACCTTCAACCAGTCCCACTAATAGAGAGGAGAACAAAAATATTGTGTTAACGTCAGTGGGTAATAGTAGCACAGTGCTATTTTCCACAGCGATAGTAATGGTACGAGATGGCTCTGGAATCTTTCAGCCAGTCCGAGCACTTCTGGACTCTGCAAGTGCATGTAATTTCATGTCGAAAGAATGTGCTACAAGATTAGGACTCGGTATAAATAAAAACTGTCAGTCAGTTAATGGTATAGGTAATTCCACCGCTGAACCTCTTGGCTCACTGCAATGTGAAATGAAACCTGTTAGTAGAAGATCATCATCAAAATTTAAATTTGAAGCCCTTGTCTTGTTATCTATATGTGCAGACCAACCTTCTCGTTTTATGGACTCTTCCAAATGGTCTCACATAAAGAATTTAGATCTCGCTGACCCCAACTTTGGGTGTCCAGGCCCTGTTGACATGTTACTTGACGCTACTATTTTCGCTTCATGTTTGTTACCTGGCATCAAGCGCGGTCAACCAGGTCAACCTTATGCATTGAATACAAACTTAGGATGGGTTTTGATGGGTGCATGTGATGAAAAGGACTCATCACATTATTTTCGTTCTCGTAGCACTCTGAAAAATTGTCTGTTTGTTTCCAATCAGTCATTAGATGATTCCCTGAAAAGGTTTTGGGAAATTGAAGAAGTTGCTCCAAAATCTAAAATTTTATCGAAAAGGGAGGAACTCTGTGAAAAATATTTTGTCGAAAATCACTCTCGTACGGAGGAAGGTAGATTTGTAGTCCCTCTGCCATTCGTTGATTCGGATGATAAGCCAACCTTCTATAACTCTCGTGAAATTGCCCTTCGCAGACTGACTTCTATAGAACGTCGGTTGCAGATGAATCCTGCTTATAAGGAGGCGTACATTGCTTTCATGGAAGATTACAAAGCTCGCGGTCACCTTGAGGTAGTTGATCAACCATCTAGTAAGGATGGTAAATTTTATTATATACCTCATCATGGAATCCTAAGACCCGATTCGGTGAGCACTCCATTGAGAGTAGTGTTTGACGCTAGTGCTAAGGATGCAAAAGCTAGGTCGTTGAATGATGAACTCCTTCCTGGACCCAAACTACAAACAAACATCTTCGACATTCTGTTGCGTTTTCGATGGCATGCAGTGGTATTCACCGGTGATGTACAACAGATGTACAGACAGATTTTGATTCCTAATGAAGATGCAGAGTATCAACGTATAGTTTGGCGTTGCTCTACCACTGAGCCAGTCCAGGATTATAAACTGAAGACAGTGACTTATGGTGTATGTTCTGCCCCATTCCAAGCCCTTCGTACCATGGCTCAGCTTTCCATAGAGGCTGCTGACAAACACCCAGCTGCATCTACGGTATTGGCTCGAGACATATATGTGGATGACATTGTCACAGGAGCAGACTCCACTACCAGTGCAATACAACTCAGATCGGAGCTATCTAAAGTATTGTCGTCGGGTGGTTTCCATCTGAGGAAGTGGATGTCCAATTGTGGAAACTTTTTGAAGGATCTCCCACCCTCTGACTTGTACTCAGAAGGTTTTAAAGGGTTTGAGGGTCCAGATGATGTCTCCCTAAAAATATTGGGTCTTTTGTGGCATCCTCACTCTGACACCTTTGGCTTTAGAGTTGTGGACAATGGAGATCGTCGGTGCACCAAAAGAATTATTCTCTCTGAAATAGCTCGGATTTATGACCCGTTGGGATTTCTTGGCCCAGTCACGTTTTATGCCAAATACATAATGCAACTCCTTTGGACATTAGGTGTCGATTGGGATGAGAATGTCCCAGATAACATTAATTTAGAATGGTCACGTTTTAAGGAACAGTTGTCGTTGCTGAAGTCCATATCTATCCCTCGTCGTTTAATCAGCAATTTTGTTATGTTACAGCTTCATGCGTTCTGTGACAGTTCGGAACGTGGCTCATGTGCTGTCTGCTATATTCGCGCCATTGATGCAAATGGCAATTGCTCAGTGCACTTCTGCTGTGCAAAAACTAAGGTTGCTCCCATTCGCAAGCTGTCTATTCCCAGAATGGAACTTCAAGCAGCGGTTTTACTTGCTGACTTGGTCAAGTCTGTCGTTTGTGCATTGCAACCATTTTGTCGTTTCGATAAAATTTTCGCGTGGTCTGACTCTACTGTGGCTCTATCGTGGATTAGGTCGTGTCCATCAAAATGGAAAACCTTTGTCGCTAACCGCGTGAGCCACATACAAGAAATCATTTCTCCTGATTGTTGGGGACATACAAGTACCTTGTCGATGCCTGCTGATGTCGGTTCTCGGGGAACTCTTCCTGCTGATCTTGTCCAATGTGACATATGGTGGAAAGGCCCATCTTGGCTCACAGAAGAAGAAAATCACTGGGGTTCTTCATTTCATGCATCTTCCACTATTCTAAACGCGGATGCTCAGCAAGAAGAACGTATTTTAAGTCTTGTGACCAATGTCGAAGTCAATGTTGTTGACAATTTAATAGACAAATTCTCGTCGCTTTCAACGTTGAAGCGTGTTCTTTCGACTTGTTTCCGCTTTTATCGTAATACGAAGGCACCTTCGCAAAAAATTGTCGGACCTTTAAAGGTAGAAGAAATCCAAGATAGTCTCATGTTCTTGATAAAACATGCACAACAGGCTTCATTCGCTACGGAAATTAAGAAATTGAAAAATGGCTCTATGAATTCTCTTCCTAAATGTTTGCGCAAGCTTTCGCTTTTCGTCGATGACGCGGGTTATCTCAGGGTGGGCGGTCGCCTGGCCAATGCCAAGGTCGACTTCAATGTGAAGCACCCGCTTTTACTATCCCGTGATCATCGTCTGACTTCGTTAATCATCCAGGATTATCATGATCGCTTCATGCATCCTGGCACGCAAACCCTTCAGAATCTGCTTGCACAGGATTTCTGGATCCTCTCAGCAAGGAGAGCCATTCGTACAATCATTTCTCGCTGCATGAAATGTTTTCGAGCGAATCCTCAGCCTGTCCCTCCCCCTTTAATGGGAAACTTACCGTCTTTTCGTATCAATCAAATAAAACCGTTTTCGTGCTCAATTGTTGATTACGGTGGTCCTTTTGACATCGCCTTAGGCCGTGGCCGTGGTGTCAAGACTTATAAGGGCTACATCTGTGTGTTTGTGTGTACGTGTACGAAAGCAACACACATTGAATTAGCTTCAGAGCTATCTACTGACGCCTTCTTAGCGGCGTTGAAAAGATTTGTCGCTCGCCGTGGTCGTTGTAGCCAAATCTGGTCCGACCAAGGCCGAAATTTTGTCGGTGCAAACAACTACCTGAACTCTCTCATGAGGGATGCTTCTGCGGTGCAAGAGATCAAGTTCTCATTTAGTCCAGCAGGTAGTCCTCATTTTAACGGTTTGGCTGAAGCTGGAATCAAGGCTGTCAAAACTCATCTGAGTCGTGTGGTGGGAAGTCAGCGACTGACATATGAAGAGTTTTATACTGTGCTCTCCCAGGTTGAAGCCTTGTTAAATTCTCGACCCCTTACTCCGCTTAGTTCTGATCCCAACGATCTCACGGCCTTAACTCCCGGTCATTTCCTTACAATGGAACCGCTATCAGGTCTGCCTGAGGAAAATTATCTAGGTCAACAAATAAGCCCCCTCCATCGTTGGAAGCTAATTCAAAAAATGCATCAAGATTTCTTCTCTAGGTGGCACCGGGAATACCTCCACACGATGCAACAGAAGGCTAGCTGGAATAAAACTCATAATAATATTGCATTAGGGAGCCTCGTGCTTATTGTTGATGAACAAGTTAAGCCTTTTGAGTGGAAACTAGGGAGAATTGTAGCTCTACACCCAGGTACAGATAAAATTTGTAGAGTTGCAACTGTAAAAACAGCATTTGGGGTGTACAAGAGACCAGTCGTAAAGCTGTGTCCTTTGCCTGTCGTTCTCGACAACAACTAAAAGTGTAATTATTTAAACTTTTTCTTTATCGCTATCGTAGTTTATATGTTATATATTTATCTGTTTTCATTTGATCATTACTTAATTAATAATTATCTATATTTTGTCGCTATAATTAAATCAATTTCTTCGCTATAACACCTTTCGTCTTCGTAAATACGTTGCATTTAGGTGGGCGGAATGTTCAGAATTCACAGTGGCAACACAAAATGTTTTTGCCCGCCTGACTTCACTTTTCTTTTTCTTGACATTACATTACGATTGAAGTGGGCACGGGCGGTAGGAAGAATTAAGTTGTCGGCGTTAAGCTCGGTGCAATTCCGCCGTAATTTTTATCGTGTAAAGTTATCGTAATTGTTAAAGCTGTCGGGTTCTTGCCTTAGGCTAGCAGGCAGAACCATTATAAACATTTAAAACTAAAGTGACGATCTGTGGTTCCTGGGACCTCTCTGTCAGCCTGAAAACCTGCGGCGTCATCCCCCGTCATCGCCGCGATTTTAAAAGGATTTTAAAAGGGTAACGTAGGCAAAGGTAGAGAAAGGGCGCCCTAGTATTTATTCGGTGTTTTGCGTTCCCTAACAGGCTACCCTGACGGCACCACAGGTAAGTCCCCTTTTTCGAACTCCCATAAGTACAACCAAAATTCATACAGTCCACTTTAAATACCCAACATGTACTTTTGTTCACTGGCCGGTTGGCGCAGTTGGTAGCACTCTGCCTTCTGAGCCGCTGGTCCCGGGTTCGATTACCGACAGGTCAAACATTTGTATGAAATATACGTATATATATCAGATACAGATACAGATATTTATTGGTAAAATAATAATTTACAAGTCACTAAAATAACATTCTATATAATAATAATTGGATATAATGCTATATGCCTTATGCTAACGTTTTCAAACGTTTAGATTTATTTAATTATTTTTTAGTTCCATTTGTCTTTAAAGGACACTGTCTGGACATTTGTCTTTTAAGGAACTCTGTCGTTGAGTAGTACGCTTTACTAACAAGTAATTTTTTTAATTTAAACTTAAAAATATTTAAGGAAGCTGCATTTCTGATTCCATCTGGCAAATGGTTATATAACGCAGGTCCTCTCACATGTACTAATCTGTTGGATTTTTCAAGATTGTGGACAGGGGTTTTTAACCGATGTTTGTGCCTTGTCTCATAGGTGTGTGAATCACCTAAGGTCTCAAAATCATCCAAGTTAGCATGGACAAACGTGCATATTTGGTATATGTATATGGATGGGACGGTCATTATCTTGAGTTCTTTAAATAGTGGTTTCGCTGTCATCAGGTAACCATAGTACAGGCTCTGCCTAGTTTGGGAGCTGAAGACCTTGTTGTAAAAAAAAAAAAATTGACATGCTTACTTTTTGTAATAATTTGCTTAAATTAGTTGTCTATCCCATCCCACTAATATTATAAACGTCAAAGTTTGAATGGATTGATGTTTTTAACTCAATCACGCCAGAACGGCTGAACGGATCTGGATGAAATTTGGCACAGAGATAGATTATAGTCTGGAATAGCACATATGCTATTTTCTATTCCGGTTAAAATATATGATTCCCATGGAATAATTGATGTAGCGGGAAAACCGTAATCCACGCGGGTGAAACCGCGGGGCGCTACTAGTCTATACTAATTATTTATCGTAAATTATAATTTATCTTTTATTTTGTAAAAGTGTGATGCGTTTGTGTACTGTCCATTGATGGGAATAAATATATTTTCATTTTAGCATTTCTACATACGGCTAGAATTTTTATTTATTTATTTATTTGATTTCACCAAGAATAGTTACATTACAACGAATCTTATTAGAAAGAGGAAAGAAAAGAAAGAAATACGTTTATTCGTGACATAAGCAACACCACAACAGTAAAAAAAATATATATAAAAACACACAGTAATATTAAGAACATATAAATACATACAAGTAATATCATATAGCTTAAAACATATAGCTTTAACTAAATCTTTGTATTAGTATCTAGTGTTTGTTTATTAGTATCTAGGTAGCTTAGTTTGCTTAATGCACTATTTATTAAGGGAAATACCACTTACAATATAACAGAGTATATGTTTGTTAGTACTTTTGCCTTAAAGATAATATAATTCTATCAAATATTTACCATAATATGATGTAATACAAAACAATGCGCCGCTACTTTTTATGTGGATAATCATATATTTATAATATAATGAAATTGGATTGAATCTTTGTTTTATACATAGTGAATAGTGGATACAGTGTGAAGTATAATGCTGATCTATAAATTACTCATCACAATAATATCAAATAAATTGTCAATAATTTTTATTTTCTTTGTTTTAGCATAATAACAGAGAGCTTATTGTACAAACACTCAAATATGTTGCACAAATTCGCCATCTTGGGTTGTGAAATGGCCGCTGTCAAGAACGACAAAGAGAGATACGTTGTAAGTATATTTTGAAGCAATGATAGATCAGCGGGGGAAGCGTCGCCTGTCAAACTGACGGACTCTGGTTCGATCCCCAACAAAAGCTTGAGCTTCCGGTGAAGGTAACACCGTTATCAAATTCCCAGCATGGTGGTAGGGTACTTTCGAATACCCGCCTGGCTACCACCCTCAAGTTTGGAAAACTGTCACCAAGCACATAGTGTGTTTAGGCAGCAGTCCTTGAGAGCCAGTGAGCATTCTAGGTCTAGCGTGATAACATCTTCGACCACATCGTCACTGACCATCAAGTGAGATAGTGGTCAAACGCTAGATCTATATAGTGACAAAAAATATTTCAATTATGTTTTCTCTTAACATATTCTTACAACGTCATTACTTAACATCAGGTGAGACAGTTGTCATACGCAAACTTATAATATGTAAAAAAACTTGCTCTCCGAGAGTGCCGGCAGCAGTGAAAACTGGAACATTAACGTTGTGCATTTTTGAATGTTTTGGAATGGTTAGGGAATCGTTTCGCACGAATTGAATGAATAAATTCGCACAAAATTTATCAGTATAAAAGTAGTATCATTTATGTGGTAAAATACAATACACATACATTTATTGCGCTATCGTACAAACATGACGATTTATATTACATAAAAGATTTAACACTTCAGAACTATTACAATTATTTCACATCGCCCTGCGCCCCTTAAACGAAACAGCAATGCAAGTACGGAACTCGTGTCGATCGTGAAATTGGTCATATTTTCACGATTTGTGCGGGAGACGATAATGCACGGCCAATAATTCGTGTACACCCATAGATAAAGATAGAATTCCCAGCTTGCAAGTCGATGCTTCCTTTGCCTTGTGCCAGTAGCCACAGACTTTCAGATAAATATGATATTCAGTTCGCGTTTGTGATGATATGAAAACCAAATCTGCCAACCCCGACTCTACATGGTACTTGTCCGCCGTACCCCTAGAGTGTATATAAAAAGTTCGCCTCAGCCGCTACGGCTCACTTGATGTCTGCGCTTTGTTACGCAAGGACGGAGGGGCTGCACTTCCCGCAGCGCCAGAGCAGTCACAAAATATAAACTCAATGCATATAAGCTCAGAACATTTTTCTAAATTGAGGTTATTGAGATTTGGGAACATGACTTATTCCTCTGGAAGACTATGTCTATAGTCTGTGTCCTACGATTAGTTGATTGCACTGGATCGTGCAAACGAGGCCTCGTCTATGGGTGTACACGGATTATTGGCCGTACAATATAGGGACTCATTTGTGCAAGTACCGAACGCAGATCGTAATCTTTTGTCTATCGTATGCGATCGACTATTTTCACGAGTCGTTTTTTTTTCGCTTATTAGGAGTTTTGGCTTCGCACGCCTTACGTCAAGCAAATTTTGGCTTTTTATTGGGGGCATTACGATACGATACGTTGCCAATCCTTTCAAGACTCTGATATCTCTCCTTTTGAAAAGTCCCATATTGTAGCTGCTCGGGAATACCGAGGGAAGAAGCTCGTTCCACATTTTGCAGGTGTATGGCAAAAACGATCGGTTGAATCGCACAGTGTGTGAATCCCATGTGTCGCCTTATATGTGGATGAGCTTTTAAGCGATTTCGGCTAATACGATGGTAACCCCCAACGCAAAAGGAGATGTGTTATAAGAATGACGTAACTGTGTGTCTGTCTATTGGTTCACAGCCACTAAAAGAATGGACCGATTTTTGTTTTTTTTCTTGTTTTGTAAGCTGACATCACGTCAGCTTATAAGATGAGATGGTTCTTAGCTAAAATTTATGAAGATCTGTTGAGGCGTTTCAAGGTCATCGGTTTTTTTTTTAGCTGCGGTAGGGATCATAGACGTATAATGGTTATTTACTTTTCTTTCAAACACACCTTTGACTTAACATCT
This sequence comes from Apeira syringaria, assembly GCA_934044485.1. Classification (NCBI taxonomy): domain Eukaryota; kingdom Metazoa; phylum Arthropoda; class Insecta; order Lepidoptera; family Geometridae; genus Apeira; species Apeira syringaria. The sequence continues at coordinate 7,100,268 of OW203670.1, read as the reverse complement.
GACACACTCATGGACGCTGGTACCACTGAGCTGTACTCATTATGGAGCTCGAAGATACGAGACGAAATACTGGATTGCCTATAAGTAAACCCTATATACCCCTATAAGTAAAGTAGTTTGGAATCATTACATTCGTCTTAACGAGTTCTGGGGGCCTACCACCAACTCTTATAGCAGTATTATTGTAATCTTACTTTGAATTTTCGTACCACAAGGCCACATAAGCAATGTTACTTTAATGTTGTTTAGACTAAGCAGTTTTGTGACGTAAACCTCTATTTCGTTCACTCAAAGCGTACCATGAGCCAGCGCCAACGAAAGCGACAACGCTATATGAAAATATAATGTTGTCTCGCTTGCCCTTACAGCAGGAATGTTTCTTCGTTCATTCTACACGTCACTGAGCGATAATAAAACAATAATGTTTTAAGACGTTCATGGTACGAATCTGAGCATTATTACTTTAAGCTTGAAGTATGACGTTCTTGAAACATGATGGTTTTGTAAAAGTTGATGGTACGGCCCCTGTTCATTTCACGATATCGTCACCAGCAGGTTGCACCACCTTCCAGTTCCAGCTGATGATGTGTCATAAGTTACTTAAAATTTTTAATTTTATTTTTCTATTTATTATGACAGCATTTGTCATTTTGTTTATGCCTTGCAATAATGTTTTACTAAAGATGACGTATATTCATACTGCGCGGTGCTCAGATTTTGTTCCTTTACGACATAAACATGCTTACTGCGACAGATAATACGGTACAAATAATATAGAAAAGGATTGCTATATGTTTAGACTTGCGCTTGAAATACGCGTCATAATGAAAATTACTACAATTGACCTAATTTTGCCGCCTCAGTTTCCGCGCGCTTGTGCGAAATCTACCTCATATAAACATATAATATCATTGATGCCTTGATATTTTGATTATGTCATAAAATGAATGAGATGTTGTTATTTTTAGCACAAACAAGTGGAGCACTACTCGAAACCATTGTCATTCTCGTGTGTGACGTCACCGGCCGATGTCATACTGTCGGGGTGCAGCGTTGACATGATGAAGTTTTCTTCATTGAAGGTAAGAAAACAATAAATAATAATAATATGGGACCACATTCACACAAGGTCTTCAGGTCCCAAACTAGGCAGAGCCTGTACTATGGTAACCTGATGACTGATATATATACTTAACTTTTTTTTTTATACATATACACACCCAGACACAGGTCAAACAGACATGTTCATACACACAAATGTATGACCTGTCCGGGAATCGAACCTGGGACCAGCAATATATATATATATATATATATAACAATATATCATACTAGCTGACCAGGCAAACGTTATTCTGCCAAATTATTAATGGAAATGTCAAAGTGATGCGACACTTCATTTAAATTAGTTCACTTTAATGAACGACGCTTAAATTATTTAGATACTAGCCGCGCCCCGCGGTTTCACCCGCGTGGTGATGATTTATGATGATAAGTAGCCTGTGTTATTACGGGACCTGAAGTATTTACATACCAAATTTCATACAAATCTATCCAGCCGTTTAGGCGTGATAGAGTAACAAACATCCATCCATCCAAACTTTCACATTTATAATATTAGTTGGATATTATGTGTATTTTGAATGACGTAAACGTTGGCATAGTATTATATCGACCATAAGTTGCCATGAAAACTGAATGCGTGCCCCTTCCTACCGGTCCCTGTGGCGATCAACGAGGGAGGCATATGTCCAGCAGTGGACGTCTTATGGCTGATATTATGATGATGATAATCATCATAATATTTATTACATTTGTATCTAGATATCTAGATACAAATGTAATAAAATAAAAAAATGAACTAATGTTTGTTGTATGTATTGCTTCCGGGCTGTTTGGCCGTGGTCTAAGTGAAACTTGTGTTCCAGACGTTTCGTCGATCACTGCGGTCGACTTACTGAATCAGTAACAGAGAAGACGCCGCGAAGGAGAGTTCTACGCTCTTGTCGCCGCTCCGACCTGAACCACTGAAGATGTCGACCGCAGTGATCGACGAAACGTCTGGAACACAAGTTTCACTTAGACCACGGCCAAACAGCCCGGAAGCAATACATACAATATGCAACGCCGGCCGTGAAAGCCTTAGAGTGAACTAATGTTTATTTTCCAGCATATAGTATTTGAATACGAACTAGCGACGCAAGCAGCGTTGGAGACACTCTCCTCTCTGAATAACTTGAAGCAAATCAGTCTGAACGTGATGAATCGACGACAAATGAAGTTCTCGAAGGTCAACTGGGCTCGAGTCAACTCCAAGTTCAGTAACGGTATCGACGTCGCTATCAACATTGTAAGTTCCAGTTGTTTCAGTTAATGGAATGGGACAATGGCCATTTGGATAGGTCCGTATGGGCAAGACTGAAACTATAAGAATAGAATAGAATAATCATTTATTCAACACACACACATAACAAGGACAGGGCATGGGTGATGTCACTATTGTATACAATATATGTAATTATAGAACATGAATTAAAACATTACAAATGACAATGGATCTTAAATTTAGTGAGGTTGAATAGGTCTTTGCTCAGCATTGTGCCAAATGTAGATACTAGCAATTGGCGCTGGTTTTCAGCCAAGACCCGTGGTTATTAGGAGAAAAAAACTAATAATTGATATCGGCTAGGTAACTATTACGAGCAAAATAAATACTGAGGACTACTTTACAATACATAATACATTAAACCAAAGTTAGAACCAAAATGACAAATATGAACAAAAAATGACAACTAGTAATATATATATGAGAGATCTATTTTCTATAAGACATACACGTTATTAGGAACCATCGATTTTAGTGACAAGAAAAACTGCACTCATAGAATTAAAAAAAAGCCTTGTACATACTCATTCAAGATTCGAACTCGGTCGTATTGAAGAAAAAATCTTACATTGGCCCTAATTCTGTTCTTCCAAATGAAATAGCTCGTATTCTATTAAAGCTAAAATTCAAATTCGTATAACGCCATATAACGTTATCACTAACATTAGACGAGTTTTATTCAATTGCTGGCACATTTCGGGTACTTTTTTTTGGTGGGCACAAAATAAGTGGCGACATTTTTACTTAAAATTATCCGCAATATCATTAAATATGTCTAATGTTTGTGTGGTCATTAATAAGTGTCGTAATAATTTGGACTTTATCATAAACATATAAGAATTTATCTTGCTTATTTTATTTTCCACAGTTTTAGTTCAGTTTAGTTGAAAAAGAGAATCACTACCAACATTTCTATTTCGATATCGATCGTGTAGGACTGTAAACTCATAAGCAGTAAATATTTCTATCAAACATGTTCAGTCTTGCACATACTGACCCATCACCCATTATTTATGAAGTTTTATAGATATTTTACATACAACGATATCTTAATTATAAAAAATCTTTCAAAACATATTGCTTTAAGAACTTTTTTAACATATTTACGATCACTACATCTTCGTTTACACCACTACATTTCCTTATTGCATTATTTTTTATCCTGTCACTCAGTTTCACCACAATCATAATTATCAGAGCTCTCATTTCCACTGCATTAACTCTGATTTCCTGCTTTTTCTGCCACACCCAACTTTCCGGCTCGAAGGACCAAAATGTACGGTGCTGTCCGTAGATATAGAAATAATAGATGATAGTTTGAAAGTAAAATGTTGTTTTATTCTCAAACTAAGTCTATGATGGTGAATGGTATGGTGGGTGAGCACACGCGGATGGTATGGTTGCCGATCGTGAACTGAAGACGCGATTTATGCATTATGGAATGAAGACGTAAATCGCTTACCGCGCGCGATGTGCGATGCTTGCATCGTACAACTAACAGCACTAATGTATGGTACATTAGTGTTGGAACCAACACCAATGTATACATTGGTGATCAGTAATCACTAAAATAGCATTGAACTTATCTACTTAAGCTAGGTTGGGTATTTACCCGTACACGCGTTTTTAACCCTACAGATGCTTTCTCACTAAGGCCATTATAAATACCCCAAAAAAATGTGACACCTTCACCCTTAACACATTTATGTAAGGGTGAAGGTGTCCTAGTAGTGTTCCTAATTATAAGTTTTTAAATTTGCCATATAATAACATAGTGAATAATTTCTGTCTTGCAGAAGTATACAATAACACAGGTGTCCTAGTTTGGATACCAAAGTTTTGCCAATCTGTACCCGTTTTTCTGATAAGGACAACTGTATTTATACATATAAGATGAAAGAGGAGAAAATGATGTCCAATGAATCATGCTCACCATAGATTACTTTGAGACTGAACCATAGCTGTGTACTATGTTTCCTAGTAACAGATTCACCCCTCCTTCCATACGCACACTACAACACTTCTCTCAGCATCATACACACACTCTAATATCCTCTCCCCCTCACACATGTGAGCGCTGTACACACATACACAATATATTTGATAAGTCACTAGTCACTAATTTACAATGATGCGGGCCGCTTCCAACCGATCCTTGTGGAAATCAATGTGGGAGGCATATGTCCAGCTGTGGACGTCCTATGGCTAAAATAATGATGATAATGATGAATTTACAATATTCTTATTCTGTTGCCGGTGGCTATGCTCGCTGTAATGTAGATTATGCTTATCAAGTCTCACAGGAACTTTACTTTTACCTTATCTTTCTATACTATTGACATCGTGTATGCAAGAATTTAAAATGATCGGTATTCAAACTCGCACCTATAATATGTACTTGACCTATGTATTGTAATATTTCAGATAAATATGCCAGAAAAAAAGTTTCCAGGGATGCTTGAAAACGTATTTGTTGAAGGGTTGCCACTCACCTGTCTCAAAATTATGTTTTGTAAAACTGTAAGTATTGTTCTTGTACATATTACATATTGTACGAATTATTTATGCCTGTACATATTTTTTCCCTCGTCTTTATTTCCATACTGTTTTTATGTACCATATAATTGACATCATATTAAGATTTATCAACCCACAGATCAATTTGTACAAGAATTTGTATTGGGTCACTAATCTCCAAAAGGAGGATGGCAGAACCAGCCTCGCTCCCGAAAAATGAAATGACAACCCGTTCATGTTTTCTTTATATATGAAAATTTACATTATATTTTTGTGGATTCCGTGAATAATTTGCATTATTTATAAAGTTGGGAATCAGAAGTACTTTTATTGACGTGATAACGTTTTATAAATTGATGAATACCAGAAACACTTATGAAAAATAGTAAAGTTCCGCGTAACGTTCTGCGTAACGTTCCACCTGAGTTTTGTATTACATAAAATAATCAAAGTCAAAGTCATAAATGATTATGACGTTATCACGTAAATCTATCGTCCGTAAACCGACTTTACAAACAACCAATTTTTATTTTATTTATTTATGTGGTGTTTGTAGTTTTCGAACGCACCCTATACTTCTCATTATGTTTGTTGCGTTCGAATATTACGCTCTGACATTAATTGTAATTGTTTCTCTATAATCTGTAGTCAGCTGCTCTGTAGACCCGGACTGCGTTCATAAACACACCCATGTCTAGTTTATTCCAGAATATAAGTAATCTGTATCTGTAGCGCGATTCCATGCAATATTGCTTTCTCTGTCTAACTTTTTACTCCCAACTTCTAGGAAAATGATTGAATAACATATAACAATATACAATGTATTTATTGCTCTATCGATACGTATAAGTTCCATTCATGAACGCGGTTTTTTTCTTCTAGGCTGCAAATGTATGGGAGTCTGCCATCCTCCTTTAGAAATGGACGAGCTTGGTTCCATTAGCCTTTTTTAATGTTAATAATGATATTATTTAAAAGTAGCGGTCCGCCCCAGTATCGCACGGGTTGAAAAATTAAAAATTATAAGGATTCGTATTTTTTTTGATAATATAGCCTATGTCATCAGGGGATAGTGTAGCTGCCCAACAATGAAGGCATTTTTTGAATCTATTCAGTAGTTTTGGAGCCTATTCAATGCAACAAACAAATAAAACTTTCCTCAAGTATTGTTTTAATCTTTCATGGCTTTTCGTAATAAAAATGGAACTCAATCAAAAACAAAATCATGGTGCGTATCCCGTGTTAAACAAAATTTTCCTCTTTATATTAGTCTAGAAAAGGAAGATAGAGAGGATTTTGAAAGAAATAATTCACATCACTTAAAACTGGACTAGGTAAAACTACAGGCACACACAGTTATGCATTTTGTGAAATCAGAGGAAGACATTTTCTGCCTAATTATAAAAAAAAATTGGCGAGAACAGTACATGCTACATAAAACTGACAGCCTCATTGCAACTAAAGCAAATTAGGTCATAAGGCTAATTTATGAGGTACACACCCGAGGAGCCATTGCCGTATATCCCCATTTTTAACCCCCAACCCAAAAATATGAGCGTTATATCTATATATATCTTTACTAGTTCTGTTTATTTCTCGAATTCGTCACAGGTAGTTTCCACCTGCCACCTTCCAGTTCCATCTGATGTGTTCGGGTGTCGGGGATTGCTTAAATATTCTATTGTATTTTTTTATAATATCATTGGTGCCCGCATTAATTGATTTATAATGGATAAATGCTCTGCCTCTGGATGCTTTGCAGCGTAGAGCTATCAGAATCATCAACAACCTCAAACTCACCGATGACCTGGAGCCAATCAGTATCCGCAGAGACATTGGCTCTCTATATATTTTTTAACGTGTATACAACGGGGAGTTTTCTAAAGAACTCTTCCACCTTATTCCAGCATCATGGTTACTACCCGAAATAGCTTAAAAGCTCATCCACATATAATCTACACATGGGATTCACACACTGTACGATTCAACCGATCATTTCTGCCAAACACCTGCAAAATGTGGAATGAGCTTCCTCCCTCGGTATTCCCGAGCAGCTACAACATGGGACATTTCAAAAGGAGAGTTAACAGAGTCTTGAAAGGATTGGCAACATATTGTAATGCCCCCAGTGTTACAGATATCTATAGGCGACGGTGATCGTTTACCATCAGGCGGCCCGACTGCTTGTTTGCCACCTATTTTATAAAAATATAGTATTAATTGATCATCGTTTTCAGATACACATCCCGTTGTTGAGCCACCTATGTTTTCTGTACAACAACACATTGCAAGAGCTTGTTTGGGTGGACGCTCCATACGACGGTCCTGAATGCGCGAGGGAAGTCCAGTCTTCCGACAGTGAGGTAACACATCTACTGAAAGTTATTACTCAAAAATTTTACCAAAAACTGGAACCGACTTCAACACTCAAAAGTGGGAAATAACTTGTTGAAGTCGGTACCATGATAGTTCAAAAGTAACTATTATCAAAATATTGTGCGCATTGTACCGAATTTGAATTTATTTCACACTTTTGAGTGCTGATGTCGGTTCCATTTATTGGTGAACATTTTTTAAGTCAAAAGTAAAGTGTAAAAACCCGTGCCTACAAATTTAATGAAAATCGTTGGAGGCGTTTCCGAGATTCCGATTATACATAATAAACAAGAATTGCTCGTTTAAAGGTATTAGATTAAAACATTTATTTATTAAACAAAATCCGCAGGTCTTAATTTATCATTTGTTGGAAATTGATCTAAACTTACAGCCAATAAAAAGATTAACGTTCTATTCAAACATGTTTTATTTTCCAGACGGTGATATCAGACGTGTACAACCAAGTGAATCCGTTTATTCTCGTTTGCTGGCAGTGCGTCAATCTACGCAGGCTAGTGATCCATGGTAATTTTTGGTCATTTATTCATACTTGGTAGATTCCCTCGACACCAAAATAACCTGAACGGTTATTTTAGCAACGGAAACTAGCAAGGGTTTTGTTTTTTTTTTAACATTCACACAAGGTCTTCAGGTCCCAAACTAGGCAGAGCCTGTGCTATGGTAACCTGATGACTGATATATATACTTATATACATATACACACCCAGACACAGGTCAAACAAACATGTTCATGCACACAAATGTTTGACCTGTCCGGGAATCGAACCTGGGACCAGCGGCTCAGAAGGCAGAGTGCTACCAACTGCGCCAACCGACCAGTCAGTGTGTTTCGCTCGCTGCCACTGTGACTGGCCGAGTGGCGTTAGCATAGACATCACTTTGACTTACACTTCACCCGGGTTTTGGTTGTGGACTCTATAAACACACTTTGTGTTTATTGAGTCCACAACCAAAACTTTTTTCTCATAGTTCCATTCCTTGGTCTAAGTCTACTAATTTCATATTCATATTCAGTCCAGTGCGAGGCCGACTCGATGCCAATAAGACAAAAATTCGTAGTCTGCTAAGTTCATAGCGGCCTGAATCTATGTTGAACCTATGCTCGGCCTATATCGGTTTTGTACAAAATTGACAAGTTGGATGCCAATAGACTACACTGAATCTAGAATTGGATCAAGAGTGATTCAATATGCACGAATTCAAAATAACGTACTACCAAAGCTGTCAAAATCGCCCATTGTGGTCGATCATATTGCCATATTGAATAGTAGACTTAGGCCCCAGATGGCCGTATTTCTGGTCGACTGGTGATATAATGGGTATGATGGGGTTAAATTTATTTCAATGCAAATTCGTTGGAATTTATCCGATAGCAAACTGACGACTGGCGCCTCTACGCCAGTGTTCAACGGTCTAGAGGTTTGAGGTGCTAATTGGCTGACCCATCCCAAAGAGAACGGTATCCATGCCTATTTGGACTTGTACTTTATGCGCCGTAAAGTACTGTCGCAGTTTGGCTAAAATACCTAAAACTTTTAACGACCACAACAAGCAGAGCAACTTAGATATCGATATTTTCACATCCAGCCTTTCATCGATCAAAGCCAAACTTAGCCAAACCTTCGTTGGTTCAACGCAGGTGAAAATGGGAAATGATTAAAATAAAAATGTGTTATTGTGTGCAAAAATTAAATTTTTCTAACTTTAGTGTAAATTTTGGATTGAGGATGTTAAAATATTTTGTGTGATTTTTGTTAAACAGATAATCTCTATCTGTGGAGACTTATTAATGACTCTTTTCATATTCAATACTGTATACCTAAGTTAAGCTATGCGTCGATAGTCTTCTTAATAATAAATAAATAAATAAAATATAAGTATATATATCAGTCATCAGGTTATCATAGTACAGGCTCTGCCTAGTTTGGGACCTGAAGACCTTGTGTGAATGTTAATAAATAATAATAAGAATAGGTATATCACGAAACAACAGGACACTTGATTTCCACTACGATTGGCAGAGAAGTGACATGCCTGAGTTTTTAGTAGTGTTAAAGTTGACCAAATGGCATCGCCGCATTCATTCGACTGGGTCATCTGCCTTTAGAGCCAAGTTCATCGATGACTACTTGGATAGACAGGTTCATCAAAAATGACTTGCATGTTTGGCTATGGGGTCTGTTTATATATTTGTTTTTGACGTGATAACGTTTTATAAATTGATGAATACCAGCAACACTCATGAAAAATAGTAACGTTCCGCGTAACGTTCCACCTGAGTTTTGTATTACATAAAATAATCAAAATCAAAGTCAAAGTTAGTCAAAGTCATAAATGATTATGACGTTATCACGTAAATCTATCGTAAACCGACTTTACAGACAACCAATTTTTTTGACGTGATAACGTTTTATAAATTGATGAATACCAGCAACACTCATGAAATATAACGTGAATAGTAACGTTCCGCGTAACGTTCCACCTGAGTTTTGTATTACATAAAATAATCAAAGTCAAAGTCAAAGTCGAAGTCGAAGTCAAAGTCAAAGTTAAAGTCATAAATGATTATGACGTTATCACGTAAATCTATCGTCCGTAAACCGACTTTACAGACAACCAATTTTTTTTTCAGGTTACTGGTTGTGGCAGTATGACCTACTCGGCTTTGTTCAGCTCAGAAAAAATCTCAAAATAGAAATATCGTCGCTGTACTCTGACCAGAGCCGTTTCGGGTCGCGAACCCAAGGCGACGAGACTATGATGCGAGTAATGAAATACGACTCGCCTACGAGGGTCAACTCGAAATACATAAGGGTGCGATGTTTATACCATATGCCATCAATTAGATAAGATAAGATAATTTATTTCAATAATGACATTACAAATTTAAATAACATTACAATATTTCCATATAGTAATAGCAAGGTAAGTTTGAAAACAATGGGCCCCAAACTTTTTTTTTTATCACACTCAGACCCCCGCACTAGGATTCCCTGTGTCGCGGTAGGCATGGACACACACAATCATAACACACAAACACCCAAGACCCGGGACAAACACCTATACTCATCGCACAAATGTTTGCCCCTGCCGGGATTCGAACCCAGGGTCCCGGAGACACAGAAGTCAAGTCACTGACACTGGCCACTGCGCCACGGCGACCGTCAAGGTCAACGTCAACTAGGCGTGGCCTGTATCTTGGGAGCCCGCAGTCGCATGTTGCCTAATACAGGTTCTCATATTCACGATTGCACAGCGTTTCTGTTACAATTTGCCATTAATATCCTAAAACACTAACATTTAAATGCATTTTGCTTCTAGTATCGCTAAGTTTATGAATAATTAATCTATCTTTAATACAATTTCGTGTGAGAAAATATTAAATGAGATATTGCGTGCTAAATCTTAGACAACGTCATCACTTAACATCAGGTGAGACAGTTGTCAAACGCAAACTTATAATAGTAAAAAAAAAAAAAAATTACAATTCATTAATTATTACAAAATAAAATTATAGAATAATTGAGATAAACTGAGTTTTAAAGTTACAGGTAATGCAATAAATGGTTATTTTATTACAATTACGGCAATGCAGAATAGAAATAATGTTTCTGATTATTATAACATTAAAATAGGTAAGTATATTAAAATGCAATTAGAATTCATAACAGTATCGAAGTCCAGTTTTGTTGAACCGCAATGCGCTGCGATAGTACTGCGTGTATTGTTCTCAATTTTTTTCACTATTATTGCCAATTTTGACATGCTTCCATTATGAATATTATTAATATAAAAGATATAAACATACAGCGCCAAAAATACCCACGAAAATTGGCCATAACCCTGAGCGCTTTTTTCATATCAGATCGACAAGTAGAGATACATTGGTTTTGATCCACGGACTTCGGCCTCGATGACTTATCTTACGAGTAATTCTTCAGACTAATTTTCTCTTTTATATTATCTTGACATTACCATATTGGACCTGTAATTGGCCTCCTGTTTTATATCAGTTTAACTATTATGTATAACGGCTGTTGGTCTTCCTTTAAATTAAATAAATAAATAAATATTTTATTTTAATAAAGCTTTTTTCTTAATAGGCGTGGCTGTTTAAAAGTAATTCTAATTTTTATTGACCATTAAGTACTTCTAACAACATTATAACAAATTATACAAAACAATATATTTCATTCTATTGTCATAAAATTTGGCTGGCCGGTTGGCGCAGTTGGTAGCACTCTGCCTTCTGAGCCGCTGGTCCCGGGTTCGATTCCCGGACAGGTCAAACATTTGTGTGTATGAACATGTATGTTTGACCTGTGTCTGTGTGTATATATTATATACCTATATAAGTATATATATCAGTCATCAGGTTACCATAATACAGGCTCTGCCTAGTTTGGGACCTGAAGACCTTGTGTGAATGTAAAAAAAATAATCAAATCTCCGCAATGCTTTTTCTGAATAATGTACATAGCAAATATCTTGTTTGTCATGCGAGTCTAAGAAACTTTAATTATTTAAAAACTTATAGAAATTATTTAATTACTGTAAAAACTTCTCAAGTATACTAACCATGTGTAAAAACAACAGCCTGCTTATTCATTTATCCACTCCATTTTTCAGGATGTGAACAGCTACTCCGAACAAGAATGGCAGCCACTGCCGTGGCAGAGCTTACCATCAGGCCTGCGCGCGAAACCATCACCAGAATCTCGGGCTACCTACATCGTGAAAGAAGTGCTTCAGCCATTGGGTATTACGTAAGTGTGTGGGGTCTGGCCAAGTATGTTTTGTTTGCAATATGTAAAATTCAAAATATGTTTCTACAATTATATGAAAAAAGAAATGTAAAATAGTAAGGAAGAAAACTGTAAAGAGTTCACAATAGACGTCGCTGGTGATGATAGCTGTGTTTTTGAGAGATCACTCATGTTATGTTTTATTACAGGGTGTAATGAAAATAGAAACATCTCTTTTCTGAAGTATTTTTATGATAACGTGATGAAAATGATACACTTGAGATTATATTATATATACTATGTGGGTAGGATGGCATTTTTAAGTCAAGGAAACTCAGCACGATCTTCAAAGAGCTTTGCGATTTCTTCCTTATTACATTTATTATTATTACATGATGGTTGATTTTATCTATAAATATAGTAAAAAATAAATATTGTATAGACAACTTGTGAACTGTTTCATGTCCAAATGCTGCACAGGTTAAAATAATTATAATGGTTGCCAGTTTTTTTGTAACAGATATTTTGTGCTATCTAGATGGAACTGAGACTACAGTTGACTTCGGTAAAGGATGAATTAACTGCCTATGTTTCGGGGTACTTTTGATCAAATCAAATATAGAATTTCATTTAAACTTCTTCTTCTTCAATTTATGGCTTTTAAACGCCATGTAGCGTTTCTCTGCCAGTGTCAAAGTATGGCCAGTATACGGTATATGAACAAATGCCCGATATAAGAAAAGAAGTATTATAATAAATGGTTTTGATTAAAAGCAAAAAGATTTAGTTATTGTATCTACAAACGAATATTATTACACTTAATAAAATTACACAAAATATAAACAAATGAAGTAAAAATTAAACAGAGTAGATATTTAAATAAACTGCTTGAAAAGTATCTGTTCTGTAACTGCGGTATTTGACACTGGCAGAGAAACGCTAAATTGAAGAAGAAGAACTGCGGTATTGTTTGGACTTGAAATGATAATATTTCACGTATTGGATCAAACCGAAATCAACCGTCAAAATATTTACATACAGTTGGTTTTTGCATCTAGAGGTGTAAAACAAATTGATGTTTTGAATTTTTCATATTGCGAATGTTATAAAGTAAGCGAGAAGTGAGGTTTTCCTACATTGGAAGTGACAAGCCACTGATATTTACACCACCTATAATAATTGCCAATATACTAGTCCTTGATAAACAATATTCACTGTCAAATTATACCTAAAAATGTGAATTGCTATAAAAAGTATTTTTTACCAATACTATGGCAATACAAGCTATCTCTGTCATATTTATTATCAATGTAAAAGAAAGAGATATGTGATTTATAAAAACTACATTGAATGTATATTTGCGCTGAAACACAAGTTCCTAAAGATTTGAAATCATATTTTATTCTCCATATAAAAGGTTTTTTTTAATGATAATTGTTATATATAACTGTTAAATGGCTGCTAGCTAAGGGTTGATTAACTATTTTTTTCTATTTGCAGCTTTCTCACTCGCACTTTTCGTCGATTTAATATAATAAATACATTGTATTTGGTTATGTAAATCTATACTGACTGTGCATTTCCAATTATGTAATACTAATTATGACTTATATATTATTGGTCATAATTAGGAACGTATGTTTTTGTTTTGGTGCGTTTTAAAAAACAAAGCCAATGATTTTTTGTTGCTCAAATGCTAATAAGTGCGAGTGAGAAAGTTTCGAAACTGGGAAGTGCTTTATTTTATCAATACACCACAATATTTTTTAATATTTTTGAGTTAATTAAAAGTACTGTTACATTGAGCTGAAAGTACGCGATTGGTTCATGAAATTGTAAAGGATTTGCATAACTTTATAACTTCTAAGTTTCGAATTTGTACCGCGTTCTTTCGGCTTATGTACCAGGATTAAATAATGACAATATTATCTACACTTTTTCTACACATGCTATCAAGTTTCCTATAGAACAAAGTAATATATGCAGCTAACGAGATTTTTGAGGTAGCAAAATAATTGCATAACGATATGACAGCAATATAACTTGCCATAGTTGCCATCTCAAGTTGGTAGATATATAACTTAATTTTATAGTAAATACTTGATTACCTATAACTCGTTCAAACATACAAAAATATGTGGGTAGTTTGAAAATACCGAAGCATTTCTTGAAAATATTCAATGCATTGGATGTGGCCTTTACCAACTATTTCACTGTAACTTTACGTCGTTATAATATTACATCAACTTTACGACAGTATATGTTAAATTACATATATAAACTACTTTGTACAAGCAAAGACATAGTATAATTATACATTTAAAATATCTAAACTGTATATGCATAAAATTGCTCAGCACAGATAAAATATCTATTTACTATTACCAAAAGTATTAAAATCGCCTTTTTCCAATTTATACAATTATATCAAAATTTTATTAATAACGATTTTACTGTAATACCGGCCATTAGGGGCCATCCGTAGATTGTGTCACACGTCAAGGGTAGACGAGGGGGTCAACGAAGGGTGAAATTACGTAAGGTAGGGTTAAACGGATCATAAACTTTGTGACAGCAAAAAACAAAATGTAAAGTATTAAGAATCCAAATTTCCTCTGTCCTGAAGACCACCAAAACATATACAGGACGCAACAGCGAGTACTGACTTAGTCTTATCTCTGTTAAAATATGTGACAGCACACGAGCTGGGTAAAACCCGAATGTCACAAATGTGACGAAATGTGACACAGACGGGGAGGTATCTAATAATAATGAAATTCGAGTATTTTTGGATGGCCCTTATATGCGGAATGTGTGGATATGCTAATTTGACGCGTTATGTCAGATCTTGAAGTTTAATGTTCATTGACTAATTAGAAAAAGAATGAGATAAGAATGTGACAAAAAAATATGACTATTATATTCTGACGCTAAAACGCGTTAGTCATTTAATGCTGCAGTCTTGTTTTTCAGGCAGGAACTAGTTTTACGCCTGAAGCAAGCGCTCAGCAATTGGACGTGCTTAAAAAAATCTAGGACTCCCTGTTGACAGCACTTGCCTTGCCAGCCTTATAAACGCCGAAAAATTAGACTAAATTTTTTGATCTTGTTGCAACTTCAAAAGTCGCATAAACAGAGATATACAAAAATTGCAAAGCCATTGTTAATTTCATACCACGCTTTGGCAAAAGGCAACTTTACAACGGTAAACATAAAAAATAAATACAACTTATAGATACGAGCTTTTTTTGACGCTGGTAAGCAAACCGAGGCCTAAAGTTGTGTCAACTAAAAATTCTAGGCAGCGGCTAAAAAAGAATTGTAATGGCGTAAAATGAAAAAAAAAAAAAAAATTATGGCATAAAAATATATGTACATTAAATAACATGAAAATAGTATCAAGATGTTACATGACGTAACATTCATCAAAATAATATCAAGATGTTACAGTCGCACTATTACGACGTAACATTCATCAAAATAATATCAAGATGTTACAGTTGCACTATTATGACGTAACAGTGTTGTCAACATAACACAGACTAATGAGAATCGTATTCTGCATACGTACTCGTAAGCCTAGTATAGTAGAATCTCCAAAACGGGGTTGCAAGTTAAAAATTTGACGCGACGGTATCATTTGTAGTGTTGATATTCTGTAGTAGGTTAGTACATTTTAAAACTGAGGTTTGTGACGTTTGTAATCATTTGTTTAGGTGACACTGAACGGCCAAGTTGGATCTTATAAACCCAATGTAATATTGTTATTTTCAATGTAAATGTGTCAGTTTTGAGAAGAGATTTAACTTATATTTACGTTCGATAGATGCTCAATAATAGCAAACATGACAAATATTATAATAACCTCAAAAAGGTCTACCTTTATACCTAAAGTATTTGTTTTTCTGGAATTGACTGGTCTAAGTATGTATAACATGGAAAAAAATATAGACATGCTATCTGGGTTCTTCAGAAATTGCCTGATGCGAAATCAAAACAGATCTCCAATCAATTGTAAATATCGATACTGAATCCATTTGGCGTATTTAAATGGGAAATTTAGTAGGCATGGCGGGCAGCAGGTTACATAGGGGTTATCTATTCAAAGCGTATTGAACCATATGAAAAATAACCTTTTTAGTAAATGGACTAAAGAGGTTTAAGTGACTCCCTTCAACTAACAACGTTTGTTTCAATAATACATAGTTTTTGAAACAAAACTTATATTCTCTTATGTTTTGACACATTTATATTGAATTTACAATAAATTATATCGTTGTTATGGGTTCAATTTAATCCGTTGATTAGATAAGTTAACATTGTGTGTATTTTAATCCAATAATTATCAAATCTGGTAAAACAGTGGTTAAACACAAGGCCTATGTTAAAAAAAGTATTTAATTTTTTTTAAAAAAGAACCCGCGCACTATTTTGACAAAACCAACGCGGGCTCCAAAATATAAATACATGAAATAATAATGCTTCGAAGTATTCCTTATAATTAAGTTCCTTCTAAAAATTAAAATCAAATCAAATCAATTTTAATATATTAATATATGCACGATTATAAAATTCGTTTTAAATGTTTAATATCACCTGCATGTATATAGCTATGTCCTTCTAGGTAAGTATTAAATCTCAGTGTCTACCTGAAAATCAATGTATAAAAGAAAACGGGAGAAATTCTTACAAAACCAGACGTATAATAAAGCTTTTTATACAATAAAAATCTACTTAAAAACCCACCTTCTCTGTTAACGATATTGTAAAAAGATTTTAATCTTGTGGCGTGTTTACATGTTCTTAGTAACTGGAAAGAGATCCTAGAACTATTATCGCATTATGTATGTTCAATTGCGTTGGTTAAAATAACTATCTCGTGTTTGTAAGAAGTTGCGATGTCTATTGTAGTGTTTGCGTTAGCGTTGATTATATTTAATCATATTAACTAAATTATTACCTATATATTTAATTAAAGAGTATCTTTTATTGAAAAAGAACCCAATTATGTGAAGTGTTTTAAATTGAAATTGCGATCAAATTAGAAAAATACACTTATATTAAAGGAAAATATATATATGGATGTTAAAGCGGTAATCGTATATGCAGCATGTCCATGTGCTATAGAGATATGCCAAATAGTTGTTTATAGTACGTACTCACATTAATCAGTTCATCAAGCGGAAGACCTAACAGTCTTTTTTACATTATGTTGCCTATTTATGCAACCACGAACGAAGATAGTTAATTTCTCGGTAAGTCTTGATATAATCGGCATCCGGAATATTCCATTTATTATATATAGATTATATCCATGGCACATTACATAATGTACAACCGTCCATTGTTGAATATTAATAACCCACTGGATCCAATCACTAGTTCAATGAAAACGCGCCACTGTTGCTTTAAAAGGTTTTCTTTAGTGAATAGAACTATATCGTAGGGAACGTTGAGAAAGGCCAAATGATATGTTTTATGGCAACATCTCTCAAAAATCGCGAATTTAATATCATGTAGTTTGTAATATGCAATGTTTACTATATATAAACGAAGGTGTTACTATATTGGAATGTGTTAACCAGATTTGTTAACCAGAGTTATTAATCAGTCATCTTTATGTAAATCTACGTATTTTTCGTCTCTTACATCCTACCGACACACCGGTGATATGCTAGAACACGTTAAAACATGTGTGTCTATGATTCTAATGTAACACCCTATTGAGGTTTTGCACGACCTGTAAATTAAACGCTTGATTTAATTAGCACTCAGAAACCCAAATTCCAATCGCCATACTTCTAAGGTCTTCAGAGGCCCGAGCGTGCAACTATGTGGCTATGTGTGTGGCTTGACACGCGAACGAGTCGCCAATGCTGTGATGTTTATTAAAATAATATTTTGGTCCAGTGCCATTTATTTTTGTTATATTAGTTTTATTCATTCGATCCATCAAATATAAAAAAAAAACATAGGTGCACTTTAAATTTAGAGGTTATTTTCTAAGAAGGCTATAAAAATATAGACTTTCTATAGATCAGAATAGAAGAAAAGGATTGATTCGGTACATAAACCTGTGCCTTGATATCAAACTTGTGTACTTTATTACATAACATTAATTATATTTTGTGAAATAAATGATAAAGAGAATTGAAATATCTGTATGTTGTAACTGGTTTATTTCTACTGCACAAATTTATATAATCATACTCATCTAAGCACCAATGTAATTAATAATTGATTGCATCAAATTTTTACCGCGCACTGGGCCCTTAAACAAACTCTGCATTTAGTATTAACAGTGGTGCAGATAATGTAATTTTTTTATTTATATTTCTACAATTACTGTATCAAATCATCATTACCATATATGTTATTTAAAACTGCGACCACAACAACCCGTTGAAAAAAATCTTAATTGACCAAAAACATATCCACGGGCTAACTGTGAGACATAGTACATAAAAGATCTGATTAAGAATCCGTTGCTTATTGAAATAGTATTACGTGAAAGAACTGTGATTCGCGGACAATAAAATTGTCGAAATAATTATTTATAGTGGTCACATTACAATTTAGTAGCACCTTTGTTGACATACACCAAAAGTAAAACTAATCCCAAGACATGATTCTCACAAAGTACGTTGAACTGTAAGTACACATGTCATGTCTTTTAGCACAAAGACTGAATTATTTGAATATGCATACCAAAAAAGCTGTTGATAAATATAAACAAATAAACTTAACAATCCCATGTTTTTAAAAGCTTTTTACAATTCAAAGGTATGTACGTAGAAAAAATATTACTTTTGGTGTACGGTAAAAATAATATCAGAAAACTTGACCATCTATCTAGTCATGAGACCAGAATTGTAAATATGATAAGGGGAATACCAAAAACGGTCTCAACATCACATCTTTAACATTGCACGAAAATGATAGGCCAAGACCCCGCTGCATGATTTCTTCACCCACGAAAGTTTTAAATGGAGATGCACACGCGAAGCTTTATCAAATGGCGTTAAAACTGACATTAGTCTGACTTTTTGTTTACTATATTTTTAAGGGCTATTATTATAGTTTTCATTGTGTTTGCAAATTGTTTATGAACTGAAACATGAACACAAGTAAGATATATAAATGTTAGTAACAATAAGAGTGGGTCCTCTCTATAGGAGTTTAGTTATAAACCTGCGAGAGCTTTATTTAATGTCATATGAACAAACGAGTTGTTATGCGCATCATTTAATGATGCTCGCGATTTTCTAATGATTATAAGTAAGTTTATCATGTCTATGGTCGTGAAATATCTTGAAGAAAGCTATTGTAAACAATCTGTTGAGTATACTGGCTAGTTCTGTAATAGATGACAGTGCTAGATTATTGCAAACCATCAATCCGCCCAAAACGCCACGTTTTCAAGAGCTTAGGGGATAGAATAAAAGAGAGATAATTATTGCGTCTTCCTTATAAATATGTATAAAATTTGAACAAAATACGGCTCGTTGCATGTATTGCTTCCGATTGGTCGACATCTTCAGTGATCAGTGGCCTGACCACTGAAGACGTCGACCGCAGTGATCGACGAAACGTCTGGAACACAAGTTTCACATAGACCACGGCCAAACAGCCCGGAAGCAATACATACAACATGCAACGCCGGCCGTGAAAGCCTTAGAGTTTACAAAATACGGCTCGTCCAAACTGTCAAGTTATAATATACCTAAAAAAACTAACGACAGTAACACAACCATATAAGAAGAAGAATTCGCTGTCCTGGGACAAGCTGTCCGTGTCGATCTCCTTTCATATCAGATCATATTATTATCAATAGTATGGTTTGCCCATTATAATGTCTGAGAATAACATATCGAGTTCATTCAAATACATTTAATGAAATTTTCAACGAAATTCCTTCGACTTTTGCTGAAAATCTTTGGGCTATGTGTACATTACATACGCAAACAAATGTATTGATCGTCATTATTATGAATTGTTTCTTATCATTGTTTTACATGGGAAGAAATCTCGCGGCGGGATCTTGGGTAATAATAAAAGTATTACAAATACATAACGTATGTCAACTGATAGCTTTAAGAAAAGATCGCGATACTGTATATAATACAGTAGTTTTTTTTAAAAGTGCCACTCTGTGAACCGAGAAAACGAATATTTGAAGTTTAGGCAATAATTTTTGCAGCTATATGATAGCTTTAAACACAAGCGCTGCATTGTTTCACGAAATATAAGTTTATTTTCACTTTTTTTTGTGTAATCTGTACATAATTAAAATAATAAAACAAACGCTAAATATCAAACCAATATTTAGAAAATATAATAGGGAAGTTTGCAGTTGTTGTATATATCTACGTAATATACCAAATATGAAACAAAAATATAGACAGAGTTACTGAATATTTTATAAAGAGAAGTAACGCCGATTCGATGAACGAATATCGATAAAAGGATTATAAAACGAAGCTTACCAAAAATCTTAAAATTCGTCGATGATAGTGATTTGATTTGTGTAACGTCTAAACACATCGATGAACAAGATTAATCGAATAAAACTCTTAGAATCAATTTCATAATTCAGTTGACAGAAGCTGTCTATGTAGTTAAAAACGAGTTATGATAATCGATTCAAAAACAAAATTTCTGCTCTCGAATTTCTAAAATTTTTCAATAACACTAAAAGCTATATAATCGAAATAAATTATTGAAATACCCAAATAGCACTAAAGAATAATAATAAACTATGCAAATCATCAGTGTCTCGAAGCAATTGAAAAAAATGTATTTCTATATAATTATAGCATAGCTTAATTATAGCTTAATCAATTATAATATAAACATAATCGTGCACTATGACAATGTTAAATAAAAAAAACTCTGTATGTATGTGATCTGTCGAATTTGATTATTTTCGTTGTATTCTCGCGAAAACCTCTGAATAAGATTTCACTGGAAATCGCAAACAAGCTGCGAGCATAAAATAATTAAAAACATTTTATAATAGTTCGCAAGACAAAGTAGTCCGTCCCAGAGACAAACTTAATTGCGTTTCGAATGACCAACCTTGTAAACGCATGCGTAGCAAAATTTAAAAAAAACCGCTTGTTATCGTTACCCAAAATACTATTCAGTTATGAAACAATGCTCTTGATCTATAAAAATAATTATAGCCTAAAAATTTATTTACTCTAAAGGTTATTCATCACTTTTATTTATTATTACCCGGCTTTACAATATAATAGAATAATTAATTTTCATAAAACGTTGGCACATATAATATCTAAAATACAGAGCCTACAACATTTTGCTGGAAACCAGCCTGAAAATATTAAGTAATTGTAATACTGTAACATTTCATTATAACAATATCATTTGAAAAACAGGTCATTCAAGCAGACGATTATAAATGTATCATTAAAATTAGTCATAATTATAAATATATCTGTTTACTATAATAATTTTATAGTGTAAAATAATTTCATTAGTCATTTAGTCATCATTTCTCGACCTGTTCATGCCGCGGAAATTTCGATTACTGTGAGTAAAGCCGAGTAATAATATGTCCATATAAATAACGCGTAATTATATAACATGTCGCACAGATGCATAAACTTGGAGTGTTATCGAATCTCAAAATATACTTTACTTTATACAAAATGAGCTTGTTCCAATAACAAAAAAAGTGAGGACTGTCGAAATGCAAATTTTGTAAGAAAAATATCTCAAATATGTCACGCACAAACAATGTGATCTGTAAAGTGAATCAAATACAAAATTCACGCAGCATGCCTTTAAAAATAGTCTACTAATACATAGAACAAGAAACAAAATCATTAAAAAATATTTTTCAATATATAGTTATATTTAGGCCAAAATAGGGTCATTAAGAAGGGATTGCGAAACAAGCGATGGTGGTAAACATCAGATGACATACAATGGCTAAGATAAAGAGACTTTAACGCCGACGGCTTGAGAGCGATTTTTACCAAGCACTATCTTATCTGTGCCGCTTATATTATTATACTCCCAAATAGCTCCGTTGCTTTGAAAATTTAAATATTTAACAAACCCAGCTTAACAAAATAATCTTAAATGGGTTTTGTTAGTCTGAAGATTCAGAATTAAAGCTTTCTCTTTTATCTCGTGCTCTATCCATACAGGTTAAAATTTAGACTACACTCTGCATGGTACCAGAAATAGAACAGACCCCAATGTAATATTAAGGATGTCATGAACATATTAAGCATGACTTATATGAGTAATAATAATAATAATTAAATATTCAGTCGTATGGCGGCACCAGGTCCCCTTTGAGACAGGCAAAGTAAATAATTTCAATGTTGGCACAGACGTTGTCAATAAGCCGATAAAGCCATCATTTTGGTGAACATATAAACTGCACTTAGTCTCTGAATCGTAAGCCTATCAATTAAGAAATAGCTTGACATATTGACCCTTTAAAACTACCTCAAACAAATCAAAACTATCGAGTTATCCTTCGTCGCTTGCGTCGCATACCCGCACTTATAGTTAATTGTTGCTTCAACTAGTATTTAGAACTAAGTACTCTTTTTAATATAGTTACTCAATAAAAAAATATATATCGAACGTTTTAAATGATTTCCTTCAAATATTTTTTATGAAATTTTACGAGAGTTCGAGTGAAAGAACATTATATTTTGTAAGGCAACGAAGAGACTTACCAACATACATTCCCTGAGACTGAGAATGAATAGAAGAGGCTAAGAACCAACAACAAATTATTAAATAAGAACTGTAAACTAGACAACTATGAGAATGTACGCAGCTGGCGAGAACAAAAGTCCTTATAATTCATACAGATGGCACTGTATGTATCTAACCCGCAACAAAATCGAAGCATGCTTATTGATTATTGATACTTTATAAACATGCATGCTTTGCTATCACAAAAAAGTCAAATCATGTTTATTTATACTATATAAGCAAACATGCATTGACTTTGTAATCGCAACAAAGTCAACGCATGCTTATTGATACTATAAAATCATGCATTGACTTTTCTGCGACAACAAAGTCAATGCATGATTTTATAGTATCAATAAGCATGCGTTGACTTTGTTGCGATTACAAAGTCAATGCATGTTTGTTTACATAGTATAAATAAACATGATTTGACTTTGTTGTCGCAGCAAAGTCAACGCATGCTTAAGAGACATGCACTGACATTGTTAACGCAACAAAGTGAAGCATACGTATTGATACTTGTATAAAAACATGCATTGATTTTGTTCCGACGTATTTTACATACAGCGCCATCTGTTTTAATATAATGTGTTGTTTATCGCCTGCTGATTTGTATAAATGTGATAATAACAAAATGACATCGTATTTTACAAGTTGAAATAATTCAACATCATACCTGCCTCTTAGATAAAATATTATCAATATATTATTGTTTATAACTCTGTCCTACAAATTGCCAACGAAGATTCTCCTTTGATGTATATGACAAATGTTGATAAAACTTTTTAAATAAAATGTAAATAGTGACGTGATTTTAAGTTATGACCAAAAATAAAGTAGGTCAGAGTTTAATGGAAATTTGTATATACCAACCACCAAGACTCGAAAGGCTGTGAAACAACTAAAATTCGGTTCGGCAAACATGAATGAAGGTTTCGTAATAATCATGAACATATAGTAAATATCTATTATAGTAATCAAATATGCATGGAAATGATTACAAAGAAAGCTACCATTTGAATCTCATTTTAATGTTATATCGAGACTTGTTAATGAAATTAACTTTAAGGACTCGTTAATAAAATATCAACTTATGCATATCTACCTCGAGCAACTTTGTAATCTGGTCCATAATTATTTACACGTGCTTGTAATTTTTAAATTAATTTTATATACTTTACATTCTCATTTACAATTTTATTACTAAAATATTATATATATATAATCTAACTTAAAATAAAAACCTTAAACATTTAATAAAAACTAAATTAAATCTAAAACGGGCCCCTGCGGCATTGTACCCAAGATGCTGGCAGCGTTTCCTCTTTGTATTGCTAGGCTAATACGTTGAGCGAGGAAGCTGCCAGCTCTTCGGTCTCCTGAGACGTCAACCATTAACCATTAACCATTACCTTTACATTTAAATACAATTTGAAATCGTTCACTAAAGTTACGAGACCATATGAGTTTGAACCCTGTTATGTAAGTTTTGGGTGGGGTTATCCACTGTTACTTGCTTTCAATCCATAAAACTATGCACATCTAAGCATAATATTGTTCTCAATTTGCATTAATTGGGGGAATCAAAATCCGAAAATTGCTCAAAACTTGTACGCAATAATAATTCTTCAGTTGAAAATTGCTAGCGCGTATAAATAATATATGTCATATTTTTGCCAAACCGAATTGCCTACTTAGACCAAAATTGTTGTACTTATCCATCAAAATATAGTGATAATGAGGGAATGTCGGATCGTTAGAGGATCAAAGAGCGTGATATAACAACTGTTCTGCGAAGCGGTTCACTCACAAACCTTTGTTATAAAAACTCTATAAGATGTGTTAACACTTTTGTATTCGACACTCTGTGGTAAGAAAGTCAAGTTCTGGGAACGGTTCGTCGTAATCTCTCGTCTCGCACTGAGTGCAAGAAACAATTATTTGAACCATGTTTCCACAGATTTAAATAAAAATTATTCTCATAGGCGTGGTATGAAATCGCATTGTTTCACTGTGCTCACAGTATAGATAGTATGGACATTTCTTACTAGCTCATGTACTATCTCATGTGCAGTCTTTTTCACCACACTAGTCAATCGTTAGTTTTACTCATCGATTTCTCACGGGAAAATTCTATTTTTATTAAATCAGTATTCGACAAAGCTAATGTCAACTCGCCGACCCATCATAAGCGGAGTGCACTTGAAAGAAGCGTGTGAAAGAATCCTTCCCGCCGGCGCCGCGCGCCTTGCAAGTTCGTCGCTAGTTAGTGCTAGTGTGGTGAAAATTGATGTGTTTCACTCAGCATGGGTGAAGTTTATTAACGTTTCGTGTTTCGAAACCTTCGCCACGCTGAGAGTTCTTCTATTGAATCACTTGCTTCGCTCGCGGTTCAATCTTAGAACCCTTCGCTTAGTCAGGTTTCATGCATGCACCAAAAATCAACTTCACCCACATGTAAAACAAATAACTATTGTTATTTGATATATCCCAGTATAAACGTCCTTACAAGTGCTTTTAGAGCGTCTCGTCGTGTAGCTTCTGAAAGAATAAAATAAGATTTCTGTTTTATATATCAAACGCTTACAATATTAATACTTATATTTGCGTATACACGCAATAAACGGGACGCCACTTATATATTTCGCTTATCACTTTGCCAAATATATAGCACCTGTTTTTTTCTATGCAATTTTATTACTGGTACTTTTAATCAAAAGTTCAAAGTCATTGCAATGACACGTATAACTATTGGTTATCTGTAGGGACGTATATTAAGTTCTCGTTGATAGTAATAGAAATCCACAAGTGTTAACATTTTTATAAAGTTGATATCTGTTTTTAATTTCTTTTAACCTGTTATACCGTGTGAGTGAACCTGAATATTTTTTAAGAAAATGTTTTTGATAGTTTATATTGTTTTTAATAAGATCTGATTGTTTTGTGACGTTATTCCTTTGAAATTGTTGTGTCGAATATTGTATGTATTAATGTTTTTTTAATTATACCTATTATTGTTTAAGTAAATGCAATTAGCTTTTGCATGATTCTTAATATTTTCTAGTGTTACTTATGTGTGACGATGTAATCTAAATACATGTACAACCCTTTGCCTTTGACTGCTTTTATTGTAAAAGTTGTTTGGAAAATATATATAGCGATTTATAATGTTATAATATCAGAAATATATTGATGCATATTTGGTACTTTTACAACACGAACATAAATATTATAATTAACAAAATAGTTAAATGTTGAAGCTTCACAATTTGTGTAAAATGATACAGTAAGTTTGGCAGAAAAGAGAAATATAATGCGACGGCCGATATTTAAAAATGACAGCATTAGCATATCTGGCTAATCGCGCTTAAGATATTTTTTTATTTGTTGTCAACATGTAGAAGACATTAATATTATAAACTATTTTATTGCCAAGGTTTAACAAACGATAACAATATAAAAAGTTTGGTATACTTTTTATATCGTTATCGATTGTGAAACCTCATAAATAGGAAAAAAACCAATAAGGCTTAAATCAATGGTCTTTTTGTATCATTCGTTCAATTAAATAATTTCACAGAACCACAGATAATAATTCAATCGTCTTTATACACGCATGGTAATTTTGAGCCAACTCGTACCCCTGACTAGTTTAAAGTACTGTTTACAGTAATGGTGATTTTTGGTTATTTTGCTATTACAAATTAATGACAGATAATAAATACCATTTTAAATAAATGCCTTAATTTTTTTCTCTGATCTGCTCTTACTGTTTGTATTGTTATGTTTTATACGATTTGCGAATTTACCTTGTTTATGCTAACTCTGTCAAATATGTATCAAAATGTTATTTCAATTACATTTGACGTGAATCCAAATGAATATTTCGAATTTAATCCTGTACTTATAGTATTATTTTATCATGCCGTTAAGTATTTTACGTATTATTCCCGGATTAAAAAAATCAATTATGTACCTATGTGTATTTTACGATTAAATAATATTCTTATGTGTAGCAAATGTGCGTTTTTATTTCGTTTTACCTTCGCCTTTCACGGCTAGATGGCACGACTTGTTACTGTAGTACCTTCGATTCCTTTCTGCAGCAAGACTGCGTCCTCGTTTTCTGTAGTCTTATATTACATCAAGACTAGACTCTTGACTGGATATATGAAAACTGATCAAGCATCAGCTGGAAGTTCGTGTCGGCGGCAGCTGGTGGATGCCGACGCGTGCCCCCGTACACCCGCCTTCACTTAACGAGGCGCACGCGTACAACAGTTTTATATAAAATTTATACCAAAAAATGGAACCGACTTCAACACTCAAAAGTGTGAAATAACTTGTTGAAGTCGGTACCGTGATTGTTCACAAAAGTAACTATCATCACAATATTGTGCTCATGGTACCGACTTCGACAAGTTATTCCACAGTTTTGAGTGTTGAAGTCGGTTCCATTTTGTTGTAAAAAATATTTTTTGACCCTTTTCGTAGGTGTAGGTATGTTCACCGATGTCTTCACCCGCTACTATAATATCGTCTAGGTATAAGCACGCGTCTTTCAGTTTTTGGAGTGTAACTCAAAAACTAAACATGTTTGTTACCGCAATAACTTTCGACTGGTGAACCTATTTTGATCGTTTTTTTTATTTGAAAGCGGGTGCTTCTCGTGTGGTCTCATTTAAATTACATTAAAATCGATCAAGCGGTTTTTGAGTTACACCAATAACTGAAAAGTGCTACGCGTATTTTGATGATATTATTGTCGCGGTTGAAGACATCGACATCCCGTGAGTAGCACAGGTCACTGAAAAGGGTGAAAAAAATTTTTTTTACAAAAAATGCAACCGACTTCAACACTCAAAAGTGTGAAATAACTTGTTGAAGTCGGTACCATGATGACCATCAAGTGTGATATTGGTCAAACGCTAGATCTGTACAGTATAAAAAAAATGTTTGTAGTACGAGACACGGCTTAAGAAATACTCCTCTGTTAAATGATTTTGACATAAACTATATTAAGTTAGATTCATAAACAGGTAGCATAGGTATGAGTTGCCTAGCTGAATTCCTTGTCCATACTTACAGTTAAATAAAATTAACAAACAGTTAAACAGCTTTGTTTGACTTTTTTTTTTTACAAGTTTTTATTTATTTTTTACACTCAAACCCCCGCACTAGGATCCCCTGTGCCGCGGGAGGCATGGGCACACAATCATAACACAAAAGTTTGCCCCTGCCGGGATTCTAACCCAGGGGCCCGGAGACACAGAAGTCATGTCACTGACCACTGAGCCACGGCGACCGTCGTAGTTTATTATAATAAAATAAAATAAATAGCTTTGACTAATTTACTCGACTGATTTTAATAAAATTGACCACACGGGAAGCACCAGCTTTCAAATAAAAAAGAACGATCAAAATCGGTTCACCCAGTCGAAAGTTACGCGGTAACAAAAAACATACGAGTCGATTGAGAACCTCCTCCTTTTTTGAAGCCGGTTAAAAAGAAGATTTCTTTTCCTATCAAACAAAATTTTGATCTTTGCCAAAGTTTTAAGATGAGCCATAAAAAATCAGTAGTATCAGGTTGGATTTATATATACCTAAGTATGTAGATAGATATCTGTTCGAATCGTTAATTTCTTAGTCTCGAATTGATTTAATTTTGGGTCGTATAGATTAATAAAAGCCTCAGTTACTGAATAATTATCATCGTATTTTGTAAGTGTTCTAAAATGTAACGTGCAGAGATGTGACTTATCTTATATAAAAGTATCTGAAATACAAGTTACAAGATACAAAATACGTATTTACATCTTGTATTTGGAATACTTTGTATTTTTTTTATTTTGTATCTTATATTTAGATACATGTTCCTGGTATCTTAGTATTTTCAAGATACTTTGTTCCCCAAGATACTTTTACTAAAATAAATTTCAGTTTTTCTCTCCGAACGCAGCGCGTTGTTTAAATATTTTGTCGATATTGCCGGAAACCAAATGACAGTTGGCGACACTATCTTTCTACAAATGTCACCGCCTAAGATGTCACTCCTGATGTCGTCAGTTGTAACTCATTCCGTAATATTTTCATATGCACGTGTTGTACGGTGTTTTAAATAATAAATAACAATAACAATATCGCCTTTGTGAGATTCGGAATCGCGAACATGGAAACGTAAAGTAACGTTCAATTTTAATACATACCTTCCTATATTATCGAAAATTGTTTTCTCGAATAAATAAACTTGACAGTTCAATTAAATGTTGTTTTCTTACAAAAGTATTTTATCCATAAAACGTATTTGAAAGATACGTATTTTGTATCTAGTATTTTAATTACCTTTTTAGAAAATTATTTGTATCTGGTATCTGGTTACTTTGTATAGGGTATCTTATACATCACTGTATGTATGTAAATATCCTTAATTTGCACTGTTCTCAGGTGCTTTACGAACACAATGCACCTCGTACTAGCTAAGTGCGTCCGCTATTCACCAAAGCTCAAGTGGGTCACAGAGAGAAGATTGATGTATTCCTGCAGTACAAGGTTTACACATTCGTCACTACCAATGTACACGTATCCTATCTCTTTCGAATTTCCCGAGTCGAAAAGAGACAGAGAATGCATTGTTTATCGTGAGAAAGACGTTAGTCATAGTACTGTAGGACGATTTGGAGGAATTGCCTTCAAGCCGTATTTGGTGAAAAACCTTGAAAATGCTTTTAAATGCTGGAATGACGTTGAAAACTTTAATTTGTTTAAATAGTTTTTTTTTGTATGCTGTTTCGATCTAGCGTTTGACCACTATCTCACTTGATAGTCAGTGACGATGTGATCGAAGATGTTATCACGTCAGACCTAGAATTCTCACTGGCTCTCGAGGACTGAGAAGAGGCCTGAATACACTATGTGTTTAGTGACAGTTTTTCGAACTTGAGCTTGCTTGCCAGGCGGGTATTCGAAAGTACCCTACCACCATGCTGGGAATTTGATAACGGTGTTACCTTCACCGGAAGCTCAAGCTATTGTTGGGAATCAAACCAGTGTCCGTCAGTTTGACAGGCGACGCTCCCCCCGCTGACCTATCATCGCTTCAAAACTTATATACCTAACATTGCAAATAAAGGCTATCATTATCTGAATTAACTAGTTTTCACCCTGCGGTTCTTAATTCTGTTCTCGCGTAATCCTTCCATTGCGGGAATAATACCGAACACCTCTATTACACATTGTGTTAAATTATTTCAGTTATAAAACCAAAACGAATTAGGGATCTCTACGAAATCCCAATTTGTTAAAATAAAACATAGGTTTGTTGTCAATATTGTATAGTTGTATACTAAAGTTGCTTACTACACCTGATGCAAGGCTTTGCTCAATTGTATATGTTGTTATAAAAAGTTTCACACAAAATGTATACCCTCACCATAAAAGTAGCTTATGACCGTCTTCACGGATCCATCTATATCTGTATCAAAGATTACTAAAATTGGATAAAACTTAACTAAATTCACTGTACGCTGCGCCCCGCGGTTTCACACGCGTAAACTACGGTTTTCCACTACTTTAATCACAAACTATATACCACTTCAGTTATCCCACGGGAACAGTACATTTTCAGCATAAAAGTAGTGTATGTGCTATTTAAGACTACTACAATCCATTTCTGTGCCTCATTTTTAACCGCCTTAAAAAACATAATTAAAAAAAATAAATGCAACCGACTTCAACACACAAAAGTAACTATCATCACAATATTGTGCTCATGGTACCGACTTCGACAAGTTATTTCACACTTTTGAGTGCTGAAGTCGGTTGCATTTTTTGTTAAAAAAATATTTTTTTCACCCTTTTCAGTGACCTGTGCTACTCGCGAGATGTCGATGTCTTCAACCGCGACAGTAATATCATCAAGATACGCGTAGCACTTTTCAGTTATTGGAGTATAACTCAAAAACCGCTTGTCCGATTTTGATGAAAGCTGAATGGGACCACCACGGAAGTATACTCTATCTAACAAAAAAGAATCATCAAAATCGGTTCATAAACGACGAAGTTATCCGCGAACACACATAAAAAAAAAACATATATACGGTCGAATTGAGTAACCTCCTTTTTGAAGTCGTTTAAGAAGTCGGTTAAAAAGGAGTTGGTTCTCAATTCGACCCGTATGTTTTTGTTAAATTTTATGTTTGTTACCTTACAACTTTCGACTGGGTGAATAAATTTTGATGATTCTTTTTTTTATTTGAAAGCTGGTCCTTTCCGCGTGGTCTCTTCATTAAAATTGGACAAGCAGTTTTGTAAACTCCATTAACTGAAAAGCTACTCATACCTCGACGACATTATAGTTGCGGGTGAAGACATCGGTAAAAATACACAAGGACAATTGATTCCGTGAGTAGCAAAGGTCACTGAAAAGGATGAAAAAAAAATTTACCAAAAAATGGAATCAACTTCAACACTCAAAAGTGTGAAATAACTTGTCGAATTCGGGACTATGAGCACAATATTTGTATAATAGTTACTTTTGCACTATAATGGTACCGACTTCAACGATTTATTTCACACTTTTGAGGGTTTATGTCAGTTCCATTTTTTGTTAAAAAAAAATTATCGTTCAGTTGTTCTGGCGTGAAAGGGTACCTACGTAACAAATATCTATGTATTCACCTAAATAATATTGACCTTAACAAACTTTGGTTAATACATACGTTAAACGTTTACTTATAATATAATCAAAGAAAGTGTGGGATTCACTTCGGAAGGTCTTCTTAGTTCTAGCCGATCAACTAACTAGTATACCTATTTAATTAATATAACATATAATTAATAATATTATATAATTTTGTAACCTTGAAGGGAGCAGACACCCACGATACAAGAACTTTTCTTAGTGTGGGTTCTGTATGTCATTTCTTAGAGTATACAAGTAATTTAAGTAAACACGAACATTATTTCTTGTGTATGTTTCTAAAGCGATCCTTGTAATATTTTGAATCAATAAACTTTTGTATTTGTATTTTGTATTTATAAATATAATAACGAACTGATAACTGTAACTATCCGATGACACATCGTCCGAAAACATTAAATAGGTAGAGCCTGAAAATAATGAGGGCGACGTGACGAACCTGGGATTCGTTCACCAACACAAACCTCCAACTCTGAGAATTGATCGAGATCTTCAGAAGGCTTCTATATCAATATTTAAGTTTGACAAGAAAAATGGATTATGTTATATTTACTATTGCACATATCAATTTAGACAGCCGACCAGGATTTCGTCAATTTTAGACGTAGACATAAAACAAAAATATGCACATTATATATTTAAAAAAATGACATAACATAAAAAAGAAAGTTTTTTTCTAAAAACATGATTACACTCAGACCCCCGCACTAGAATTCCCTGTGTCGCGGGAGGCATGGACACACACAATCACAACACACAAATAACCAAGACCCGGGACAAACATCTATACTCACCGCACAAATGATTGCCCCAGGCGGGATTCGAATCCAGGGTCACTGAGACACAGGAAACATGTCACTGACACTGACCACGGCGACCGTCGATTTCGGATTGTCGAGCAGATTTTGGTCTGATAGTCTAGCAAACGGGAATGATTTGTACATGATAATGTTATTGATCATGTTTGTATTGGGAAGAGCAAAATTAAATAATGGCGGAGCAAAATATGGCTTGGTCGATTCGATTGCGTTGACGAACGCAGCCCTGTGTGCACAAGTGTTCCGTACACAGAAGAACCGATAAATATTAAACAGATGACTCACTCACGTCACCTCACTTGTATAGCTGAGTTATTCAGGTCTCCAACTAATAACCTAGCTATGCATGTAGTTATTAGTATTTGTGTTATATGCACGCTGTTGGAGTCTTCACATCAATAACAATTATTGTAAATGACTATGTTATACACTATATGTGTAATACTATATTATACGGAAAAGTATGTATCTGTAGTTATTACTTTTATAAGTAAGGTGCCAAAGAGGTTTTATCATAACAATTTAGAGCGGCCATTATACTTAGTACGAAAACAGAGCTACGCTCGGGACCGGGCACCGGCAATGTCGCTGAAACAGCCCAGTAGATTAGTAAGTTGAAATGGCAGTGGAAAGGGTTTATTTCATGTAAAGCTGAGCGATCAATGGGGTCGAAAGGATGGAGAGCATGGGCATCTCTAATAGGTATACTGAATTGTCCAGTCTGAATTTGAAGACAGCAATTACGCGAGTATAGTAGCACCAAATTGAACAAAACTCACGTGTTACTTTCGATATTTTGCAACATATTTTGATTCAGCCGGCCACCTGCCTAACACCATTCTTTTTTGTGAATGCTTTTATACCAAGATCGTTAACCCGTCACTGAGTGGCTCAGAAAAACACTAAATAGACATCGACTATATGGATATATTATTCTCTTGGTTCTTCATCACTCTTGATACACTACGGGATGATAATAGAGTTCAGATTTACACTGATGGTAACTTGAGAAATGTTACATTTCAAAATAATCTATAGCTTCACAGCTCAAGATCGAACGCCTGAGAGAAAATTAATTCGATTTCATTGCAGCCACAGAGCAAGGATTATGATTGCAGCACATGATTATATGGAAGGGTTGCAATTTACATTCTCAATAAAACTTGTTTGGCATTACAAGTCGCTTTGACATGTGCATTCCCGCGCTTTGGCGGCCAATCGCAAGTTAGTACCGCGTAAAGTGTCGGAGCGCGCGCGCGCATTCCACTTTCAAAAATATTCCGTTCGGAAATTCACATCCAGCGCTCCTTTTTATTCTGTGAAAAAGTTTTTATTTTCAATTTTTAATAACGTTGCAAAGTAGACAAATGTTGTAATCATTTTAGTGACTTAGTTAATGCGTTTCGGATCGAAGGTTTGTACTATGTTTTTCTTGTATCCGATGAGGTAATGCTAAGTAAATAAATCGTACCAATATTGCGAAATATTGTGACCGGTCTTGGAACCAAGTATTAGAAATATACCTACTAGTACTTACCAGTTTTTTGCTCGAATGGGCACGAAATTCTCACGCGCGGGCCACAGTGTCATGTAAATTATTGCCCTAGATAAGGATTGCCTTTGTAATGTTGCATTTACAGGCATACGCAATACAAGTTGTGTCATATAACCTCTTAAGATGTTGATTTAAACACTCCTTTTTGTAAACAAAAGGTTTTTTAAAAAAATACATTGTAATACATACAATGGCAGGTATGTTAAAGATCATAATGCCATACTTATCATAATGGAATTAAATTTGTATGTTTTTGTTATCAACCATCTATTCAAACCTAAGAACTTTCTTGTAGGTGAACCGATTTTGATGATATTTTTTATTTGAAAGCTGGTTCTTCTCAGTTTTATTTGATCAAGATCTGACCAGTAGTTTTTGAAATATCCCACTAATATTATAAAGTCATAGGTTTGTATGTAAGTGTGTCTATTTATTGCTCCTTTACGCTCAAACGGCTGCACCAATTTCGAAGAAATTTAGTATGGAGATAGTTTAGACCAGGTAATAATAATAATAATTTACTAGGTATCTTCTAGGCAGGCGTGCTCCACCGTAGACCGCATCATCACTTAACATCAGGTGAGATAGTGGTCAAACGCTTGCCTATTCCCAATAAAAAAATAAAAAAAGACCCTAGATTAACACATACTACTACTACGGCTACTTTTTCCTTTCCTTGGGATAATTGAGATAGCGGGAAAACCGTAATCCACGCAGGTAAAACCGCGGGGCGCAATAAGTCTAACATATTTATTTAGACTGAATTCACGTATCATAACGTCACTTTACAGTTACATTTATAAGATAACAATAAGCAACATCCTCTAAACATATATGTAATTTTAGTGACTCGTAATAGTGGAATAATACCTTTTGTACAAATAATTTTTACGTATTCTTTAGTTAATGGCAGCGGAGAGATTAACAGCCGGATAAGACTATAACCATGCTATGATAATTTTATTACTAAAATGAGCACAAAGCAAATGAAAATATTTACATACAAAAGACATCAACGTGCGCGCGGTTTCATAATATTTTTGTTTGTTTTGGATATTTTGATCGTTAGTACTATCATAATAATATTATGTTAATTTTATTCTGTTTGGAAAAATGTCAGTCACAATTTAAATATATATCCAACTAGCTGCGCCCCGTGGTTTTACTCGCGTGATGATGAACAACGGTGATGATGATTATTTTTTTTATTTTTTTATTTTATTCATTTTAGGATCTACAAACAGTACAAAAACTTACAATTAGGTGCGAAGAATATATGTATAAGTATAGGTAGTTAATGTACCAACAGCGTAGACCACAGATTAATAAACTTAAAAAATCAAAAACTTAAAAATAAAACCCTATAATATTAGACATATACATGTTAACATAGATTTTTGTACAGGTATCTAATATACTCAATTTGAACCCTCCTGAGGAGCATCTTTACCGCTACCTCGGAGCAGATCAAACACAGCTTTCTTAAAACCACCCGACCGCTCAAGAAATATATCTACACCATTGAAATAATCATTATAAGATTTTGTCATTCGGCGTAGTGGTGACCGAACACCACTATTAGTGCGACATTTCGCAACAGCAAACAGTTCATTAATACGTCGAGAATGGGTTCTGAAAGGTACTTTATATTGCAGCTTATCTACCAAGTTTGGACAGTCATATTTAAGTTTGGACAGTCATATTTTATGATGAAAAGTACCTTATAAGTTATTCCGGAATCTGAAGTACTTACATACCAAATTTCATCGAAAAATTGGTGTACCCGTTAAAGCGTGAAGAAGAACAAACATGTACACAGAAACTTTCGCCTTGCTAGCTGCGCCCCGCGGTTTTACTCGCTTGGTGATTACTGATGATGATGAAAAGTAGGCTATGTGTTCTTCCGGGACCTGTAGTATTTACATACTGAATTTCATCGAAATTGGTGTAGCCGTTTGAGTGTGAAGAAGTTACAAACATACACACAAACTTTTGTATTTATAATATTAGAAGTAAGTAAAAGATTAAGTAATGAATTATAAACGACTTAGAAAATATGCTTACAAAATAAAAAACTGTATAACAAAAACTCTATCTAATGCATAAAGTTGTATTGGCACATTATTTCTGCCTTGTCAAAGTAGCAATAGATCGACGGCCGTCTTGATGAGTACTACCGCTGTAAAATATATACGCTGCTATTTTGTTTACTTGACCCATAATATGGAGATGTGCTCCGATTGAGGTTCAATCCATTTTAATCAATGTAATAATCAATAAACATATAAGAAAATTCACTCTAGATCTGGTCTAGAGCTAGAGAGATAATAATAATAATAATACATACAACACACAGCTAAATCAAAGGGTTACTCATGTCAGTTTTAACGGAATTCATCTTAGGAAGAGTAAAATACATGAAGAAACGTAGGCCACGCGACTGAAGCCGCGAGCGGATATCTAATCAATAAAAACTTTACCTACTCCACCACCATACACACCATAAGTCAACTCTACTAATATAACGGTTAACGTAAGTTAAACCGTAGTTTCAACTGAATAAGAACGTTCGTGTTTTAAACAATATTGTTCAGTTTAGGTGAACAACACAATTACCAACATTATCTAAAATGTACCATGGACACTATTACGATTCGCCCAATTATAGATCTATTAATACATCTGCTTCCGATAATGATATAACGTACGTTACGGGATTCGTCAGTATTGCAGTGGGTAACCGATGCACGCAATGTTACGCAGGTATAGATGTGATCCGTGAACATCGATATCGATAAATAGTAGAATATCGATGACCAAAAAATGTTTCGATGTTCAATCATTTTTTTTAACACTATATTATTATTTATAGGTTCTGTTGTGCTAACACTAACAGATTTATTCGCAGTTTTACTTGTGTGTTATTTTAAGATATTGATATACGTATATTGTACATATATCTGGAAACATACATAAATACGTCTCAAGATAATGTTGAGCTTAATATGTAGTCTAAGACAAATAATCCATGTACACCAGTGGATTTTAAGTAATTTCGTTGTACCTACTTAAATGGTTAGGATTATTGAATACTTAGTTAAAATAATGGATGTCTCATGTTTATGTAAGGAGAACCTGTTAGTGCTGCGCCTCCTATACAAAAGTCACAGTGTCACACAGCTTTAAGTTTCTGTTTATGCATGCCAGCATGACATGACATGGCTAGCATGTCATGTCTACTGATAATGATCACGATACGTGATCACTTAGCGAGCTGTAATTCACTCTCCATTTTTCCTGTTTTGAAACTTAAAAACTTAAGCTCAAATTTAATTTAATAAAGGACCTACTTTAAAACACCATAACAAAAAGTTGAAATAATCAAGAACCAATTACGAATCCAATCTGCCTAACTTCTGCGAAGATAAAAAGGTGGATACGGTGCCAATATATCGACAAATCGTAGATAAAATATCGATATATATTAGTAGCAGAACCAACATGTAGCATCCCTAGACTGGAATACGTACAGCTAGAAATTCCATCCACCTAGATTAAATGGTACAGTTTCAGCAACAACTATTTTAAACTGTTTTCTACTGTCTAGGTATACTAGAGCGACATCTGACTGAAGTAATTTCTGTTCTTTGGCCTTACAAATTATAAGATTGCTATTGATCGCAAATTCGCTCGCGTGTAAGTCGATTTAAATGTTTTTAGAGCTTCCTTACATTAATACAATTTCACAAATCAATATTTCGCCACGTGTGATATCTTCTACTTGTGATAATCGTCATAATCGATTTCTCAATAGTTACCTATAAGCATTAATACTGAATACGCATATCGAGTCCATGCAAGACCAATCAAAGCGTGTAAAATTGGATTTCACCCACACGAGAATGCCAGTTTGAAAAATTATGTGATTATGAATTCAGGGTCAGATTTTTGAACTCAAGGAACCAGTAGTTAGATAATTAGTTGATTTTCTTCCTTTGGCAGTCGTGGTTAACATGTTGACCAATCATTGTATATTTTGACAGCTCGGGTTGAAGAATAAGAAAAAGGTATCAGAGGTTTGTTAGTTATTGAATGATTTTTTGCTTTATTGTATTAATCAATAAATCGGCTTCAAGCAACAGTTCAAGCCCACTTTTTTTTATTTGGTGAAACACTTGAACGAATCATCGTGCACCGTCCTCTTTCCTGCACGAATTGCACGTATACAGAACAATAATTGTTTAAACACATATGCAATCTAATTCAGACGGAACTCCTTCGACAAGTGTTTCGTCTTTGCACGAAGCATCTTCATGTTGACTAAATATTGTGTGTTCAATATCATTTTGATATGGATTTCCGCAAAGTAACGCCTTAATCTATTTATTTAATAATTGTAGCCGCATACATTTAAACATTGACTTAATTAACAATAAGTATATATTTAACCTAACGAAAAGATAGATATCTTACTGGGCTCTCTGTCTCGTGAGGTATTTGTCTTCCCAAGTAGTTTTATTTACAGTTACAGCAGTCAGTAAGATTGACGACGGGCCCCAAATTTGGCTATGCCTGTATCTTGGGTGCCCAGAATAGTTAATATGGATTAGACTCTAGATTACAACTGTAATACGTATATTACAGTTTAAGTTTCCTACAAAAAATATATATTTGTACTAATAAATTATATACAATAAACTTTCAGCTTGGAAAGGTTTTCAAGTGGAGTAGTCACCGTTAACAAATTGATATTTCATACCATGTTAAAATCTCGTAACCGCATAAGGATTTTATTTTTCCCATATCACTTGCTTTATTATTACACAATATGTTTTTTAATTGGTCGTAACTTATAATTCCAATGAATATATACCTATATATTTACTGAGATCACTTGTGCCTTGATTTTATCATCTTTTATAACGAAGCTAATATCTCTATCAGTATTTTCTTCAATTTCTGCGTATCATGTTGGGGTCGAAAGGTTCTCGAGTGGAGACCACGGACTGGCAAGCGCAGCATAGGACGGCCACCGACCAGGTGGACAGACGACCTGACTAAGATCGCAGGCAAGGGCTGGATGCGAACAGGTCCTTGTGGAAATCAATGGGGGAGGCCTATGTCCAGCAGTGGACGTCCTATGGCTGAGATGATGATGATGATGATGATGTACAAGGCAACATGACATGACACAAGGTTATAGAACTCAACTACAGCTCTGGTATATAATGAACACCGTATTAATACATACCTAAGTTATCTCTACCCTATAAATATCATTTGAAAAAGTTTCAATCGAAAATCTGAACACCATGAAGGTTTAATGTCAATAAAAAAATATTCTTCACTTCGTTACTTTCTAAACAAAAAACAATACATAAATAATGATAATTAATTGAGAGTATCTAATCTATAGGTGAACGGCGATTTCTTATTTTTATTTGTTTCTTTTTTAACCGACTCAATTCAACCGTATATATTATGTTTTTATTATGTGTGTTCGCGGATAACTTCGTCGTTTAAAACCGATTTCAATGATTTTATTTTTGTTTGATAGAGTATACTTCCGTGGTGGTCCCATTTAATTTTCATCAAAATCGGACAAGCGGTTTTTGAGTAACACTCCAACGTCGATCATGAGTCGGTCGGACATGACTTCTGTGTCTCCGGGACCCTGGGTTCGATTCCCGGCATGGGCAAACATTTTTGCGATGAGTGTCCCGGGTCTTGGGTATTTGTGTTGTGTGATTGTGTGTGTCCATGCCTCCCGAGATACAGGGAATCCTTTCATTAAACTTGGTCCATGCTACGTAGTAAAAGTACCTCAGTGCCGTACATCCTATACTTTGTAGCAAGCATAGAACAGGCAGCCATAGTCCACGAGTCCAATCTGTTAAATAAATGCTTAAGTTCTATGTAACGTATTTATTTTTAGTATATCCAAGAGAAGGTGTAGAGTACCTAACTACGTACAAAGCTATCACAGGAAATATTTTCACCCGAACCTTTTTCTGAGATGTCAATGAGATGTGAAACGTTTCCTATAATCAGATTTATAACTCCGGCCTAGCTAATCCAAATTTAAACGCAAAATGATACAATCTTCACCGTTACGTTATTCCGCTATTTTCAACGAAAAAACTTAGCGTTTCAATGAAATCATTCACAAATCTACCGTCTCTGGAATAGCCGGTATTGTCATAAAAGGCTAACGTATCGTATTCTGTGGTAATAACAAGAAAATGTAAATTATTGTTGAGTCAATTCACAAATATGCGAATGGTGGGCGTGGGACTGCAAGAAATTTGTCATTGTAAATTTGATCGTAAGTCCGCTAAATAGGGCTTAAAAGATTACTGTCATGTTTTTACTTTGCGTGCTGTTGGAGCTGTTGAATATTTTATATTCAACTGTTTATTTATTTTACAAATTTGTGTGTCGTCGGAAATTGGATTGTACGCCCTGTTTATAGGATTCAAAATCATGAACAGGAATTCCATACGATTGAAACTGTTGAAGGTGTTTTATATTTACAACATAACCATTGGTATTATTGTAGTATTTTTTGTTTGTATTGATGCGGAATTTAAACTTTAATAAGGCCAACAATAAATACCAACTTTAATTGAAGAGATGTAATTTTAAGAATGATTTAATTTTTTTTGAATGTATGTTGCTAAAGCAAAGATGTTTTTAGGGAGTTTGAGCTTTGTTGAGATAAGTACTAGAGTTCGTTTTGCGATTCGCTTGCGTGTCACTCATTATTTGATCATCATTGTTCACTACAAACAGCTAAATATATTTGTACAAGTAATTAATTTGCCTTTTGGGCTTATGTACTGAAGTGCTAGTAAGTAATTAAGTTATTGTTGCCGGAAGAACACAAGAATAGTGTGTCTTCCTCTTAATAGAGACAATTTTTTTAGCCAATTAAGTGCAAAGTAAATTCCTCATTTAGCCATAAGGCTAGACCGTAATAGAATGAGGTACATACACATCTATATCCATCACATATTTATCAGAGCGTTTGATCGATGCGACGCGTGACCAAAATGCTGGCACATATTTGGCTCAACGAATCAGCATTGCAATTCAACGTGGCAATGCTGCTAGCATTCTGGGCACGCTGCCAGCCTGTAGCGGGTTAGAACAATGTTATTGTAGTAGCTGCAGTATTCTAATTATTTATTAGTGTTTTATTATTTGCCCCATGAAAAAAAAAAACCATCACATATATATATATATATATTGCCTGTAGGTATATTCTGTAAATTCTTTTCCAAAATATAACATCGAATATGTATATATCACCGAATCCGAAGAAACTGCATACAAATTAAGTACATATTTAAAACGAACTTAAAAATAAATTAATCCGAGTACCGCCTGTCTTTGGCATGCCGCATTCTTAAAGTTTATAATTCAGCGTAAGAGTGATTTAGTTTCTGAAAGTAGAGTTCTGTACACTCATTAGTACAATTTAGTAATAGAAAAGTAGTTTTGACAGCACAGTTTGGTCTATGGTAATTTTGTTAAATAGTGTAAATTTCTACTCAAAAGTAGTTTCAACTGACGCGCTCTGAAAAGCATTCTTAACTGCTACAGAGTCACTCAAATTTACGTTTAATGGTTTGTTCGTTTTTACTGATAAGAGCAGTCAAAACTAGTTTTGACCAGCTTCATTGGGCAACAGTACTTTCGACTGTATTTCAGTCAAAGGTACTATTGTCAAAAGCTTGCGGTCTAGAGTACTTTTCACTGATTTTGCTGTTACACGTAGTTTTATCCGGTTAAGAGTTTTGACTATATAACATATACACTTATATATTTTCCTTGAAAGCGCTAATTGACACAAACGATACACTTTCTTTAAAGGCGCGAAAGGAAGAGAGGCCGTCCTTGAATTCATTCATAACGAAGGCATATTTAGTGATTGAATTTACAGTCATTATTTTAGCATCATGTCCTCCAATTTTAGACATATGTCTCGTGTATTTTTATCTACAAAGGCCATTTAAAAACGACCTGCTTTCAGAGTCCTTTGGCCATCTCAATTAAGTGGTATATCTACCTTCTCACGAACAGTGGTAAGTCAAATTTAAAATGCCGACAAGGAAAATGAAATGATTAAAAAACGTTTGGACCAGCTAATAAAGTTCCCGATATGTAATTTGAGAATATATATTTTTATGATTTTTACGGAACCCTAAAAACTTCGCTTGTCGCACTAAGAAGGTTTTATGCGGCAGTTAACTTGCACTGCAAAGGAAACTGCTATAAACATGGTGTTTATGTCTTCGAAACTTTTACTGCTTTCGAACGTGAATGTTTTTTTTCTAGCACGCTTGGTCTTTAGGTCATAGGTAAAGTGCACTGTATGAACTTGTGAGAAATGTGCGGCATTTCCAGGCACAGATCCAGAACAATAGTTGTGGGTACGAGTCTTGTGCACTGAAATATCAGTTCAAATCACAAACCTATATATATAATTCCATGGTTTAAATTGATACAAGCATTCCTCCATAACATACTTGTCGATTTCGCTTTTGTTTTTTCGGACTCTCTGAAAAGTATCAGAGATATAAATCTTCAAAACTGCTCTCTTCAAAAAATGTTGAATTGTGATGAAACCAGTATAGTTATGAATAATCCTTGTTAGATATAATCTTCTCTTTTGTAGGAATTCAATTAGTTTGTTAGCATTATTGCTAACAATCTATTCCATAATAATAAATTATGATACCTATAAAATACTGTTCTAAATACTCATTATAACACGTATGTAATCATACCTTTTTCAACTTACCGTGCCATTAACCCACGCTTAGGTTAATTTTTGTATAGAAGTTATATCGTGTGTTTGTTCCATGGAGCTAGTGTAGACAACTGTTTTATTATTTGACCCTCTTACAATTGTTTGTCTATACCAGGGGTCGTCAACCAGTGGCTCGCGAGCCGCATGCAGCTCTTTAATGTAAGCCTACACTTCGATACACAATAACTTTTTGTAACGTGCTGTAATCCGAGTCTTAATTCCGAGGTGAAAAATGAAATATAATTATAGAAGTAAATACGAAAATATTTGAAAAAAATATCGTCGATCATTGAAGTATCGTGTCACTTTGACATTTTGATAACTTGCCAGACCTTGACCTTGACTTGACTTGATAGACTTTTGGGACCTGGAGTTCGAATCCCGGCAGGTGAAACATTATTTGAAGAGCATGAATGTTTCTCCCGGGTCTTGAATATCGAGTGATTGTGTGTGTCTATGCCTCCAACGATACAGGCAACCCAATTGTAGGGAGTGTCTGGGAGATTTTAAAAAAATATGACATTTATATACATTTTAATTTTTTTAAAATTTTGTTTTATTTTTTTATAGTTCTTAAACTTGTAGATAAATATTTTATTTAAAGCCTTTGTAGCTTTGTAGCTGTTTAACGCTATGTCTACAATTTAAAAAGTGTGGGAACATTACAATGTCACAAGCGCTAAGGTCAAGACAACCCACTTTTATCATGTATCTCTAAACTAAGTGATAATGAAAATGGTGGCAGTCGCAAATTGGTTTCTGTTCTTTTTTTTTTACAGAAAACACTGGAAGTTATGATTATCCTTTGCTGTCGCAAATAAAGAGCTTTTCGGAAAACTATTATCTGAAATTAACCATGGGCACATATTCGAATCTTCCATTGAGCCGGTAGTGTCGCCTAAGTCTCGTAATGGCTTGAAACCTCTCACGGCCGAATCAAACTATGTTTCCTGTGCATAAGTATTATAGTTTCCTACATTTTTTGTACGCCTCGGTGTAGGTTATATATAAGGTATAGATACCAGAAGCACCTATAAGTACTAACTGTAAACGCAAACAATAGAAAGCCAATCGCCCATACCTCAAAGAACCATCGCAAAGGTCACCTGATTACCATTCACAGCACGTGCAAAGTCCCAACTCCTGAGCTCTGTCAACAGTTCCATTGAACCTTATACTCCTTGGTCCTCAGATCACGTACTTACCATATTTTGACGGGAGGAAGTGGTTCTAACTGTAGCAATACTTTTATGGGAAAATGGACTGTATTTATGTGTTATGTAGGTTGGGAATTGAGGTCGGTTGTCTGGCAGTTATAGTGCATCCGAAATTTAAAGAGGTTGATGTACGAAATGATACGTGGATGGAGACGCTTGTAGTGTAAAAATGCCTAAGAAAAGGTTCGGTTTTTTGTTTAAAGCGTAGAAGTTAGGCGTTGATTCGTACAATGTTTTTGTTAGAAGCAGCACGTTGTTTATGAGAAATACCACAGATCATCCCACTATAATATTATAAATGTCAAAGTTTGGATGGATGTTTGTTTGTTACTCAATCACGCCAGAACGGCTGAACGGATCTGGATGAAATTTAGCACAGAGACATTTTATAGTCTGAAATAGTACTTAGACTTCTTTTTATCCCGGTAAAATGTGTGATTCCCGTCGAATAAATTGATGTATCGGGAAAACCGTAATCCACGCGGGTGAAACCGCGGGGCGCTACTAGTTGTTTATACGATCTAACGTTATTCTAGAAACATAGATTTATTGTGTTGTGACATTCGTTCCCATTTTTCTTTTAAAATCCTTTTTGATTTGTTGGTAGTTTTAATTGATTAATTTTTTTATTCTTTATTTGATTGTATGTGTCGCACTAATGTTATAAATCTGAAAGTTTGGATGGATGGATAGATGGATGTTTGTTACCAAATTACGCCAAAACGGCTGAACAGATTTGGATGAAATTTTGTATGTAGATACTTCAGGTCCCGGAATAAAACATAGGCTACTTTTCATCATCATCATAAATCATGTTCAAGTTTTCACTTCTGCCGGCACTCCCGGAGTGCAACCGATTGTTGTTTTTTCTCGCAGAACCATAGCACGAGTACATTAACGCAACAGGTCATGCGTTTCAAAATGAGCGCACAAAGCTTTGACCCCGCCATCTTCTCATGACAGAACAATTGTTTACATCGTTTTATAATTGTATTATGTATGGTTGAGTCAAGTCTTTGCGAATACGTAACAAGAAATATGCAATCGGTTAGTTAATAAGTAATAACGCATTAACGTCCT
Organism: Apeira syringaria; assembly: GCA_934044485.1. Taxonomy (NCBI): domain Eukaryota; kingdom Metazoa; phylum Arthropoda; class Insecta; order Lepidoptera; family Geometridae; genus Apeira; species Apeira syringaria. The sequence continues at coordinate 7,055,297 of OW203670.1, read as the reverse complement.
TCCGCGTGTGTAATTATGGGTTTTGTTGCTGTTTTTTGCAGCCTGCTCAGTGATTGGGAAAGTGTTTCGCTGAATAGTTGCTGATAAGTGAGTGATATCAATTATCGTATTCTTTAAAGAGTATGGGAGTTATATCGCTACCTAGATGCAACACAGCGTATTACTTGATAGCGATCCCATGATCAACAACTTCTTCTTCTTAAATAATGGACCACCAATGGCTTCACTGGACCTTCCGGTGAAGCCATTGGTGGGGATCAAACCAGCGTCCATCAGATTGCCAGTCGCCGCTTCCAGCGCTAGGTTTATTGCCTTTAAAAGGGTCTTGAGATTCTGGCATATACTGAGTAAATCTAGGTTCTATAAACCAACTAAGAAATTGTTTTTCTTTGCATCTTAGTACTCAAAAAAATTACGGCATTACGATGCGTTGCCGATCCTTTTAAAGACTCTGTTATGTCTCCTATTGATGAATCCCATATTGTAGCTACTGGGAAACACCGAGGGAGGAAGCTCGTTCCACATTTTGCAGGTGTATGGAAAAAAAGGATCGGTACAAAAGGACAGGAGCTATGCGACTCCCATGAGTCAATAATAGGTATGTATGTGGATGAGCTTTCAAGCGGTGTCGGCTAGTGCGGTGGTAAGGTTGAAGAGTTCTTCAGAACACTCACCGTTGTATATACAGTAGAAAGTATACAGAGAACCAACTCTCTACGCATACTAAGGGGATGTAAGTCTTCGGTGAGTTTGGGGTCATGGGGTCAGGGTAGAGCTATCAGAACTGTCAGTTCTGATAGCTCTACGCTGTAATGCATCCAGAGGCTCTAGCTGATATTTGGGCGCACTGTTCCAAAAGTAAGAGTAGTACTCCACGTGAAGACCCGAACGCACTTGCACTTTGTTATGCAAAAGCCTTTGCATTGACGTGAAGTAGGTACCGCTTTGCTTTATTCAGTACACTTTGTTAATAGAATGATTACTTATTTTGCTATAAATATAGTAATTGGTTTACACCATTACAAATAACTTTCTATTATTCTATAACAGCGATAAATTGACTGAGTATTTTCCGGGTTGCGGGCATATTTACAATACCAGTTTTCACTGCTTTCGGGTTCAATGCTCTGAGATAAGGAGTTTTGTGAAGGAAAGCGAAACAAACCGATCTCTACGCCAGTTATGCTTGCCTGGTACGTGCTTGACTTACTAAGTAATGTATAGCCTTTTGGCGCCAGTAAATGTTTCTTGGAGAACCGTTTTAGTGCGTTACGCTGTTCTAGTATTTTTATTCCGGTTATTTATATGGCGACAAGATAATTAAACATATAAGGCTTAAATAAAATTGGGTCCTTTATTGTATTTTTTTTATTGTTATCACTTTATTTTCTTTTTTTCTTAGGTTTAGTTTTTTTACAGTGTAAATATCAAAAACAAAAATTAATAAAGATATTATAAAAAACCTAAACCTAGAGTTCCGCCAGCAGTGGGGCAGGGCCCAAGCTACCGGTGGTTAGGGCCGCAGAGTGAGGAACCTCCGGACAATACGCGCCGTTTCAAGGAGTACCGCCTTCTGCATCTGACCCTTGATCCAACCGTCTAGCGAGAGCCTCTTAAGATGTTGATCGAGGCTCTTCGCTATTAAGCCGTTCGTCGAAACGACTATCGGGACAATGATCGTCGAGTCAACATCCCACATGGCGGTTACCTCGTGAGCTAAGTCAAGGTACTTGCTGAGTTTGTCCTTTTCAGCCTTTACGAGGTTCTCGTCATGCGGGATGGTGATGTCGATGAGCACTGCCCGGCGTTGAGACCGGTCGATCAAAACGATATCAGGCTTATTGGCAACAATAGTCCTGTCCGTGATGATAGAGCGGTCCCAGTATTATTGTTATACTACTGTTTATATTTCCGATCATTCAATAATTTCTTGTTTACTTTGTTTTGCTGATGACATGGAAGTTTTATGAAAATTAATTTGCTTGAGGATGTCAGAATGAAACAAACTGATTCGTCGACTTGAAGAATATTGTGTATTGGATAAGCTCGAATTGAATCCACAAAAATGTTCCGTTGTTGAATATACACGTAACATTTTAAAATTTTAATGTTAATGAATATTTAAATGATAGAATGACTGCTAACTGGACATGTAATGAAATATGACATTAATTCTAGAGATAAGTTTTATAATGTAAATGTTATATGTAGATATGTACCTACCTTCTTAATATTTGCGCGCCAAATGGCTGAATATAGCTGATCATAACCATTTAATTACCAACTATTGTGCTACCTATATTCGCAAATAAACGATTTGATTTGATTTAAAAACTTAGCCTGTGTATACGTGGTAAAAACAAATTTTCACAAAAAGAGGGCAATTGCGGCCTCGACGTCAGTCGTGAATCGAAACTATTACTCAATGAACACAAAGACTATGTTTTTTCAAAAGCATCTATAGGTCCATTGGGATTGAACTAAGAAGTTGTGCTTCTTTCAACCTTGAAAATACTTTACTGTGTATTCTATAAGAGCTAAAGGCTCTTCTTCTATTGGCGTTAAAATTCAAATACGTATAACTTTTTACAACAACTCTAATATTAGATGACTTTTATTCAATTGCTGGCCAATTGCGCGTGAGTCCCAGAAAAGATGACTATCGAAGCATGAGTACGTTGAAGTAACGATTTCTATATTGGATGGTTTCATCATCATCATCTCAGCCATAGGACGTCCACTGCTGGACAAATATGCCTCCCCCATTTCCACAAGGACCTGTTGGAAGCGGCCCGCATCCAGCCCTTTCCTGCGATCTTAGCCAGGTCGCATGTTCACCTTGTGTGTGGCATAGATAGTTGCGCTTGCCAGTCCGTGGTCTCCATTCGAGACTTTTCGACCCCAACGGCCACCGGTTCTACGAGCTATGTGCCCTGCCCATTGCCACTTCCTCTAATCCGCTAGGCTATATCGGTGACTTGCGTTCTTCTACGGATCTCCTCATTTCTGATTCGATCACGTAGAGAAACCCCGAGCATAACCTATTATTGGGTCGTTTACGGCTGTAAAATTGGTTGTTTGATTATACCGAGGTTCTCTTGAACAAATCGAACGTTTTTGCCCTTGCTTTGTCCCCAGCTATTGTCTTGATGATTCAGTCTCTTCGCCTACCATACCTATTAAGGAACAATGCTCGTGCTCACTTCCTATGTGCCTAGACTTGATTTAATTGCTCGTTATGTACCTTAATTTACATGAATGTCAATTAAAACATATACTTACACAAAAAAAAACAGAAAACTGAGCTCAAATAGTATTTTTAATAAAAGTAAATATTAAGGATGACACGATTTTCAATTATTGAGCATTTTTTTTTATATATTACACGCAGACTCTCGCACTAGGATTTCCTGTATCACGGGAGATATGGACACACACAATCACAGCACACAAATACCCAAGACCCGGGAGAAACATCTACACTCATCGCACAAATGTTTGCCCCTGCCGGGATTCGAACCCAGGGTCCCGACTACACAGAAATCAATGTCACTGACCACTGCGCCACGGCAACCGTCAAAAATTATGAATGCGAATAAAAAAAATATGCGACTCGATCTAGATGAAATTTAGAATAGAGATAGATCTGCAATAACACATATTATGTTCTTTTTATTCCGAAAAAAAAAACTATTATCAATGTGACAGTTTTGATGAACGGATCTTGATGAAATTTGGTACGGAGATGGACTTTAAAATAGAACATAGGCTACTTTCAAACTAGTCAAAGAGATACACTACACCTACCGTCTGCTTCTTTCTCCGTTCCTGTCCATCCAAAGAAATCGCTACAAGCGATAAGGCCGCCCATTATCGTATCAAGTATTACAATTTAAATTTAGCTTTGAGTATGATATGTTATTTGGTACTGATATTAAAGAGTTTTTCTGTTCTATTCTACTTTCTATACTGTAGAAATCTACGGTTCCCGTGAGATAACTGGGAATCCGTAGTCCACGCCAGTAAAACCGCGGGGCAATGCTAGTTATTATGTAAGGCCGTTTCGCCCAAGTCGCCACTACTATGGAATGAATTAATTCAAGTGGCGAGTACATTTGGTAATTAGTGTTAGGCATTGAAGTGTTAAAATTGAAGTGATGCTATACTATCCCAAGCGCTAAACATGGGATCGGCGCGGCGGCGCACAATTACACTCACGGAAACTGACACATATGTGTGTAAGCCTGTCTCAAATAGACAAGGGTGAAGAGACGTGCCAAAGCATTTGTGCGAGTGAGACAGCAGTGCTTTTTTGAGCTCTATTCAATAATCAAAAGAATGTTATAGTATGTGCAGAAATAAAGATAGGGCATTTTTGTGACATTGAGAAATAATACGGGAACATTCAGCCGGAGCCACCAGACGATGTTCAGTACTGAACATCGGCTGGTGTCATCGGCTCCGGCTAGGCTTTAAAATATTTTTTTACAGACAAAAAGAAAAAACAAAATTCTGCACATACTATAAGGTTCTTTTGATTATTGAATAGAGCTCAAAAAAGCACGAGATTTCCCTAGACGATATTGACTATGTGAGGAAAACCTAAACCCTCCCCCCGCCCTTGTGACCAAGCGTGGTATTTTGAAGACCCCCCTCTAAACGGGTCACGTAGTATGGGTACGTTCCCTAAGTATAGTAAGTCGTGATTATTACAAAATATACCTACGTATGATTGCAGGTACATTTTGTCTCTTCAAAAACAAAGATTTTAATCGTTGTGTGGGACTGATCATGTTCCTTCAGGCGAGTGGGCGGAATACCATGACTCTAACATCTTGATACACTCTAATGCCTTGTTATTTCTATACCTATGTGATATCGTAATTATATAAGCCTTGGCCTACTGGTAAAGTCTTAGCGTACATGCAAATTATAACGATTCTGTCTCTAGATGTTATTATCTGTCATCTATCTTAGCTATCCGTACATATTAGTGAACCTTGTATTAGTACAAGTACATTGTACTTACTTAAACAATCTAATGATAATAATATCTTGGCATCCTTGTCTAACGCATAGAGACGCATGTGCAGTGCTTCTTTGACATTTTCTGTGCTCCCGCATTAATTTCATCATTTATTTTATTTTTATTTTCTTAGGAAAACTACAGCTTATATATGGTATACTAATGGATATTTGTAAGTAAATTAAATATAAGCTTTTTAAAGTTTCCGCATATGAAAATCTAAACAACCATGGATGCTAATAGTATGAAACCCACGAAAGCACAGATTACTTAGGGAAACCTTACGAAAAGGCTAGACTATGAAACAGGGTAGGTATATGATCTGTGGATGGATGTGACCAGTTAAAAAAATAAGATACGGTACGCACTAAGATCACGTAATTAATTTAAAAAATAATTTTATTACTTAATTTTAATAAGAATAATGTTTTTTTTTTTACATATTATAAGTTTGCGTTTGTCAAATGTCTCACCTGATGTTAAGTGATGACGTTGCCTAGGATTTAGCACGCAAACCTAGAAGGTACCTATTCACTCGCGACTTGAAGACTCCAGGATTGTACATGTATGTATAGATGTATTCTACCTATAGTATATGATTTGGAAAATTTATCTAATGCCCGGAACATAAAAATTGGATAGGGATCTTATATTCTGTATGATTGTCTGTTACTTCAATTAGACATTGACCTACATAGCACGCATTGTAATTAAATAATTATTTTCTAATCAGACCGTAATACCTGAGGTCGCTTTGCAGTTAGAAATTTGCATACAAAAATATAATTCAGTTCCGCTGTAATCCGAGACTGATATAGTGCCTTTATCTAGTCTGTACCTAAGTATTACTTAATTGGCAATGAACCACAGAATAAATACGTACCACCTGACGTATAGGAACTAGTTATTTGCCGCGTGGACTACCGTTATGCACTTACCGTATATTTTTCGTAAAAAAAGTAGCTAATGTATTATTCCAGACTACCTCTGTGCCAGATTATAGAATTACTAGCACTCCCGTAGTACCTACCAAAGCAGACTCTAGCCCGGGATTGAACCAGCGCCCGTCGAATTGACGAGCTGACGCTCATCCTGTCATACGCACTATATTTGAGACTGTCCGTCCTGGCTTCGCACGGTTAAGTAGTTAGTTGAAGTTTTAGTAAGGAACCCTAATTTTTCTCCGTCCCGGCTTCGCACGGTCAAGTAGTTAGTTAGTTGAAGTTTTAGTAAGGAACCCCAATTTTTCTCCGTCCCGGCTTCGCACGGTCAAGTAGTTAGTTAGTTGAAATTTTAGTAAGGAACCCTCATTTTTCTCCCTCCCGGCTTCGCACGGTCAAGTAGTTAGTTAGTTGAAGTTTTAGTAAGGAACCCCAATTTTTCTCCGTCCCGGCTTCGCACGGTTAAGTAGTTAGTTAGTTGAAGTTTTAGTAAGGAACCCCAATTTTTCTCCGTCCCGGCTTCGCACGGTCAAGTAGTTAGTTAGTTGAAGTTGTAGTAAGGAACCCCAATTTTTCTCCGTCCCGGCTTCGCACGGTCAAGTAGTTAGTTAGTTGAAGTTTTAGTAAGGAACCCCAATTTATCTCCGTCCCGGCTTCGCACGGTTAAGTAGTTAGTTAGTTGAAGTTTTTGTAAGGAACCCTAATTTTTCTAGCCAAAAAAAAATAGACTAGGTTACTCAAGGATCATATAGAATTATAATGGTTAATAAACAATTCTTGAAATCGGTCCAGTAGTTTTTGAATTTATCCGTTACAAACACACAAATCTTTTATATTTATTACATTAGTATACATGTAGACGATTCCCACGTACTAATTTTTTGGGTACTGTAACGATCTATATTAACTACATTTTATAACAATCCGATCAACCGTTTGTAAATTTTACTAACATTATTTATTAGACCATTATCCACCATATTAACATTTATTAGACCATTAAAAACTATAAAAAGAGGCACTTGGCATGATTAAAGGAGTTGCAATACTAAGATGCAATAATTAAATAATTAATTATAAAGATGATGATGCAATAATTAATTAATGATAATTAATTAATTAAATATTTGGAAGATAAACCAATGAAAATGGTCTCTTATCATTGAGCATCATCATCATCATCATTTCGTTGAGCATCTTTGGTGTGAAAATGTTGTGTACCTACAAATGTATTATTTTCAGATTTTTCTTTCTACCTATGTGTGTTAGGAGTGAGATTGATTTAATAAGGAGATTTTCAATAAGTAATTTAATGGGTTTATTGACAGATGTTATTTGTTATTATGAAAATTGATGATTAGACTATAAAACTGTGTTCCTTACCGTCAGTATTAAAATACTCCCAATGACTTAGAAGTCAACTTACAAGGTTTTGTATTCCTTGAAAGTGTCAAAGTATGCGGTCGTAGTTGAGTAGTGAAAAGTTGAAAAATTACTCTCTGTACCTTATTTGTATAATATAAATACCTATTTATTATTAATTTAAACATGCGATCTCCACGCGTTTTCCCAAAAAAATATTTTGACAGGCAGAAAATTCTGTTTGATCCAAAAAAGCGATTTCTTTTTTGTCCCATTGAGAGTACGAATCCCTAAATATATGACGCTAAGATATCATAAAACATAAAAAGCGACTCATGTTATATTCTTAAAACTTTCCTTTATTATTTTCAGACAATAATGGATATCGTAAAATAAAGAACAGTCTTCTCAATCCAGCTTGAAATGACGTAGTTCTTCTCTTCACATCTTTAATTCCACAAAAATGTTAAAGAAATCAACCAGAAGAAAGAAATAAAGTAAGGTTTATCGAAGGTGATCTAGCTAGTGATGTGAGGATCCGAGAAGAGAAAGAGAAGATGTCGACTAGCAACGAGTTAAGTGATATGGACTCCCCTAAGTTGAGAATGAGACCAGCTGTGAGCAGGATATTCTGCTGCAGCGTAACCGCTGCATCTGGATTCATTGCTGCTTATGCTTTGGTAAGTCAAGAGATCTTACAATACGAGCAGTATAGCCGGGTGCCAATTCTCTTATTTATTACTAGTGGCCCGCTCCGGCTTCGCACGGCTATTAAATATATAGCCGACGTCATTAATGAATATTATTATACATATAAACCTTCCTCTTTAATGACTGTATGTTTTAAAAAAAACCGCATCAAAATCCGTTGCGTAGTTTTAAAGATTTAAGCATACATAGGGATATAGGGACAGAGAAAGCGACTTTGTTTTATACTATATAGTGAAGACAATCCACTCATGAACAATGCAAGAGTCGTTCAAATGTTACCATAAATAAACTTGATATTCCGCTAAAATATTAATTGCATTCGATTGCATTGTAGACAATTCAATTACGGTAGAAATTAGATCTGCGTAGCCATTACAATTATACTCCAAGTAAAATAGCAAAACTAGAAAAATCGACGATTCATTGACAATCTATGAGCAATGTGTTAGTAGAATTGATACCCAGATGTGGAGTCCTCAGTAGTTCAAGAGTTAAAATGGTTTAGAGTGGCTTAGAGCATGTTCGATTGAGATTTTCCTTTTTTTATACTAGCGTTTTACCAATGTCTCACTTGATGTTCAGTGACGGTGTGATCGAATATGTATTTATGGGAAAACCCTATAGGAACGTATTAGGCTGCTTATGCTATTTTCTGCGATGGTTTGATTAAATGAGGTAACTAAACCAAATGAATAAAAAATACACGGTTACTGGTAACGACGAAAAATTAATTGTAGTCTACACGGGTGCAATAGCACACATTATTAAAAAAAAACTTTAATGTTAATAGATAAGTAACAGTTTGTAACAAACGGAACAACTGAAATCGAAACTAGGTTCAGAACCCGTGTTATATAGGTCACAGGAATCTGACGTAGCTCGGAGGATAGGTCAAAGATCCTAGATCAGGTCAGATAGGTCGACCCCACTAGCGTAAGATTTGAAGCGATGATAGCTCAAAATTTATAATCAATTCAATTGACACTTGTATTGATTTCTAAAAACAATAATTAATTTTGCACTCATATAATGATTTTTTTAAATGATTACGAATGGGACTCTATATATAAATATAATTAACTTACTGTGCGCCACGGTTTCACCCGCGTGGTGATGATGATGGTATTGAAAAGTAGCTAAGACACTCGCAATAACGTGGCTTTCTTTTGTTAAAAGAATTTTCAAAATCGGTTCAGAGATTACCCTTCAAAACCTCACAAACTACCTCTTTATAAAGATATGTAACATTATTTCATCACAAATTATGATTATATTCATATTGTTATATATATAAATAGATTTAATTATTTTTTATGTGTGTATGTTTATGTGTGCTGTATTTGTATGTCATTTTATTTAAGGGGGCGTCCATAAATTACATGAGGTACTTTTAGTGATTTTTCGACCCCCTCTCTCCCATTGGTGAGATGTCGTGAGATTTTGCTAGACCCCCTCCCCCCACCCATAATCTCACGTGAGACTTTTGAAAATACATATTTTCAATGTAAATAAATGAACATGTCCTTGTTTTTCTGGATTTAATCAGGATTTGTTTTTTGAGATTATTAATATCGTGGTATAGAACCACACAAAAAATATTTTTACCTAATTGATGCCAGTTTTCTCGCTACGTTACAATATTCCTTGTGGAAAAAAAATTACGTGAGTATTTGTCGAACCCACACCCTCCCCCATGTGAGTTTGGGTGAGATTCGACCCCCTCCCCCCCGTAAACACCTCACGTAATTAATGGACGCACCCTAAGTCTAATTTTTAAATGCGTAGTTAGATTTTAAGTACTTTATTTGAACCACATATTTTACTGTTTACATGCAAATATTTTACAAATTCATTCAACGTGGGAAATCTATCGACCAATCTAAGAGGAACCGCCATCCCGTCAGTTTCAGAGCGGTAGCGGTGTTTTAGTTCCACTCTCGGAGATCAGTTTATCTGGTATTACGAGGCCTTGTAGTTATCTCATAGGATGACGAAACTGGGTGCAGTAACGAAGACTTTGTTTAATCTGTGACAGAAGTGAGAGTTAATGTCTATGGCGAACTTTATAAGGGCTTTATCGTGTGGCGTATGGATTTTTAAAAGAAATCTGATAGTTATGGACAAGATTTGAGAATGTGTAGGTGGTAACATCCACGTTTGAAGAAAGTAAGACATGCTACCAGGCTAAAATATATAAATAGTTTTTGTAATTTTTAGACTCTCATAATCCGAATACTTCCTACTATCCTGCTCATATTGTTGACTGGTCGGTCGGCGCAGTTGGTAGCACTCTGCCTTCTGAACCGCTGGTCCCGGGTTCGATTCCCGGACAGGTCAAACATTTGTGTGTACGAACATGTCTGTTTGACCTGTGTCTGGGTGTGTATATGTATATAAGTAGGTATATAAGTATATATCAGTCATCAGGTTACCATAGTACAGGCCCTACCTAGTTTGGGACTTGAAGACCTTGTGTGAATGTTGTCCCATATTATTATTATTATAAATGCCAAAATTTGTGAGTATGGATGTATGTTTGTTACCCTTTTACGCTCAAACGGCTAGACGGATTAGGATGAAATTTGGTATGTAGATACAGGTCCCAGAATAACACATAGGCATCAATCTTTACCACGCGGGTAAAACCGCAGGGCGCACCTAGTTGTTAATAAATCGAAAGGGCTTGATCGCGTTAAACTCTCTACACCAAATTTCATCGAAATCGGTGTAGCCGTTTGAGCGTTAAGAAGTAAGAAACATACACACAAACTTTCGCATTTATAATATTAGCAGGATATTTATATCGAAATAGAAAAAAAACATTATGATACAGCTCTTCTAAGGACAACTGTATCATAATGTAACTCTTTGACCATTAAGATACAACTTCAGTTGGACCAAGGAGGTTGCGATGCAGTTTCAGCATTATGCTGTTACTATACGTATATTTAATTACCTATTGAAATTAGATAAAGTATGAAACTCCACATAATTTGGTCTTAAAACACGAGTGTAGCAGTACACGAGTGTAATGTAAACAACCCTTATTATGATACAGTTTCATAAACTACTGTTATGTGTAAACGAATCTTAATATCTGATATTGAATAAATAAATAAAATGAAATTTGTGACATATCGTATTTATAAAGGCCCCACGTCGTGTTTTAGATTTATAAAATGTACCTACGCATGTCACGACTATTCATCTATATTTTTCTTATCACTTCCAGCCATTGACATCTATATAAGGGTATAGAGTATAAATCAAAATTCTATGAGCTACGTTTTGAGACGTATTGGATTCAGTACGCTTCACTGAAATCACGCATTCAAAGCGCGTTTTTCAAAGCAACTACATACGAAAATCGGAACAAAAGTATGCCAACCGGGAAGTAATTTGGTTGATTCTAAGCTTCACGCCTGCCAAGCAATATATTTGGAGCCACTTACGCTCAAACCGACATTAGATCACGACATGTACGAGATGGGGACTTAGGGCATGTTCTTGGCCAGTTTGAAACGCTCACAGGCAAAAGTGTTGTGAAATTATAAATATAGGTACTGTCCACCCTCACCTCATTTGTTAGTCTAAAATATCTTATGTGTATGATAATACCATAAAATCTCCCAAGAATGGCACAACAAAATCTCTTATGTGTACATTAACACATAGGATATTTAATAAATTTTTGTTTTTTTTATCTTATATTCATTTGATTTATTTTTTTCTTCAAATTTGACATTTTATTAATGACGTAATACATATATATGCTCGTCTAATAATAGATTAGATTAGATTAGAAAATACTTTATTGTTACACCTTAAATATAAAACAATATTTACAATAAACATAAATTTACATAGAGTGTGACAATGGGCGGCCTTATCATTAAAAGTGATCTCTACCAGGCAACCTTTGCATGGGAGGATGGAGAGGATATAGGATCGAAATAAATTTAAATAACGGGGGTGTTACAAAGCTTAAAAATAAATAAAATAAGTAAGTATATAAAAATAAGAAAAACAAAGAGAACATAAGTGTCATAAATCTTATACATGATATTCGTTATGATTGTAATATAATACTCAACGTGAGCTTTATTAATTTAAGTAGAACTTTATGAGTTCGGCTTTAAATACGTAAAGAGAGGGTGCACATGTTATTGAAACGGGGAGGGAGTTCCACAGGCGGGTGGCTTGTATACTGAATGATCCATCATAAAAAGAGCTAGTATGTGGAGCTATTGAGAGAGTATAATTTTCTGATGACAAAGAATATGAAGGACATTGTAAGAAATTGAAACGTTCTTCAAGTAACGAGGGGAAGAAGGATTAAACAATATTTTGTAAAGTAGACAGAGAATATGAGTATTCCTGCGAAGACGAATAGGGAGCCACTTGAGCTTAGAACGAAATAATAGTTCATAGGTTTAAGTCTGTTTAACTATGTTTTAATATATCGTTAGTGTAACTCGTTTTTAAGGCGGTACTAATTGGAAATCAATAAATAAATAAATAAACCAAGTGTTAATGAGTGGCCACATAGAAGATATTGAAAAGCGTAAATAAAATAAGATAAAACTTAGCAAGAGTAACTAGTTAGTATTCTTAGATGAACGTAATGTGTTTTACAATACGTACTATCGGCTAAATATATCATTTACCACCCTATGATCGAAGAACGTTTGACATCATAAAATAACCTAGTCGATTTTCCCGTGTATCTTTTACATTGTGAGAGTTCAACCTTATCGCTATTGAGTTAACACATGATTTTTTATCAAGACTGGTAGACGCTTTCCTTGTCCACCAAATACAGACACATTATCATCTACCACCCTAAAGTTGAAGATCATTTGATATCATGAAACAACTAGGTTGATTTTCCCGTGCATCTCTTTCATTCCTAGATATTTTTTATTTTTATTTTATTTATTTATTTATTAACATTCACACAAGGTCTTCAGGTCCCAAACTAGGCAGAGCCTGTGCTATGGTAACCTGATGACTGATATATATACTTATATACATATACACACCCAGACACAGGTCAAACAGACATGTTCATGCACACAAATGTTTGATCTGTCCGGGAATCGAACCCGGAACCAGCGGCTCAGAAGACAGAGTGCTACCAACTGCGCCAACCGGCCAGTCAACCTTAGGTTCAACCTTATCAGTATTGTGATTACACACAAACATTTACCTTAAGTGGTAAACCATTTTCTTTGTCACTGTACGTATTTTGTTAGTGCAAACGCTAAAATAGCCATCAAGGCGTTGTCACGATACTCATGTCTACCTTAATCAATCTTGGCTTATGTAATGGGGACATAATATTACTTTAGGCATAGGTAAGGTTTGAATACCAATCATTAAAATGGTTCTAAAATGCACCTTTGCGTGCCAGTGAAGCTGTCTATATGATAAAAAAAACTACAATATAATAAAAAAATATTAAAGTTTATTAAGTGAAACATTGGCGACATAGTATACAAAATTTTACTTGAACCTTATTGCAAAGATTAAAATCGCAATAATATTATAAATGTGAAACTTTGGATGGATGGATGGACGGATGAATGGATGGCTCTTTGTTACTCTTGCACGCCTAAACGGCTGGATGAATTTGGATGGGACATTTGGTATGGAGCTTATACCCTGGATTAACACATAGGCTACATTTATCCCGGAAAAAGTATAGTACCCGTGGGATAATTGAGGTTGTGGGAAACCCGTAATCCACGCGGGTGAAACCGCGGGCCGCTACTAGTTACCAATAAAAATGTCTATGACTATCATTTGTCCCATTCCAGGTCGCGTATGCGATCGCACTGATCTACGAGGTAGTATGGGTGGTGGAGTCACAGAGTGGGCTGCCGGTGGCATCAACATTGCTGATGGCGTGCTACTGCTTTGTCATTGCTGCGACGGTCACACTGGTGCATGGCCTTATATCAGTAAGTTTGTTTTGGTCATGGTACAAACTTCAACAAGTTATTCCAAACTTTTGAGCGTTGAAGTGGGTTCCATGATCACAATATTGTGATGATAGTCACTTTTTAACCGACTTCAAGAAAAGGAGGAGGTTCTCAATTGGACCCGTATGTTTTTTTTCCTTTTTTTTATTTTCTTTTATTTGTGTTTGTTACCGCATAACTTCCGATTGGGTGAACTGATTTTGATCGTTCTTTTTTATTTGAAAGCTGGTGCTTTCCGTGTAGTCTCATTTAAATTACATCAAAATCGAACGAGCACTTTTTGAGTTACAAATCAAAAACTGAAAAATGCGTGCTTATACTACACGATATTATAGTAGCGGGTGAAGACATCGGTGAACATACCTACACCACAATAATAATTGATTCCATGAGTAACAAAGGTCACTAAAAACAGTGAAAAACATTTTTTACCAAAAAATAGAACCGTCTTCAACACTCAAAAGTATGAAATAATTTGGCGAAGTCGGTACCATGAGCACAATATTTTGATATCAGTTACTTTGAACTATCATGGTACCGACTTCAACAAGTTATTTCATACTTTTGAGTGTTGAAGTCGGTTCCATTTTTTGGTAAAAAATTTTTTTGTGAACTATCATAGTACCGACTTAACAAGTTATTTCAAACTTTGAGTGTTGAAGTGGGTTCAATTTTTTGGTAAAAATTTTTTTTTCATCCTTTTCAGTGACTATTATGCTACTCACGGGATCAATTGTCATTGTATATGTTTATCGATTTCTTTACACGCAATTAGGAAGTCGTCCAAGTAGACGTGACACTTTTCAGTTATTGAAGTGTAACTCAAAAACCGCTTATCCTATTTTGATGAAATTTAAATGAAACCACCGCGGAGGTACACTCTATGAAACAAAAAAATAATTTTAAAAATCGGTCCAAAAATGGGGAAGAAATCGGTAAACATAAAACATACAGCCGAATATATAACCTGATCCTTTTTGAAGTCGGTTAATAAATATATACTTACAGCGGCAGAGCCTTAAGATCCCATAACAGAATTAAAACTTTGTGACGCAGTTGGCAGGTAACTTAGACCTAGAGACACAAAACATGACGAAGCGATGATAGCTCAGCGGGGTGAGCGTCGGCTGTCAAATTGACGGACACTGGTTCGATCCCCAATGACAGCTTAAGCTTCCGGTGAAGGTAGCACCGTTATCAAATTTCCAGTACTTTCGAATACCCGCCTGGCTAGCTACCACCCTCAAGTTTGAAAAACTGTCATCAAACACAGCGTGTTCAGGCAGCAGTCGTTGAGAGCCAGTGAGCATTTCTAGGTCTTGCGTGATAACATATTCGACCACATTCACTGACCATCAAGTGAGATAGTGGTCAAACGCTAGATCTATACAGTATGAAGAAATGTTCATAATTGTTTGAAACATTGAACGTTACGGTTAGACAGTGATAAGTAAATCTTTTATACAGTTAGGTAGGTACTATTACTCACATCTCATGGCTAAACTTTACACCGTTCACCTATTTATACCATAACTCTCTGCTAGACTTCCAGTTTTATCACGCGTAGGTACTTCGTAGGGGTAATATTCATTTAAATAAACATTAACAGTCATAACGTTCTTTTTCTCAGCTAGACCTAGATAAGTAATTAGTTGATTATTTTGTTTTTCTCTTTTTTCAGAAAAACAACACATGCTTGCTTGCTTGGCTGATTACAGTAATCCTTGTACTGATACCGGAGTGTGCTTTGGTTTTCTACATGTCTATTTATCATTGGGTAAGTTTAAATATATGCAGATAGCAGCAACGAAATGACATAAAGGATTTTCATGAATCATTTAAATCATTTCCATCCACAAGCTAAACTTACTCGTAATAGCGGAACAAGTAATTTCAAGTATTGTTTTAAGCTTTCATGGCTTTTCATAATATATTTAGTTTTATTTATTTAGTAATTTCATTTATATATTTTATTATATAATATATAAATATATAGTATATAAATTCAGCTTAGCAATACAAAGAGGGAACGCTGCCAGCGTCTTGGGCACAATGCTGCAGGGGCCCTTTTTAGATTTAATTTAGTTTTTATTTAATATCTAAGGTTTTTATATTAAGTTAGACTATTTTATTGCTATATGTACGTTATTTGTTATTTTATTATTCATACCATTTATCTCCAGTAATAACCGTACGTACAGCATTAAGTAGACGACCGGAAAAGTTATCGTAACCTGGATTGCTGATACATAAATAATACGTTGTATGAGTTACAATGTAATAAATACAATATATAATATTATACTTTAATAAGTTCATTAAATATATAGTCTACTAACTGCGCCACACGGTTTCACCCGCGTGGTGATAATTGATGAAGATGATAATGAAAAGTAGCCTATGTGTTATTCCTGGACCTAAAGTCTCTACCATCTACATACCAAATTTCATCCAAATCTGTCCATCCGTTCTGGCGTGATTGAGTAACAAACATCGCTCCATCCATACAAACTTTCACATTTATAATATTAGTGGGATGGGATAATAAGTCCTTTAAATTTTTATTTAAAGGGTTTTTTTAGGATAAATATACGGTTTCAGAATATTTATTATCTCAAAAGAATTACATTCAGTTACTGATATATAATAACATAAAAATAAACGCCTATTGTGCCGTAGCTCATAGTTTACAAACGCATTTATGCTAAATAATTAAGAATTACACTTTCGAACAACAATAGTAACACATTATGCGCTAAATAAAATTATAAATTATATTATATATATATAAATTGTAAGTGTGTCATAAATTGTAAATGGCTCTTCCTTATAATATTTGTTGTGCTAATTTGAAACTTTAGCTGTAAGTTTTTTAAAGTATTTAGGGTGCCCCCTAAGAAAATAAAATAAAATAAAATATGAAAGATCTACTATCTGTCTATATATTTCTAAATTATTATACTCTTTTATAAATATATTTCATAGTCCTTTCAAGCTCTTACTTTACTACCAAAAACTATACTTTGCTTAGTAAAGTGGAAGTAGTTATCCAATCACGACTTTGGCCTCCAAAGTAAAGTTTGCGTTACTATGCGTATAAATAATGTAGTGCTTCATATTATACTAATATCAAACAACAGTAAAAACATTTTATTATGGTTGGGTTATAGATCGAAACGTCACATCGATTTGACATGACATTTTTTATTCGCGGGCGCAACCGAGAACTTGGTAAAGTTACTCAAAAAGTCACTAAGCAGGTCGAAATACTTACACGACTAATATACCTACGTAAGTCGAATGAAGATCAGGTCTAGATTTCCATTCGACTTACGTAGGACTCCTCTTGATGACTGGAGTTCTTGCGATATGTAACCCTGATCATGAATCCTCAAACTTTTATTATACAAGACAAGATATCCTATATAAGTGATTACACATTATGTAAAATGTGTTGAAAGTGCACATACTAAATTATATAGCACAACTAAAAGAACACTAGACTAACTGTCAATGAATGCACTGTGGCGCGCTGCGGCATCATCAGCAAACCGATTATAATATTGTCCTACTCGCTGCCACTGACACTCGGTCGCCCGCAATTTTTTTTTTTAATACAAAATCGATGTAATAGTTTACTAATATTATGTTCCATAACACATTTTTAAATACCGAGATTGTAAAGGTACCTACTTAATACTCTAAGTGTGTAATGTACTATGTCGAAGCATAAATATCTACTTAGCATAAGTTTCTCACATAAGTGAAATGTAAAATTTCTTGTTGAGAAATAAGTATCTTTAAATCGACATTATTTATGTGCATTTCAGGGTCTTCAAGGGGTGTACGGGGGCGCTGAGCTAGCATGTTACGTAGCTAGATTGCCTGCGATAGTCTGCGGGGTGGTACTGGTCCAATCAGCTTATGCGATTCGGGAAGCCAGGTGAGTCAATCTCTCTTGGCATGCTTAGATATATATATATGTTTGATCTAATCGAAATTCGAAACGAAATTCGTAGTGAGTGAAGATGAGTAACTAGATTCGATGCAAATTTTATACACGTTTTCTACATACCAAATATATCATATCTTTTTTTTAAACGTATATATAGCTCAGCGGCTGGAGCATTGGCTATCAAACTGACGAACGCTGGATCTATCCCCACCAACGGTTTGACCTTCCAGTGAAGGTAACAGCGTTATTATATTTCCAGCATGGCGGCGGCGTACTTTCGAGTTTCAAAACGGTCGCCAAACACAGTGTGTTTGTTCAGGTAGCAGTCCTTGAGAGCCAGTAAACATTCTCAGTCTAAGCTCACCCTTAGTCAGATCTCCCTTATCCAGTTTAGGCTACTACATAATGTAATATAATTGACGGAAACGCAGAATCTCGACACAAGAAATATATTATCCTAGTGTAGGTTTTGCTCGACACAATAGATAGCAACATTAGTCGCCATAGTTTTGTAACGTTTCAATGTTTTCGTTACCATATTATATTTAAGTTGCTTTTGTATCCTGTATTTACTGTTGAATTAAACATTTTTTTTTTAATTTGTAATTCTAGATCTAACGTGATTACATATTCGACCACATCGTCACTGATAATCAAGTGAGATAGTGGTTAAACATGAAGTATAATGCAAATAGGATCATCGCTAAGGGTGTTAGTGGGACTTATTTATTATGATTATAAACCAGGAACCCAAAACTAAAAACCGTCAAAACCGATGAAATAAAGTTAGTGCACTGGTAGACCAGTTAGAAATTTTGGTGTGCATATAACCGACACAATGCAAATGTCCATCTGGATCAACTATTTCAAACACTTCTAGAATACTGTCGACGACGTTGGGGTAATATTACGTTATTAGAATGAAATTTATCACTAAACTGCATCAACCCCTATTGTGCTGATTGATTTTAATTTGCTGCTTCATAAAGCAGAAAAGTCACTATGGTGACACCACTCTAAGTGTGCCTTTGCCCGTTCAATAAAAGCTATTTAAAATTAGAAGGTACATAAAGGCTTATGTTAATGTTGCTAAATCAAATTATATTAAAAAGTAGCGAATAATACGTGTTAGTGTTTTGAGCAAATCGTTTAGCGCATTTATTGATTTTTTCAGGGATGCTGGATATCCTAGTGGCGGCCCGGCAGTGAGTGGGAGTGAATTCGATGCCAGCCATTATGTTCCAGACGCGCCGAGTGCATTCACTAACGATGGGTTCATGTGTGACAATGGTAAGGTTAATTTCAGGATTTGCACGAGAGGTAGAGTAAATGGGCAGAGGCTCAGATAAATGATTCAGTTTGGGCTGCATACTCAAAGGGTAGAGGGCGCTGGCTTAGTAATTAAAACTAAGCTATAGCAGCACTCCACCTAGTGGTCTGATTTTATCCCTTCCTTTAACATCTGAGGGGATGCTGTTATTAGCGCCATCTTCCTTTAATTTTATAAACTATTAATAGGACTGATAGATCAACATTATAGTTGATATCGTATCCAGCGAAGGCACCATACTCTTATTCTAAGTTTCATGCTAGGGGGAACTTACATTTAGGTAACTTATATGAAGGATCAAAACTCGGCTACCTGTTGTACTTGAACCCACGACTACAAATACCATCATGTCTTTCCTTTTTTTTCCTTTAAAAAAATTTGAACGTAAGTTCCTAGCATGTTGTTAATGCCAAACCATAAAACTTTTAATAAATATTAATAGGAACAACATGCAGGGCCGTCATAAAATAGATAATAATGAAATAGATATAGATATATAATATATGATGAAATATGTAGATATATAATAGATAGAATAGAATAATGGAATAGAACCGCGCGGGTGCCGCACGATTCGCGTGTACGCCTGAAGAAACATGTACTGTCGAATTTTATCGAGTCGACGATCCGTGCTCGCACTGCTGTTGTTGTAGTCAACAAAATTAGTTCAAAATGTTCACAAACAATCATGCAGTTTACATTTGCAAGAGATTCAAACAATATTTTTGAATACGTAGTAAGTAATTAAAAATACTAGAGATAAATAACAGAAATTTAAAAAACCTATTAGAATATGGTTACACACAACATTACAGATCCCTGAAACCCACACCAGGATGTGTGATTCAGTATCTTCCAATATTTTTTTTATCTGACTCAGACCCCCGCACTAGCATTCCCTGTATCGCGGGAGACATGAGACACACAATCACAGCACACAAACATCCAAGACCCGGGACAAGACACAGACAAAACATCTACATTCATCGCACAAAGTTTGCTCCTGCCGGGATTCGAATCCAGGGTCTCGGAGACACAGAAGTCAATGACACTAACGTCTGCGCCACGGCGACCGCCGACTAAATACTTTTTATCAAATTATTAAAACACCCTTTCAATGCACAGTTGAATAAACCAGCCTGAATACTCACTCAAAGTTTCAATGCTTTTTTTTTTTTTTTTAATTGGGAATAGGCAGGCGTTTGACCACTATCTCACCTGATGTTAAGTGATGATGCGGTCTACGATGGAGCACGTATTTAACATGTAACTCCAACATGTTAAATATTTACGAGTATATATTCATATGCTTACAACGACAATGATTTAAAATTGATAAACAACACAAAAACACAACACACACAACAAAACTTATACAATGTTTAGCTTGCGTTTGACCATAGTCTCACCTGATGTTAAGTAACTACGCGGTCTGAGGTGGACCATGCAGTCTACAAAGAAAGGAATAAAGGTATAAACAAAGGTATCTAATGCAATGAGTACGCATAACAATTATTGGAGTTTATAGCGTGGGCATAGCTTCTAACTATATATGTATTACTAGCTGCGCCCCGCGGTTCACCCGCGTAGAGTACGGGTTTCCCGCTACCTCAGTTATTCCACGGGACATTCCCATCGAATTTTTAATATCAACCCACTATGAAGGCACGTGAAAGCGCAAAAACGCACATTGTATCAAAACATGACAATATATATGTCTGTTTTTTTATATATTGCCATTATTTAATTTCTTCCAGGAAAATCAGGCTCAATGCCTGACCTCCGTCGTCATCTGGCGTCCCGTCAGTCAAACCACTACCCTCAAATGCTGCAGCCTCCGCCAGCCTACTGGCAACACCTCGCCGACCGTCAATACGCAGCAAGCCTTCGCGGCTTCCCAAAACAATACCAAGCTCCACATATGTATGGCACCTGGGTGGGGCCCAGATCCGGCCCTTACGATAACCCATACAAAAGAAGACACTCAGTAGTTGGAGCTTTCACTGACGAATATCCTTCCAAAAGTTACGATTATGAAGACCGCATGGATTGCAAAAGCGAAATGGCCTATCCATACTATAGACCATATCCTCCGTACGATCCTAGAATGTATTCGCCAGATTATGATCCAAGATTTTATCCTGAGAATCATAAAAGGGAAGATGCGGCGTACGGAGTGAATTTGCTTCGTCATGAGCCGTATCACTTTGGATCGAGAGAGAGAGTCTTTTACAGTTTGAGAAACAGTCATACTTCTGTTGGTAACGAGTCTGATGACCTGACCAAGTATAAAGATGTAGCTTTATAAGATCGATTCTACGCTATTTTTACATAGATTTAAGTCAAAATTACAATTCAAATTAATTTTGCAAACATTTACACGAATAAAGTACTAACTTATGGTATGAAAAATAAGTTAAATATTATGAAATTACTTTTCATTTTGGGTAGAAAAGCAGATTGAACCGAATTTTTTCGAAGTCTTTTGTATTGTTACTCCAAAACTTTTTAGTATAGTTTAATAAAAATAAGGCCCATGGCATAGGAACTACCGCTAAATCTGTACGAACTATAGAGTATAAAATATACTAAGCAGATACCAACGCCATGCTTGTGGGACTCCTTTAGTGAAACAATTGAGGCCCGCATCACTGTATCACGGTAAGTTTTCACTTCCCTATAAAGTATTAATATAAGTTATAGGCGTCATTGTAAAAAAATAGTGATAATGTGAAAAAAATCCATCTTCTTAATATTAATGTCTAAAGACGACCTAGCTCCTTTGATGCTTAGCCTTTGATGATCTTATTATTCATAGGCAAATCCTTAATGTACTATTATTAATAAATAGACAATAGTAAGTGTTGTGAATTATGGTGCTTAAAATTAAGTCGTTTTTATACTTAACAAAACATATATATATATATATATATATATATATATATATATATATATATATAATAATATCTACATATATGGGGTTTTGGATGTTGTGTGGTGTGAATGTGTGTCTCCAAGCCTCCCGCGATACAGGGAATCCTAGTGCGGAGGTTTAAGTGTGATTATAAATATATATATATATATATTTATAATCACACCCACTAGGATTCCCTGTATCGCGGGAGGCTTGGAGACACACATTCACACCACACAACATCCAAAACCCCATATATGTAGATATTATCTCCTTTTATTACTCATCTTTAGCAAGTAAGTAGATAAGTTATTAAAAAAAATGTAATTATCTGTCCGGTGTTTGTAGCACGAATAACTTGCGTGAAATTTGTTCGTATCGTCTTCAAATTGAATAACGCAATTATAGCACGTAGAATATAGGTATATAACATGTTTGTTACGAAACGATGGTACTATTCTGTTTAATAAAACTGTTCCACGGTACGAATAGGATTCGTGGTCCAGCCAGTAAAATATATCTCAGGTACCCGCTGTATTAAAAACCCGCTGTGCAAAATGATCAATAAATGTCAATGTCAATAAAAATTAAATATTTATACAGTTTTGAATTAATATTTTTCTGTTTCTAAAAAAATAATGTTCTCTTGTTGTTAGCAAATGATGAAATTGAAGACAATTTAAAAAACGGTGTAACATCCCACCGGACTTTTTGAGATACTCGTTCTACGTTGAGACACATTGTCGTTGACGCACAAAAACTGACAAATGAAAAGTTCGGTAGATTTAACCATAGACGGATATATTACAAGCATGGATTTGTCCCGAACCTATACGAAGTTTAAAAATCCTTGGGATTTGTATACTTCGATATAGTACTTAGAGAAAATTCTGTAATATTTAAGAATTTAACTGTTTGTTAAAAACTGTTTGACCGACGGTTAAATTGATAATCGGACGTTTTAAATTTTGGTGAACTCCACCCTAGGTTATAGTATAAGTTCGAGATTAGAAGGCGTCCATATTACATGAGATATTTGGGGGAGAGGGTGGTCTCGACATAATGTAACATATTTTTTTCCGCAAAGAACATGTAAAGTGCGTGAAAACAAGGCAACAATTAGGTAAACTTTTTTTGTGATTGATATGTACTTAATAATTTTAAAACTAGTCCTAATCATTCCTATAATAAAAAATTGTAGGTTTAAGTAATTTATTTTTTAAATGCAACAATCAAGTAGGTACATAATTATTCTTTTCTATACATAAAACATATGCATATTTGAAAAGGGAAAGGGTCCAGCAACGTACACGATATTTGACCAAGGGGTTATGGGGACTGAAAAATCGCCAATTTACGGACGTAAGTAATTTATGGACGCTTCCTTACAAGTAGCTACTTATCAGCGTATGATTTTCTCTAGGTCGATGGTCAGTTCTCTTGTTATATATTTTTATGCTATTATTAATTATGTACCTATATGGACCACATGAATTTGCTTTTCTGTCTCTATAAATAAGACATTAACTAATAAGTTAATAGTATTTTAAAAGTAGAAAACTATATAAAATCACGTACTAGCCATAATTTAATATAGGATTCTTAGCTTTAATATTTTTGAATGAACTTAGATACATAGTAATAATTTTAAATTGTAAGAATAAATAGGTATACCTAAATATGTGTTCGTATAATACAATTTTCTTTTAATTCTATATACAACTTTAGTGTAGTTACCCAAATAACCAAAGGTGTAAATATACTTTACCACTGTACTATGTACTATTTTATAAGAAAAAGTCATTACTTTTTATAGATATGATAAAATATACATATTTTAATATGCGCCTTAGTTTTTGTTTATTTCACCGAAATATTCCATCCCGTATAGTCCAGTCGAGATAGACATTTAAATAGAAAAAAGTAGCGCACGCGATTTTGTTTTAGAAGTCGGGTGGGTTGGTACGACGTCTACATTTCAATTTTTGGGACAATCCCGCCATTGGGTTCACCGCCATCTTAGGGCGATATAAATGGTTGTTATGCGTAGTTTTATATAGCTCTATCACGTGTCCTCACTCTATTTAATTTGTTTTATAACTGTAAATATATTGGGTTCACCGCCATCTTAGGGCGATATAAATGGTTGTAATGCGTAGTTTTATATAGCTCTATCACGTTTCCTCACTCTACGTTATTTGTTTTATAACTGTAAATATTGATCCTAGCGTAAAAATGATTATGACCGAACTTGTGTGAAATTAAATTTCCAACAACTTTGGATTGCACGATTTTTGTTGTAAAGTTGAAATTAAAGAGTTATTTTAGAAATTCGAAAAAAATCATCTTCAAATCAAGATGGCGGCGAACGCAATGGCGGGATTGTCCCGAAAATCGAAATATAAATTTCCAAACACCCCCGCCGACGTTTAAAAAAAAATCGCGTCGGCTATTTTTTTCTATATAAGGCTATTTTAGACTAGTAAGACTTTAGCAGGCCCAAATTATCATAACAAGTTATAAGGTATTTCTACGAGTTGAATGAGGAAATCCATGCAAGAACTGAAGTTACCGACATAGAGCCACGGATAAGCAAGTTAAAATGGTAGACCGCAATATAGTTTAATAATAATAATAAATATTCTTGGCATCTTCTCGTCCAAAATGATAAAATGCCTTTTTGAAGCGACAGTGGCACAAGCGTCGACTGCCAATCGATGAACGCTGGTTCGTTGGTTATGAATATTCCTCCTTCAGTAAGGAACCTAGAGAATCTAAACGGCTAAAATAAGTCCCGTGAGTAGCATAAGCAAAAATCACTGAAGAGGGTGAAAAAAAAAATGGAACCGTCTCGGCCGGAATCGATTATTTGGTCATTTTTTTTAAAAATTTTCATATAGAAAAATAAGTTATCCGCGAACACAAATAAAAAAATATATACGGTTGAATTGAGTAACCTCCTTTTTTAAAAGTCTGTTAAAAATATTTTTTAGCACTGTTAAAAGAGGTTTACATAAAATATCTAAGCTTTTGGAACGGAGTATAGGAGGATTGATCAAGGGACAGAGCCATATTATGGCTCTATATAACCTTGCCGCTCCAACGTTTATGTCAACAATGTTATGTTTCTCTTTTTGTTACCCGGGTTGTCGCGTAGAGTAAGCAAGAAAGCTATTGTTGGCAACGTTGCACTCTGTGTCCATACACCATAGCATTACAACGCGACATAGTAAAAAGTGAACAGGGTATAGTTTATTATAACCATGGACGTAATACTTCACATATATATATATATATAGTACTCTTTGCGTAATACTTATTACGCCCATGATTACGATGACGATGAAGATATCATCTTACTGATTATAACACTCACTTTGTTTATCTGTGGTATCAAGAATGGACATACACTAGGCGTGTTCAAGATGAAGAAGTGGCGTTTTTAGCAGTGTACAACTGAACAAGCGTTCGATTTGGGAATGTGGCATTGGTGGCAAAAACGGTCTTTCCCAACTCGAACGACGCATACACGTCATTTACACGAGAGCTATCAAGTACGACGATTCATTTGAATATTCATGACTTAAAAATGTTTCAAAACCTATAATATTAACTTGAGTCATAACGAGATTTACATTTTCGTACTGGAAATAGAAAGAACACATTACACTGGCGCATTTAAGTTTGTTTATCTACTTAATTCTGCTGTAGCTGTCAATCTCTCAGCTGTCAAAAAACGCTCACGAAAGACCCAGCCTTGGCGGTGGGTCAAAGTGGCAGTTCACGGTAGCCTTTTTAATACTTTTCATGCA
The DNA here is from genome assembly GCA_934044485.1 of Apeira syringaria. NCBI lineage: Eukaryota > Metazoa > Arthropoda > Insecta > Lepidoptera > Geometridae > Apeira > Apeira syringaria. Next base: position 7,029,262 of record OW203670.1, on the reverse strand, counting down.
TCTCGATCGGTGAACGAAAACAGTTAAAAAAAGACCAGTGGCACTCGGGGACTGCCGCGGTAAAACTATTGCATACCATTTTATATCAACTTATGCAATCAATATATTAATAACTTATGCAGTAACGCCGATACAACTAATTCCACCTAGAGGCGAGTTGCTGAACTAAATAGACAAGCGTGATATTTCAAAAAAGTCATTAAAAGTTCTGCTATTCATCGATAGATGGCAAAACTAAAAAGTATCACCGCTGTGCCGGTCGGAGTGGGGGTGTTAGGTTATTTTCGTTACGGAATTACTGGATTCGATAGAAGCTATGCAATAGCTTAAAACTCCACCTGTGCCAAAACGAATGCGGAACGAGAGCGTTTACAGCGTTTTTAACTGTTCCCGAGCCCATCTCGAACGCACGTACTGTGGTCACCTCAGTCGTTCTCGCTCAAAACGATCAGTCGTTCATGCTCAGCGATTGTGTTGGCATCAGCCAACAAAAATGCTGCCAGGTTGTTTAAAAGCTATCTGGCGTAGACGTAGCAATTATAACAAAATGAATAACAAAAATTTGGAAAACTAAAATTCTTATACGGTTACGATAAAGTCTAAATTAGTATGAGACTTATCAAGAAAAACACTTTCAATGTATTTATAAAATTTAGGCCCATAAATTATGTTTTATAGAACTGTAGAAGTGTTTTCATAATTCCTGAATCAAATAATATTGTTACTTGCAGTCTCATAACATCCAGTACCCCGAACAAGCCAGCAAATGAAAATTACAGACCAGTGATGATATTATACAGAACTGAAACGTGGGCTTTAACTGTAGGTCTTACAGGCAAGCTCATGGTCAACGAGTTTTGAATAGAAGTGTGCTTGCAGTTTCCCTAAAAGATCGAATCACAAGCATGGAGATCCAAAGACAAGATTGGATGAAAAGGCTGGATACGGGCCGCTTTCAAAAAGCTTAAAGCTTTGTTGAGATCAATGTGGGAGGAAAATTTATAAATATGAGAGCTGTACGCGCTCTATGGCTAAAATGTTCGCGATTTTTTACAGAGCTCCATGAACTGTGTCACACCTCTAGGTGTGATCTAATCAAGCCAGATAGAAAAGATATAAGATAAGAAGAAATTAGAAGAGATTGAAGCCCTATTGCACATCTTCCAAAGTAAATCACGAAAAAAATGCAGGCATTATCCACACTTGTCTACCAGGCTGAGTAACTTTTTCTATATTGATTTATCGTCTCCCATGTCATCAATATGGATTCGTTATTATCATGTCAAAGTAGTAAATGATTAATAATACTACGATAAACGACGACATTTAAATCGACGAACGTGTAGGCTGCCAACCTGCAAAATTAAGTTTTTTTAATATTGGACTGTTTATTTCAATTTATAGTAGAGCGTAGAGCATCGCCCATTTCAGCTTAAGTTGAAATACATTGGATGTACGTGTATTTAATTATTTATAAACTTGCCAGAATTCGTCTTCCTTCCTTTTCGTCATGAGCTTTGCTGACAGACGTAGATTCATAAACTAAAATGTATGCGTTGGGCCTATTATAAGAAAAATAGCTAAATCTAGCTAAGTAGTAGCTAAGTTGGAAGCACAGAGACTGCTCAGCCGGCTTGCATTGCGTTTATCTATCTCTTTCTCTCATGCCAAACAAATAAAACTTTTGTCCTGCCTGCTTGTGAAGTTGTGGAAGTTATAAAGTTTCTGGTCCCCGAAAACGAAAACTTTTTTAATTCTATTTAACTTTATTTCTGAACAGTTTTTTTTTAGGTGTAATTTTGGTAAAGTTTGTTTAAAACTATCGCTATGTGAGTGAGTGACTTAACTGTAATTCATTTTGTGTAGGTGTGTTGGCTTGCGGTGTCTCAATTTTGTGTGAAAGTGTTTTCGCATAGAATTCGGATCCCATTGTTCGTTTGCCCGACAATTTGGATTAACTTCACGTAAAACGCTTTTGCGATGTATTTGTATTGAGAGCAGTTCTGGGGAAAAAAGCAAATCGTTTTTGGTAAGTGCATAAAAGTACTGTATATAATTCAGAACCTTAATCTGCGTTAGTTATTTGCTATAGGTTGATTGCAGTTGATGCTGTTGATGATCATCGTTTTTGATGTTATTTTACCTAAATAATCCATTCCGTTCATTTATTTAAGCTCACATGCCATTTATATAAAAATTAACTTTTAAGGTAATGTAAGTATGTATGATGTGTGTATATTAGGTAAACTAAACATATAATTTTAGTTATACAAAGTAAATGGTGAGGTAACATATTTTCGGAGTGTAGATAAATCACAAATGGTTCATTGCTATAAATAATTTAAAACTGCATTAACTTGCAAGAGAGCACTGCACTTTTAGGTTTAGATTTGTGTCAGCTGTTTTCCTTACTACAAGTTAGAGGCATAATAGCAGGTACTGTGCTGATACTCATTAAGGCAGACACTGTTATATATAACATGGTGAGTCCTCAGACACAGCCTGGGATATAGGACTACTGTAAGAATGCCTTCAATAACCCTGCAGTTATACCAGTGTTGACCTAAGCTCACCTAGAGAGACAGAGTTCAACTTGCAAGCTACTAAGAAAATTTGGTTAAAAGTTACACACTTATTACACATAGAATCGAGAATATCTGTCAGATATCATAGGATTTTGTAGATAACAGTTTACCTAAGTCCAATACAATCAAAATCTACACTGATAGTTGAGAGATGTAGAAACCAACAATATTTTATCATTATTTGACACTAGAAAATTAGTTTATTGTCTGAATACTCCAATTGCCAGAAGCTACAAAACTACGCCACCTCATAGACAAAGCCTCAGAATGCTGGTAAAATTTTTCAACTGTTATTTGTTTTATCCTATCCATTACTGCAACCAAAACATTATAAAGAGCATTTCATGAAAGTGGTCTTGTCTAATATTGATTAGTATTCGTTATTAAATTCCTCTGGCTTTCACATTTGCACCACAGTATTAAGATCTCCTGTAGGTAGCTCCAGAGACAAAACACTCTATCTGATTTGAAAATAAAAAAAGATCTAGGATTAACATACAGTGTAGTACAACATTGCATATAACAACCAACCATTCTTAGCAACGTTAGTAAAGCATATAATTAGTTTTAATGTGAGGCACTATGAAAGTACATCCTTTTATGACGACTCCACTTACATAGACTGACTGCTTTTGACGGAGGAATTTACACATTATTGTCCAGCTACAACACAAGCATTGACTTGTCTGGAAATAAATCGTAGATATGAAACTATCTCTGCCCCACACACAAGGTCGTCTCAAACTATGCTGGGGCCCTTGGGCACACAAGAATGTAGGGCCCTTTTGGAAAGTAAAGCAAGCAAATTATAGATTACTGGCCATGCAGGCCACTTCTGTCTGACTGAAAGTTTAATACACCATCCGGGGTTTCCCCCAACCATAGACAATGGCAATATCTATTTTATACCTCGTTTAGACAGTGCAGCTTGACTTTTTGGTGATGTTTACATGCTTGATGGTTAGGTAGTGTACTTAGTAAATTAGGATGCATTCTGAACAATTAATAATAATTAGTGCAATCCGACAAACAAATTCATGACAGTGGCGATTGTACATACTTGCTATGCTCGATAAAAATGCTATGAAAAAAGTATTATGTCTCATTTGCATAATGCAGTCCCTACATCTAACTTTAGGCCGAAAAACTACGAAGAATAAAAATTACAGTATTTTTGCACTAGATGTTTTATTGTTAGTTATGCAGAGAGATATGTACGTGCACATTATGCAATAAATATTTTTATTTAAGTCATTTTATAATAAAAAAGAATTACCATTTCTTTAGTATGACTTCTGGTTAGTGCAAAGTAATATCACCGGTCCCTTTGCTGTCGTTATAACCAGATTCTACTGTATATGTTCATTACATAAACATTTGCTTTGGGATTTAAACTCAGCGCCCAGAATGTCAGGATGAGGAGGGAAAAAAAAAGAAATTGATGTGTCATGGTGTATAATATATCACACAGTTCAGAAGTATAATAAATCTTGGCCACCTCGCTATTTTACATAGTCAGATTACGTTGAGCATACACTGTACAATATATGAATATATATAAATACTTATATATTTCTAATTATTTGTTTATTATGTTTATGTATTATATGTTTTGTATAATTTTATTTAACTTATCACACTTTTATTGTATTTTAATTTGTTTCCAAAAACTTCATAAAATATATTGTTGTTGTATTAGTATTATTTTGATGTAAGTATATATTTACTCATTATTTATTTATTTATTACCGTTTCTCAGCTTAGGCATTATTCTTAAATAGCTAGTTAATTGGTAGACCTCACATGAGCCAGATTGAAATAACATTATGTTACCTTACATTTATACAACTAGCGGCGCCCCGCGGTTGTACCTGCATGGTGATGAAAGACGGTGATGATGAAAATAAGCCTATGTGTTATTTCAGGCAGGGTATAAGTTATCTCCATACCAAATTTCATCGAAATTGGTGTAGCCGTTTGAGTGTGAAGAGGTATCAAACATACACACATTCAGTAGGAAGGATATACATTATCACAAAATAGGAAGGTAGTCATCTAGTCACGTAGTAGGTACATTCACTATTAAATGATAAATGGAGCAAAAAATGTAAATATAAATAGATTATAAATGTAAATGTTAAAAATATTCATACCATAAAATATTTTACTTTATTGGTCTTGGCTGAAAATCAGTGGTTATCAGCAGGCAGTAAGCACAATGCTGATCCGAGACCCTTTCAACACAATACATGACCATACAATTCTCCTGCTACGTACCTTCTATTTTCTGTTTCCACTTATTCTCTTTTCTTGCAATAATTTGTATATCTATGGTTTATTCCGTGTTGTATAAATGTATTTCTTTTCTTTTCTATAAGTACATTCACATTAATAACACCCTTAAATGTTAATATTTGATACACTGTGATTGATCTCTTTTTGTAAGTAATTCTTGATGTAAGCATGATGATAGGTAGTTTCCAAGTGATGTAATGTGTTTATGTGAACTTGTTTCAGGAAACCCGCCATAGCTGCTGGCTATGATGAATGTGCCATCACAGGAGAATGCTGCACTCTTGTCTTCAGGTAATTTACACAACCGATCTATCAATAAAATTATAGTATAATCTATGATTATGTACATCATCTAAGGCACTTTTTTTTCAATGGTTGAATATCAGTTTCTTTCACAAGCAAAAACAGATCATCTGTTTTTGCGTCATTTGGGTGGATAGAAGTTCAAAATCATAATGACAATTTATTTATTTTACTATTGTACTATACTTATATGTCCTAACCATTAATAAGTTGTTAAATAATTAAAATTAGGCATAGCTTAAAAGATATTAAAACTAATTTTCTAAGCTTGTGAATCAGTTTAACTATTTCATGATCAATTTCTTGAAATCTGTGTTGGACAGAAATCTTCCAGTGAATATTACACGAGAACTAGCTGGTTGCTATAAAATAATGAACGTAATGAGAAATCGTGATCATATCAAGTGACCTTCGCTTGCTCAGGTTTCAGTTTTTCAAGTTTCACCCAATTCAATTGAAGTTGATTTTTTATAAATCCATATCTGAAATTCTCGAGGTAAACCAAATATGCTTGAACTATTTCTTAAACCAGATGAAGGGAAATTGAAAAGTCATTTAAATAGATTCTATATATCATAATCTGAGATACAACCCTTCCTCTTAAAAAGGAGTGTTTGCTGATGCGGGTTTGCAGGTAGTCTTCATGGGGATTTGATACCGCTCATAGACTAAGAGATAGTCTAACAACTGTTAATCTGACAAGAACCAGGACCGAAGCATGCTTGTGATGTCAGTCAATGAGTTATGCTAAGAATTATCACTAAGGTTTTGAAACACTAGCGCAATGCTAAGTAGACTGTTTACCGGAGTTATATCATAACACTGCAATACACGTCCGCCCTAATTCTGTTAACTACCTAAAATTCACTAAACTTCTTCAAAATGCATTAACTTGTATACCATTTACCCTCAAATTCAACTTCATAGGTATAACTCCATACAACAGTATTTCTAATATTAGATGAGTTTTATTCAATTGCTGGCCAACTGCAAGGAGTTTTAGTGGGCACCAAATAAGCTACAACAAGTTATTGTACACTTTTGAGTGTTGAAGCCGGTTCCATTTTTGGGTATTTTTTTTATATATGTAAAAATGCTGTATAATCAAATGCACGGAATACCTAAATGAGCGTACATAACGTTAGGTACTTCAGATTGACCTAAATTAGTGAGTCATTGGTAGTGCTTCGCTTATTCAACTGAACTAAACTAAAATTATGGAATACTAAATCAGTTCTTATACGGTTACGATAAAGTCTAAATTAGTACGAGACTTGTCAATAACATCACTAAAATTAAAATATATTTATTAAATTTGCGGGTAGTTTTAGCAAAATTAAGTTGCCATTTATTTGGTGCCCACTAAAACTACCCGCAGTTGGCCAACAGTTGAATAAAATTCGTCTAATATTAGTGAGGTCGTTGAATGGAGTTATACGAATGTGAATTTTAGCGTAAATAGAATACGAGCTATTTCAATTTGAAGAATTTTAGTGAATTTTAGCTAGTTTATGTGATAAACAGAATTAGGGCCATTGACACTGCTTATTGTGCGGTAACCCGTACACCATAAAACTCTTAAAATTCTTCTACGGCCAGAGGCGAGGTTAAATAACGTATCATTTATTCAAGATTCAAAGCTTGTAAAAGTATCTAGGCCAAACCACATAAAAACCCTGAGAAAACTCAGCGTTCACACTATATTTTACCACAATGGATGTGTTTCGTAATGGATACAACTGTTTAAAAAATAATCGATAGCAGGGTTGTCAAAACAAACTTAAATGTAAATAGCTGCTCAATCAATGTAAGCATTACAAGGAAGCAAAAGTTCTTTGTCTCTAATGACCAGATATTGACTAAGTATAAGTTGATTACTAAAAAACACCAAAAACCAGAAGCGACTTCCTTGAAAGTGTGAAATAACTTGTTGAAGTCGGTACCATGCGCACAATATTTAATAATAGTTACTTTTGAATTTTTATGGAATTTTTCTAACCCTATTCAGTGACCTTTGCTATGAGAATCATCAAAAGCGGTTCATCCAGTCATCCGTTGAACATTTTCAAAGTTTTCATTTAAAATTAGAAACATCGTCAATGTAGGTGAAATGAACTGAACATTATTAAGGACTAGTAGCGCCCTGCGGTTTCACCCGCGTGGATTACAGTTTTCCCGCTATTTCAATTATCCCACGGGAACTATACTTTTTCCGGGATAAAAGTAGCCTATATGTTGTATATATGTACCTAGGGTCTATCTAACCTATCGCCATACCAAAATTCATTGAAAGCGGCGCAGCCGTTTGACCGTAAAGTAGTAACAGTGGTTTTGAATTATTTACGTATCACTCGGGAATAGCAATTATTTTCGGGATGAAAATTGACCATCTGACCATTGGCCTTATGTGATAATCCTTATGTAATACTCCTTCACGCTCAAACGCCTACACCCATTTTGATGAAATTTGGTATAGAGATAGTTTAGACCCTGGATTAACACATGGTCAATTTTCAACCGAAAATTTCGCCTTTATAATATTAGTGGGATGGGATAACTGATAAACTATGGGTCAGAGCTTGACCAAATTTAATTAAGACCACGAGAGGAGCGCAAGCTTTAAATGAAAAGAATTTGATATTTTGATATTTATTTATTAACATTCATACAAGGTCTTCTGGTCCCAAACTAGGCAGAGCCTGTGCTATGGTAACCTGATGACTGATATCTATACTTATATATTTTATACACACCCAGACACAGATCAAACAGACATGTTCATGCACACAAATGTTTGACCTGTCCGGGAATCGAACCCGGGACCAGGTAAATCATCTAATAATCTAATCACCGAGTTATGTGCCTAGCCCACTGCCATTTCAACTTAATCAGCTGGGCTATGTCTGTAACTTTAATTCTTCTACGGATCTCCTCATTTCTGATTCGATCCAGTTGAGAAACCCCGAGCATAGCCCTGAGTAAAACTTTAATAAGTAATAATTTTATTACATAACAGCACTATGTGATTAGAATATTCGTCGCACGTGGACAATATTAATCGCGTCATGGCCATGGCAGTTGGTCAGCCCGATTTCCGAATAAGATCTTTTTTAACCGACTTCAAAAAAGGTGGAGGTTCTCGTTTCGACCTGTATGTTTTTTATATGTTTGTTACCTCAGAACTTTCAACTGGGTGAACCGATTTTGATGATTATTTTATTTGAAACCTGGTGGTTCCCGTGTATTTTTAACTTCACTTACTAAGATTAAAATGTAAGTGAAGTTAAAAAAATAGAAGTATTGTAAGTTATACTAATTTTCATTAATAATATGTTAATAAAGACGGTCGCCGTGGCGCAGTGGTTGGTGTCAGTGACATGACAACTGTCTCCGGGACCCTGGGTTCGAATCCCGGCAGGGGCAAACATTTGTGCGATGAGTGTAGATGTTTGTCCCGGGTCTTGGATGTTTGTGCTGTGATTGTGTGTGTCCATGCCTCCCGCGATATAGGGAATCCTAGTGCGTGGGTCTGAGTGTGAAAAAAAAAATTACTTTATCAATCTTTTCATTCTTCATTCATACACGGTATTAATATAAGATCTTAAATATCCGCATCCGCAGATGTATGAGCCCTCAAAAATCCGCATTCGCATTCACAGTCGCGGATGTGAAAAAAAAGGCATCCGCAATATCCCTGGTTAATACGACCGCGACAGTAATCGTATCGCGGTCGAATAGTATTTACCATACAGTTAACCGACGGCCACCGACTAGGTGGACAGACGACCTGACTAAGATCGCAGGCAAGGGCTGGATGCGGGCCGCTTCCAACCGGTCCTTGTGGAAATCAATGGGGGAGGCCTTTGTCCAGCAGTGGACGTCCTATGGCTGAGATGATGATGATGATGATGAACCGACGGTAATTTTTTTTTTTTTAATTGATAATTGGACGTTTAAAGTGTGAAAGAACTTGTCAAAGTCAGTACCATGCGCACAATATGTTAATAATAGTTACTTAATATGAACTATCATGACGTAACACTTTTCAGTTATTGCAGTGTAGCTCAAAAACCACTTGACCGATTTTGATGAAATTTAAATGGGAGTTAGTAGGAAGAAGTTAGGAATAGAAGTTAAAAATAGGAGCATTATACGTCTTATACCCTGTTTCAAAATCTTAGATATTTTTTGTAAACAAAGAAATGTCATGCAGTCACTGACATTAGTGATATGCCACGTGCCACTATTTAATAATGCAACTTTTGCTTTGTTGACTATCATGCTACAGTGTTTATTTTATATGGAAACTAATAAGTACGGTTGATACGTTGAATGAACCAATAAAATTAAGGCAAATTCGAATTTCAAATTTAAAACTGAAGTACTGATTTGTACGGTGTACCATTTCGTTCGCCGTTGAAATATGCTTGTTGATTAATTTTCTATTTCGTCTGCGCATATTCGAACATAATCTGAATACTCTACACATCTTTCTACGTTGCTCTGTCCTTGTCTCTCCAACAACTCGCTTGGGGTTCATACTACGGAGTTTTGACAAAATTACCTAGAGATAATTTTACCGCTTATCGTTTATAAATTTATACAAATACAAATTTTCTTTATTGCAAAATTTAAAGGTTACAAAATACGTTGTACCCTGCCTTTTTCTTGGGAGGATTTATGGAGAGTGTTCTTTTTTTAGAAAGGCGCGTTGTGAGTGTAGGAAAAGCTACTGAACGGATTTTGATGAAATTTTGAACACAGATAGCTTATACCCTGGATTATTTAACTTTTTTTTGCTTATTTTCATCATCACCATATCGTTTTTCTTCACCACGTGGGTAAAACGGATTCAAATGAAATTTGGTATGTAGATACTTCAGGTCTCGGAATAACACATATACTTAGGTTACTTTTTATCATGATCATAATCATCATCAATCATCACCACGCGGGTGAAACCGCGGGGCGCAGCTAGTATAAGTATATAGTAACGATACGAAATCTTAATACGGTGGTATGATATTTTCTAGTGCCCGCCTGACTATATTTGAAAAAGTATAGTTCATAAAAGTAGTGACGTAGTTTTGCGTAACAACGACTTTTACGAATGAAGGAACATTTTGTAGGCTTTACCGCTTGAACGGTTACAACAAATACGTATTATCGGATTAGTCTTTAATGGAACGCACGTGCGGTAAACCCGTGTGCGCTATAGATACGAAATAACTATAAATATATATAACCATAAATACAAAATGAGTAAAGTTTAAAAGTAGCAACAAATACGAGTTTATAAATTTTTTCATACTATATTAAAATTATTTTATTCTCAAATGTAGTGTATTTTTTTACACATTTATTTGCATATACAAAAAATTGGTTGTTTGTAAAGTCGGTTTACGGACGATAGATTTACGTGATAACGTCATAATCATTTATGACTTTGACTTTGACTTTGACTTCGACTTCGACTTCGACTTCGACTTCGACTTCGACTTCGACTTTGACTTTGACTTTGACTTTGACTTTGACTTTGACTTTGACTTCGACTTTAACTTTGACTGACTTTGACTTTGACTTTGATTATTTTATGTAATACAAAACTCAGGTGGAACGTTACGCGGAACGTTACTATTTTTCATGAGTGTTGCTGGTATTCATCAATTTATAAAACGTTATCACGTCAAAAGACATTAAGGAGTGTTACATAAAATAACAGTCACGAATGTATATATTATAACATGCTTAATTACCATCTAAGCAATATTATAGGATATCAATTCTACTAGCAATGTTGCTTATAGTTTGTTCATGAATTGTCCTCTTTACTAGTGTTGCTATTCTACTTGGAGTATAATAAAATTGTAATGGCTACACAGATTTCATTTCTACCGCAATGCAATTACCTACAGAGCAATCAAGATGCAAATCTTAGTTTAGTGGTATACCAAGTTAATTTATGATTACATTTGAATTACTATTGCATTGTACATGAATTGCTTAATAAATAAGAGAATTGGCACCCTGAATGCATAAATAATTGAAATATGTCTAGCGTGGTCCGCATCCGACACATCGTACCTGGCCGTCAACTGAAATAGAGGTCTGAAAATGTTAGCTATAATATATTTAAAAAATAACAGGATAGTATTTTTTTTTTAACTTTCACACAAGGTCTTCAAGTCCCAAACTAGGCAGAGCCTGTATTATGGTAACCTGATGACTGATACTTATATACATATACACACCCAGACACAGGTCAAACAGACATGTTCATACACACAAACGTTTGACCTGTCCGGGAATCGAACCCGGGACCAGCGGCTCAGAAGGCAGAGTGCTACCAACTGCGCCAACCGGCCAGTCAATTATAGTTGATAGCAACTTAATTGAAATCCAAGAACTGGCAGCGACGTTAATATTTCTCAGTGATGTTTGTCAGTGATGTGTCAAGAGTTGATCCCAATCGTAACGCTAACCAGCAGATGCACGTATTGCTTGTCACTTGACTGAATGAATACTAAGACTAATAAAATCTTCGATCTTGGAGTGTCGATCAACAAGCATACAGGACTCCGAGTTAATAGTGAAAAAAAAAATCTGTTTTTTATTCGTCGTTTCCCCGCCATTGCTTCGAGTAATCCAAGTAGCCTCATCTAAAAGGCTTCTGATCGATGTCGCGGCTGCGCCGTGGCCCCCTCGCCCGTACAAAGGCCAGCCAGCTCCCTTCGGCGCTAGGCCTGTCAAAATAATACACCATTTTCGCGAAATCCACACTCGATATCTGCATTCACCTTCTCACAGACCATTTAACCGCAACTCATTCATATTAAAATGTCATCGTCAAATTTATTTCATACGTCCAATTCGTGAGGTGAAAGCGATCGATCGGATTAATTTATTTCGTTTTTTTTTTCATCCATTATTTATCATGGATCTTGTGTACTTCTGTGTGCGTTAATTGAATTAGTGCCGTTTTAAAAATGTAGCAGCTCTACTTCATTAGGTAAGTGAGTTACTTGTAGCATTCTTACTTGTTGCGCTCAGTTTTCGTGTCTTGTTACGTAATGCGACGTCATAAGGATGATGCATTATGTATGCTCTTGTAGGTATTCCTTTTTATGGCCAGCCATTACCTTTCAGGATAGAAGTTATGGTTCATTTACAAATAGAAATTAATTTACAGTAACAGTTATTATAGAATTATTTAGTCGGCCCCGTGTTGGGCGCCACATTTTTGGTTTCAATTTTTATTTACTGCCGCAAAATGTTGAAATACTATTTAATCTTTATATTGATATAAATGTTATTCATTGTCTTAATTTAAATATTATGCCATGTTTTTTTTTTGTTTTATTTAGAACATTATTTTAATGTTTAGTTATAATGCGTTAACTGCATGCGCCCATTACTCGTTGTTCTTAATTTGGTTGTATATTATTTATGTTTGTTGCAGATGCCTGTGTTTTTTATTGGAAATAGTCTTCAAAATTTGGTTTTATTCTTCACCCCATTTTCGTAATAATGCTCCACACAAGTGCTAGAATTTGGCTATATTTCATTATTAATAATTTTATTTCATAATATTTTTTTTATCAGTCAAAGAGTTACTTTTTACTTCAATGTTGTATAAGTAGTTACATATGTTTTTTCTTTATTCAATTTAACTAAATGTTACAAGTAATATTAACTGTGGGCTCTAAACTAGGCAATGCCTGAATCTTGGTGGCCCAAGGAGGTAAGAGGATCGTGGAACTCATTGTAATTTCCATTCTGATTATACATTAGAATAGACGCATCGTAACTTTGAAGTGAACTTACACAAACCGCAACCCGCTTTTCCTTTTAATTAGGTAACTCCTCAGATTAAGTTAGTTAATTATACAGCTTGACATACTTAATACTTAACAGCGGAAGCAAATGCATAGCCCAAACAATCTATTTTAATTAATTTCTTTCCCAAAATAACCCGGTATACAGAATGTGCCATACCTACAACACCACCGATTTTCCCAAAGACATATTCGCGTGTAGTGTCCCATCCTTCAAATCTAATGTTCATACCGTAGTCAAATAAATATCAAAATATTATGTTTTGCAATTAACATTACAATTTATTTGTAAATTGAAATTTAGTGTCTACAATAAATGGAAAGGTTGTGTGTAGTTGTAATTGGACTTCAGGTTTAATATTATGTATAATAATTGTTAAAATGTCATATTTGTAGCCTGCTGTCTGTAACTATACCTATTATAAATAATTTTGTTAGTTAAACTGACGTGGTTTTGACACATTATGAATGTATAAAACACGGGAGTTACTCACGTAATAACGCGGTCGCGATTCGCCCAAGTACTGGGCGAATCGCGACCGCGTTCGCGAGCACCCCGTATTCTCCTTGAAAAAGACCACCGAATGTGGTTGAAACTATAGTCGGAACCCTCTGACTTATTACGTGAGTAACTCCCGTGTATTATAAATAAATAAATAAATCTATTCAAGTTTTCAAACGAAGAAACATGAGGAAGCGTAGTAATGTCCGCGGTACATTTTCCAATTGTTCTTCTTTTATCCCACTCAGTGGAGAAGTTGACGTAATTATTACGAATAATCACATATTGTTTGTATGTTATTTAACGGTCACGTCTGACGCCTGTAGTTATAGAAATACAGTAATAAAGGATCACTGTATTACGATCCAAAATAGTACATATAAAATGATTTTAGTACCTATAAACGTTAAAAAAGTTATAAACTCTAAGGCTTTCACGGCCGGCGTTGCATGTCAGTAACAGAGAAGACGCCGCGAAGGAGAGTTCTACGCTCTTGTCGCCGCTCGGACCTGAACCACTAAAGATGTCGACCGCAGTGATCGACGAAACGTCTGGAACACAAGTTTCACTTAGACCACGGCCAAACAGCCCGAAAGCAATACATACAACAGTTAAAAAAGTTGTTTAAAAAGTATCGAAACCGTCTTCCATTAAAACCAAGCATGAAGAACAAGCGTCACAATCATCTGATCGCAAAGTTATAAACAATTGAATGACGCACGTACCATCCGTACAAACTATCATTTTTCTGTGTCACAGTTTTACCAGATAAATTAAAGCGTTGAGTTCAAAAATTGTTTAACGCTGCGATACGGCCGCTTTCACTTGTCACTATCACTGTACTTACCAACTTATCAATGAAAAGTTTTCAACATTATCTTATATAAGCTATAACACGTGTGTGTTATAGCTTGGTTTATGGCCCTATAAGCTATTTAATAAAGCTCATTTTACGAGCAAGTTGGTTGAAAGTTATTAATTAATATTAATGCAGGTTAGACGTTAAAACTTACGCGTTGTCGATATCACGACTGCCGAATTGTTTCGGCTTCGTTCGAAAGCCTTCATCAGGCTATAAATATAAAGTCATAATGAACGTGTATCAACAATATAAGAATAAATCATATTGTATTTTGAATTTTCGTCTAAAAAGAAAATAAATTGAATTAAGTTTGAATAGAACCTTTTTTATATTTTTTACATTTTCATTATAAAATGTAAAAAAGACATGCTTTCCTTCTATCATTATGTAAGAACCGCGGCTAGGGTCAATATGGTATATACTGGACAATTACTCTCCTACAAGATTGTAAGTGATGTGCAGTTCTTCATTTATGGGAGTACGTATATGGGAGTTATGATCGTGCCAGAAGAATTGCAAATCAGTTGGAGACTGCCACCCGATTCGGGCTTTTCGATAACTTACCGAATTGTTTTGGTAATGCGTAATGCCTTATTATTACAGACTTCTATCGAACTATTGAAATTTCTAGAGTCAATTTCTTCGATGATAGAAGTAGTAATTCTATACTGTTTTAGTCTTCTCCCATACCTCAGCACCAAGATCTATGCCTTTTTATGTCTGCTCTATACGCTCAATTCTTTTGTCTTTCATTTGCATAAGGCGGATCGGTTCAAAAATTCAAGAGAAATGTCCAAGGTCTCCTGTATGCCACCAACAACGCTTCGTCCATTGTTAAACATATTTGCAAACGAATAAGTTAATTGTATCAGCTGATAATAGTCAGTGACAAAGTAAAGCGACGTAACACTATTCAGCCGCTTAGGGTTGTCATGTAATATTGATTGCTTGAAACCGTTGTACAAGCGACACGTTTAGCGAATGAATCTAAAATGTATCCAGAATAGGCACACCTACATTTGAGGGGGAAAGCGGTTACACCCAATTAGCCATACAGCAGTTTTTTAGTCGACCATTTTGACAGTGATTGAGGCGTATATATTATTTTAAACACTACAATCTATGTCTGTTATTTTCCGAATCCGCATAGTCTTGCCATCTCTATTTACAATATGGGATTATTCAAAAGGAAAGTTAAAAGTCCTCAAAGGATTGGTAACGTATCGTAATGACCCCAGTGTTACAGATATCCATAGGCTACGGTGATCGCTTACCATAAGGCTGTCGTGTAGTCTACTAGTTTGCCACATATTTTTTGACGTGATAACTTTTTATAAATTGATGAATACCAGCAACACTCATGAAAAATAGTAACGTTCCGCGTAACGTTCCACCTGAGTTTTGTATTACATAAAATAATCAGTCAAAGTCAAAGTCAGTCAAACTCAAAGTCAAAGTCAAAGTCAAAGTCGAAGTCGAAGTCAAAGTCATAAATGATTATGACGTTATCAAGTAAATCTATTGGCCGTAAACCGACTTTACAGACAACCAATATTTTTTTAAAAAAAATTTTTTGCCCATAAGGAAATTCACTTCAATCTGCATTCTCATTGGTAGCTACATTACTTCCTTTTAAACAAATTTTATTAAATGAAATTCTATATAGATGAATTTTATTAGTAAAATTGAGAAAGTGAATGATCATATTGGTAAAGATAGAAGGTAAAGTATCGCTCGACACAATCAATCTCACACTATTCCATAGTTGTAAAAACGATCTTATGGCCTAAAAGCTGAACAGCCTAAAAAGAAGAAGAAGAAGCTCCGCGTCTCACTCTTCAAGTGCCTTTCCATTATTGAAAGTTGGCTGTCATCCTTCCATATTCTAATAAGATCAGGGCAAGCCTAAACAAATCTTCTACTCTTCATCCCGGCCTATTGGCGAACGTTACTACTGAAGTAAGGTGTAACCCGCTGTGTCCATGCTTTTATTTTTCCACATATAATAGCAACATTACTATGCCATTACATAATCGCCTTAGGCATTCAGTGGTTCTATTCTTATCACATGTGTGCCCATTCTGCATTCATAAATATTAATGTAGCAACCCTAGCTTCACCCACAGTATGGCAAGTTTTGACGATTTGTGCCGCTAGATTTGAGTTTCATGGAAATTTACTAATGCGGCGGATACCTTTGTACGCATGTTAAAATGTATCATGCGCTATTTCCGTAAACTCCCCAGACTGTAAGGTGATTAAGAAAGGAGTTTATAATTTATTTAAATTAAATACCTCTGACGATGAATACTCGTTGATGAAACTTGGAGAATTATTTTGTAAGGTTGGTCCCAGGCTAAGAAATTGAGAAGAGGTGGGTGTATATGAGTTATAGTTGACGTAGAGTGTGAGTTTACGCAGCCAGTGGTCGCCACGATCTGGCAGCCTAAACTCACCTGATGATGGTCATCGGACTTGCCCCGAAACCTAGGTCAAAATAACTAAAAACGTGAGTAAAGCCGGATAATACACACTAATAATAATACACTAATAACCGGATAATAACTCACGAAAATTTCTAATAAAAAAAACATATATTTATTTTGAATACATATATAAGTACATACCAAATAAAAGTAGACTAGATTTACGTGGGATTTACCCACGGTGCTCCCCGGCGGCGGTGCTCCCCGGCGGCGGTGGTCCATTTTTCGGACCCCTCCTTGGTAGGCGGATTGACCGCCAACCCCAAATCCTACACATAATTATGGCCCACACAAAACCGCGCGAACCATACTCTGAATGCCGTCGGTATACCTACTTAATTTTCATAGCGGATGCATTGAAATGAATTCGATATTATAAAGGCGCTTTGACGGCCTAAGTAAAACAGTGACGATAATGCAGGCACATTTGGGCTGCTTGAAGAGTGCTTCTGTTGATAGCTTAGTTGACGTTGAAAGGGACAGTATTCTATTGTCGTGGGTAGCAAAAATTCGCTCAATTTTTTTTAAAAATAGTTTTGATTATAAGGTCGAGTTTATTATAAAATTCAGCACTGTAGACTAAACGGTGAAGTCGGGAGCGGGTCAGCTAGTCAATTATACGTATGTGTCTTCTAAATGATATGAGCTCCCTGTGATGGCACAGAATGATGTGTTAACGTATACTAGCCATTGTTTACTAAGGCATGAATCTCTTGTTTCTGTCTGAGATTGTCAGAAAAGATAGGAGACATGGGTAAGACAGTTGTTGCTTAGTGATGTTCCAGTTGTTCTAAATTATGTTGATATCACAAAGATTATAATTACCAATAAGTGAATTTTCAGTCACGGCATTCGTCAGGCTTGAGGTTTGACCATATGCTAAACAAACATTTCTTAGAGTCTTAATCACCTTATTTTGTTGAAAGTCCTACATGTTTAATAAACATTAAAAAATACCAGTTATGAGTTCATGTTCATGAAGGTAATTCTGATTGAACAACATTTGATTTCATTTGCTAATATATTGGTGAAAAATATTTACGAGCGACCGCATTTTTGTTGTCGAAAATTCTCGCGGTAACCATAAATGCGCTTGAACTGTGTCTTACTCCAGAACAAAGGAAATTGAAAACAAAAGAAATTCTTTTTTTTTGAGCCCATATTTCATTTGTTTATGATAAAAACTAAATGTAGTTTAGTTACTAAGGAGAAAAGCGTTGATGTTACCAACACAGTTTTTCAAACAAACTTTCGCAGACTCCATCGTGTTCTCTTTATCATTTGTTCTTTTATTTAAGTCCTAATAAAGAATTTATTTATATATTGATATTATTTATCTTTAAACTACGTATATGTCATATTTTATTATTATTATTATTATGATTTAATAAACACGCAGTAGGCCCTCTCTGCCTGTAAACACCCGCGGGCCCCTGTAATGTCATAGGCAACTGTTAAGCCCTTAATTAAAAAAGCCAAATAATAATTACATAATTTAAAAGCTATACTAATTGAATATTTCACAATTTCTAAACAATAAAGATAAATTCTGAATGTATAAAACACGGGAGTTACTCACGTAAAGAGTCAGAGTGTTCCGAATGTGAATGTGAACCGCGACCGCGAGCGCCCCGTATTTTCCTTGAAAAAGACCACTGAATGTGGTTGAAACTATAGTCGGAACACTCTCACTTATTACGTGAATAATTCCCGTGTTGTATACATTCATAATGTGTCAAAACCACGTCAGTTTTAATAAGAAAATAAAGGTAAAAGTATAATAAACTAAGTTTCAATGTGACCTGCTGTTCAGCGGCTGACTCTCACCAAAGCTCTTCAAAACTCTATGTCTAGTTCTAAATAAAATCTGTTTAAGAGAGAAATGATAATGCTTATCGACAACGCGATCAGAGTTTGCTGATTACGTGTAATATAACACCTGGGAATATCGTTATCTGATACACCGGTTGCTTTCCCACAAGAAAAGTTACATTCTTTTAATGTTTCCTCGCATCCAAGAATTACAAAATAAGTTGATACAATGTATGTAATACATTCTTCAAGACGGCATAAACTTGCACATACATAATTCACAAGAATAGTCTAGTGACTACTAACACTCATATTTTAGTAGTTTTGATTGCGTGAAGGCGCTGTTTATAGAACTACAGGCTACCAGCAGTCCGCCCCGGCTTCGCACGGTTAAAAAATTTCAAAATTAAAAAATATAAGGATCCATAATTAAAAAGAGAGAGACAAGTTATTTCACCCTTTTGAGCGTTGAAGTCGGTTCCGTTTTTTTGGTAAATTTTTTTTTCACCCTTTTCAGTGTTCTTTGCTATTCACGGAATCAATTGTCTTTGTATATGTTCACCGATTTCTTCACCCACTTTTCAGTTATTGGAGTATAACTCAAAAACAGCTTGACCGATTTTGATGAAATTTAAATGGAACTACACGGGAAGCACCAGCTTTCAAATAAAAAAAGAACGATCATAATCGGTTCACCCAGTCGAAAGTTCTGAGATAACGAACATTAAAAAAACATACGGGTCGATTTGAGAACCTCTTCCTTTTTTGAAGTTGGTTAAAAATAAATAAATAAACAAATGCTTGCGCTGGTAAGAGCGGGTGGTTCAGATTTTAATAACAGAATCCAATTCCTCTGTTACGCTTCGGTAAAAACGACTGGTACAAAGATTTTAGAATATAACAATGTAAGACGTTCCACAAACGGCGTGCAGTTATTGGTACCGACCTACATCCTTTCACGAATCACTTTCCCATTCAACATTCAAAACGTTACATGAACAATGAACATCTGCTCGGTTTGCCGCATTCGGATATCACCCCGCCAGTCGGATATCACCCCTCCTGTCGGATTTATACTCCACTTACGTACCGCTCAGACAAGAATAAGGATGCTGGAGTATTTACTAAAAGTATGACGGACCTGTAACGTATTCAACATCAAAAACCTTGCATTTTAATCCAGTGTGAAGCATCAAAGTCAATAGCTGCAAGGTGTTTCAAATTGACAGACAATGTACAGAAACAACATAAAAACTCACGTTCATAATTACTTTACACTGTTTTTTACGGGTATAACGTGGTACTTACGCGTAGTCGATATCACGATCGACAATTGTTTGTGCGAGTGCGAGACGGGACGTTACGACTAACGCACCGCACTCAAGATCTTGATGAAGGGTTCCGGAAGAAGCCGAAACAACTGTCGATCGTGATATCGACTACGCGTAAGTACCACGTTATACCCGTGAAAAACAGTGTAAAGTACAGAAACAACCTTCACACAATTTTTACAATACATCAAAAAAACATTTTTCAGCCTTTTTAGTGACCTTTAGTACTCACGGCATCAATAATTATCATTGTATATGTTCACCGATTTCTCCATCCGCAACTATAATGTCATCCACGTATGCGTAGCACTTTTCAGTTATTGGAGTGTAACTCAAAAACGGCTCAACCGATTTTGATGAAATTTACATGGGTATCACCAGCTTTAAAATATAAAAAAACGGTCAAAATAGGTTCACCCAGCCGAAAGTTCTGAGGTAACAAACTTGCAAAAAAAACCATACGGAATGAATTAAGAACCTCCTCCTTTTTTGAAGTCGGTTAACGGTTTTTATTTACAACAATAATTGAAAAGTGCTACGCGCTACCCGTACGTCGATGACGCTATAGATGTGGGTGGAGAAATTGGTGACCATACACAATCACAAATGATCCTGTGAGTAGCAAAGGTCACTGAAAAGGGCGAAAAAAATAATTGCAAAAAAGGATCCGACTTCAACACTCAAAAGTATGAAATAACTTGTTGAAGTCGGTACCATGCTCACAATATTTTGATCATAGTTACTTTTGAAGTATCATGGTACCGACTTCAACAAGTTATATCACACTTTTGAGTGTTGAAGTCGGTTCTATATTTTGGTATAAATTTCTCATCTACAGCTGTTTCAACCAATTTCATAGTTCAGCAAATATAGTGCAACAGTTAATAATTTGAAATATCCAAGTAATGAAGTATCGTTTTACTTTGACGTGTCGTGTCACTTTGACATTTCAATAATTTATGGCAGCCGTGCCGTGGTGGTGTACCGGCCTAGAATAGTACTCCCCCATCTCTTCCCGTAGGTGCCGTAAGAGTCGGCTAAGGGATCACGTACCAGAAGGTGGGCAGCAGCGCCTTCTGAGGATAGGAAATAATACTGCGCTCGCCAACCCGCCTGCCAAGCGTGGCGAGTATTGGCAAATCCCCCCTATATGGGGAGCCATATGTCCAGCATTGGACGTCATATGGCTGCGATGTGATGGCAGAACAACGTTTGCCAGGTCACCTATTACAACTTGAGTGAACTCGTATGTACCTCGCCTTTAATAAATAATATCCCCTTTGTTCGAGAATGTGCTAAATCCTAGACAACGTCATCACTTAACATCAGGTGAGACAGTTGTCAAACGCAAACTTATAATAGTAAAAAAAAAATAAAAAATGTACTTTATTACGCGTTCTCTGATGACGTAACGTCACGAAAATGACCCTTCCCAAAATAGATTCCGTATTAGGTCATTCGAAAGTGGGAATGTTTTAGTTCAAATGTTTTTATTGCCGATTGGAAACGTTTGTATATGGATAGTAACAATGGCCGGCTGTTATGGTCAGCCAGCTGTTTGCCATATAAAGCCAAATTAATAATGCATTGTACGGTAACTGCTTTACTGCTTATATAAAAAAAAATTGGTTGTCTGTAAAGTCGGTTTACGGACAAAAGATTTACGTGATAACGACATAATCATGTATGACATTGACATTGACATTGACCATTGACCATTGACATTGACCATTGACCATTGACCATTGACCATTGACCATTGACCATTGACCATTGACCATTGACCATTGACCATTGACCATTTACCATTGACCATTGCCCATTGACCATTGCCCATTGACCATTGACCATTGACCATTGACCATTGACCATTGACCATTGACCATTGACCATTGACCATTGACCATTGACCATTGACCATTGACCATTAACCATTAACCATTGACCATTCACCGTTACGCGGAACGTTACTATTTTTCATTTTGGCATTCATCAATTTATAAAACGTTATCACGTCAAAAATTAATATATTTACCCAAAGTACTACGTTTACGTACGTAGTAGTACAAGTTTTAATTGTCTAGTTTTGAAAAAGTTCGGTTATCGCTATATTATGAACTAGCTGCGCCCAGCGGTGTCACCCGCGTGTTGTATGGTTTTCTCGCCTCCTCAGTTGTCTTGTTTTTTTACTATTTTCCTCGCAATTTTACGTTTTGTCTCCATAAGAACCTTCCTTTTGCCTCTTAAAAAATATTTTCTAAAAATTACTTAACAATGGAAAAGAATTCGACACTCGAAAGTCTGAAATAACTTGTTGAAGTCAGTACCATGAGTTTTTTTTGGTAGAACAATTTTTTTCAGTTCAGCTATTACAATTTGAGTACGCGTATGTACCCGGACTTCAAAAAATAAAATACCCTTTGTTCGTGTATGCACTAAAAGTTCAAAAGTAACTATTATATATAATGGTTGTCTGGGAGAGATCGCTTCTTAGCGATAAGACCGCCAATTGTGCAACGTATTTTGTATGTGTTAGTTAATGTGTTATTTTATAAATGTTATTTTAAGTTGATGTACTTGTACAATAAAGTGTTATCTATCTATCTATCTATCTATTATCAAAATAGGAGTTTTATGGTTTATTCCATTAACAACATGCTAGGCTAAACTTACCTTAAAATTATTTGAAGGCAAGGACAGGACGGTATTTAATAGTCGTGGGTTTAAGTACCACTTAAGTACCACCGAATTTTTTCCTTAAAATAATTTGTACGTATTGTCAAAATATTGTGCGCACGGTACGGTTATTTCACACTTTTCGAGTGTTGAAGTCGGTTCAGTTCAATTTTTTTTGCTAAAATTACTAGTTATTGGAGAGTAACTCAAAAACCGCTAGATCGAGTTTCATAAACGTGAATGGGACCACACGGGAAGCACCAGCTTTCAAATAAAAAAATGAATCATCAAAATCGGTTCACCCAGTCGAAAGTCCTGAGGTTATGGTACGGTAATGATGGTGATGATGAAAATAAGCCTATGTTTTAATCTAGGGTATAAGCTATCTGTATTCCAAATTTCATCCAAATCGGTTTAGTCGTTTTTGCGGATAGAGTAACAAACTAACATCCATACTCACAAACTTTCGCATTTATAATATTAGTAGGATATATAGAAGATTGTATACTCACTAAAAAGTTGTGTATTTAATTATGCTAGAAATTTAGGTATTAAACAAGTTGTGTGTCCAAATGTGCCGTGGTGGTACCGGTCTAGAATAGTACTCCCCCATCTCTTCCCGTGGGTTCCGTAAGAGTCGGCTAAGGGATCACGTACCAGGAGGTGGGCAGCAGCGCCTTCTGAGGATAAGAAATCATACTGCGCTCCCCAACCCACCTGCCCAGCGTTGTGAGTATTGGCAAATCCGCCCTATATTGGGAGGCATATGTCTGCCTATGGCTGCGATGAATGAATGAAAATGAATCGGATCTGGATACAATTGGGAATAGTGGTAGATTTTAGTCTAGAATAGCTAATCAGCTATTCTATTTTTATTAATCTTAAACTTGTTGGTTCCTGTTGCAACTAGTAATAAATTGTGGTTAAATTTTGTGTGCATGTTAGTATGTTTGTGACCACTAAGGGTTAAAAAATTGGCACGATGATGATTGTTTCCCTGGAATAAGACATAGTATCAGTACACGGAAACATAACAGATCATGTGGTATAACTATAAATATTTTCACAAGAGGTCTACCTCTTGTGAAAATATTTTTCTCGCGTCTAAGCAAATAGTCGGTAACCGCCGTGCGTCGATAGTAAAATATAATTTAACGGCAGAGTAATGGCTTTTGGCGTCTACATGTGACATTGTGCGGATTAGAAAAAAAAAATTGGTTGTCTGTAAAGTCGGTTTACGGACGATAGATTTACGTGATAACGTCATAATCATTTATGACTTCGACTTTGACTTTGACTATGACTATGACTATGACTGACTATGACTATGACTACGACTACGACTACGACTACGACTTCGACTACGACTTCGACTTCGACTTTGACTTTGACTTTGATTATTTTATGTAATACAAAACTCAGGTGGAACGTTACGCGGAACGTTACTATTTTTCATGAGTGTTGCTGGTATTCATCAATTTATAAAACGTTATCACGTCAATAACTTGTACCCTTCATACCCTATTTATTTATTCATAACAATAACTAAAATAAACGTGTGTGAACCAAAGCGTTACAAATTTGTACTAATTATAACATAATATATGATAAAATTGTCAAATAGAAATAATGTTATCAGATACATTATTTCTATTTGACAATTTTATCATAAAAAACACAAATTATATATTATGACAAAATAGTATCCATAATTATTATAAAATTAAGGTACATATATAGGTATATTAAACAAAAAAAAATCAGCAATAAACACATTATATATCATCAACAAGTATAAACGTTCAGAGTAATATAAAACGACGGTCGTCGTGGCTCAGTGGTCAGCGACACTGACTTTGGAACCGCGACCCCGAGTTCGAATCCCGGCCGAGGCAAACATTTCTGTGATGAGCAAAGATGTTTGTTCTCGGTTCTTGGATGTTTGTGTATTGTGATTGTGTGTGTCTACGCCTCCCGCGACACAGGGTATCCTTGTGGGGGGTATGAGTGTGTGAAGAAAATAAAAATGAAAATAAAAAAATATAGTATTACAGTCATATAAATTGCCAAAAATCACAATCAAATCACATAAATGCCTACGGATAAGGTATACTTTACATTATTCACAGGGCATGTAGAGTACAAATTATTTTCTCAGATTAGCCGCAGTATATTAAATAACAGTTTTGAGTTTGAGATAATCAAATAATGTATTAAACTTCTCCTGATTATGAGCACACCTACGTAAAACGAAACAAACAGATGTAATGAAATATTGTTTCATAATATGAATATATGAAAATATATTATAGACGGGCGCAGTGGTTAGTGTCAGTGACATGATTTCTGTGTCTCTGGGACCCTGGGTTCGAATCCCGGCAAGGGCAAACATTTCTGCGATGAGTGTAGATGTTTGTCGTGGGTCTTTGTATGCTGTGATTGTGTGTGTCCATGCCTCCCGCGACACAGGAAATCCTAGTGCAAGGGTCTGAGTGTGATAATAAAAAAAAAGACGTGTGGCACTCGGGGACTGCCGCGGTAAAGCTATTGCATAGCATTTTTTATCAACTTATGCAATTAATATATTAGTAAGTTATGCAGTAATGCCACCTAGAGGCGAGTTGCTGAACTAAACAGACAAGCGTAATATTTCAGAAAAGTCATTAAAAGTTCTGCTATTCATCGATAGATGGCAAAACTAAAAAGTATCACCGCTGTGCCGGTCGGAGTAGGGGTGTTAGGTTATTTTCGTTACGGAATTTCTGGATTCGGTCCACGCTCAAGGCCCGCGATAGAAGCTATGCAATAGCTTAAAAACAAAAAAATAATATTTGCATTAATGAAGTACAAAGTAATTAGTCAAATAATTAAATTAAGTAAGTGCCGAAGGTTTACCTTTTATCAGCATTCGTTGTTTACTTCTCGAGGACAAAAGAGAATTAGTCGACGTTATGTTAATTTTACACCAAACGCACAAATTAATTGACATTGCTGTTTTTGTTTAGTAAGGTTGTACGCGAAGATAATTTAGATTGGAGGCTGAGGAAAAGAGAAAAGAATAGAATAAAATAGATAAAAAAACGGATTGCACTCTGGGAGTGCCGCAGGAGTGAAAACTTGAACATTAACGTGCATTTTTTGAATATTTTGGAATGGTTAGGGAACCATTGCGCTCGAATTGATTTAATTATCGGTATAAAAGTACTATCATTTATGTGATATAATTAACGTGACCATACGTCCCGCTTTGAGCGGGACAGTCCCGCTTTCAGGCAGACTGTCCCGGTGTCCCCAGCGAGGTCGACATAATCCCGCTTTTGCAAACAGTTGAAAAGATTATTTAAAATGTATTTTTCCTGCTCGAAGAGACAACACGAACTGCAACTTCGGGGGAAATAAATTTACGCCACTAATGGGGTTTAGAAAGTCGAGCTTATTTAACTAGGTATTTTGTGTTTAGTGCTTTGATTAATATGTGTTATTCTGTCTTTTATAATAAAAATCGTGTAAACTTTTTTTAAAATATATAATTCTGCAAATGTCCCGCACTGGCATAAAAAAAAAATGGTCACGTTAAGTATAATACAATATTCATTTATTGCGCTATCGTACACAAACAAGTTTATTGATTTTATGTACTATACGTAGAATTCACATGATGACGTTTTTTTTGAATGTTTCCTTTTTATAATATTAGTATAGATAAAAACATGATTTGATTTATTAAAATAAATCTTTTATACAATATTTTACATGTTTTTTTTCGATTCCACCACAAACACATTTATCAAAATGATCTCATATCTCTTTAGTCAGTCGTACTTTACCTACCAACAAACGAAAATGTTCTATATTCGTAACACATTTAAGGGTAAGTTTCCCTACGCTCCCTCCGTCTTACGAATTCGATGACGTGACGTCATCGAATTCGTAAGACGGTGGGGCGCCTGACGCGAAGTGTCTTAACGCGACATTAACATTTTTTCTCCATACAAAAGTACACAACACCTCTAAAGAAGTTTTCACTTCAAAAAATAAGTAAAATAGTTTTCTGTAAGGTAAAGTAGCACAATAACGATGCTGATGATGTACTAAAAGCTAAAAAATGATTAGGTGGGTACCACCAAAAATATTCGGTAGTCATTACACTTTACCTACCTATAAATCTAGGGCGACGTTCGAAGCGATGATAGCTCAGCTGGGGGGAGCGTCGCCTGTCAAACTGACTGACTTCGATCCCCAACAACAGCTTAGGCTTCCGGTGAAGGTAACACCGTTATCAAATTCCCAGCATGGTGGTAGGGTACTTTCGAATACCTGTTAGCCTGGCTAGCTACCACCCTCAAGTTTGAAAAACTGTCACCAAACACATAGTGTGTTCAGGCAGCAGTCTTTGAGAGCCAGTGAGCATTCTAGATCTAGCGTGATAACATCTTCGACCACATCCTCACTGACCATCAAGTGAGATAGTGGTCAAACGCTAAATCTATACAGTATAAACAAAAAAAAGATAAGCAAGTAACTCTACGCCTATATTCACACATTTGTGAACGTATAATAAATAGCTTGAAAAACATACATAAAAATATTTACTTCTTTGAACGAAACGCAGTAAACAATGAAAATGTAAAAGTTTTACATGGAAGGTCTCTAGCCGAAGGGAATAGGGTCATATCACGAAACGAAGCGTATGAAAACACACATTCACATTACGATATGTACGGACATAAAAACTGTCTTCTGCCATTGTTACCACAGGCCATTGTGCACCAAAACAAACGCTGAAGTAACTGACAACTTCGCCAACCCGTCCAACTTGGCGTGATCTGTTTGCTGTCGGGCCCGGTTCATTCTCTCCAAAAGCTTTTGTTCTGGTGTCAGGGCTTTTGATAGGTCTATTTATACTGGTTCTCTTGTAACATAGGGTTGTCTTTAGGGAGGAAGTTTATAGTGTTCAACCCATGGGGGTAAATGTTCAGCCGGATAGGACGTGCTTCGAACTGTTTATTCAATTCAAAGTTGATTAAACATAACGTTAAGGATGAACTTAATTAGGTTAATTCGATTTAGCGAGTTATTTTTCTATCGGGGATTCGATGACAGTTTATAAAAATACTATGTGCAGTTCTGGCTTATTTCGCATATTTACCCAATAATATTCAGTATTTTTAGGTAAACGTGAGTATTTGGAAAAGATTTTCAGTATTCGTGCTCATACAAATCATATAGGTGCTTAATAATTATTATCGGAGTTTTTAAGTTGTAAATGAGGAGGGTGGGTGGTACCGGCCTAGAATAGTACTCCCACATCTCTACCCGCGGGTGCTGTAAGAGTCGCCATTCTGAGGATTAGAAATCATCCTGCGCTCGCCAACCCGCCTGCCAAGCGTGGCGAGTATTGGCATATCCCCCCTATATGGGGGAGGCATATGTCCAGCAGTGGACGCACATGGCTGAGAGAGAGAAATGAGGAGGGATAGACGGACAAACAGAATAGTACTGTTTTAAACTATTGCGAATTAAACGCGAATGGAGTTAGTTTTATTTAGTCTATCGGGTTTGTTTGCGCACATTTAGATATCAAAATATGATTGTAAAATTTTGTAACTTGGGTGAAACGTTAAGGTTAATTCACAGCTGCGCCCCGCGGTTTTACCCGCGTGGTAATATTAATGATGATAAGTATATTTGTATATAAGTATCTATTTTATTTAAAAAAATTTTTTCTGTTTTTCTTACACTCAGACCCCCGCATTAGGATTCCCTGTATCGCGGGAGGCATGGACACACACAATCACAGCACACTAACATCCAAGACCCGGGACAAACATCTACACTGATCGCACAAATGTTTGCCCCTGCCGGGATTCGAACCCAGGGTCCCGGGGATACAGAAATCATGTCAATAACACTAACCACTGCGCCACGGCGACCGTCAATATTATACCGCATTTCGTCCAAATCCTTCCAGCCGTTGGAGCGTGATTGAATAACGAACATCCATACATACTTTCGCGTTTAAAATATTAGTAGGATATCGAAATGTGCCGGAGTAGACACAACATCTTACAAGAGTTCCTTGTAAAAGTTTGTCAAACTTTGAAGCCCTATTTAATCCTCTATGGAAATTAACGTCAAGCATAATTTCGGGTTTCACGATGGTTTTATCCGAAACAACTTCCTAGGGTTATGTACTTTCCTGAATGTTTGATAAATGTATGCATTCAGGGTTCGCGTTGTGCTCGTGTTTATTCGGCTCGGGTTCCCGTAAAGTCATTTAGCTTTGCTTTGAATTTTATTAAGTACCTTTTTTTTTGTCGAGGGGGAAATCTTCACCAAGATACTTCGCTACATTGCGGGTGCAGCGAAGTTATGTGAGGTTCTTTTCTAGTGGCTCACTAAAACCCCCCCGGTGGCCAGCCTCTATGCTTGACAAAGGGCTCCGGGAACTCCAGAGGAACGCACCGGTGCCCTTTTCGCATATCGCTTGTAGCAGTATCCCAGGGGCAGTCGGGCTACCCCCAAATTTGCTCGATGTCTAGTACTACACATGCCACTGTGTGTAGTTGCCTTCTCAAGAACCCTTTATAAAGAGGCGAAGCCCTCACTCCAGCCGCTTACAGGCCCAATTTTTTTTCTCCAGTTACTTTCTTGCACCTTTTTTTTAAATTAAGTACCTAGATTACGCAGTAAAATTTGATATCGTACTAATATTATAAATGCGAAAGTTTGGCATATTTGTGTTCTTCACGATCAAACGGCTTCACCGATTTCGATGAAAATTGGTGTGGGGAAACCAAACAGAAACCTAGAATGTACCGAAGTAACAAACATACATCCATCCATCTATCCAATCTTTTACATTTATAATATTAGTGCGAAGAAGACGACCCGTCATGTTTATCCGCAAGGTGGACAGAGTGAATTTAAAAATCGCGTGTTCCCTTTGAGGCCTGCTTTTTAAGGTAACAAATGTTTAAAACAATTAACAAATTTTCATAAATGTGGGTAAAAAATGCAACCATTTGTCAATATTTTGAACCACAAATTACGATTATCAAAAAGTTATAAATCTTAAGTAACCTCCGAGGCATATGTTTTAAAGTTTATACCCTTTAAGCGTCTAAGATCCCTACCGCCGCTAACAAGAATCACGGAATACCTTGAAACGCCAGAACAGATCTTCATAACTTATTGATAAATAGCTAAAAACCATATCGATCAAATAGGTACAACTATACGAATAGAAGAAAATTTAACATTACACTACTTATGCACTGTTAAATTCTTTGGCCAACTTTAGAGATCCGTTTAAATACGTAAATACAACCGCCCATTTCATTTGTTGTATCTCCACAATATCGTGCCGGCCTTGACCAGTACAGGAATAATGTAGGTCATTCCCGGTTCGAAGCGAAATGCTTATGCATTTACTTGCTATTAATCGGTTACAATGTTGTGGAAAGCGCTTATAAACATTGTTGCTTTTTAGTTTTGTTCGCGGCTGTCACAGGATTGTTTGTTTGGAAAGTAATTGAAATGTTGAATGGATTGAGTTTATTTGTTCAATAGCAGGTGGCTTGCAGTGCTAGAGGCAATGCTAGATTTACTCGGACTACTTTTTTATCGGATTATAAAAAACCCGACTGTACCGGATGAGACTGAAATATAAATTTCTCGTCGTAATAAATTCTGGATGGCACTGCAACTGTCAAGGGCAGGCGTGATTTGATGTCCTGAGGCACGCGTTTTGTCGTTATATTCGCTTGTTGACATTTATTTTTAAATAAGTTTCGTGACAGTGACACAAAGGCATAAAATTAAATATTATTTTGTAATCTGTTGTTTATAGTGTTAAATATATATATTTTCAGTTTCACCCGCGTGGATTACGGTCCCGCTCCCTCATTTATGCCACGGGAACCATACTTTTCCTGGATAAAGTATATAGTTTATGTGTTATCCCAGGGTCTACCCTATCTCCATACCAAATTTCATGGCAATCGGTTCAGCCGTTTGAGCGCGAAGAAGTAACAAACATACAGACATATACACAAACTTTCGTCTTTATAATATTAGTGTGAGTGTGATAAACATTTGAAATTTGAATAAGTCCCAGCTCGAACATTATCTCAAATCATTAACGCTTTTTAAACGCAATATCGCAAAGTGAAATCTTTAAGAGGTTATGCCAACGGGGATTCCCTAGTTTCCAGCTGCTCGTCCCCTCAAGAATCAATACTGCGCGAACTCATTTCATGGCTCCGCAATGTCTGCACACAGATATTTGATCCGTACAGATGATAGGCACGTCCGTCTGGAAACCAATTACTACTTTTCCTAGTACAGTAGGAAAAGTCTCTTCTTAATTCTTTATTTAAAGAGCTTTTTCGCTAATGCGAATATGCCGCTCTGTGAGACATAAATCTGTATACAATATATTTTCTTATACTAATAAACACAATACATAAATACAATAGAATACATTCAACCTTTAATTATTTTTTTATTTTATTTATCAACATTCACACAAGATCTTCAGGTCCCAAACTAGGCAGAGCCTGTACTATGGTAACCTGATGACTGATATACATACTTATATACATATATACACACCCAGACACAGGTCAAACAAACATTTTCATACACACAAATGTTGGACCTGTCCGGGAATCGAACCCGGGACCAGCGGCTCAGAAGGCAGAGTGCTACCAACTGCGCCAACCGGCCAGTCAATTTTAAGACCGTACTTAACTAATTCTAGTATCATTTTTGAACGAAAATCAGAACGAGGGTAAGACAAGTAGGCATTACATGCACCAATGGAACTGTCACTAAATAATCTACGTCTAGGCTCTTCGTTACGAACACATTCCATTAGAATAATAATAATAAATCATTTATTGCCACAAAAAAAGAAATACTTATACAAGACATGTTTAATTAATTAAATATCTATGGCAAAAGGGATAGGCTCAGCATGTGTCATGTTCCCACAGTGTAGAGACCATAACGCTGTTTTTCAGTCTACCATCAGAATTTGATATACGTCTTCTTCTACGTTGCATATGTCACATAGTGGTGAATTAACCTTGCGCATGAGGAAGGCGAACTTGTTCAACGGGATGTGTCCGCATCGGAGTCTGAGCAACAATACTACATCCTAGGAAAAGTCTTGGGTGTATGTGTGCTGTGATTGCGTCTGTCCATGCCTTCCGCGACACAGGGAATCCTAATGCGAGAGTTCGAGTGTAATAAAGAAATAAAAAAAATTGGTTGTCTGTAAAGTCGGTTTACGGACGATAGATTTACGTGATAACGTCATAATCATTTATGACTTTGACTTCGACTTCGACTTTGACTTTGACTTTGACTTTGATTATTTTATGTAATACAAAACTCAGGTGGAACGTTACGCGGAACGTTACTATTTTTCGTGAGTGTTGCTGGTATTCATCAATTTATAAAACGTTATCACGTCAAAAAATAACAAAAAATAACATACCCTATAAACGGTAGGTCTATCGCACTCTTTTCTTTTTGGATATAATCAATAGGTAAGTGGCTATAATCACAATAATATGTAAACGAGTTTCTAAACTTCCTACCTATATATTTTACTTATTTACTGGGTCCAAAACCTGTTTGCATTCGGCGTGTCGGACGCGTCTCAATATCTACACTTCTCATTTACATATCTTAGTAACAGAGGTCTAAGGGTTGGTGCCCATAAGTTTTTCATTGTGAATGTAGACGAGGTAAAAAAGAAATATAGCTCTAAAGAATATTACTTTTTTTTACTCAGTCTTCTAAAGTATTTTAGTGATTGTATGCTCTTTCTCATCTCTGAGGTTGATTGGCGTTACGCATCCGATTGAAGCAATATCCGTTTCCTACAGATAAATTAAATTTTTTAATTAGTTAATTATAATTAATTAATTACAATACAACGATAATAATTTACTAATTTACGAAAAGAACCGAACGCCATGCGCAGACATAGATCAGCTACAATAGATACTACGTGCGCGCAGATTAAAAGAAGGAGGCATAGATAAATAACGAACGAGGCCGGTCTGTGGTAAACTGGATTCGGTAACACTATATTAATGTATTTTATTTTTTTATTTTTATTATTTCAATTATTATGTAAGAAATGCATATTTCTGGAAGTTAAACAAAAAAAATTGGTTGTCTGTAAAGTCGGTTTACGGACGATAGATTTACGTGATAACGTCATAATCATTTATGACTTTGACTTTGATTATTTTATGTAATACAAAACTCAGGTGGAACGTTACGCGGAACGTTACTATTTTTCATGAGTGTTGCTGGTATTCATCAATTTATAAAACGTTATCACGTCAAAAAAATAATTAAGTACCTATTTATCGATTTGCAGTTGAGTTGATTTATTGTCGGCGGCGCTTGTTCATGTTGAAGTTTTGTCATAATTTATAACCAGCCTACCTATGGGGATGGTATGTACTTTTTGAGGGTAGACGTAAGGAGAATATGACGTCTCTGTATATGAAGAAGTGTTTCTCGAAATACAGTAAATTTAGTAGCGACCGGGTAAAGCCATAGTAGCAAGAAAGCGCTTAAATGTTATTACTCTGTCAATAACCAATGTTACCAACCTCTATTCAAAGTTTGGATCAGACAAAACCCAAATATACGTTTTGATACATTAATAAACAAAAAACGATAAACAAAATCAATAAACAAAAAATTTTTGACGTGATAACGTTTTATAAATTGATGAATGCCAAAATGAAAAATAGTAACGTTCCGTGTAGCGTTCCGTGTAGCGTTCCGTGTAGCGTTCCGTGTAGCGTTCCGTGTAGCGTTCCGTTTCCGTTTCCGTCAAAAGTCAAAAGTCAAAAGTCAAGTCAAAAGTCAAAAGTCAGAAGTCAGAAGTCGAAGTCGAAGTCATAAATGATTATGACGTTATCACGTAAATCTATCGTCCGTAAACCGACTTTACAGACAACCAATTTTTTTTACTTAAAAAATCAAGAGTGTGAAATAACTTGTTGAAGTCGGTACCATGATACTTCAAAAGTAACTATTATCAAAATATTGTGCTCATGGCTTCGACAAGTTATTTCACACTTTTGAGTGTTAAAGTCGGTTCCATTTTTTAGTAAACATTTTTTTTCACTCTTTTTAGTGACCTTTGTTACTCATGGGATCAATTGTCATTGTGGTGTAGGTATGTTCACAGATGTTTTCACCCGCTATTATAATATCGTCTAGGTATAAGCACGCATTTTTCAGTTATTGGAGTGTAACTCAAAAACAGCTTGTCCGATTTTGATGAAATTTAAATGGGACCATTTAAATAATAATGGGAAGCACCAGCTTTCAAATAAAAAAGAAATGATCAAAATCGGTTTACTCAGTCGGAAGTTATGCCGTAACAAATATAAAACAACATACGGGTCGAATTGAGAACCGCCTCCTTTTTTGAAATCGGTTAAATAATAAAATAAAATAGTAAATAATTATAGTAACATGTCACACGAGTCCTGGTTAACAAGGTAGAATAGTGGTAGGTTTATTATGCCGACATCACGGCAACCGCCCACGCCGGTGAATGGTCCAATTATTAGGCCTAGATCTAGGAAACTGCCGAACTGAGATAAAATCATTGAGATTTTGTGATTTTTTTTATTTACAATTTACAGGCTTTTGACCACTATTTCACCTGATGTTTAGTGATGATGCGGTCTACGATGATTCACGCCTTCTTAGAAGATACCTGTTCACTCGTGACTAGAAGATGCTCAGATTGTATTTATGTGGAAACACAGACTAAGGCACTTGAATTCCACTCGTTAGCTGTACGCACTATGAATGTGGAAGCAAGACGCTTAGAGCGACTGGGTGGAACGTCTACCATATATGGATGTCGCATTGCAGTCCGTCTGGTCGTTTTTGATGGAATGGGGAAGGAGGTACCAACTTACAGCATATAAATGATTGTTTCAGACGAGGGCGGCGGCAGCTCGGACTGCCACTCGGACAGCAGTGAGGACGAGGTCACAGAGCACGTGACGCGGTCAGCACCAGCAACCGACATGGCCGCCGCGAGAGCTCAGGTCACTTACACCCTAACTTGTTTCCTCCAGAATGTGAAGCTGTGAAATAAATTTTCATTAAAACATAATTCAGACTGTAAACTCTAAGGCTTTCACGGCCGGCGTTGCATGTTGTATGTATTGCTTCCGGGCTGTTTGGCCGTGGTCTATGTGAAACTTTTGTTCCAGACGATACTGATGAGTATCAGAGAAGACGCGCTCTGATACTGATACTGGTCAGTATCAGAGAAGACGCCGCGAAAGAGAGTTCTACGCTCATGTCGCGGCTCGGACCTGAACCACTGAAGATGTCGACCGCAGTGATCGACGAAACGTCTGGAACAAAAGTTTCACATAGACCACGGCCAAACAGCCCGGAAGCAATACAATCAACATAATTCAGACTATTACGAACATTTTAAAAGAAAAATAGCTAAAGCAATCCAGCGGCTCTCAAGTAATGTGCTAACCTACTAACAACATCTTTTGTGCGAAAATGTAGTTTGTTTCGCCTTTCACCCCTAAATCATTGGTCTAATTTAAAATAATTTTCATATTTTTATATGAAAATTGAGCAGATGAGACTTGAAAATGATGAATGTGTTTTTATTAAACTATGTACATTTACATAAAATCATGTCAATAAAACTGTTCTAATCTAATTAGGAATAGCATTGTTATGAGTATTAATCTAACCGAGTAATTCAACTCGGAGAGGCCGCGATGGTGAAACTCAGCGAAGTCTTCTCGTCTAAGATTCCACAATGCCTGAAAACAATGGTCTTCTAACAGTGTGTGTTACGACTCGAGTGATGACATATATGGAACCCAATGGACCACGATTCGGTATATGTCATCACTCTCCAATTAACTAACTATGAGCTTTGTAAGGCCTTTATGAATCTCCTCATTTCTGATTCGATAGCGTAGAGAAACCCCGAGTATAGTCCACTGTGCGACTGGCAAGTATCTCAAACACCGGACTGCATCGCATGTAAGGGCTGGATGCGGGCCGCTTCCATCCGGTCCTTGTGAAAATCAATGAGGGAGGCCTGTGCCCAGCTGTGGACGTCCTATGGCCGAGATGTTGATCGAATCAGAAATGAGTAGATTAGTAGAAGAACGAAAGTCACTAATATAGCCCAGATACAGTTGAAGTGTCTGTCTGTGAAGCAGGGCACAAAGCACGCGGAACTAATGGCCGAAGGAGTCGAAAGGTTCTCCAGAGACCACAGACTGGCAGTCGCAGCATAAGACGTCCACTGTCAGCCAACGGAAGTATAGCTGGATGCGGGCCACTTCCAACACGTCCCGGAGATCTTTAGGGGGCATAGTATATCCAGCTGTAGACATCTTATGGCAGAGATGATGATTGTTAAGAGTTCGAAGAGACGATTGCTGTGGCACAGTGGTCAGTGACATGACTTTTGTGTCTCTGGGACCCTGAGTTCGAATCCCGGCAGGGGAAAACATTTGTGCGATGAGTGTGTGTGTTGTCCCGGGTCGGTGTTTGTGTCCATGCCTGCCGCGACACTGAATCCTAGTGCGGGGTCTGAGTGTGATTTAAAGTTGAGATTTGACAAAACAAAATAAGAGCTTTTCGATTACAGAATATTTTAGTTTGCCGAATAACAGAGTGTAGTTATTGAATGTTAAATAATGTTAAAGGTTCCAACGATAAGCGTGACACCACACAGTCCGGGTGTATTGGATGACAGTCTGCAACAGTTACGAAGACTCCATGCGGCCGTGCAGCGAATGCGAGCTGCTCCACTTCCTTTATTGGTAAGTAGGCTAACAATATTGGTAAGTTTGCTAACAATATTAGTAAGTTGGCTAACAATATTGGTAAGGTGGCTAACAATATTGGTAAGTTGGCTAACAATATTGGTTAAGTTGGCTAACAATATTGGTAAGTTGGCTAACAATATTGGTAAGTTGGCTAACAATATTGTTAGCCCCTTTCCGTGCGCGGTGGTCTGGCACCCGAGCTAACTTACCCCCGTTCATAATAGGGTACCATTTTACTGTTTCATTATTAACAAAAGTTAAACGTTTACATTGTTTACTCTGAGTTTTACAATTTATTTATTCGAACTTGCGAACGTGAAGCGATGATAGCGTGATGATAGCTTATCGGTGTGCTCCTCGGCTGTTAAACTGACGGACGCTGGTTTCGGTAAAGGAAACACCGTGCTTAAATTTTTTTGATGACAGGAATTTTTGAATTGAATGACATTGTTTTATGAATTTGACTGCTTTACAATCTGACATTTTATATATTATTATTATTTAATTAGGCAAACATATTAATTATTTTCTTTTTATTAAGATACTTTTTTATACTATTTTATTTGCCATCTCGACAATATTTGTACGCCTATTATGGGCAAAACATGACGAACTCCAAATGTTATGGACATGACAACCTACATCCTTGTATATGTACCTTGTGTGTGTGTGTATATTTATTTATTTAAGGAAAACTTACAGCTAGTAACATTAAAAGGATTGCAGAATATATACAGAAGGCCAATTAAAAGTTTTCACTGACAATAATACTCATGTTTCATGCAAATAAATATTATCTTATCTTATAAAAATTCCCAGCATGGTGGTAGTGTTCTTTCGAGTACCCGCCTGGCTAGCTACCACCCTCAATTTTGAAATACTGTCACCAAACACATAGTGTGTTTGATGACACTGTAATGTACTGAGATGGATTTAGATGTTTTTTTTGAGAATTTTTCGTTGTATCCCAACTGTGTACTATCTCACTGGATAGCCGGTGACGATTTTGCCAAAAATTGTGTCTCAGATCCAGACCCAGATCTCCAATGCCGACTTGCGCTGACATATTCCGTTGAGTCATTGATTCATTGTCTTCATATTTTAGGCAACTGGAACGAGCCGCCTCAGCACATCGTGTCCATCTCTGTGCAAGGATGGGACTGCGGAACCAGACTGCTCGTCACCGACACATCTCGACTTCTATCCCCAAAGTCGGAAAGGCAGTGGTGAGTTGCAGTGGTGTACTAACTATACTTTTTCCACGTAATTCTTCATCATCTTAGCTATAGGACGTCCACTGCTGGACATATGCCTCCCCCATTGATTACCAAAAGGAGCGGTTGCCCGCATCCAGCCCTTGCCTGCGATCTTAGTCAGGTCGTCTATCCACCTGGTCGGTGGCCATCCTATGCTGTGCTTAGTGTGTGTAGTGCTAGTGCAGTAATTGTTTAATCCTGGTGGTCCTCTCGTGACCACGACCAATGCAACTTGGTCGAAAAGTCGAGGTAAATAAATTACTTAATGTTTTTCTCGCGATCACGCCCCGTTTGATTTAATAACAATGTTGTTTAATCCTTTCAAGAACCTGGTGGACTAAACCACCAGCAGTTCAGCGTGGTCTGCTATGCCCAGGGCCATTTCAAATTGGTAATACGTGTCCTTCAACGTCAATCAATTGTATTAACAACGAATATTCCAGGAGAATCTCGTCAATGGGGCCTCTGGGACCGGCGTGATGAAGGTAGGCGCAGTTCCTGGGCGGCACTGGAGCCCGGCGCTCGCTTGCCGGATCAAAATCGACAAAGGAAGTAAGTACAATGAAGTTGGCCCGCTTGCTTTAACAGTTTATCGTAACAATTACAAAATATTGCAATAACATATAAAACGAATATAATTAATATTATCTTGATCTCTCAGATTTTTAATCGCGAATCTGTCTCCCTTCTTCTTTGATTCAACAACCTAGTTGGTACACTAAGAAACATGACTGGAAAAGTAGAGAAATAAATAAAGAAGAAAAGAAGATGCTGTCTTTAGTGCCTATAAACAAACAAAGAAAAAAGCTCGAGCGTGATTCCATCTTCAACCACATCATCACTGACCTAATAGTATTCAAACCTACTAAAACTAAATTTAAATATATAAATTATATTCAAATCACCCAAAACAAGACGGGAGCGTTTCTCTTTGAAAAATAAAACAAAGTTCTATCTCCACATCTAACACTGCGTCCATAATTTCATCTTAAATACTTTTTCGTTTTGTATGAATAATATTCTATCAATTTCAGCAACCTCAACGGCCATAGTGCATCGTTATCGTCTATGGAGTCGGAAGGGGAAGTCCCGAGGCCGGTCAGACATTCAACACATTCGCTCAACGACAATGATTTAGCCGTAAGTATTATTTATTAAATATAGTCACCGAGTACGGAAGTATGTAAAAATATACATATTTTAAATACTAAAAACGAACTGTGAGAAATAGAGCTACAATGGGCGAGAAACTGCAATACATGCTTGAGGCTGATGCTTACATCATATTTAGTATGTGTTTGACCATTTTCAGGTAAATCGGTTCAGCCTTTCGACCTATGTGTTGTT
Organism: Apeira syringaria; assembly: GCA_934044485.1. NCBI lineage: Eukaryota > Metazoa > Arthropoda > Insecta > Lepidoptera > Geometridae > Apeira > Apeira syringaria. The sequence goes on along the minus strand of OW203670.1, from coordinate 6,990,098 downwards.
ATGTCAGAGAGCGGACTCAGTCACATTCCCTTTTAAATATGGCTATGGTTGAAGATCATTTATTACATCTTACATGCAATTTATAATGGAGGGAGGACAGCGCGCACTGCATCCTTGCTTGGACCATTTTATCTCAGGGAATTAACACTAATTATTGTGCTATCAGCTATAACACTAGAAAGGGTTCATTGTTATTGTTAACTCATTAATCATGTATATATTTAGCACAAACATGTATAAATTCTAAATTGTATATTAAAAAGGAATAAAAATAAAAATCGAGTCTCCGAACTGTTACATTTTATATTGATATATAATATATATTTAATATATTTATCCCACTAATATTATAAATGTGAAAGTTTGGATGGATTTTCGTTACTCAATCACAACAGAACGGCTGAACGGTTCTGGATGAAATTTGGCACAGAGATAGATTATAGTCTGGAATAGGACATAGGCTACTTTCTATCCCGGTAAAATGTATGATTCCCGTGGAATAATTAATGAAGCAGGAAAACCGTAATCCACGCGGGTGAAACCGCAACCGCTACTAGTATTATGTATATTTAAACATGTATAATATATGTAGTAATTGAATTGATTTGTTCCCTACAGAAAGACTTTGAGAAAGTAACAGCGGCGCTGCGTGCGGGCGCGGTTGTGGGCGCACCCTGTATAACGGAAGGCCATCGGCTGATCCCGCGGCTGCCGCTGCAGAAGTCTGTCTCCACACCCAGCATTGTCGCGGCTGTACAGCCTCCCCAGCCTCAACCTCCTATAAATATGTAAGTCTCAATCCTATTATTAACTTCATAACGTTTAATTTTCCATACCCAAAAACCAACACACATAAAGGTAATCATTACCTCTACCTCTGATCAATATGCAAGTCCCAACCTTATTGTTATCCTCATAACTTTTAATATAACAATAATTAAAGTAATCATTACCATTGATACTTCTGTGCAAACAAACTAATATAAAGATTGCACTTGATAATTCCTGTTCATATTCTCATTAATTATTTTATTAAATTGTACAATATAAAGTGTTTTTAGATATTTGCAAGCCGAGTAATATGTAATCAGACTTTTTATAAAATTTTGAACTGAGAGAAGATGTTTATAAACCGCATACTTTCACGGGCTGCACTAATACTGAAACTTTATGATTTTTTTTTCTTTAGTCGTCAAATTCTAAACTGGTATAGCACTGTAATGTGTGAGTTCCAAAAATTCGATTGTGTTAATTGCCTAGATCTATTATGAAAACTAAATCTGCGTAGTATACCCGCACATAATGAAATTACTAAAACATATTACAGTTCTCGAGTGTTAAATCATTTCGGATTCTAGAGTTGATATAAGCTTTTTCATGTTTTGTATGGCTTATAAAGACCAAAGTTGGATGTATTGATAAAAGTTAATCTAATGCAAATGTCAGCACTAAATTTAAATTAGTGTTTAGTTTTTTCGTGGTTTAATGCATGAAATTTAAATTTCGTACTACCCTCATTTTATAAATACTTTTATGGTGAAATTTTGAAATGAGGGTAGTGTTGGTTTTAATGTGCATGTGTGAGTCGGTGTTTTATTTGTTAGCACTGTTACGCTTCTGCTCTAATTGTTTTACATTTTATAGCACACAAATCAGATCCTACTAGAGACTGATTGATTTTGGTTTAATTTTGATATTGCACTAATTTACGGACTGTCGTGATTGCATACCTTTTAAATCCTCACAAAATCTTTGTTTCGCGCACTTTTGTTTCTAGTTTCATAAATAATTGTTTGAAAAATAACAAATGACAAAAAGAACACGAGTTCGAAACACAACACGGCATATAAATATAAAAATACAGTGTAGTATATTACAATTATATTTCTTTGTGCGGTCATATCACTTATTGAACATCACGCTCTGTATGAAAACTGAGCAACTCCTTCAATAAAAACCACGTGATACAATCACGACAGTCCTATACACATCTCGCTCGCTCAGCCTGACAGGGCGGGGTGCGAGCGAGACAGAAAGCGACGAGGACGCGTCCGCGGCAACGGAAGGCGCCGTTCCGCCGAGCGGGAGGCGAAACAACGCACATCAAGAACACTTGGGCTTACATCGGATCGCTTTCCTTGAACAGTAAGTGAAGGGACTTACGGTCAAGGGTTGGAATATGACACCCAAAAATTCAACTACCGATCTCTTCCATTTTGCGCGTCTGAAGAGGTGAGGCATAAATCATTGAGAAAGGGAGCGAGAGATGATCGGAATCTGAAAAGTAAGATCTAATTGTATGTGCGTGGAGTGGTAGACTTATTTTTGGCGGGACAATTAACCTTGCGTTCGAGATGGGCTAGGGAACAGTTAAAAACGCCTAAAACGCACTCGTTCCGCGTTCGTTTTGGCACAAGTGGCGTTGTGGACTGTTTTCGTTCACCGTTCGAGATGCATGAAAAGTGTTAAAGACGCTACCGTGAACTGCCACCTTTGACCCACCTCCGAGGCTAGGTCTTTTGTGATCGTTTTTTGTCAGCTGAGAGATTGACAGCTACAGCTGATTTGAGTAGATAAACAAACTGGAAATAATGCGCCAGTGTAATGTTTTCTTTTTAATTCCATTACGAAAATGTAATTGTCGTTATGATTCAAGTTAATATTATGGGTATTGAAACATTTTTATGTCATGAATATTCAAATGAATCGTCATACTTGACAGCTCTCGTGTAAATGACGTCTATGCGTCGTTCGAGTTGGGAAAGATCGTTTTTGCCACTTTTGACTGGCCGGTTGGCGCAGTTGGTAGCACTCTGCCTTCTGAGCCGCTGGTCCCGGGTTCGATTCCCGGACAGGTCAAACATTTGTGTGCATGAACATGTTTGTTTGACCTGTGTCTGGGTGTGTATATGTATATAAGTATATATATCAGTCATCAGGTTACCATAGCACAGGCTCTGCCTAGTTTGGGACCTGAAGACCTTGTGTGAATGTTAATAAATAAAAAATAAATAAAAAATAAATGCCACATTCCTAAATCGAACGCTTGTTCAGTTGTACACTGCTAAAACGCGACTTGTCCATCTCGAACACGCCTTATATAAAATAAAACTATCCATACGCGAGCGAGATGGAAATATGACTACCGACGGAGAGATAACGAGTATTCTTACTTTAGGACTAAAATAATCTACGCTTGAGTCTTCTGTTGAATAGAGATGATTTGGAACGTGTCTAAAACGTTTCGACTAGTAATGCATTCTATAAATAGATGAGTTCATGGATATCAAACTTTCAGAAAAGTCTTTTCAGTGACCTAAAATTATAATAAAAATGCACTTGCTCCTTATCGATTTAATTAAATAATTGTCGTCAATATTTCCACTTTCATATGGACCAGTCTTTTAAATATATATTATTAATTAATCAATTTAATAAGTAATTATAAATATGTATTGACTTGCCGAAAATAACGAATGTTATTATGGTTGATAAATAATCTGAATCTGAATCTAAAAAGTACCTCGTTGCTAAGCAGTTGGCTAAGTCATTGCACAGATACAGGATTAGTTTTCTGTAACTAAAACAATTTAGTTCCAATAAGTTTGGTTTTCCATCTCACTCCCTCAGTTTAATATATGTGGGTCAGGGTAAGAGGTAAGAGGGTAAACGCTAATAACTAAAATGCTTAAAGACCAAAATTCATTTTGGAATGTATCTCTATTGTGGTTGGACACTGCTTTAGGGCACCAAATGCACATGATTTTCGTCTTGCTCAAAAGATCTTAGACTAAACGGGGTGCGAGTGGCAAAGACTTTTTTACGTTTACTGTTTTATTTGAAAAAGAAAACTTTCATTTATCTGACTAAGTGAATACCCTACAGAAAAACGCTTTAAATTTTTTACCAAAGAATGGAACTGGTTTCGTCAAGTTATTTCACACTTTTGAGTATTGAAGTGGGGTTCCATTTTTTGGTAACAATTTATCTCAGGGACCTTTTCTACCCACGGGATAAATTGTCATTGTGTATGTTCACCGATTTCTCCACCCGCAACTATAATGTCTACCACGTATGTGTGGAACTTTTCAGTTATTGGAGTATAACTCAAAAACGGCTTAACCGATTTTAATGAAATTAAATTGAACCACTCGGGAAGCACTAGCTTTGAAATAAAAAAAATCAGAAAATTCGGTTAATCCAGTCGAAAGTTCTGAGGTAACAAAACATACGGGTTAAATTGAGAACCTCCTCGTTCTTTTGAAGTCAGTTAACAAGTATAATTTTTTGTTGTACCCATTTAAAATTTCTTCTGGGCTTTAAATAAAATTATATTTGAAAGTAAACAATTCGCAGTTAAACGTTGTTTAATCACAATACGAAATATTTGCAAAGATGTCACAAATTGATTTACGATTAATTTTCTATTGGAACATAAATCGTATATCAATTTGTGACATTGACATTTGATGATGGCATTTGACAAGACGTAGAAACAATTTAGCAACACCGAGACGAACATAAAGATGTAAGTAAAACCTGGATCTAAAACGGCTCGACACAAAATGGTTTAATTTAGCATGCTTGCGCAATAGCTTCGCTTGGTGTGTTTTTATTTGTCACTATATCTCAAGAATTTTGTTTATGATTAGGTGTTTTTGCATGTTTCGTTTATTAGGGTTAATTCTCGGAATCTGCGGCCCGAGCACGAACCAGTATAAAAACCCGTAGTGATGTTGAATAGCAGCAAAACAATAGAAGTTAATACGTGTCACAGATAATTGATATTTATTATTGCATAAGGCGCGTTACTCAATTGTCTACGTATGAAGACCTTGACGCAAGTAATTCGTAATACAGGCTCGACAAGTGTGGTACTAACGGAAATTACGTCGCATCTGGATTCAAATTTTGAAATAAGATAAGAAGCTAGCTTTAATAGGTCTGTGGTATCGACTGTGCGATTTCTAATTCAATTGCGGTAATTTCCACCATTTACGTGTTAAATACGCTTGTTTGACAGGTGTCTTGGGAATGTTGGTGCATTGGCGTATACCCAGATATTTTACATTCATTCACCTTTTTAAATGTGGAATTCGGTGTCAAATATATCCGAGTTCAACTGTTATTCTTTGTGCATTTTAATAATGGGTTGAACCTTTGTACAGAGCGGCGTTTGATCATCATGCTGAAAAGAGGCGAAAACGAGGCAGCTTATTTTTTAGGAAGAAAAAGGTATGTTGTTGTTGATGTGTTTATACTCTAGTAACGACCATGATTGTTTTGAATTCCTGCCCTAAAGTACATTGTTGCATGTAAGCCCCTATCATAGATTTCTACAGAGATCAAATGGAAGCGGTATGTATCCAGATCCCTTCTGATATATGGCCTGTCCACTGGCACTTCTGAATAGCTTTGCCGAGTGCAGTAGGCGCAGTGTCTATGTGGTTTTGACATTATACTCAAAAAATTGTTTACCAAAAAATGGAACTGACTTCACATTTTTTCACAAGTTATTTCACATTTCTCTCTCAAAAATGTGAAATAACTTGTCGAAGTCGGTACCATGGGCACAATATTTTGATAGTAGTTACCTTTGAACTATCATGGTATCGACTTCGACAAATTATTGCACACTTTTGATTTTTGAAGTCGGTTCAATTTTTGGTAGTTTTTGCGAAAATTTGGGCATGTATCAGTAAAACCGTTTGTCATTGATCTGAGCGAGATCGGAAGATGTGAGGAACATTAGCGACAAGTCAATTTACTCTCGCCTCATAAATCTACACACATCAACAGAATCTAGGGATATTTTATATTTCATCAAATATCTAAAAATCTATGAAGAATTTTCTGATATAGTAAATGGGAGAATGATAGGTTATTTTAAGGTCTTTAATAAAAAATAAATAACATTTCGTGAATCTTTCGTTTTAAATAAAAATGTTAAATTTTTTAATCGCCGTAGAAAATTAGCATGGTAAAAACAAACATTTCTTCTTATAAAACTATTCATTTTAATTAAAATTGAAAAAATCTTATAAAATCTAATCATTAATAATCAGTGTTGCCACCTCTAACATTGATTACACATCGACATCGATTGTTAATACTTAAAATTAAATTGTCAATGTCTTGCTGCGGTATGAGGTCCCATGATCTTTACAAGTGTTCGTAAAGTTGTTGTTCCGTCGTTAAATTTGGCAGGAAATCTCTCAAAGCTTTTCGTTGTAACATGTCCCAGGCATGCTCGATAGGATTTAAGTCGGGCGACTGTGCAGGCCAAATTTATTAATCATCATTCATCCACCCTCTCAACGTTTCAAATCAAATAAAACTATATTTATTGTCTCACAACTACGGCATTGCTACATAAATAAATATACAAAACACACAGAAAAAAACCAAAAGGAAACAATACAATAATTGAGGACAAAAGGCGCATACTCAGCATTTGCCATTTGTTTCAATATCAGTATCCCTTTGTCTTTGTCACTACTTCTACGGCATCGTGACGTTTCCTAAACTTATTATTCTTTATATGCCCAACAAGTTTATTCCAGATATAGATCTGGAGTTTCTATCAACGTATCTTAGCTATTTGCTAAGTCTGTGTTTCCCGATATGTACAATCCTGGAGTCTTCAAGTCGCGAGTGAATAGGTACCTTCTAGGTTTGCGTGCTAAATCCTAGACAACGTCATCACTTAACATCAGGTGAGACAGTTGTCAAACGCAAACTTATAATAGTAAAAAAATAAAATAATAATAATAATAATTTGCTTCTTCTGCCTCACCTACCATTCACTACCTATATTTACTTACCTGATTAGCACTCGTGTGTGTACAATTATTCTGGCCTTTTTCGTTGGGCTCCATTTACACTAAATACTTTTTTTATTTTAGGACAAGTCCCGTAAAGCTGCGCATGCGTGGCAAGCGGCTGGTAGCGGGGGTGACTGTGATTGGTGTGGACGTGCCCTTACCGACAAGCCGTCTCTTTATTGTGATAGTAAGTGTTTCTTCAATTCATACATAAAATTATTATATAACAACCTGATAAGCTCTAGAATTCGCTCGCAAGGCCTACAGGGTGTAAATATGTCTAGCGACGGCGCTGGCCTGCACGTGGGGCCTATTACCTTTTTTATGATAGAAAACATTACGCTTCGCAAAGTCCAGGGTCTTTACACTTTTATTTCATTGAAGTTGGTGAAGCGTCAATAGTTTTCTAATTTTATATGCGTACAAGTTTACGGGTCGCATATTTCTATACCAATTGATAAACCCTCAATATTAACGCTAGTATATTGCAGCGCCCTCGTATTTGTTGACGTTCTACGTTTCCTACTATTCTGAAGAGATGGTGTTAACAGTCTCGTAATGAGACATTTAATTCAAAGAAGATACCCGCTGACTGGCTAGCAAGAGCCTGTGAAATGTGACGTCATTCCAAAAAGTTGGAGGTAGACTCTTTAGTAATCGTCACTGCACCCGCTTGTTGAAAAAATAACATATTCGAAAAAGAAAAACAAAGAAAAACGAATGTCACGGAGATGTAACAGATTTTTCATACATAAAAACGCACATATAATTTTTCACATTCTTTTAATATAAAATAACGAAATAATAGATTATCCTCAAGAAATATACACAACCGCAATTACATACGTGCAATTATAGTTGTGAGCAGAGATTAGAGGAGACTCACATTTGTGTGATACCGGCCGGCCACCACAATGTACACGCGACCAGCACTATAATCGAAGATTCTTCTGTAATGCACGTCTAGAAAGATTGTGGGCGATCTATGGATGTTCTGCAGGTACGTGGGCATATTTCATAGCTGCATTGTATTATATACTGTGTTTTCTTGAGGGTTTATCAAGCAACGCAATTCAACCATAATTTTAGGTTTGAAATATAAATTACATAAAATAACTATAAACGTACGCAAGTACACTTGGTGTAGGCTATTTACACGCCTCATCAGAGGTTATAGCTTATTATACTTCAAATTTACATAAAACAAAAGACATGCTTACATACATAGAGAATAATAATGATATACACATATTGACATAAGTTTGGTCTGTTACTTTATTACTACATAAAGTATGTCAAAGATAATGACTATCCCATACTGTATCTACGTGTATGGAACGTGTACGGAACGTTCCAAATTTGCCATATTCCTGTTCATTTTGCTGTGTTTCATTAGAAGTATCATTGGCAATTTTTCTTCTCAGATTGTACCAGCACAGTACATCAGAATGTCTGCAAAGACTACATAGTCGAGTGCAATAAACCCAAAACATCAAAGGTAAGATGAACGATTTTTTCTATATTTTTTCATACCTCTCATGCCAGTTGACCTGACCGAACAGATGACATATAACTGACATGAGGGTCTTAATATATATATTTCTATTGGAACGTAGTTCCATATCGCGCGTTGCGAAAGAGGGCTAGACGGAAAATTAGGACCAAAAGTTGTAACGACACTGACGGAACGGCAACATCGCGTGGTATCTGTCGAAGCGTCTCGCGTCGGTCAGTAGTCGGTGCGGCAAGAGCCCTAGCCCGGTCAGAGAGGAACGGCAACGCCGCATCGCTTCTGACGAAGCAATTTACATTCAGGATTTCAAAGTCAAATTAGATCGTAGTAATTTATTTTGTGTGTGTATGTATATGTACAATTTTTTGCTTTTTTCGAAAGAATCTATGTTCCGTTCGGGTGTCCCTTGACACCTCTCAAGTTTTTTTTATTATATTACATAAATCTTCAAAACCTTCTGCTCACAATCTACTCCTTCCTTCTGTCCAACGACGCGCGACGTCAAATTTTTAAATTTGTATTATGAGTGTTATTTTATATATGTATATTTGATTTGATTTATAAATTTCATCCCAAATGAATAAAAAGTTCCAATAGAGGAATCATAGCGGCTCCAGTTCCGATCTAAACTGGCAAATTAATAATATACATATTTAACTGTTATAGGGTTTTTGTTTCCTTTCGGTTCGCTTTTATTTCAAAGTTCTATTGTTCTCATTACAGACTTCAGTTGGAAAATCTCTAAGCGCCGCAAGCGGCAAAAGTAGTAAACGCAGCTCAGTCTCGGGCCAATCACAAACGTCTGCTAGGTAAGTACCCGCAAAAAATATAAGCATTCATTTAAATAAAAAATAAAAAGAACTAAAAACATAAACAATTTTTTTAAAGTAGAAGAAATATTTTGGCATTAAATATTTTGCTGCTTTATTTTTTCATTGATGGCAACTCACCACTTAGGAAGGAAGTGGAGAAATTGCGCCAAGGCGTTTCAGCAGTTTTTGAGCTAATGCAGTTTGTATTTGATTTGCAAGCGATATGACACAGTGTGACCAGTAGGGATGTTATGTGAAAATTTATTTGATGCACGCACACTGAATTACAGCAGGTCTACCAGCGTCGTTAATATTTGAATTTAATCCCCAAAAAAATAGTTTTCCTTTGTATACTGAAGTAACGAAAGAAGCTTTTATTTACGTCATCAAGTAAAGGATCAGGTTAAGGGTGCACATGACAGATGATGACGTGTCGATGATTCTTACAATTATTAACGTCTGGGCCCATTCTGCACTACAGACTTTCCCCCTTACTTATAAACGTTGAATAACCTCTGAATAGTTATTCAGTGTTTTGTCTTTGTCGCTCATAAGACAGTTTGACGTTGAAAGAACGGAACAAAACACTGAATTACTATTCGCAGCTTATTCAACGTTTATAAGTAAGGGGGTTTTTCTTTATCAATGTGTCAGAAGGTGAGCAATTTCTAGAGTTTACATCTAGTCTCGTCAAAATTATCATTGTATTTTCGACGGTGGTTGGCTTGCGGTTTTGACATGTCCTTGATTCGAGATTTATTTATCACAATGTTTTGGTATAGTATCGAACTACCAACTAGCTTTAACTGGTTGTTGATAAATGTTACTTGTATCGTAAATTGAATGTACAGTTGAGTGCGTGAGTCAAGATAACTGAATTTGCATAGCATCCATACAGCTATTCTATGATAACCAACTAAAATGAAAATCAACCTAATGGCTCAAGGGCTTATTTAAATCGTCACTAATAACTTTATCTAACGTCATATTGTACTGAACAAAAGAGTTATTTCTTATTTATATCTAGGAACTGGTTAGGACTGACGTGATATTTAATCACGTGTACCTACTCTAACCAGAGATCAGAACTCATATGTCGATTTACAACAGGGAGCGTGACCCCGTTGCCTTGCGTTGGGCGAGTTTCACCACGCATCTGTGCCACGCGGCCGCAGTACGAATCAATATCACAATCGTAGTGAAGTCCGTAGCGTTAAACAATTTAACTCCGCAATGACTGCCATGTTTTCTAGTACAACTGCGCCGCAGAGAGTCGATAACTATTACTTAGTATAGGTGCGTTTTTCAATTGTTTAAACCCTCTAACGAGTGTTATTCGTGTTAAGCCACTGGTGTTGAGGCAGTCGTGTTTTATGAGCCAAGTTATTGACCTATGTCAATTTCACTATGAGAGTCACTGTCACTGTCACATTTTGAGGCGGTGAACATAGCATGCTTGTCATGCTGTCCTCGTGGTTCCACATCTGGGATGCTTAGTAAAAAATGACGTTGGTAAAGCTATCGTGCGATTTTGAATAAGGGGGTCAGTGTTAAGGCTAAGAGGATACACAAGTATGAAGTTAATACAAAATTATTATGAAATTTATCTATTTTATACATTTATGCTTTATAATATACGCTAGTTCAGGATTATTTGTTTCGGTAATTGTGTAAATATGTTTTGTAATTGCCAAACACTCTTTGCGTTTCTACTTTTGTTACTTTTAATTTTTTCGGTGAATGTTTTTTTCTTGTACAGAAATTATTGTGTGGAAGTACTGAGGTGTTAACATTTTTATTTATTAATTCATATTCTTATTGAAAATATTTGTATAGCATGTTCTAAAACATTATTTGAACGGTTTCATTCACGAGGGACAAGTACTTCTTGACATTCATGTTTTTTTAAACATTGTAATAAAATACCGTAAAGTCTTCTTACTAAATTTATCTAATTTTACTATACAAGTTTGAAACAGTCGTATTCATATGTGTGCCACCCAAAGTGTGATTGAGTGAGAAAACAAATGATATCCATGCAAAGATCGAATCCACATAACACTTCCGTAAAGGTAGTTAAAAAAAAGAAAGAGATAAAAGAAAAATATTTGTCTTCAAATGAGCTAAAAATCAGGCTCTTGGCTTGCGATTAAAATTTCCCATGTTAATTAACCGGATACTGTCGTCAGTAATTCAATCGTAACTAAGTATTATGTTGTATCCGCGACACAAAGAACTGTTTAAGATAGATAGATAGATAGATAGAAAACTCTTTATATGTTTAAGAAACATAAATTATCACTCCACCTCAATACTTTCATTTTATCCGCGCGTTGATAAAAAGTATAAAGTAACGCACACATATATACACGTATTCTCGTGTTGGTAACGCACACACAGCAAGAAGCAGACTACAGGATGCTACTCGCCGTGGCGTCGGGTAGCAACAAAGCTCGGCGTGCAGTAAGTTGTGCGAATGAAGCAGTAACGCGATGCCTATTTCTATCTCTCTCATTCACACACACCATCCATCGTTCGATTTGTGTTTCTGTCTCTCTCTGTGCGGGCCTAGAACGAATAATTTGCATATCACGTCAGATTAACCATTCGAGACGAACAGCAGAAGAAAATTATGAACCTAGTGCTTTAGTTGCCACAAATAGTCTGTACTTATAAAATATAATCAAATGATGTTTAAGATTATTTTAGAGCTGGGACTAAAAACGTATTGATACTCGATATTTTTTAATAATCGTTGAATTTTTGACGGACATTATTGTCCTACTACTTTCCTAGCATGTGGCATTTCTTAGTGCAAAATCACAATATGGCTGCAGACTCTGATGGCCTCACTATAGATTAGTTACTCGTAGCGTGGAATATAAATGATGTGATCTTTATTTATTGTAATTAATTGTAATGTCATACAATTATTATAATGTAGAAACAGTAATTAAGAGCTTTGCCAAAATACAAATTAGGCAAGGCATTATTTGTGGTCCTTCGCACTCGGATATTTTTTTCTGTAAGCATTGATATAACTCCTTTGGTTCATTTTGTCGAAGTATAATCGCCTGCGTAAACAATTGAGTAATGCGTTCCGCTTTCTTGTGCATACTATAATTTGTTCGATAGCCGTGCTAGATAAATAATAGTTTGTACAGAATTCAGTTGTTTTACGCACGATTTACTATACATTTTGCGAGTAATTCATGCTAGGCCTGCTGTTTATGTTTCGACACGGTATCGACGATGCATGTAGATGAGATAAACGTTTATTGAAGTCTGCTTCTGCAGTTTGCATCGTTGGAACTGCTAATGTATTTTGAACCTTGGGCAATCGATAACAGATTTAAGTTTTAAAATTCAGATGTTACTCAGATGTTTTCAAATCTATGATCGTAAAATTAAATGCTGCTGCGCAAGTGTTACAAATGTACACGTTCATTTTATTTTGCAACACAATTCTGGCTGTTCAATCAATTTGGCTTTCGATGAGAAAGAGGCAAGGTTACTCGCATTTTCAGAAATCGGTTTTTGTTTGATATGATTTGTCGCGTAACATCATGACTTCTTCTAGATTTGTTCTCGAATCATCCACGATGCCTTACTTGTGTATCTTTCTATCACTCAATTGAAGGTAGCTTGAAGTTTCTCTTGAGAATATTGATGTCGTAGTGTGACCTTTATTTATTAGTTGTTAAGGTTGGTTTCCTTTTTTTACTGCTGTACAAATTTAGGTTTTCAGGTTGTCTTTTCAAGGTTATTTCATCGTGCGGTTTCTGATTAAGTTCTAAATTAAGTTTAAAGACTTTATGAAACATGACCGACCAAACCCTACCTACACGTATGTAGTCGAAGGCCTACAATTTTATAGATAATTCTGCATAACAATTATACCAAAATCATGACTTCTGATATCATTTCTCATGAAAAGAAACGACTCGAATTGGCCTCTTAGTTATTTAAATAAATAAACTTGTAGCTAAAGTGTAAGAAATGATTTCATTGATATATGAACCCACTATATGGTTTTGACATATTGTGGATTCATGATAAAAAATATATGACTATAAGTTATCACTCTATACTGATGCTTATTTATATCAACCATGGCTTTATAATATATAAAATAAAGTCTAACAGTTCAGATGATATTTAATTATTTTATAATAATTATACAATCACTAATAGGTGCCCTTAGGGCCAAAGTTCTATTACTTCCTTGAATAGACAATATTTCTATTTCACTGTCTTGTGATATTGGTATGAATTAATTTTACATTACTTGAAAAATGCATGATATCAATTTGAAGTTAATATTTAAAGCATCAGCTTTTCTACAAATCGCTTCATCTTATTATTTAGGCTTCGCTGCAATTAAAATGTAAGAGTAAAATGACATCTAAATTAGTTACTTGAAGTTGAACTTACACAGTTGATTTGTTATTTGTGGTAAACCTACTGTTTCATATAATCATTTGTACCGTCGGATGAATTTGACCCTGTCTTTTGTCGTACCTTTTTGGTATAATGATCTAAATGTTATGGCAACACAGAATAAAATGAACACACAACATGAACGTAGAAAAAATTTTGGAACTCGAACGACACGACTTCTTACTAAAAATATTAGTATGTTTATAACATTTTTCTGGCTCCATCAAAAGATCAAGAAAAGATCGGTGCACCAAAAATACCAAATAAAATTATAGCTTGGCCTGTCCTGACAATCTTCCATACTATTGTTAGACTATGACTGGTTGAAACTAAACCTATTATCTATTTGGTTCGCATTCTAGACCAGCATAAATAAGTCAAAAACTTTGAAAGCGCATCGGAACGTTAAGTGATCCACGGATTTCGGAAATGTTTCGAGTCAACGTTTCCGAAATCCGTGAATATCATCTAAAATGGCTTGGAATCTCCCAAAATGTTCGCCGGTTTGCCTAGTAAAAAACTGACGTGTTTTTTACTAGACGAACAATGACCGCATCCGCAAGCGCCCTTACTGTCCTTGAAAAAGACCACCGAATGTGGTCGAACCTATAATCGGAACCCTCTGACTTACTACGTGAGTAATTCCCGTGTTTTATACATTCATAACCTCCATAAATGGTGCACGTTTAATAAGGATAAAAAAAAAAAGATGTCTGGCCTGTTGGCGCAGTTGGTAGCACTCTGCCTTCTGAGCCGCTGATCCCGGGTTCGATTTCCGGATAGGTCAAACGTTTGTGTGTGATATATATAAGTATATATATCAGTCATCAGGTTACTATAGTACAGGCTTTGCCTAGTTTAGGATCTGATGAACTTGTGTGAATGTTAAAAAATATATATATATGCAATATGTGTCTCAGTAAAGGATACATTAACTCCACAGACCCAAATCAGAAACGTGCTGTTTTTTTATTCAATAAATCGCGCGTGTGCCTAGAGCTTGGAGGTCATTTGACCACCTCACCTGACCAATCATTAGATCAACGTTTTACATAATTCTTGCAAAACTGAAATACTTATATTTTGCAAATAAAATACGCTCAAAGGACACAAGCATGGATCAGCAGCGTCGTGATATATATATTAGAAGATAATTTATTTCCTAATCCTGTGTGCCTCCCTATAGAGACAGAATTATGTTATAAACTGTTTTAAATATTTTGGAATAAGAAGAAAATGTATTTTTACTGAAAATGTTATTCAGTTGTGTTGCCATATTCTCATATTGTGTTAAATTGGTAGGAAACCTAACGAGTTTGTGTTATTTCAGCACTGGCCACATTTATAACGACGACAAAGATTCTGATCATAAGCATGATCAAAGCAAGTAAGTGGAATTTTCATGATTTGTCTTAGTCTAATTTGTTATCACACTCAAACACTCTCACTAGGATTCTCTGTGTTAAGGGAGGCATGGACACACATACAAGACCCGGGATAAACACCACACTCATCGCACAAATGTTTGCCCCTGCCGGGATTCGAACCCAAGGCCTCGGAGACACAGACGTCATGTCGCTGACTATCGAGCCGCATCAACTGTCAGTTAAAAATAAAATAAATTTGGCATAAGTATAAAGTGATCATTCGCTAAGGAATGTCTCACGACCTTGTTTGATATACAGCTTATGTGGATCATTAACAGTTATAGTCTATACTATTGATATAAAGAGGAGACATTTTGATTATTTGTTTGTTTGTTTGCATTGAATAGGCTCCAAAACTACTGAACCGATTTGAAAAATTCTTCACTGTTGGGAAGTTACACTATGCCCGGGTGACATAGGCTACATTATATTAAAATAAAATGTAGGGATACTTATACTTTTTATTTTGAAACTTTTTACCCGTGCGAAGACGGAGTAGACAGCTAGTAATTAATATACTAGTTAGTGATGAGATGAGCAAGTCGTTCGCGTATTGGTAAGCATCACGTTTGCTCATGGCATTGGTAGTGTGAATCAGATATTTCAACTTTAAATTTGCTTGGCTTTGGTTTTCTTATTGAGACGTAGCTGATCCATTCACGTAATTCTATTTTAATTTTTAACCTGTAAGGAAAACTCACTTCCGCTCTGAGGAAGAATATCTTATGCGGTTTCCAAAACGAACAACGAACAAATAGTTTATTTTTAAAATCAGAGGAAAGAAATACACATCTATAGTTCTTTTACCGAATATAACTGACTAGCTGCGCCCACGGTTTACCCGTATGGTGATGATGAAAATAAGCCTATGTGTTAATCCAGGGTATAATCTATCTCCATACCCATCCAAATCCATGCAGCCGTTTAGGCGTGAAAGAGCACATATAGGTATCCATAGTCACAAACTTTCGCATTTATATTATTATTAATGTATGATGACATTTCAGTGCATCAGATGACGCCGGCGTAACCGAATGGCCGGAAGTGTACTTGACTTCCGACCAGTTAGGGGAAGAAGCGGCGGTTCTCGGCTTGGGACTGACCGAATCCGAAACATGGGCAGCGGGCGCGCCCAAGGGACTTGCCAAGTAAGTCCATCAATGAAAAATTGACATTACAGAATGTGCCGATAAAGTGCATTCGAGATTACCATAAGTTTTTCGATGACATGAATAATACATTGTTGTCGTGGGTAGTCCGGGATTATTATCGGAACATCTCGAGGGTGACAATGGAATTATTGCAAGTAAGGCTTCCAGAAGAAGCCGAAACAATTGTCGATCGTGATATCGACTACGCGTAAGTACCACGATATACCCGTAGAAACAGTGTAAAGTAAATATGAACGTGAGTTATAATAAATTAAAATAATTTAAAAATAATTTAAAGAAACTAAATTATATCAAATAATTTGTATAGCCTTTTATGCCTACGAAGGGCGTTGTTGTCTGTACTACAGTTTTATTACTACAACAGGCAACAACGTTTCAAGTAAGATATGTTTCATAATATTTTTAAGACTTACATAAATTGTGTTTCTTGTGTTTCTGTACAATATGGAATTGTCTTGTAAGTGAAATTTTGTGATTTCTTTCTTAAGACAATAAAGTTCTTATTATAATAATATTATTACAGAATGTTATGAGGAGTAAATCTGATGTTGATGTTTTTTTTTCCGGAATGAAATGATTTTTATATGCTGATAGAATAGATAACAATGTAGGTAAAATTCATATATGCTAAAAATATAAATGTTTCATACCGTGCCACATTAAAGTATCCCCCTGATTGTCTCTTCCCTGGGCACTGTGTTCAAAATAAGTGTTTAAATACATTTTATGTACTTAAAATAAATGAGTAAATCATTTAGTCCGAGTTTTTCAACTATTTCAGCCATCAATCCCCACGGTTTAGTATAATCAAGGGTTTGTAGATAGTTTGTCGCTATTTTGTTCGTCTGGAAACGCGTACTGTTTACAATAATATTGCTTCTATATTAACTATATCATCTCCATTTAATTTTCGAAATCGGTGCTTTGAAAACGGTATCTTTACTACGTTTCGTTTTCAGTTCTTTTCAAATTTGATGTAACTAAAATCATGGTTTTGATTAGTAATGTTTGTTTTCCAAACTGAGAATACTGTTTTTGACGTGATAACGTTTTATAAATTGATGAATGCCAAAATGAAAAATAGTAACGTTCCGTGTAGCGTTCCGTTTCCGTTTCCGTCAAAAATCAAAAGTCAAAAGTCAAAAGTCAAAAGTCAAAAGTCAAGTCAAAAGTCAAAAGTCAAAAGTCAAATGTCAAAAGTCAAAAGTCAAAAGTCAAAAGTCAAAAGTCAAAAGTCAAAAGTCAAAAGTCAAAAGTCAAGTCAAGTCAAAAGTCAAGTCAAGTCAAAAGTCAAAAGTCAAAAGTCAAAAGTCAAGTCAAAAGACAAAAGTCAAAAGTCACAAGTCACAAGTCACAAGTCAGAAGTCAGAAGTCAGAAGTCGAAGTCATAAATGATTATGACGTTATCACGTAAATCTATCGTCCGTAAACCGACTTTACAGACAACCAATTTTTTCTCTTATAAAGATAAGAACGGTCTGTCTACAATGCTTTTGGAATCTTTGTAGATAGCAACGAAGTTAATTGGGCTTCCGTACACAAAGGGTAAAACGGAACCATATTACTAAGACTCAGCTGTACGTGCGTCTGTCTGTCTGTCCGTCTCGTTACCGGGCTCTATTTCATGAACCGTGATAGTTAGACAATTGAAACTTTCACTTATTATATTATCTCTGCTATAGCAATGAAGACTAAAAACAAAATAAAATACATGTTAAAGGGGGCTCCCATAAAACAAACGTGATTATTTTGCTCGTTTTAGCTCAATATCGATAATGGCAACAAGCTTGAAATATTCACAGAGTATTTAGTTATATTATTCAGTTTGAAAATAAATCAATAAAATGTAATAAATATGTAAGGGGGGCTCCCATACAACAGACATGATTTTTTTCCTGTTTTTATAGATAATTGTACAGAACCCTTTCTGCGTGAATCCGACTCGCATTTGACCGGTGTTTTTTTTGTAGTTGGTCACCTTATCTTACGTCGGATTCCAGTAATGTCATGTTAGTCTGACATCTTCGTTAAAACATTCTAAAGTAATACATTTTTTTTATATTCAATTCGTTTTATCTTGAAATTATGCGTGGACGCATCTGAGGTTCATGCTTTCTACCATAAAGTAACTCGAAGAGTGGCGAAATGGAGTCAACAACATTTCGACTAATATGCGAAATAGTATGAACTCTGACACTATTAGTCAGAAAAGTGTCGAGTAAAATATTGACGCCATAAAATTATAATAAAAAATTAGATTTTCATTATCTTATTAATTATTTATTATTCCAATATTGATTCAACTTTCTCTAGTGTATGTAATATGTATTCGGTAAAACTGACGCGCCCTCCTCTCTTCTAAAGTTGCTGCCCGACAGGGTCTCTAATGAACTGTATTTTATTGTAATACCACGACACTTGACAGTGCCGTGGTGGTACCGGCCTAGAATAGTACTCCCCCATCTCTTCCCGCGGGTACCGTAAGAGTCGGCTAAGGGATAACGTACCAGGAGGTGGGCAGCAGCGCCTTCTGAGGATCGGAAATCATACTGCGCTCGCCAACCCACCTGCCAAGCGTGGCGAGTATTGGCAAATCCCCCCTATATGGGGGAGGCATACGTCCAACAGTGGACGCACATAGCTGAGAAAAGAAAAAGAAAAAACCACGACGCTTGTACTATTAGAGATTGCAATAAAATTTTGAATTGAATTGAATTGAGTTGCTTCTGTGAACAATGTTTTTTTATATAGTATGTACACGCTATACATGTTTAAATGTACATGGTATATTGCATGTTTATCTAGTTATATGTTTGTTCAGCTAATAACCACGATTTGTTCACAAATATTTTATTAATTACCTTTGCTTTAGCGCCATCTCTTCGTAATTTGATACAACGTGACTAAGTATAAATAATTCGGATGACAGTTTATACCGATATTTTGTTTGATTTGTTTCGTTCTATTATTGCAGACAATTGGGGGACAGGGAGACGAAGAGGCAAGAACACATCTACGAGTTAATCCTGACAGAGAAACATCATTGTCTCACGATACGACTTATGCAGAAGGTACAATAGGTGTAAGGACGTGTATCGTTAACAATACACGTCCGTTCCGCACGTCCTGACTGGCCGGTTGGCGCAGTTGGTAGCACTCTGCCTTCTGAGCCGCTGGTCCCGGGTTCGATTCCTGGACAGGTCAAACATTTGTGTGCATGAACATGTATGTTTGACCTGTGTCTGGGTGTGTATATGTATATAAGTATATATATATCAGTCATCAGGTTACCATAGCACAGGCTCTGCCTAGTTTGGGAGCTGAAGACCTTGTGTGAATGTTAATAAATAAAAAAAATTAAAAACATCTGGTGGTTTCGACGAAAGCCGTATTGCCGATCACTGAGTAGACCAACTTACGTGTTTTTGGACTTTCTTTGTACGCCAGAAGCTTCTTATTCAGAATACGTTCCATACTCTTGCAGAGAATTGAGGTCATCGAAATCGATCTCTAGCTAGCAGGTTCTTCACGACTACCCCTTTTGGGCAATACGCAATACCACTATCTCGCTTGATGGTCAGTGGCGATGTGGTCGAAGATGTAATCACACTAGGTCCAGACTGTTTATTAGCTCTCAAGGATTTTGCCTGAACAAACTATGTGCTTGTTGACAGTTTTTCAAACTTTAATGTGGCAGCTAGCCACGCAGATACTCGCAAGTATCCTACCACCATGCTAGGAATTTCATAACGCCTTTCATAACCTTCACTGGAATCAAAACTGTTGGCTCACCAACAGTTTTGGACGGACGATGGTTGGATACTCATATCCAACCATCGTCCGTCAGTTTGACACCTGACGCTCCCACCGATGAGCTACCATAGCTTCGATAAATGTATGTTAGTTTTTTTTTTTTTAATTACACTCAAACCCCCGCATTAGGATTCCCTCTATCGCGGGAGGCATGGACACACACAATCACACACACAACATCCAAGATCCGGGACAAACATCTACACTCATCGCACAAATGTTTGCCCCTGCTGGGATTCGAACCCAGGGTCCCGACGACACAGAAGTCAATGTCACTGACCACTGCGCCACGGCGACCGTCAATCGTTATTATAGATAGTGCCTGTTTTCATGGTTACAGATTGTGTTTATCTTAAATTTTCTGATAATCACTGAAATAGCTTGCGATATGCTGCATTAAAGCACAACTTCGCTTGGCAGATGTTTGCAGAAGGCATGACCCGTTTCGCCGGTGTGACCGCCGCGCAAGTTTCCCGTATGTTCCCGCGTGTAGAGGAACTGTGGACGCTCCACGCCGCTCTACTGTTCAAGTTACGTCAGAGGCAACGGTACGCGCCCACTGTAGCCACTGTGGCGGATATACTGGCCGAGACCTTTGCACCCCCAGCTCAGCAGAAATTGAAGGCAGCTTATGGTATGTACTTTTTGAGTTAGTATACATGGTGGGACAAATTTGTGGCTCCTTCACACTTTTCCCAAAGTAACATACCAAATCAAATCGTATGTTTAGGCAATAATTAAAAAAAAAACATTCCCAAACATTTTCTATGAAAAAACGAGTAAGTGAAAACAACAATGCCACTCATTCAATGGTTCTTAATTTAAATTCGTAGGTAACTACTTTTTTAAGTTGGTAGGCTAATTTTGAGGGCTTATGTCCCTACCCATGTTCGCTCTAACGACGATGGTTTATATGTAAAAATGTCTCCAGATAAAAATACGAAACATGCCTACCTAGTAACTTAGTAGCAAAACACACCCATTTTATTGAATTTAAATAAAAAAATACTTGTTTGGTAAACATTTACAGCGAAAAGTGGATATTTAAGCCATGTGAGGACACAACAGACATGTCAGAAACCAAAAATCAGAAGGTTCTTCTTCTCTCAGCCATGTGCGTCCACTGCTGGACATATGCCTCCCCCATATAGGGAGGATTTGCCAATACTCGCCACGCTTGGCAGGCGGGTTGGCGAGCGCAGTATGATTTCCGACCCTCAGAAGGCGCTGCTGCCCACCTCCTGGTACGTGATCCCTTAGCCGACTCTTACGGCACCCACGGGAAGAGATGGGGGAGTACTATTTTAGACCGGTACCACCACGGCCAACCAGAAGGTTGCCGTTGCCGAAATAATACAGGCATAGAGAATATGTCACACTCTGTTTAATGGGTTATAAAACTTAACCCAAACCAACCAACTGCACCCGTGTGGATCCCACGGTGAGCGAAACAAACCTATAGTAGGACCCGCCAAGACTTTAAAGTCTTGGCGGGATGAGACCGCGTTAGCATTCTCCATTTTGCCCTGGCATCGGGCCCGTGCGCATCACTCGTCCCATTTCCGGGGAGACTCGGCCCATATGAGCCGCCCCAAACGCGTAGGAAGAACCCTTTTAAACCCTGAAATAGATTCGCCAACTCTCAATTCTTAAAATTATGTTTTGCGTTATTTACTTGTTAACATATTGCAGGTGAATTCTGTTCTCGACACCGTGACGCTGTGGAAGTGTTCAAAGAGTGTTGCACGCGAGAGCCGCGCCTCGCCAGGTTCATACGGAAGTGCCAACAGAATCCTATGCTCAGGAAAAAGGTTTGTTTAAATATTATTTGTTTTTGAAGTGAAAACTCCTTTAGCGGCATTGTGCACTGGAAAAAATGTTAAACTCGCGTCATGACATTTCGCGTCGGGACACGTGTCACTGAAGGCGCGTGACGTCGAAAATTCGTAAGACAGAGGGAGAGTAGTTAAGATTTGAATTTAAATGTGTTAAGAATAAGGAGCATTTTCGTTTATTGGTACGTATAATACGACCTTTTTGAAGCAGACCGCGCTCATCTCGCTCGCCCGTTTACCATGTTGATTTTGTTTTCATTCTATTGTATGCTCTATCGTTCTCACTCGTCGTCATGTTTTTGTACGATAGCGCAAAAAAATAATAGTGTATTTTACCACATAAATACAAGTTTTCACTCCTGCCGGCACTCCCCGAGTGCAACCCGTTTTTTTCGCATCAAAATGTGTGTGACACGTAAAGGCAGTCTGCATCCATACCAAACCATGATAATTTCGGTGCTTTGCGATATATCTTAAGACTGTTTTTAATAATAAAAACTGAGCATTTTTTAGTATAGAAGAATTAAATTATTATATATGAAACGATTCAGCTTGAATATGGTTGTTGTTTAATAATAGACTTACCTTTAAGATTATTTTCCTTATATGTGAGGTTGTGAAAAAGTGGTCAAAGTTTTGATCTTTACGGCACAAAAAAACCAACCATAATTTAAAGAATATGGATCAATATTTTATATAGTATGGGGAGGTGTATATCCAGCGCTGAGGGAGAGATATTGCCCACAGTGGACGACCTGTGGCCTGGTGATAATATTAAGCGGGAAACCACAGCGTTTCTCTTTAGCATTTACTCATCAAAATAATTGTCATTATTATCCAGGGAGTTCCTGAATGCGTGCTATTCGTTGCGCAGAGGCTAACAAAATATCCGCTACTATTGGAACCGCTATTGAAGACTGCGGGCGATGACATCAACGAACGAGAGTTGTTGCAGAAGGCTTTATGTGGTGTCAAGGTAAGAATAGCATAATCATCCCATTACTTTCTGGGACACAAGCCTTTTTCTAAAAGAGGACTTGAGGTCGAGGTTTGCCATTGGTTGGCCATCATCCAACATGCTGGTCAAGGTAACGCTTGGTTGATGTCTTTATAAATTTTTTTATCTCCTTAATACGTAGGGTATGTTATGAATATTGTATGTAATGCTTCCGGGCTGTTTGGCCGTGGTCCAAGTGAAACTTGTGTTCCAGACTTAAGTTCAAATATTTGAAGGAAAAAATTCGGCTGCTAGTGGGACTTGAAGCCACGACTACAGAATACCGTCCTGTCGCTCTGTCCAACTAAGCTATAGCAGCCCATACCACTAGGGCCGAATTACTTCCTTCCTTATTAACATCTGCGGGGGATGTTATATATATTTGTGTTCCAGACGTTTCGTCGATCACTGCGGTCGACATCTTCAGTGGTTCAGGTCCGAGCGGCGACAAGATCGTAGAATTCTCCTTCGCGGCGTCTTCTCTGTTACTGAGTAACTGTTTCAGTTACTCAGGACCTGAACCACTGAAGATGTCGACCGCAGTGATCGACGAAACGTATGGAACACAAGTTTCACTTAGACCACGGCCAAACAGCCCGGAAGCAATACATACAACATGTAACGCCGGCCGTGAAAGCCTTAGAGTTTACATATGCTATGAATATATAGAAAAGCGGGAATTACTCACGTAGTAATTCAGTGGGTTCCGACTATAGATAGGAGTGGTGCGAGGAAACAATCGATAAACACTGCTTACAAACCGAGACACGTGGCAATATGGCGACGATGTGTTTTCCATTGTCCACAAAGATGACGTAGATCCGCTATATATTTGGGGACCCCATGTCATGATCTCCTGTGACTGCAGCAAATGCTACGTTGGTGAAACAAGAAGAAACATCTCGACTAGGCTCATTGAACACGTATGCTCCTTAAAGAATCTGGACAGCAACAGCTTTGCCATGGCAGAACATTCTTTGGACTCTGATAGGCGGCACTGCATTCGGTTCGACAAAGCTCGGGTGTCGGCGCGGGAGAAGCTTTATATGTGCCCCGAAGTATAAGGGCAGCGGTCGAAATTCAATCGGAAAATGTTCCCGGGGCCATCCCGGAGGACACCCACTGGGATGCGCCAACGTAGCCCGCCCCCGCAACAACCTACGTCGTCGCGTGCGCAACGCGCGGCCGGGTAACGTCCAAACACGGGAAATACTTACTACGTGAGTAATTCCCGTAATGTGTCAAAACCATGTCAGTATTAATAAAAATCATAGAGTATGGTTTAGTATGAGAGTTGACTTTAGAAACGGTATATTTGCCGTGTATTTTTGATGCTTTTGGCTCTCGATATTTCGCCTCTGTTGCAAGCGCCATATTTAAGAGCAAACCGATTGATTTTATACATATTTAAAATTAAAAATCCCACCTTTTATAGACTTTTGCATGTAGAAGAAGAAAAACGATGAACTCTTGCATTATTGACCGTGTCAATTTAAAAACTTGTCATATTGTTTGTTTAGGAAATATTAGTGGATGTAGACAACCAGGTGGCGGCCAAAGAGCGCGAAGACCGCAAGCTGGAGATCTACCACCGGATAGACGCCAAGTCGTTCGCTAACTTTCGAGGGCGGAAGTTCAAGAAAAGTGACATATTACAGGGAAATAGGAGCTTGAAGTAAGTTTTCTCTTAGTCGTATATTTCATTACTAAAGGTCGCGTCTCTGAAAGGCCTCCATAGCTTTGTCCACAATATTTTCCCATTCCAGTCGGTTTTCGGCGAGAGGCAAGTGATGGTGGTCACTTGGTGTGATCAACCGACCCTGAAATCTTTTTCCTTTGACTTACTCCACCACTATCATCTTGTTATATTAAACGATATACTTTAACTTTATATTAACGAACGATGATATTATTGTTGTATAAAATAGCTAACTCAGCTTAGCGAATGCGCACGAATGCAAAAAATAAGGCAAATAAAGTGTATAGTGAAAAAAAAAAACTGTGGGTAGTTTTATGCAAAATTAGCCATCACGTCATTTGGTGCCGACTAAAACTACCCGCAATTGAATAAAACTTCTAATATTAGAGATAGCGTTATAATATAATAAGAGCTTATTTTAAAGATGTTCAGATTGTAGCTGTGTTCAGTTAGTTCATCGCAATTCTGTTAATCACTCGATCAACGGAATTATAACAGTTGTCTGACAAAATGTTACTTTGTTATTAAATCAAACGGGGCTTGATCGCGAGAAAAACATTTAGTAATTTATTTACCTCGACGTTTCGACCAAGTTGTTATGATTTAATAACAATGTGTTCGAATCGCGAAAGTCTAAAAATTACAAAATGTTGCTTGTTTTTATTTTTAGATTCGAAGGCGTGGCAACTCTAATGCAAGGGCGCAGCAAGATGCAGACTTTGCTAGTGATCGTGCTGACGGACGTTCTATTCTTTCTCCACGACAATAATAACAAATATACGTTCTTTACACCTGATAATAAGGTGGGTGTAAGTATAACTTTTATTATTTAATACTCAAAAAACGAACGATTTTTCGCGATCAAGGTTGCGTTGCTAAAATACACCAAAGCATCTGTCTTACTCAGTATTTATGTTCCAGACGGGCGTTGTATCCCTGGTGAAGCTTCTAGTCCGTGAGAAGGCTGGCGCGGAAGGTCGCGGCTTGTACCTTATCTGCAGCGGGCCTAGTGAACCGGAGATGTTTGAACTAAGAGTACATAGACCCAAAGCTATACTCGAATGGATACAAAATATAAGGTATGGTACAAATTAGCTTCATTTAATCACTGCTTTTAACAATGGGTTATTAGGATAATATACTAACCAATGAATGATTAATTTAATAAATTAATATGTAAGGTTATAACTTTTCACAAAACACAGCGTATTTATGACGCTGCCCATGAAACATATTGGCATCTTCATGACATGCCTATAAAAAAGGTAAATATTCAGATTTATGAATTGGCTGTAATAATTTTACCAATAGGGCAGCTGTGCAGAACTGTCCCGAAGAAGTAGAAGAGTCTGAAGCGGGCGCACTAGCAACCTCCGCAGAAGAAAGACAGAAGCAGCTTGAAGCGAGGCATGAGAATATAAGACTGATTACTGGTAAGTACTAGTTATGAGCGGTTCTGACCGGTTTTATACGGGCTGTTTAATTATTAGATTTCAAAGCTTTGCATTGGCTGTAAAGCCCCTGTACTTTTCTCAGTTCTCAATCTCAATAACTTTTATCTGTTGTATCTTTTTGTAAAAGACAAATAGCAAAGGATTTTTTTATTCTGTATAGCGCCATCTCTTTATAATTTAGGGTAAATTGCTACACGACTGAAACTATGAACTGAACTGCTTTACTCCTGAGTAAAACAAGATGTTTCCCAAATATTCTAGTAACTAACAGTACATTTTATTTTTATCCCTATTTGGTTAATTAATATTGAATTGTCAACTTGTGATAGGTACACACAAAATCTTTATACTACTTGAGCATGCAAGTACTTACTAGATTAAAACTTATCTTAAGCTTTAGTCATTTCATTCCGTAGAACTAAAAAGTACACTTTTAAATATAAAGAGTATATAGTGTGGTAAACTACTTCTATTTACTTTAGTACAGCACTTAGTTTAATTGTTCGTCTTAAAATCTAGTGAAGATTTTTCTACATATAAGGCGCTAGTTAAATTGTCTGTTTGTATTGTTAAATAATAACTTGTTACCTCCTTTAGTTCATTCGACGCGTTCCTTAGTGATTATGACTCCCCTTTTAAAGGGTTTTATGTTTTACCTCTTAGGACGATACATATTATAGATAGACAGATTAAGGTCATTTCACAGATTAACTGTATGTGGTAAAAAGACCCCTTGAAAGGAATGCTTAAATGCGAAAAATCCAGACCTGTTTTGGTGAGGGTTATTAAGATAGTGTTTGAAACTAAATGTATTTTTGTCTGATTTGTGATTATTTTTTGAATATTCATCAAATGTTGGTGCTGACTATAACTGCGACTGAATAAAACCTTACTCCTACCTTGCTTACTGCTAGCTTTGTTGGCACCTACTCTTAGGTGCCAACAAAGCTAGCACCTTTAAAAAAGTCAGGGCTAATTGTAGGATTTTAGTAATATCTGTGGGATAGGGCTCAAGAAATATATACCCTCATCTGTTACTTCATGATGATAATGATTAAATTCTAGGTAATGTTAGTGATTTTGTTAATTAATCAATCTAAAATTGTGTTATATAAGATAGGTTTCATATGGTTGCAATATAGTCTAAGCTAGTATGACACTTATAAATGACGATACTAAAACTAGATTTATTTTTATCAAAATGCGGGTAAGTTTAGATATAATGAGTCGTCGAGCTATTTGGTGCCGACTAAAACTACCCGCACTTAAACAAAACCCTTTTTTTTGTTTGGAAATTTTCGTGAGTTTAACACATTATTATATATATTTATTGTCCGGCTTTACTCACGTTTAAAGTCGAAGTTTCGACCTAGCGGTTTCGGGCACGTCCGATGTGCCCATCCTCAGGTGAGTTTACGCTGCCAGATCGCGGCGACCACTATTTCCAATCAAAAATTTCTGACTAGTACAGCTTACGAATGTCAATTTTTATGTACATATAATACTAGCTATTTCATTTCATATAATAATAACAGTATGGGATTAAGATTGAGTGATTAACAGAAACACGAATAATATGCACACGGCTTGCCTCAACTAAATCGCGAACCTATATGCAGTTAAATACACCAATAATTATAATAATTTCTGCATCCTTTTCTGACGCATGGAGTAGCGTGCAGCACTTTTCTTTTGCTCTCCCTACTGCGGCTTAAGCCTAAACATTTAAAATCTAGGTAACCATGGGTGCAACGCCTCTTTCAAGAAGGCAAACGAATTCTATTGCGTATGAAATATAATATTTAAATTTTTATAGAAACAGTCAATTTAGTCAGGAGAGTATTAATAACGGCTGTTTAAGATTGAAGACATATTTAACAGTATGGGTCCGGGATTTAGCTAGGCACCCCATGTACAATGTATCAATCTAGATATTGTTTAACATAATCATTGCCATAATTAAATAACAGATGGGGGTATATATTTCTTAAGCTTGTCTCGTACTATATTAAACAATCTTAAATGCAGTGTTTTTATCGGTTGAACAGATGAAACTCCGTGGTGGCATATAGAAGGTGATTTCCACGTAACTTATAGATGTTTGCATGTATGTTTAGTTAGTGGTTCTTTGGTGTGCAATAGAGTAGTTCTCTTTATCTAAAATGTCACTTTGAATATTTTATATTTATTTATCATCATTTATATATATAGTCATTACATTTAAACGATAAAGGAGTGTTATTAATTCAATATCCATTCTGTGCCTATCATAATAATATCACGCATTACTGTTTCTTTAAAC
Organism: Apeira syringaria; assembly: GCA_934044485.1. Classification (NCBI taxonomy): domain Eukaryota; kingdom Metazoa; phylum Arthropoda; class Insecta; order Lepidoptera; family Geometridae; genus Apeira; species Apeira syringaria. The sequence continues at coordinate 6,961,810 of OW203670.1, read as the reverse complement.
GTTTGATTATTTTTTGATAGGCTTACGTCAATGGTATGTTTTTATTTCAAAATTCAGAAAGGCTACTATCAGAGAGTCGGTTTATCTTGGTTGTGTAATAATCATTATTGAAATACGATTTCCAGACACCTCAGCAATTTTATACAAATTCGCCAAATCTCAAATTTTACCAAATTTGCACCGTAGTCTCAGTTAAAATCTTAAATGGCTGCGTTCAGATGTGAGTACAAATGGGATTTGAGTAACATATGGACTATGGCTTAAACTAACATCATTTGAAAACGAATTTTGTTACAATTCGTCTTTTACAAGTTGTACGATTTGTAAGTAACGGACCCGCAGTTTGGCTTTAAGCTATTAGAATTTTGGTGCTGTTTTACGACCAGTTTACGAAATAAATAAGAAAAAATATGAGTGATCGATCTTGTCGCCTTTGTTAATAAAGCCTATATAGAAAATAATAGCATATTGAACAGAGACAGAATAAATTCAGGCTTAGTGAATGCTACAAACGGAAAAGGGATTAAATTCTCAACTGGAAATTTTAGTGAATTTGACACGTTGCTATTTATAAATATTATCCGCTTTTACTCACGTTAATAATCGAAGTATCTCCACCTGGGTTTCTGTCATGGCCGATGCCCTGATATGCATCAGACATGCCAGAAGTAGGCGGTACGAGTAGGTGATATGTGATTAGGCAGGCTTACGCTGCCAGATCTCGGCGCCCAAGGCGTAGATTAAAATGTCTTTTTTTGATGAAGAATGATAAATAATTCAAATGAGTTTCATCTAGTTATGGGTATATACCCCAACACACTTTATGCACATGCAACTATGAGGGAAGACAACTGACAATTCCTGAACACATTAGTAAACTAATATTTCCAAACTAATTTCTCGCTACCATGTCTGTTCTCTTCATAGTTAAATAGTCTAAGAACAGCTGTTCTTGTAAGGAAATATCTGCAGCACTAAGATACCTGGAAGTTATGCAGATATTGATCAGAAGGCCAAATAGTTCTATGGTTGTACACAGGTAGTGGTAAGCTCCGGAATTTCATGTGTTAATAAGCAATTTTGGGATTTTTATGTTTTTATCTGAGCGTTTGGTTTAGCCTCGGAAATTATTTGATATCATTGATTTTTTTTCAAGCATTGTTGATAGACATGGTATAATCATATCAATAACTATATATTTATATCGGACATATTAAGTTTGTCCTATCGCATGTATGCAAGATGGAGACTTTGTTATTGTAAAATATTGTATATATATTAATAATTTGATGAAATATATTCGTTTGGATCATTTTTTAATTCTTAAAACTAGTTATTAGGAATTGTTGAATGTGGCTTTGAACTAATTTTTATAACAAAAACTCTCGGTGCGTTTTAAAATTTGAAACATTTATTCATAATCAACTAATGTGTTGAGAAACCTTGTATACATGATATCTTTTGCATAAATGTGCAATATAGTGTTCTGCGCAAGTTTAGCTTATAATTGGTTCTATTTTGCAGAAGCGTTAAGATCTAAGGACAGGGAACAGGCGACGCTTTTAGAAGAAAAGATGGCTTTACATATGAAAATGGTCGGACACACAGGGACATCAATGTTAGACATACCAAATACAGGTATGAGTTTGTTAACTTAAGTTTTACCTTCCAAGCTACCTATTTCAATAAAGTACGGTCAAAATACCTTTTAGGATTGAAAAGAAAGAAAGAAAACATATTTATTTGGATTGCATTTACTACCTTCAATGAAAGTATACCTACACAATCTTTTTTTAAAAAAAATTTTTTATTTATCACACTCAGACCCCCGCACTAGGATTCCCTGTGTCGCGGGAGGCATGGACACACACAATCACAACACACAAACACCCAAGACCCGGAACAAACACCTGTACTCATCGCACAATTGTTTGCCCCTGCCGGGATTCGAACCCAGGGTCCCGGAGACACAGAAGTCAAGTCACTGACACTGACAACTGCGCCACGGCGACCGTATTACGTTTACAATAACAGCTCACCAAAGTGTGTCATGTCTACCAATTTAATGTTCAGATTCAGTCCTGCTAAGTTCATAGCGACCTGAATTTATGCTCGGAGTATTACGATTTAGTAGGGGTTTGACATTTTATGTGTCATAACAGGCTATGGAACTGAATCTACTGAATCGAACTGAATCAAGATTGATTCACTATGGATGTATTCGAAATAGAAGGATACCAAAGCTGTAAAAACCGGCCTTTGTGCGCGGATAATATTTCCACAATGAATAGTAGTAGACTTAGGTCCCAGATGGTGCAAGTGGTGTCTTTACATACTTCTTTACATACTTGAGAATCCAACCTGCAGGCTTGTCTTCTACCTTTCTTCTTGTTCTTATCCCACTTTAGGGGAGATTGAAAAACAATATATGTTGGCCATTAAACGGCACTAACCAGATTTTCTCTAGCTAGACCATACAGAGTTATGCTTGTCATAGGTGCTGCTCTAAAATAATTTGAATCACAAATTTGTCATGATATTTCGCAAATAAAAACATAATTGAAATCAAATTTAAAAACACACAATTTGGTGAAAGCAGACAAGCCATCGTTGGGGCATGATTGCGTTCTGCGAATACCTGTAGATATACATAATATTGTTGTACATCAGGAATGAGTACGACATTCCCGGGCGGGCTTGTGTTTCCGGACTACGTGCGGCTGGCGGCGCCGTCGCAAGATACGCACGCGCTCTGGCAGGAGGTCTGCAGAGTTGTCAAGGTGAGCCATACTCTTATGTACAACAAGAAAAAGTCCCTACTTAGCATTATGCGAGGGTTTTACAACCTCCGCACTGATTTTCAGGAACTGTTTTACTTCCACCATGCTTTGTACTTATTTAACTATGAAAGAGTCTATAAACACCTAAAAACAAAGTGACACGATTTAATTTTCTATACCTTATTAATCACAAAAGACAGATTTTAAGTGTTTTGAGTATTAATAGAGATTGATTGTAATCTATTAAAAATACTTTTTGAGGCTTGTATTATTTGTTTAATCTTTATAAGCATAACTAATCCAAGATATTCGTTCGTATAGGATGCCCTGGAAGTATCTAGCGGTACTTGGTCCCTCGGTGGAGCCCTGGGGCGCAGCACCAGCTCGGCGGGTGAGCGCCATTCGGCTACGTACGTGAGCCCCGCGCTGCCGCGGCGCGCCGATACCTTCGCGGGGTTCGACGCTACTCGACACAGAGGTTAGTACGAAGTTAGGCTCCGAGCATTTAAGCGTGTACCGGTAAAACAAATGAACATCGAGGAGAGTGAGCGAGATGGTAAGATGCGCAAAACGTAAGCGAGTGAACGTGACAGTTGTACAAGAGTTGAGCCCCGTCCCTAGTGACTCAAAAGTGGATACTGCGGAGCTAATTGCAGACAACTTCACAGACGTTGTGACTACAGTAACTAGCATTCATTTGTCAATGATACCTTAAAGTACGTGCAACCGATGTTTGTCACTCTCTAGCTACGGTCTGTGAACATTAGCCCATGTACAGAAAATAATGCGAGTAAGCGAGACAGAACGATGCGACATAAGTTAACCAGTGAGCGAGGCAGTTATACAGTCATTGTACCCCGAATCATCAAATAAAATTAGACATGCACAGTTCAGAAGTCTCAAATTGTTGAACCAACCGAAAGTGATCGTTATGTTTTTAGGATTCAATGTGTGTTATATAATATATAACTTTTACGTTCTATAAATTATTTTACATGCAATTTAGATATATATTCTAATATTATCGATTCCTAATTCGATTATCGATTCTTATAATTCAGCCATATCAGACTGATTACCGATTATTGTAAACAAGTAGCGCCTTCGCGGTTTCACCCGCGTGAATTACGGTTTTGCCGCTAAACCAATTATTCCACGGTAATCATATATTTTACCGGGATATAAAGTAGCCTATGTGCTATTCCACACTATAATCTATCTCTGTGACAAATTTCATCCAGATCCGGTCAGCTGTTCTGGCGTGATTGAGTAACAAACTTGACATTTATAATATTAATGGGATTATAAACAGGGCGTCCCTTGTATCCCTAGTAGGAGTAGTAGGGTAGGGTAGTAAGCAGTTACTGTGCTTTTGAGCTAGTAATTAAACTAATAACTAATTCACTTCACAATTAGCGAATATAATTAAAAAAAATATGTTTTTTTTGTTTTTACATTATATTGCATATTAGTATCATTATGCTCTAATATTATAATTTTGTGTTTGTTTATATCGTAAGCTACTGCTGTCGAAATTAAAATTTGTTCTGTGTTTTACACAAACCGGCTCCAGCAGAAGACCAGCACTGGCTTCTCAACCAGTAGTATGCTGAGTTGGGGCCGTTTTGCGATTATTACATTGCACCTACTTTCTTTTCTTATGTCAAGTAAAATGTGTCCGTATGAGTTAAGTAATATATTATCTTTTGTGTACTAATTTTTTATAGTAATCGTAAATAAATATGTTTTTGATTGGAAATTCTCGTGAGTTTGACACATTATTATATATATGTGGTATCCGGCTTTACTCACGTTTATAGTCGAAGTTTCGACCTAGGTTTCGAGCATGTCCGATGCTCATCCTCAGGTGAGTTTACGCTGCCAGATCGCGGCGACCACTGACTCAGTGGTCGAAACTTCGACTATAAACGTGAGTAAAGCCGGATACCCGGATACCACATATATATAATAAATATGTTTTTCTTTCTTTCTTTCTGATGGTTAGTAATATTCCTTCCAGGTGTGATACCCCGACTGTCGTCGGACACGCCGCCAGACCCCGCCGACCCCGAGTCGGAGCGACCCCCGGCCGACATCGGCGACAGACACGAGCTGACCGGCGACGCGGCGCTCAAGTTGCAACACGCCATATACACACTCACATGCATCGTGTGGCAACAACTCACCACCATACACAGGTAATTATGGGGCATTGGTATGACATATTACAGGTTGGCAGGTGGATAGACAACCTGACTAAGATCGCAGGCAAGGGATGCGGGACTTATACAACCGATCCTTGTGGAAATCAATAGGGGAGGCCTATGTCCAGCTGTGGACGTCCTATGGCTGAGATGATGATGATGATTACAGGTTATAACTAGTTTGACGTTCCTTTCAGGATTACCAGTTACTCATTATAATTATATGTATAGTTAAAGTTAAAGCATTCCTTCAATTATCTTTGTAATACACTTAAACACACATTTACAACACACAACCACTCACAACATTCACCGCCCACATACACACACAAATGCCTGTCTCACCCATCCCCCATACCCTTAGTTCAAATTGTTACTTAATTTAGATTGTGTCTCACAAATATAATACATTAGCTGCGCCCGCGGTTTTACTCGCATGGTGATGATGAAAATAAGCCTATTATAGGCTAATTTTCATCATCACTGTTTTTCGGTATGGAGATTGGTATCTCCATACCAAATTTCATCCAAATCCATCTAGCCGCTTAGGTGTGAAAGAGTATCAAACATACATCCATACTCAGAAACTGTTTTCTTAGCGCCATCTACCTCTAATTGTATAAACTACATATCAATAGGACCGATAGATCAACATTACAGCCATGTGATTTTTCTTGCTAAAATTCGAAAGTAATTTGCGTCTAGCGTGATGTTAATGCAGTGAACCACAACATTATTTTTTTATACTCTATAGATCTAGCGTTTGACCACTATCTCACTTGATGGTCAGCGAAGATGTTATCGCGCTAGACCTAGAATGCTCACTGGCTCTCAAGGACTGCTGCCTGAACACACTATGTGTTTGGTGACAGTTTTTCAAACTTGAGGGTGGTAGCTTGCCAGGCGGGTATTCGAAAGTACCCTACCATAGTGCTGGGAATTTGATAACGGTGTTACCTTCACCGGAAGCTCAAGCTGTTGTTGGGGATCGAACTACAGTGTCCGCCAGTTTGACATGCGGCTCCCCCCGCTGAGCTATCACCGCTTCAAAAATTCTTTGAATCAATATGTATTTATTTCAATTCAAATATACTCGGTACCTATTGAAACACCGTCGGTGTTTTTCTGTGAAACAAATAGTTGATGCGTTATATTTCAGCCTGGAAGCGCAAGTGTGCGCGTGGCGGTCGAGCGGCGGCGCGCTGTCGCGCAGCCACGACGCGCAGTTGGAAGAGCTCCGGCACGCGCAGGCGCGGCTCACCGCCGAGCGCGCCAGCTGGGAGGCGGCCAAGGGCGCCGACTACTCCGCCATAGCCAACGGTACGTACTCCCACTCCCTAACCATACAGTACGCGCACACGATCTATGTGCCTCCGTGAACCAATGTCTAGCGAGGAAGCGAGATAGAATGATGCGACAAACATATGCAAGTGAGCGCGCCAGCTGGGAGGCGGCCAAGGGCGCCGACTACTCCGCCATAGCCAACCGTACGTACTCCCACTCGCTCCCATTTCATTAGGTAATTATCGTTATAATAAATGTATTGCTCTTTCCTACACACATAGTTGAATTCTGCTTAGAGAAAGCGAGATAGAATGATGCGATATACATATGCGAGTGAGCGAGCCAGTTGTGCATGCACTATGTGATCATTTACAAAAGTTTTCAAAAGTTTGGTTCTTTCCCGGATTTCAGATCTGAGTATTTAATTTGATTTTCAACCAAATAAATTCACGACCTTCTGAAAAAAAAGGATAGACGGACGGACAGACACAGACGGACGACGAAGTGATCCTATTAGGATAACATTTTTACTTTTGGGGTACGGAACACCAAACATAACTTCTCTTTGAGAAACTCCGAGTGAAGCTATGTCCGCTACGTATTTTCAATAAAAAAAGGTATCTTTAGTGGTAAATAAACAAGCATGAAAACTAAATTTAAACAAGACATTTGTATAAACATCATGGACATCGATAAAGTTTTCTACATGATTCATACAAATACATGTTGATGAGATGAAAATAAGTACATAAGGAACAATTCGACATCCAGTGGAACTTGAACCCACTACTATAGAACAATGTCCTGTCGCTTTGTCCAACTAAGCTATGGTAGCAGTCTTAGTTCTTAGCGCCATCTACCTTTAATTAAGGTACGACTATGTGCCACCGCTACATGGTAGATATACCACCGCTACGCACGAAGCGTTTTGCTTCCACTTTTGTTATATATATATTGTACCTACCTAGATATACATCTGTCAGTGGCTGCGACCACTACCCGCCATTTCTATTTAATAAAGACAGTGCGACTACAACCGCCGCGTGTGTCACTTGTCCCGACCCATATACAACATTGGCGCAGTCGGTTACTCGTTTATACAAGAATAAAAGTTGTGGAAATGGCACTATTCGGAATCTTAACAAGTTTTGATCATAATTTGCAAAGTTGGAGTACTTACAAGAGCCGAATTACTCAATGGTTCATTGCAAATGATATCGACGCAAAGACGGACGGGGCAGACACAAAAAAACGCGCTATTTTGTTGAGCGCACTCGCCGATGGTACATACAAACTTGCAGCAGATTTAGCTTTACCGAAAGATCTGCAAAAGGTACCATATGAAGAAATCATCCAGCTGTTAGATGGTCACTTTACGCCCAAGCGTCTCGGATTCACCGAGCGATACAACTTTTATGCCGCGGTGCAGCAGGCGGGTGAAACTCACACTCAGTGGGCCGCGAGACTTCGTGGACTTAGTGAGCACTGCGGATTCAAAAATGTGGAAGAAGCGTTACGCGACAGGTTCGTGATGGGCATAGCACCAGGGCCCGAGAGGGATAAGTTATTCTCACAAAGTTTGGACGAACTGACGCTGTCAAAGGCGGTGGAGTTGGCCGAGAGCGTGCGATGTGCGCGCGCTGCCAGCGCCAGCGCGCCAGCCACCCCTGCCGGTGGCGAGTCTACCGGGCTGAAGAACGTGACGCAGGATTACTTGTTCAAAATGGATAAAGTTCGTAAATCTTTAAATAGTGACGTTAAAGCAGCGGTGAATAAGTGTTCGGTGTGCGGTCGTTCCAATCACAAGTCCTCCCAGTGCCGGTTTGCGAATTATACTTGCAATAAATGTAATACTAAAGGGCACCTTCGTAAAATGTGCAACAAAGTGAAGTATGTCGTAACGGGATCGGATGTGGCCGAGGACGATGATGATGATGGTAAGTTTTTGTTAAATATCCGTACGTTGCGGGGGGAGCCGATGACAGAAATGGTTAGTTTGAACGGAGTGCGATTATGTTTTGAAATCGACAGTGGGGCTCCAGTAACGGTAATTTCGGAAGACACGTATAACAGATATTTTAGCAGTGTTCAGTTGACGACTATTAAAAGCCCGCTGTATACTTATGTAGGTAATAGTATGGAGTGCCTAGGCGTAGCGATAATGCCTTTATCGTATATGGATAGAACGCATCAAGTCAGAGTCCACGTTATTCGTAACGGTGGGCCTCCGCTATTAGGCAGAGATTTTCTCAGTTTGTTTAAGTTACAGCTGACGCCTTGTAATTTTGTCTCAAGCCATGGAGATGTAATAGCGTCTCAGTTACAGCGTCAATATCCAAAAGTGTTTTCTGACAACTTAGGTACCTTTAATAAGTATGACGTGAAATTGCAATTGAAAGAAAATGCTAAACCAGTATTTTTCAAAGCGCGTCCAATGGCGTTCGCCTTACGTCCCAAAGTAGATAAGGAGATTGACCGATTAATTAGCTTAGGTATTCTTAAACAAGTTGAACACTCGGATTATGCGTCACCTATCGTGCCCGTGCTTAAGCGGGACGGGTCCGTAAGAATATGCGCGGATTACTCTGTATCGATAAACAAACAGCTGATAGTTGAGCATTATCCGTTGCCTACGGTACGTGAATTATTCTCTAAGCTACATGGTGGACAGCAATTTTCGAAACTCGATTTGTCCATGGCCTACTCACAACTTAATTTAGATGAGGAATCACAGAAGGTCACTTGCATCAATACCCACCGCGGGTTATTCAATTACACGAAACTTATTTTTGGAATTTCCAGCGGCCCATCTATTTTTCAACGTGCGATGGAAAATTTACTAGCTGGCATGGACGGAGTATTGTGTCTAATTGACGACGTACTCATTACAGCCTCCGATCCCGCCCTGCACATGAAGCGTCTCCATGCTGTCCTTCAGCGCCTGCAAGAAGCTGGGCTAACGTTGAAAAAGGAGAAATGCGAATTTTTCAAAAATGAAATTCAATATCTTGGCTACATAATAGATAAGAATGGTTTAAAAAAATCGTCTGAAAAGGTAAAAGCTATGGTTGAGGCCCCTGTTCCTACTGATGTGAATAAGCTACAATCATTTCTGGGACTTGTAAATTATTACAGGAATTTCGTGCCAAATGCTTCTGATATACTAAGCCCTTTGTATGATTTGCTTAAAAAGGGACAAAAATGGACTTGGGGCCCCAAGCAAAGTAAAGCTTTTACCAAGATCAAAAATATAATCGGATCTGATCAAGTACTGGCACACTTTAATCCAAACGCTAAGTTAATTTTAACTGTAGATGCGTCACCGCACGGCCTGGGGGCAATATTGTCCCAGGTAGATGAAAATGGCTTAGAGCGACCATTATCTTTCGCCTCGAGGACTTTAAACCCTGCCGAAAAACGCTATGCTCAGATTTAAAAAGAGGCTACGGCCATTATATTTGGAGTACGGCGTTTCCACCAGTACTTATATGGAAGATCAAGCGCGTTTATATTACGCACCGATCATAAGCCTCTTACTTCTATTTTCGGTCCTCACAAAGGGATACCGGAAGTTTCCGCTAATAGATTACAGAGATATGCTATATTTCTAAGCGCGTATAACTATGAGATCGAGTTCGTAAAAAGTGACAACAATAGCGCTGACTTCTTATCGCGCGCTAGCTTGCCTTGTCCGGTGGGGAGGGGAGCCACCGCCGGCGCGCGAGGGGCATCAGCTGATCGAGCGACGGACCTCGATAATATTCCTGTTGACCAAGCTACCTATGTTCATTTTGTGGTTGAGGGCAACCTACCGATAACACTCAGTGTGTTAAAAAATGAAACTCAAAAGGATGTGGTTTTAAGTAAAATTATATACTTTATATTAAACGGCTGGCCGAAAAATGTCTCAGATTTAAAACTGAGACCGTATTTCTTATGTCGCAATCAATTATCATACGAAAACGGATGTCTCATGAGAGGACATAAAGTAGTAATACCAGAGAATTTGCAGGCATCTATTTTATCAGAAGTGCATAGTTCACACTTGGGCATTGTGAAGAGCAAAGCTGAAGTTCGGTCACGATTCTGGTTTCCAAGAGTAGACGAGGCGTTGGAGACGCTAATAGGATCATGCGACGTGTGCTTGCGGATACGCCCCGCTCCACCCCGCGCACCCCTAGCACCATGGCCTTATCCTTCTAGTCCGTTTCACAGAATTCACATTGATTTCTTAGGTCCTATAAATGAGTGTGTCTATTTTGTTATTGTAGACTCCTATTCAAAGTGGGTAGAGACCTATGACATGACTAAAAATACCACGGCTGTTGCCGTCGTTGAAAAGCTGTACGAGTTCATGTCCAGATTTGGAGTGCCACATACGATAGTTAGCGACAACGGGACGGCGTTTACATCACATGAGTTTAGGTCATTTTGTTCACTAAATGGAATATCACATTTAACGTCAGCTGCTTATAACGCGGCTAGTAACGGGCAGGCGGAAAGCTACGTCAAGATTGTGAAAAAGGGAATTAAGACAAGCATTTTATCGTCGAATAATCGTAAAGCCGCTCAGCTCAAACTGTTAAAATATCTCTTCGATTATAGAAACTCGTTGCACTCTGTCACCGGCTTCTCACCAGCGCAACTCGTATTCGGACATAAACTCAGGTCACGGTTGGATTTAATTAATCCGAAAGGGTCATCATCGGCCTCGCTCATATCCCTCGCGTCTAATGTCAAACGTAAACAGTGCTTGCAGAGTAAAACTTACGGCGGCAAAAATATGCATACGTTTAATATAGGTGAAAATGTTTTATATAAAAAATTTGTAAATAAAGACAAGTTTAATTGGTGTAAGGGAACCATTACACAAAAAATAGGGAAAGTGATGTACCTGGTTAATGACTGCCTAACTTCTCAAGTGGTGAAAAAACATAAGAATCAAATAATACCGTATAAATACAGCAATGGTTGCATAAGTCCTGTATTTGACGTCGATATGGTTCATGACGCGCGGGGAGAGTCGTCACCCGCGCCCGCGCCCGCGCCGCAGGCGCAGGCTGGCTCGCCACGGAACGCGCGCGACCTCCCGACCGATAATGTGATGTCAACTTCAGCGGGAACTCCTGATACGCGTTCAAGGCCTTCTGGAGGGCTTCGTCAAATACCAAGAGTAAACTACAGGATTTTTTTTTAACATGTCGGCACTATGTATACCTAATATAGTTTATCTTTTCTTAGATGGGGGAGGAAGTGTTATATATATATTGTACCTACCTAGATATACATCTGTCAGTGGCTGCGACCACTACCCGCCATTTCTATTTAATAAAGACAGTGCGACTACAACCGCCGCGTGTGTCACTTGTCCCGACCCATATACAACAACTTTTATAATGCGTACTGCCAGAGAGTGGAACTCACTGCCTGAGTCTGTGTTTCCCGATATGTACAACCCCGGTGTCTTCAAGTCGCGAGTGAATAGGTTCCTTCTAAGCTTAACATCAGGTGAGACAGTGGTCAAACGCAAGCTTATATTCTTTAAAAAATGAAAAAATAGTCGAATTTATTCCTTCAAACAATTTGAACGTAAGTTCTGCCTAGCATGTCGTTAATGCAATGAACCATAAAACTCTTAAATATTTGATTGTACAGAAAGGAGACAACTGCAAGCGGCTCGACAAGAGTTGGCAGAGCAACAGAAAGACGTTGAACAACAGAGGGAGAGGCTCTACAGGCGGCTGGAGCGGTTGCAGCAACACGGTGATGCACCAATCTCATATTTAACCTTTTTTTCCGGGAAAATTATCTATGGACAGCGCCGGCGCTCAGCGCAGCGGAGACGGAGTGTGGGTCTGATCAGCCCACCTCTGTGTCCGTGCTCTCTGGACCGGAAGAGAAGGTTAAACCCTGGAACAACTTGTTAGAAATGTATCATCGAAGTATATTCGATCCGCTTGTTACTCGCCAAAACTATTGAATAATAATTTATATTCTGTGTAAATTTACGAAATGGTACATACTAAATCTGTTGAATTTCCTAATTTGTTGATAAATAATTATATCAGTTTTTTTGACGTGATAACGTTTTATAAATTGATGAATGCCAAAATGAAAAAGAGTAACGTTCCGCGTAACGTTCCACCTGAGTTTTGTATTACATAAAATAATCAAAGTCAAAGTCAAAGTCAAAGGCAAAGGCAAAGGCAAAGTCAAAGTCAAAGTCAATGTCAATGTCAATGTCAATGTCAAAGTCAGTCAAATTCAAAGTCAAAGTCATACATGATTATGTCGTTATCACGTAAATCTATCGTCCGTAAACCGACTTTACAGACAACCAATTTTTTTTAATAAAATGCGGGTACTTTTCCTTAAAAGAAGTATTTAATTCGGTCCTGATCAAAACTACGCAATCGTATAATACTCATCTAATATAGATAGAATTATCATTGGTAAGAGCTAAATAAATACGAATTTTAGAATAAATCTCAAGATAGCTTATACGATTTTTTAATGTGGAGTGAATTTAAGGTAGTTTCACAGGATCCAACTACCCGCAATATAAAATACAAATTTATTGTACAATTATAAATGGCAGACTACCAAAAGCTGGCAAAATCAGCCTTTGTGAGGAATAGTAGACTTGGCCCCAGGTATAAGGGTATGTTTGTGTCGTTTTTCAGGTGGATCTCAGGAAGAAATAGCAAGTGTGGGCACTCTCTCCCCTGACTCGAGTGTGAGCGAAACTACGCGCCGGAAAGAGCCCAAGTGGCGAAGTGGGTAACTTTACCACATTTAATCTTCTTACTTAGAGATATATTACCTTTATTTTGTTGAGTTTATTGAAAATTTCGGTTTGTTATCTTTTGAACCAATGACAGCAGATGGTTACACCTCTAGGTTACAAGCGATGTGAGTGTCGTGTGTTGAAGTAAAATCTTACCAAATGAAACCGACTTCAACACTCAAAAGTGTGAAATAACTTGTTGAAGTCCGTACAATGATAGTTAAAAGTAACTATTATCAAAAAAACTGCTCATAGTACCGATTTCGACAAGTTATTTCACACTTTAGAATAGATCGGTTCCATTTTTTGTTAATTTTTTTTTTCATTCTTTTCACTCTGTAAACTCTAAGGCTTTCACGGCCGGCGTTGCATGTTGTATGTATTGCTTCCGGGCTGTTTGGCCGTGGTCTAAGTGAAACTTGTGTTTCAGACGTTTCGTCGATCACTGCGGTCGACATCTTCAGTGGTTCAGGTCCGAGCGGCGACAAGAGCGTAGAACTCTCCTCCGCGGCGTCTTCTCTAATACTGATCAGTATCAGAGAAGACGTAATACAACATCTTTTCACTCTATTCACAGGAACATTCAGAATTGTCATTGTGTATGTTCACCGATTTTTCCACCCGCATCTATAATGTCATCGACGTATGCGTTGCACTTTTCAGTTATTGGAATGTAACTCAAAAACCGCATGACCGCTGTCAATTAAATTTAAATGGGACCACACGGGAAGCATCAGCTTTCAAATAAAATAATAAAAGAACGATCAAAATCGGTTCACCCAGTCGAAAGATCTGAGGTAAGAAAAAAAATATTACAGAAACATACGGGTCGAATTGAGAACCTCCTCTTTTTTTGAAGTCTGTTATTAAGATTGATAAATAAAATACTTAAGTATCGACTGGCCGGTTGGCGCAGTTGGTAGCACTCTGCCTTCTGAGCCGCTGGTCCCAGGTTCGATTCTCGGACAGGTCAAACATTTGTGTGTATGAACATGTCTGTTTGACCTGTGTCTGGGTGTGTATATGTATATAAGTATATAACAGTCATCAGGTTACCATATTACAGTTGCCCCAGTTTGGGATCTGAAGACCTTGTGTGAATGTTGTCCCATATTATATATTTTTTTATTTTATTTTTTATTGATTAACATTTACACAAGGTCAGATATTATTATTATATTATATATTTTTGCAATTTAATAAGTTTTTTTTTTCATATTTTAGATAACCGTGGTTCGACTGGTTCCGAGTCATCAGTGAGCGCTTGCAGTGTTCGCGGCACAGTGTTGCCACCACCACAGCTACTATCGGCACAAAACGAAACTAGGGCCACTGTGCACGCTTCCGCTATATCTGTAAGTATATCCAGTGTCAAAAGCAGTAAAACATTGTCTCACAGTCATTGTATAACCAACGTATGAACAATTGAATAACGAAATATAAAATATCAATATTGTATATTACTCGTACAATATGTTATAATAGCTAAATCCCTTTAATATGTCTAGACTAAGGTGTCGCAGGTGTCATCATTTGAAATTTTTATTGCTTCTCGGTGTTGACATTTCACTGTTCGTAGGTGTCGCTGTCACACTGGAACCGGGGAATAATCTGGAAAAAATTAACAAATCTAACAATGAATAGAAACACAGTTTATATATAGGAAAACCTCTTAAACCAAACAAAAATACTACTACTTATACATATTACATGACTAGCGGTCCGGTCCGGCTTCACCATCCATACAAACTATCATTTCTCTGTGCCACAGTGACTAGATAAATGACAGTGCTAGGTTCAATTGTTTCACGCGATATGACTGCGATAGTTATTGCTGCTTCGGCTACTGTACCTAACTAATCTGTTAACTAATAGAAATCAGTTATTATTAAAATAAATTTTCGAATGTTCATTACAACTGGCCTTTGGCCTGTATTTCACTTGATAGCCAGTGACAATGTGTATGTTGAAAAAACGGTAGACCTGAAATGTTGATAGATTCTTAAGAACAGTTGCATTTTTGTGGTTTCTATTAGTTTATGATTTGTAGATGAGCTATCAAAGATGATTAACCATCAAGTGAGATAGTGCCCAAGTTACTCTCTAACTAAAAAAAAGTAGTAAAACATGTTTTAAGAAAAGTGTAATAGATAAGTTGTTTATTGGAATAAATTTATCATTATCATTTATCAAATGGTCAGTGATGACGTGTTCGAAAGTGTAATCACTCTAGACTTAGATTGTTTTCTGGATCATATACTGCTGCCTAAACTCATTTAGTGTTTGGTGACAGTTATTGAAACTTGAGGGTGGTAGCTAGCCAGGCAGGTACTGGAAAGTACACTACTACCATGCTGTGAATTTGGTAACGGTGTTACCTTCATCCGATAGTCAAGCTGTTGATGAAGATCGAACCAGGTTCCGGTCGACAGCCGAGGCGACGCTCACAGATCGATTCACGTGGTGTTAAATAAGTGCCAAAAAAGAACTCCGAACATTGAAAGTATTTATTGATGTTAAATGGCTCATTGTTTCAGCAAATTGTAAAACAACAGTTACCACTGAAACTAGCGAGCGGTAAAAGCCAGCAACCTCCGCCCGGCTATCACCGCCTGCACGAATCGCCCAGTGATGTAAGTTGAACGCTATCACTTCTACATACAATATATTATTGCTAAGCAGAATTTACGCTACATCGGTATTATTTATACAAAATGGTATGTGGAAAGATAAAACGGAATTTTATTGAACTTGGAGCTTTTGTCAGCGTCTTTGTGTCTTTGAAATGTGATTAATTCTACAAGGCTCTCAGAGCGCCCTGCTCCATAATACAAAATTATATAATTAAATCAAGTGGTTTGGATAATTGGAAAACAATATCGCCTCGCTCATAGAAGCAGCGCATTTTGATTATTAGTGTGGCATCAAAATTCCACCAGCATTATAAGTGAACATGATTATACATCATTAACATGTAGACAGAATAAGACCAGAATATTGCAGTCTATATGAGACTATAGGATAAGAAATATTCAAGAATAACCTGTAAAGATAAACTTATTAGAATGCTTACGAAAAGCGAACTCTAATGGTCTCTTATTTCTAATGGCTAGGTGATTCAGTAGTCAAACACAATGCTCGTAAGTTACGGGTTCGAGCTCCCAAAGAATAATGATATGTAGTATACTTTTAAATAAAGTTGTATATGAAGCTGATTTAATACCTCGCGAAAACTCACGATAGCATCAGGAACATTATTTAAGACCCATTTCAGACAAATTTTGTGATTGTGCGTCAGCGCTCGAGTGCCAAAGCTGTGAAAAAATCATACAAAATTAATTCAACGTTGTCATATGTCATGGCAATGAATAAAATATTGTTTTTTTTTATTTTTTTTTTTTTACATATAAGTTTGCGTTTGACAACTGTCTCACCTGTTTCATTTAGAATTTGCTCTCCGTTACTTATTTTTTCATAAACCACATTTTCTTATTGTTACAAAAATATGCTTGTTCTTATGAAATTCTGTAACAGATCGAATTGGTTGATTCATTTTTCAGGACCTCGACTATCCGAACGTTTTTTAACGACAAAATTATTTTTTACGACTGTAAGTAAAGTGTATGTCGAGTAGAAATTGGTTTCCAAATTGGCTGTTGTCTCTATGACTCTTGTAAAACTATGTCTTTCCATAATGTTAAATGAGGTTTTGGTGCGAACTATGTTTGAAGTTTTTAAATAAGTAGGCTCGATTAGGTTAGTAAAGAAAATGTTTCTCTAATTGTAGTCTTAATTAGTGAAACTGAATACGTAGTGATGTTCCTTGGTAAATTCGCATTTGATTGCAATTCCATGACACAAGTTGACAGTATGATATGCAAACCAGTTATTGTCTTAGAGGAGCAGTCGAGGATCCATTCCGGAATTGTAGTTGTCAAAATACTTTAATCCCTGGTGTGGCCTTTGACTATCCCCAAAACTAGACACAAAATGTGCCAGTAGTTTGTACGAAACCCCATACCACTACACTGGCAGCGTACTTACAGAGAATGTGGCCATATGCATAATTCAAAAACTGCTACTGGTTGTAATTTTTAGACTTTCGCGATTCGAACACATTGTTATTAAATCAAACGGGGCTTGATCGCGAGAAAAACATTTATATTATTTCGACCAAGTTGCATTGGTCGAAACGTCGAGGTAAATAAACTGCTACTGGTTTTCTGCATCTACACTTATATTATGAAGAGGAACGATTTGTATGTTTGTAACGGATAAACTTAAAATCTACTAGACCGATTTTAAAACTTCTTTCACCATTTGAATTCTACATTATCCTTCAGTATTAAAGACTATACATAAAAAAAGAAACTTACTAAAGGTCGAGTTCGCTAAAATGTAAAACGTCCGGTTATATACGAGGGCGGTCCGATAAGTACTTAGCCTCACCACCGGATTGCGCCACTATCGCAAGAAAAATTTACTATCGTGTAGTATATTTTCGTAGACGATTACTGTCAAAATTTCAGCCGAATCGGACCCGTAGTTTTGTTTTGACCGCGTGTGGGAGCGGGCGTGTCCGCGGATTTTAGAAAAATGGAATAAGAGCAATATCGGTCGGTGATTCGATTTTTGTTTTTGGAAGGGAAATCGCGCAGCGAAATCAAAGAGCGCTTGGATGCTGTGTACGGTGACTCTTCTCCTTCGATGGCGACCGTCAAAAATTGGTTTAACGAGTTTCGAAGTGGTCGCACGTCGGTTTTTGATGAGCCACGCTCAGGTGCCCCGATAGACGGCTACCACGGAGGATAACGTGACAAAAATCCATGATCTCGTATTGGCAGACCGCCGATTAAAGGTGCGCGAGATAGCTGAGACAGTAGGCATCTCAAAAGACCGCGTGGGTCATATCCATTTAACCATATCGTATTTAACCGTATTCCGTCAAACAGTTTTTAACCGTCAATAAGTTTTGTCGCACTCCACCCTAAAATTTAAATCATGTAACCGGGACGGGCCGCTCGTTTAATAATAATTGGATCAATTGTTGTTATTTTTATTTATGCAAAAATGCCGATCAGTATACGTAGGTTTTGTATGGCGCTAACATTCATAATTTTTTTTTCTTAATTTAATAAATACTAGCGGTCTGTCCCGGCTTCGCACGCTTACTTAATTGAAGGTTTAGTAGAAATCTTTAATATTTTCTAGTAATAATATGTTCAGTTCAAATAAAATTTTCTAAATCGGTCCAGTAGTTTATGAGTTTATTAGTAACAAACATAGTATATAACATTTATTAGTTACTAACATATATAACACAAGTATACCTAGTAGACTATACAAAACCTTGTTTAACGTTATCGGCAAGATTGTAAATGAAATACGCACTGCAATTGGCTTCTGTAGAACGTAAAATTGTATGTTAACACGATTCGCTTTCGAAACTCTATTCTATAGTAGAATACACTTATGTGTACAACCATTTCGTCTGTTCGGCTTTCTTTGTTAGAGCATGTTGGGTCCGTACACATAAACACTGTAATCATTAGACTTTCGCGATTCGAGCACATTGTGAATAAATCATACATTTATTTATGACGTCGAAGTGAAAAAAGAATTAAACGTTTTTCGTGCGATCAAGTCCCGATTGATTTATTCACAATATATACTGTCGTACGAGAGTTGACCACACTGGTTAATGAGTAAAGTTGGAAAGCAGTAATTGCAATGTTTTGTTAATTGTAGTAATCTGAAGTGTAAAAAAGCAGGTATATAAAAGTATGAAAGTATGATCAAAGCCTTACAATAAGTATACCTACATAAAAAGATCAGCGGGCTTACTCTGGGCATTCAATACCGATCGTAAATAATTGTGATTGTTATCGACTTCGCGCAGATTGATACTAATGCTAATACTACGCAATACTAGCGTATTACGTTCAAGAGATAGTTTTTTTATGTACGTATATTGTGTTATGTATATTGTAACACTAGCAACACTAGCGTGTTGTGTTATGTATATTATAACACTAGCAACACTAGCGTGTTGTGTTATGTATATTATAACACTAGCAACACTAGCGTGTTATGTTATGTATATTATAACACTAGCAACACTAGCGTGTTGTGTTATGTATATTATAACACTAGCAACACTAGCGTGTTGTGTTATGTATATTGTAACACTAGCGTGTTGTGTTATGTATATTGTAACACTAGCAACACTAGCGTGTTGTGTTATGTATATGGTAACACTAGCAATACCAGCGTGTTGCGTTCGTACGATTGGATCGAGTTCGATTGAATTTGACATGAATACAAAATGCCGTTGAATGAGATTGGAACTGATTCGGATTATTGGATTGACATTGAAACTGATGACCTCAGAGTAAGCCAGCGGAGACGAGTTGTACTTTTTTGTGACAACACTAAATAGAAGATCTATAGTGTTGACATTTTTACTCAACACACTATGATTTATTAACGAACAAAAAACGATTTATTCCATCGATAATATTGTACGTGCGTAATGTTTAATATTACTTGATTTAACCTCTGGAACTTTTTTTCATTGCCCTGATTATAGTTTCTATTACCGGAATCGCATTATTACTTCATCAATCAAAGAGCCAAGAGCTTCTTAGAGTTTTATTTGACTTTGTACAATTCGCTGTCGACAAGGTGGACAAACGACCTTACTAAGATCGCAAGAAGAGGCTGAATGGCCACCGGTCCTTGTGGAGATCAATGGCGTAGGCGTAAGTCCAGCAGTGTCCTGTGGCTGCAATGATGACGATGAAGATGATGATTGAATGTCAAGAACTAATCTTTATTGGAAAATACTTTAACTCTACGATTGATTTAATAATAAGAAAACTGGTCTTCTAGCAGAAATATTCCCATACACTAACACACACCCCGCACACATTCACACAAAATATTCACAAATACACAGATAAAATAGAATATAAATCTTATTATTGGCTGTCAGTATAGATAAAGTGTTCAACCATTGTAAATTATCAATTGTATGAAAACTGTAGATTTAGTTTCATAATGAAATAATCTATCAATATGTACATGATTATTGTAAAATAAATAGATGCAGTCAGTCTACTGTCCCTTAAAACATCTTTTTAAATAAATAAGTGAAAGTTATAAAAACATTTGACGTGTAACTATAATTGTATAACCGAAGTACTTTGCTATATGCATTCTTGACAAAGGAAACTTCGTAAAAAAATATATATATATTCATTAGAATAATAAAATGTTCGTAAAGTGGTATAGGATCTATCTCTACGTGTGAATGTGAGTTCGTTTATTGCTTTCTCATGTTCCAATTGGAGCTATTTTATAGGCATAAGATATTATAACTAATATGTGATCTCCTGTTGCAGCAACAAAGCCAAGGTCTAGTGATACACCATACACGGACAGGGAGCTCGCCCGCCCCGCTGCCTTCACAGCAACATAATAACAATAAGGCTACCAGGTAACATAGTTTACTTGCCTAATGAACTGTGATTTCGCTGGGCCAATCCTTTTAAATTTTTAAAAATCGCATGCAACCACCACACTCTGGTTAAAACACTGTATCAAGTGAAGTTCCTAGGGGAATAGAAACAAAAAAAATTTTTAACAAAAAATGCAACCGACTTTAACACTCAAAAGTGTGAAATAACTTGTTGAAGTCGGTACCATGATAGTTCACACAAAAGTAACTATCATCACAATATTGTGTTCATGGTACCGACTTCGACAAGTTATTTCACACTTTTGAGTGTTGAAGTCGATTACATTTTTTGTTAAAAATTTTTTTTTTCAATCTATCCCTACCTTTGCTACTCACGGGATCAATTAATTGTCATTGTGTGTTTTGCGACGTCTTCAACCGGGACAATAATATCATCAAGATACGCGTAGCTCTTTTCAGTTATTGGAGTATAACTCAAAAGCCGCTCGTCCGATTTTGATGAAATTTGAATGGGACCACCACGGACTCACCAGTATACTCTATCTAACAAAAAAAAATTGGTTATCTGTAAAGTCGGTTTACGGACGATAGATTTACGTGATAACGTCATAATCATTTATGACTTTGACTTTGACTTTGACTGACTGACTTTGACTTTGACTGACTTTGACTTTGACTTTGATTATTTTATGTAATACAAAACTCAGGTGGAACGTTACGCGGAACGTTACTATTTTTCATTTTGGCATTCATCAATTTATAAAACGTTGTCACGTCAAAAAGAATCATCAAAATCGGTTCATAAACGACGAAGTTATCCGCGTTCAAGTTCAAGTATTTCGTTCAAATCTATCTAGCTGTTAAGGCGTGAAGCGTTAACAAACAGACATACATACATACTTTCGCTTTTATAATACTAGTGTAATTAAATAGCCGCAGATGAAAAATATTGGTATTAGTTGCGATCTTGTTCAAAGGTTTAGTCTCTTCCACAGAACAAACACCTACCCAAAGTTACCTGACAAATTCCGCGTTCGTTCGCCGGAGACCCCCCCCGCCGCCGTAACCACCCCGCCGGTCCAATCGGCACCAACGGAGGAAGAGGTGATATTCTTCTGACAGCAACGGCCACCGGACGCTCAGACGCGTTCCTGAGACTGCCTTATCTCTTAGACCTTCCCGACCTGTTGCGGTGTAATGGACGCATGGTGTTTTTGTCTTGAGTTTTTTAAATGATTTTGTTACGACGGGACTATACATTTATTTTCTATATCAAAATGCGATTCTGTTTGCCCGTTTAGTTAAATACGTGCTTAATCATTGAATCACACAAAGCATCCGTAAAATATAAATATATTGTAAGCTGATGATGTTGATGATGATTCTGACAGACGTAAGTCTAATCTTCCGATCTTCAACTATTTCGGGTCTGCGCTATGTCTTGTGCACATGATGACATATTGCATAATTATTTGCTCAGGGAAAGACAAAAATACAGCTTGTCTGCATGTAAAATTGTTAGAATATAAACAATATTAAAGTTACAGTTTGATGCTTAATCGTAAATACAATTTGAATAAAATGTAATGTACAGTCAACAAAAAAGGGGTTCTCCCAGTTTTGACAAAAGTTTCTGTGTTATCACAATGGATACATTATTTACAACTAATACACACAAGTGATAGTATCTAATTGTCAGAATAATATTTTACAGGAAAATCAACCTTGTTGTGTTTTTGATGTCAAATGATCTTCAACAGTAGGGTAGGGCGATATGTTTGACTGACTGTACATCATAATAATATTTAGATAATTTTCTTTATTTACAACAGATGAGATTTAAGATACTTTCTAAGTGTCAGAATCAACATTATGGTGTCAATTTTACAGCTTTTACATTAATAACAGGCTTCTGTAAGTCATAGCAAGGATATTTGTGCAATAATAAAATGTCACGTATAAAGATTGTCATTTTAAAAGTGCGTAAACACGCTCAAAATCGATATTTATTTAAAATGTAATACTAGATAAATATTTCAGTAATTTATTATTTTTCTTTGAAATTAAAATGGTTAGCATTTAAATCTGGCTACATTTAAATCTTGATTTGGCATGTTTGTGAATATTTATTGTTCATTTAAATCAATGATATAATTTATATTCCTGAGTATAATAATAACTGAAAAAGTTGCCAGGTAGAAAAATAAGATAATAGTAGCCCAATCAACTAAACAGCAACTATGTAGCCCTTCTCGTTAATAAAACGGAATTAGAGCAACTTATCCTAATGTTGCCACCTTTGTCAATAAAGGCAGCTAAAATTGAGTTACTGCTATTTTTTTAATACAGATAAGTCTCATTCAGATTAAAGGACGCATAGTCAGGTTTTGATTCGGTCTGTCAAATCGAGAATCTGCAGCTCTATTTTATAGTCATTAACAGTATATTAGGTTTATAAGTATCTACTGTATTAAATCGGTAATTATTATCGAATAGGAATGATTTATTTATTCATTCAATTCATTTAAATGTATTCACTCACAATAAAACACGCTATTGTCAAAGAATATATAACTATGTATTCACTGATAGTCAAACGATGGCCCGTTTGTTCAAATGTTTGAAATATATGTCCTGAAATATTTATTTTAGCTATCACAATGAATAATAATATACTCATAATGTAGTTTCATGTAGTCTTTTGTATTGTATTGTAGTTTTTTTTCAAAGAAGAATTGCAACATTATTTGATAACATTTTTGGTTTTTTTATTGTTGTATGTGATATTCTTTACTCAAAGTTCCATTTTATTTATTATCATTTTTAACTAAAGTACAAATAATATTCGGCGAGCTTTACAATTTTAATACAATATCACAACATTCCATTTTAAAAGCTCTTGTATTTATATATTTCAAATTATTTTTAATAGCATTTTGTATAGGCAACTATTTACACTATTTTAAACGTTCCTCTTTATTTTTGGAAGGTCAATAGAGATACGAAATGGCCTTCATAGAAGTTTAGATGTAGTTTATCGTTGGAAATATCGACCTTACCACGTTGTAATACAACATTGTATATTCTAAAATACCGTTGGTGGGCGATAATATTGTATTGTAATATAATTAGGAAACACAACAAAACCCTTCGCTTAGATACGTTTGTAACTTCGCTTTTCTGAAATGAATAAAGGAATTATGAATTTATAATTGTTATACTGAAACTGCCCAATGAGCCAATATTTGAAAAATCATACATATATTAAATCTTTAAAAATCTACTATGTATCCACAACGGGGTTGAAAACAGTTAATTCTTGCAATTGCATTATCACTTATATTTCTTATTTCCTCAAGGTTGCCATAAACGCAATATAAGCGAGCGGTTCTTTATTATCAATGTTTTATGCATAATTAAAATAATATCTACGTCTTAGCGGTCTATAGATAATATGAAAAAAAATATAGTATTGTTACACTAGATATTTCGAATTCTTGTTGTTGATATATATGTATAATATTTATATTATATTCAAATGTGATGAGAGCATTAATTAATAAATAAAGATTCATTATAAAAATATACGAGATCTTTCGAAATAATAAATATAGGTTGAAAGAAAGAGACGAGAACATTTTTGTAATATTACCCTTTCACTTGTTGTTTAATGTTGTATAGTTAATATAATAGAGCAAAATGTATTTACTATCGTCTAAAATATAAATATAGTGGGAACAGATTATAGTTTTAGTCACAAAAAAAGTTAACATCTGCAGAGAATGGTTTTGAATAAAAAAATTACAGGTAAGGCGTAATGATATATTTTATCTCAGAATTTAAAAGGTTCTACATTTATTAATCGGATTTAAATCTATTAATCACGTTAAAAGAACTGTTATTAGCTGTAAATATGTTGAAATAATTTTAAGTGTCTACTTAGTATCTCGGATATCGAGTTAAATATTGAAATTAAATTTATTTCATAGGAAGTAATATTAATCTCTAATTGATGTGGCAAATTAAACACAACACAGTGACAAATAATGGTACGACACATGGCTTATTGTGCGTCTTAGTGCAAACTGTGAGTGCAATAAGTATTTAATATAAATAAATAAATAAAAAGTTTGTATTCTTGAATAAAAAACAACGGGATAATTTCGTACAAGTATCCGTAAAACAACCACATGTTTTAAACAAATGAAATCAAAAGCTATATTTTTAGACGCATTTCAATGTAACCAGATCCCTATAAAATAAAGTTTAATGGCAAGACTTGAAGGCCAGTATTGTTCAAGTTTGCTGTATTGTGATAACTGATAAATAGCTGTTCACCTTCTCTCAAGATGGCACGTTAATTTTAGATGAACAAATCTTAATAATTCTAGTTCTGATTTTTGATATGTCTCATAATTTGCAACCATAAAAATATTGATTTACCAAGAAGTATGCGTATAATATTAATCGCAAATAATGATACGTGATCTGCAGTGTTATAGAACTCATTTTTGCGACGTTTTAGAAAGTACGTTCCTGTGGATGTTACGTAAGATTGCTAGTATTGCAGTAAAGATATTGCAAGTATCGGCTCGCCATACTTTCCTTTGTATTTTCAGTCTTGTCCCAGGCACTGCATTCCTCACGCTGCCAATGATAAACTATAATAACCTAGAGCTTTACTCCAGGAGCCTTACTATCAGCTTTGTTAAATCCATTCAGTTCAGCAGTTCTAAAACCTGGCTTATACCGCTTAGTGTAAAGTCATACCATCACTACGGCATTACGCTCCTATAAGTGAACGGTTCGAACATTGATATTCTCAAAGGTGAACGGTTATTGTTGTCTCTAGCATGTTTAAGCCAGGTTTTAGAACTGCTCGGAACTTGAATGGATTTTACAAAGCTGATAGTAAGGCCCCTGGGCGTCTGTACAAAAAAATGTTTAAACGTACCACTTGAAGTCGAGGCGATTCAGTTTTCATAGCACTTTCGCCTCGACTTAGTTATTTAATGTTCCTACTCCTACCGACAATATGTCAAAACTAAACTGAGTGGAAATATGTCTGGTCTATTTTCTTAAGTCTCTCTAACCCGCGATTAAACGCTATTAATCATATTTAATTTAACTGGAGTTTGAAAAAGAGTATTTTCTAAATGCCATTAGACAAAAGTCGTGTAATGTCTTAACGTTTTCGATGTCACAATTAGACATATATTGCCTGAAACGTTTAAAATATGTATTTAAATTTAATTACATAGGTTTGCGTGCAGATGCTGTGTATGAAATTCGGCCTTTTATTCTTCAAGTGCGATTTTTACCTGGATGTTGTTATTATTAGTAGTATTCCATTTGTATTCCAACATTGAACTTTTCGTCACGGGCATCTGCGCACAACAGTTGTTATAGCTCATTTATAATATTGATGTTACATAAAACTCATAAGACTATGTATAACTATTTTTCGTGCATTTACTGTAACCCTTTTTACTATTATAGTATTTAGAGACGGTGATATTTGAAATCTATTTTCTTGTTTAGGATCTTTTCATACTATGTATATATAAGTATATTGATGTTGATGTTTGAATAACGTAACGTATATCTTTGAATTAAAAATTGAATTATTATTCACATAGATTACATTATTAATAAATAAAATTAAAGTCATGCAATAACATTTGGCTAAAATTATTTTTATTAAATCTAAAGTAATTGTGGCAATCTATTAGATTAAAGTTAAATATTTTTAATATTCGGTCTAGATTTTATGACAGTTCATTTTGTTGTTGGACGAGACCGATTGGTCGACGGTCACGTGACTTCAAAACATCATGACAATAAATAAATAAAATAATTATCTATTTTTCTGAATGGTCAAGTTCCGTATACCCTATTAATAATAAAACTGTGAACTTATGTAAACTCTCTTTGCAAAGATTTATGACAAAGACACTTAAACTTAAGCTTTTACATTCCACTATATAAAACTAAAATAATGCATTTACATGTTCCTCACGTACGCCTATTCCTTAAATATTTTATTTTATAGGTGTAAGCATATATGCATTTATTAAATCGTTAAATATTGTTCTTGACTTATTAAGATTTTCATAAAACAGGATAGTCAAAAGTTTGTTCACTGAAAATAGATATGAAACTGGGTATTGTACAAAATTTATAGATTCATTAATATATTATGAGATTAATTTTCATACCTTAAGGTTTAAATGGTTCTGAAAAACCGTCATATAACGCAGTATTTTTGCATAGATATAACACATGTATCTATTTAATATTTTAGCGAGTTAATTGTAATTAATGTTCGGGATTATGACTTCCTGCAAAAAAGCACAGCAGTGCCTTCTTACAAATAGTAACAGTTTCGATTTCGGAAAATTATTTTCCATGTATATTAATAGTTTTAATTTGCTATAGTCAATAGTTTTTTTGCAGTTGATACTCTTATCTCAATGGTCGAATTTGGCGTTGATCAAAGCGTAGTCATAGACTTCTATTCATAGAAATGTCGTCGTTTGCTCGTTGCTTAACTTCTGTTATTTGTCTTCTCTTGTCTCTGATCTTGTTATTTTTATATCAGCTAAGAACATAAGCGCTTTTTTTAACCGACTTTACTCTTTACACTTTTACCGGTTACTCAATTCGACCGTATATATACATATATACGGTCGAATTGAGTAACCTTCTTTTTTGAACACACATAAAAAAAAACACATGTGTTTTTTTTTGTGTTCATAAAAAAAAATTAGTCGCATAAAATACTACCTTGCACATTAAAAAAACACATGTGTTTTTTTTATGTGTGTTCGCGGAGAACTTCGTCGTTTATGAACCGATTTTGATTATTATTATTTTTTATTGATAGTGTATACTTCCGTGGTCCCATTTAAATTTCATCAAAATCGAACAAGCGGGTTTTTTTGAGTTACACTCCAATAACTGAAATGTGATTTACATATCTCGACGATATTATTGTTGCGGTTGAAGACATCGATGCACATACACAATAACAATTGATATCGTGAGTAGCAAAGGTCACTGAAAAGGGAGAAAAATTTTTTTACCAATAAATGGAACCGACTTCAACACTCACAAGTGTGAAATAACTTGTTGAAGTCGGTACCATATAGTTCACAAAAGTAACTGTCATCACAATATTGTGCTCATGGTACCGACTTCGACAAGTTATTTCACATTTTTGAGTCCTTAAGTCGGTTCCATTTTTTGGTAAAAAATTTTTTTCTCCCTTTTCAGTGACCTTTGATACTCACGATATCAATTGTTATTGTGTATGTGCATCGATGTCTTCAACCGCAACAATAATATCGTCGAGATATGTCAAGCACTTTTCAGTTATTGGAGTGTAACTCAAAAAGCGCTTGTCCGATTGTGATGATATTTAAATGGGACTACCACGAAAGTATACAACAAACTATCAAACAAAAAGAGAATCATTAAAATAGGTTCATAAACGACGAAGTTATCCGCGAACACACATAAAAAAAATATACGGTCGAATTGAGTAACCTCCTCTTTTGAAGTCGGTTAAAAAGGAATATTGACTATATATTGTTAGTCGCTTAAAATACTACCTTGCTCTCACACAACTTTGTTGCATAGGCGTGATCAGATTATTTTCTGTCATAGATAACTTTCGCACTTATTTCACATACTTGAAGAAGCGATGATATCTCAGTGGTGGGCGCGTCACCTGTCAAAACTGGCGGATACTAGTTCGATCCCCGCCTACATCCTGGGTGGTGAAAGTACCTATCAAATTCCCAGCATAGAGGTAGGGTATTTTCGCCTGGCTATCTACCACCTTCAAGTTTGATTAACTGTCAACTAACACTGTGTTCAGGCAATAGTCTTTGAGAGCCAGTAAACATTCACGTACCAGAAGGTGGGCAGCAGCACCTTCTGAGTAACGGAAATCATACTGCGCTCGCCAACCCGCCTGCCAAGCGTGGCGAGAATTGGCAAATCCCCCTATACGGGGGAGGCATATGTCCAGCAGTGAATGTCTAATTGCTGAGAAGATGAAGAAGAAACATTCTAGCCTAGCGTGATAATATTTTCGACCACATCGTCACTGACCTTCAAGTAGACAGTGGTCAAACGCCAGAGATCTATAAAGCATATAAAAAAATCATATTATTTTTTATTTTAACGTTTTAAACTCAATCGTGATTTCTTAACTAGTAACGTTTTACGCTTTGCTCGGCGCATTAATATTTAATAGTATTGACAATGTTGCAGTATTTTAATCACCCTCACATATTTAAGGCTCTAGTGAGATACATTTCTGTAATTAAATTATTTTAATAAGTTCGTGGCAATATCTAATTTAGTACTAAGCTTTAATTGATGTACTTAATTTCCCTCCATTTTATATATACAATCATGGTTTTAATAATTTTCATATGACGATACATAAAGTATTGCTCAAAATATTATGCTCATTTATTCCTTTTTACTTAGTATTTTAATATAATTGAATGTATATTTATGATTTGATATTGTATGAATTGTATTATTGACTTGAGTATTTTTGTCGAATTGATCTGTGCGCGGGCGTCGCCTGCCTTGTATTTAGATTTAACGATGAAATAAATTTACTTAGTATCTTTGGTGTGTTTATTTTAATTATAATACTTATATATATATATATATATATATATATATATATATATATGTAATTTTCGTTTTTAACTATTTTAGTCTTGCCTTTGACTACTGTCTCACCGGACCTTGAGTGTCGACGCGGTCTAAGATGCAGCACGTAAGCCTAGAAGGTACCTCTTCACTAGTAACTTGAAGACTCCAGGAACTTACTTACCGGGAAACACACACTCCACGGCCACGATTTCCATTCCTTGGCGGTACGCACTAAGAAAGTTAAAGAAAAACCCTAAGTACGTAGGTATAAGTGTACCATATAGTGATGGCGCGTTTTTGTACTTCTGGTTGACCCATGATAGAATAGTGGAATTAAATGGTGTAATTCCAATGCACATTCACCGAAAGTATCCGATAGACAAATATTTTTCACTTGCCTCTCGATTAACTACCTTTTTTGGACACGGGCTGTACTAAAACTGTACAGGCCGTTTCCAAAAAAGGCAGTTGTGCTGGCTTGTGAAAGCAAGATTCTGCGAAGTAATGGTGAGTAATCTATTGTTGTACCTATCCTGTAACTATGATGTGTAACCTTATAACCTGTGTGTGCTTTAACTGGAGGAAGCTAAGAACCGGAGGTGAGAGAGTTTTCATGATGTGAAAGGGCCCTTGAATCCACCACCGCGGGTCACAAGTCCCGCGGCTTCTGAGTTCACTCCTTTGGGATAAGAACGTTATTAGAATATGAAATGCTAGAAGTGTATGTGCATGCGTGTCTGTTACAGCTATGCTATGATAATGTTACCATTTTTAAATATCCTGACATACTACCGAAATGCTATCCTGACCGCGCATTTAGGCTTTCAGTAGCCTAGCCCTGTACTATACGTGCCAACACGTGCATGTTCTCAGAACCAGGGCTGTAATCTCGTCTGGACCACTAGCTTTGTTCGCGTCCAGATTTCCGTCCGCACCAGCGTCCAGCACTGCGAACATAAATGTTTTGGATGCGCATGTTTGACATAATCGTCTCGCATCCATTCAGTAGAGTTGGTGTTGTTGTGTTACCAGCATCTAGACGTGAAGGTGCTGCGAAAAGAGCAGCAAATAAATTTACTTTATCTTCCTCTGGCCGCTGGCCCCCACTGAGGTGTGGGCCAGCGATCCATCAGGGTATCAATTCTACTAACACATTGCTCATAGATTGTCAATTAATCGTCGTTTTTTCTAGTTTTGCTATTCTACTTGGAGTATAATTGGAATGGAATTAGCGGAATATCAACGGCTACACAGATCTAATTTCTACCGCAATTCAATTGTCTACAAAGCAATCGAGATGCAATTGTTATTTTAGCGGAATATCAAGTTTATTCATGATAACATTTGAACGACTAGTGCATTGTTTATGAATGGTTAATAATGCAATTGACATATTAAATAAGAGAATTGTCACCCCGGTTTCTGTAGTGGAGGAAATGAGCGGTAGAAGTTCCCCAAACGTATGAAACCCTACCCGTAGCTCACAGGTGGTGCTGAACAGATGTCTACTTACAGGTGGTAGGCTTCGGGCGAGGCTTGCGACCATCGTCAGGACAAAGACACGGCACCAAACGGCGATCGCGTTTAGCCGTGATGTCTGGTGACACCAGCCTGAACAGACAGGTCGGACCAGTTACTAAACCAGCACAGATAGTTTCAGAAACATGTGAACCTGCCCTATTGGGTGACTAATCGCGGAGAGTAGCGAGATAGCACAGTGCACCGCTGACAACCGAGGGTTGTGGCCCCAATCAGTGACTTAGCCACTCACGAAACGCGGCCTCACTAACAAAAGGAATAAAAAAAAAGCTGGTTAAACTGTACGAGATAGATCATAATAAAAAAGGGGTAGGTACCTAAGTACTACTAAATTGTACAATCTTATAAAGACCTACAAAAAGTGCGATGCTATAGGTATCTGTCACCCAATCATAACCTATAGTAACCATTTTCATATTGTACACATTACACAAAATTAATGCGTCATTTACGAAACTAATTTAAACAATACGGCAGTATTATTCCTTATCCAATTAAATACGTTAGTTATTTACACATTGCCTAAAGCGTGTTTCCGCAAACATACAACATGGGTATCTTCAAGTCACGAGTGAATAGGTATCTTCTAGGCAGGCATGCTCCACCGTAGACCGCATCATCACTTAACATCAGGTGAGATAGTGGTCAAACGCTTGCCTATACTCAATAAAAAAAAGAAAGGTACGTTGTGCATTTAATGTGGGTAGATCGGAATTCATCATAATATTTAACCAATATACTTACTCATTAGACGATATCAGAGATTTAAAATGCGGGGGCAGTGCAGCCATACCTATGTACTTATCTACTTATGTTTCGGGTGGCAGCAGTGACTCTACACAGACACCACATTGCACCCGTGCGAAGCCGGGGTGGATCGCTTGTTAGAATTAATAAATAGTAAAACTATACGTAAAATCATCCATATCCAAATATCTGATTTAGTACCTTATCAGTTTAGCTAGATTAATATAATGGTAGGTAACAGTTTAATTTTTACTTGGGGCAAATGCCTTTATTAAAATAAAACACTAATAACTAATTACAATACTGCAGCTACTACAATAACATTTGAGCAATCCACTAGCTATTGGTAGCCTATAGATAACTCAAATGTTCTAATCCGCTACCGGCCGGCAGCGTGCCCAGAATGCTAGCAGCATTGCCACGTTGAATTGCAATGCTGATTCGTTGAGCCAAATATGTGCCAGCATTTTGGTCACGCGTCGCATCGATCAAACGCTCTGTAAAATTTTGGAAAATCCGATCAGCTCCAGGTCCCCAGTTACAGTTTAACGTATTCTTTAATGTCAATTCCAAATCTATATTGCATTGCACAATATGGTTACCTTTTACATCAGACAATGAAAAATGTATTTTCATGACATTTTCTCTTTGGAATATTATTTTCATTACATTTGAACGCTGTTCTGCGTCAATAACGTTGTGTGCTATGCGCTAAAGCTCCGCTCATAGTTACCAACCGGAAAAAGACGCTAAATCTAGAAATATAATTGGCTTCGAAAGTCTGCCTTAGCGAGCAGAAGATCCCATTAATCTTGACTTTTTGACTCATCAGTTATAGTCGTGTACCTATGCTCGTGTCATACACCATTCATTCTAGCGTGATGACACCTAGTGTACATATGTATATGTATATATGTGTATGTGTGTATTTGTTGAAATCCTCCAAAACAAAAGGTTGACTGGAAGAAATCGCTTTAAACGATAAGTCCGCCTTTTGTTTCTCCAGGATATTGTAAGCTATAAGCTATCTTTACATAATGAATCTATCAAGTTACTTTTGTAAAACTTGGAGAAACGAATAAAGAATTTTCTATCTATCTATCTATCTATCGTCACTGACCATCAAGTGAAATAGTAGTCAAACGTCACACTCTATATAATAAAGCACAATGCCTACATATATTGAGTATCTATTTATAAAATAAAAAGTTGCGTCTCCGGCGCTGTCACTAAAAAACCGGTTGCACTCCAGGAGCGCCGGCAGAAGTGAAAACTTGAACATTATTAATGATGATCAAAAGTTGTGTTATTCCAGGACCATAGCAAATTTCATCCAAATCCGTTCAGCCGTTCTAGCGTGATTGAGTAACAAACATCCATCCATCTATCTATTCATCCAAACTTTCAGATTTATAAGCTTAGTGCGACACATACAATCAAATAAAGAATAAAAAAAATGAAAGAAAATTACTAACAAACGAAAATGTTCCATATTCCTTTAACACACAACACATTGCCGTGCCGTGGTGGTACCGGCCTAGAATAGTACTCCCCTATCTCTTCCCGCGGGTGCCGTAAGAGTATGCTAAGGGATCACGTACCAGAAGATGGGCAGCAGCGCCTTCTGAGGATTGTAAATCATACTGCGCTCGCCAACCCGCATGCCAAGTGTGGCGAGTATTGGCAAATCCCCCCTATATGGGGGAGGCATATGTCCAGCAGTGGACGCACATGGCTGTGAGAAGAATACACAACACATTTAAATTTCAACGGCTGTCTACTCTCCCTCCGTCTAACGAATTCGATGTCGTCACGATCTGACGATCTTACGATCTGACGCGAGTTTCACATTTTTCCCATATAAATTGCACAACGCCGCTAAAGAAGTTTTTACTCATAATAATATTAAAACTCACGTTCATAATTACTTTACACTGTTTTTTACGGGTATAACGTGGTACTCAGTGCGAGACGGGACGTTACGACGAACGCACCGCACTCAAGATCCTAATGAAGGCTTCCGGAAGAAGCCGAAACAATTGTCGATCGTGATATCGACTACGCGTAAGTACCACGTTATACCCGTAAAAAAACAGTGTAAAGTTTTCACTCCAAAATTACAGCCATCATAGTAATACGTGACACTATACATTCAACCGTTTTTCCTTCTAATATACAGTTAAATCAAATCGCGCAAAAGCTGCGTCCCTTAGATTTAATTCGTGTAGTAACAAATCGGCAACGATCCACTGAGCGACCATTCGACCGGAATCACAGATAGCTGTCCAGTGAAAGCTTTCAAAGAAATGGTTGGAGTAGGACGATAATGGAAAAGTATTTGGGAGACTCTTGTGAGGTTTCGACGAAACTTTAAAATTGTTGTCTCGTTCTGGTATGTCAAGTAGGTTTTTCTTCTTTATATTAAAGTATTTGATATGGAGAGTTCAAACATAGGCTTACATGGATAGAATAGCCGCGAGATGAGAGCGTCGAGTGTCAAACTAATGTGTGTCACCTGACGAATGCGCGAGCTGTTCCCACCCCACACTGGGCTTGAGGATTCCGAGTACGCGACATCGTTAATCAATAGCACATAGTGGGTACTTTCCAGTTCCCACCTCTCGTAAAGTATATCTACCTACTATCGGCACTATATTAAGATGCTTAACGTCTTCGAAACCAATGTGAAATTATCTCTTGAAATTAAAATTATTTATCCGAATTTATTATTATTATTATATTTATTAACATTCACACAAGGTCTTCAGGTCCCAAACTAGGCAGAGCCTGTGCTATGGTAACCTGATGACTGATATATATATACTTATATACATATACACACCCAGACACAGGTCAAACAGACATGTTCATGCACACAAATGTTTGACCTGTCCGGGAATCGAACCCGGGACCAGCGGCTCAGAAGGCAGAGTGCTACCAATTGCGCTAACTGGCCAGTCAGGCCGGTTGGCGCAGTTCTTTTGAAATTGGTTTTTAAACTACAATTGAGTTCTAAAACATTACAAAATGCTAACCTTAATGATGACCACTTTTTTGGTGAATAATTGTGGCGGGAAATTTTCGTGTTGAGATCGATTTAGATTATGTTTTTTTCTTCATAATGAGTGTTTCTTTGAGTGTCAATGTGTGACCGAGTGATGAGTGTAAAAGTTATAACACCTTACTCTACTCTTGCAGTAGATAAAGGTGTTCTAAATGGCAGTTTATAAGCCCATTTGGATATATATTTGTTAAATTAAAAGAATTTACTTTTAAATTAGTCCCGAAGAAATAATATAAAAATATGTCCAGAATTGTATACAGGTATTTACAGGAAAATAAAAAAATCATAGAAGTCCTACTAAGCAATAATAGTCTTTTGATTGGTTTTAAACTACAATTATTTAACTATTCTGGTAGCTTTGTCTCATACCAGTAGAAATTCTCAACATTATTGCAAGTATAGGAAGGGATACTTAGGTATAACTGCTCCATAAGTGCTTCCCGCCACAAGCAACTTATTCCTTCGTAGAAAGAATTTTTATTCATGAATATGAATTGCTTTGTTTAAAAGGATCAAATTTTTATTAACATATCTCGCGCTACGACTGCGTGCAATTTTCTTTATTAAAATGTCGCCTTAACCCCGGATTTACATTTCAAGTAAGAAGGCATTGAACTGAATTAACTTTACATTAATTCGAGCATTCGCACAAGTGTCCAATGCCACAATTAGATAATAGTTTGCAGAGACATATTTTGTTTGCGGAAAACGAATGGTTGATATTTGATCAACTTGTTTAATTATTGGTTTTTAAATATTACATTTTTGTTCAACAAAGTAGGAACGCTTATTTTAAAATTATTTCCGTCCATCTCATTGGAACAAAATTATACCCACGTTTATCACATAAATGTTTGCGTTTGTCAAGATTCGAACCCATTGCCCCGGTGCCATAGTCATAAGCCGTGTTTCCGACCCACTGTCAAAAATAATAGCATTATACATTATCAAGAGACATATCAGAGCATCAATACAATCTAATATATATAAATCTCGTGTCACAATGTTTGTCCTCAATGGACTCCTAAACCACATAACCGATTATAATAAAATTCGCACACCATGTGCAGTTCGATCCAACTTGAGAGATAGGATAGTTTAAATCTCAAATTATAGTCGCAATTTTAATTTATTGCTAATTATTTGTCTGTTATTATTTGACAGTCTCAATTATCTGTTAACTCCAAATGATTCTAACAGATGTCGATACCTTTCGACTGGGTTGAGTAAGTAATCAATAGATGGCGCCACATGGCCACAGCAACGCGTGGCCGGGTCAGCTAGTACAATATAAAAACTCTACAAAAAATTAACAATGCCAAAAGAGAAGCAAAATATTATGATACTTAAAACTTTACTTACTTGATACGACAATGGGATGATATCGAATATCGCTTGTAGGAATTTTTTTATACTGTATAGATCTAGCTTTTGACTCAATTGATGGTCAATGACGATGTGGTCGAAGATGTTATCACGCTAGACCTATATGCTCACTGACTGTTAAGGACTGCTGCCTGTACACACTATGTGTTTTGGTGACAGTTTTTTAAACTTGGTAAGTCAACGGTGGTAGCTAGCTAGGGTACTTGGAAGTAAACTACCACCATAATGGGAAATGATAACGGTGTTACCTTCATTATCCGGCTCTACTCAAGTTAATAGTCGAAGTTTCGACCCAGGTTTACTTACGGTGTTACCTTCACCGGCAGCTCGAGCTGTTGTTGGGATCGAACCAGTGTCCGTCAGTTTGACGGCCGACGCTCCCCCCGTTGAGCTTTCAATGCTTCTTCCAGGCAAGCCAGGCAGGCCTTTTGATGGACAGAAAGGAAGAAAGAAGCAGACCGTAGATGAAGTGCATCATGGTAAGTAGGTAGGGCATCAAGATATCCTTTTCCAACATGCACATATGCATATTTTGCATACAACCACTTAGACGGTCACCGTGGCGCAGTGGTTAGTGTCAGTGTCATGACTTCTGTGTCTCCGGGACCCTGGTTTCGAATCCCGGCAGGGGCAAACATTTGTGCGATAAGTGTAGATGTTTGTCCTGGATCTTAGGTTTGTGTGCTGTGATTGTGTATGTCCATGTCTCCCGCGACACAGGGAATCCTAATGCGGGGGTTTGAGTGTGTAAAAAAAAGAATAAAAGAAAAAGAACCAGCACATGGGAATACAAGCGGAAAAATTAACCTGCATACTTGATAACCCTACTCTCCCTTTCGTTCTTAACATTCTTAGATAGGTAAGCAAGCAATATATTAATTGTTGTTGAATCGTGCCGTGACGTCATTAAACTGGGACCCAACGGAAGACCAGCGCTGGTTTAAAATCTAGCATATGCTGAGTTGGGGACCAATGACATACACTATATCTTTCTTTTTGTTATTTTGCTTATTTTTTTCTTATTGTGTTCTCATGTGTGTTGTGTGTCATAAATAAATGTATTTTCTTCTTCTTCTTCAATATTGGTATCTTAGCGGACAAACTTTTTACTTTGTACAAACAAATTCATCTGAGTTACGAGTTCATGTAATTCAGAAAGGATACTTCAAACGTAATATTCACTCAAAACGCACCCGGCTCAGTTTCCGTGGTTAATAAGTGAAACGCATCACGTAAAACAAATTTGTCTTCGGCGAAGTTTCCCACGGCATTCCCGTAAAAAGTGGCGACAATAAAATAAGCGTTTGAAAAAGTTACACAAATTTTTCCAGGGTTGCCATTTCAGAGGCGCTTTGAGTGCTTCCATTTTTATATTCGGGAACCGCAAAGTTTCCTCACGATTGCGATTTTTAGCACTAACAAAATTGAATTGATTGATTCATTATAAGTGATCAATCATACTATATTTTTTAGATAACAAATTATACCAATAATTTGCTTACGAAAAAAACAGCATAGCTATACTGCGAATATGTGCCGGTTGTTATTCTGTCTCTAGTACTTACAGGAGCATTTTACAGAAGTTATTAAATAAAAAAATATTGAAGCTTTACATTCCCCACGTGGTGACTGATGATGATGATAAAAAGTAGTCTATGTGTTATTCTGGAACCTACATACCACATCCAAATCCGTTCAGCCATTTTGGCGTGACAAAAATCCCATTCATCCATTCAAACTTTCACATTTATAATATTACTAGAGCGCCCCGCGGTTTTCCCCACAACGGATGAAATTTGCTATGATGCTAGCTTGTACCCTGGATTAACACATAGGCTTATTTTCATCATCACCGTTTTTTATCACCACGCGGGTAAAACCGCGGGGCGCAGTTAGTTTTAAATACATGCCGAAGTTTCTACGGGATGATAATGGTAAATATTCATTAAATTTCAATTAAAATCCAATTCATTTAAATTCCCCAAACGAACTCCACTTGCTTTAGGTCCGTGGTTTTCATTAATTACCGAAACTCATATAGTTCTGAGAATTTAATAATGTACAATTATAATAAAATGTAATGTTGGTCTATCAGTCCTATTAATTAATTGTTCATACAATTAAAGGTAGATGGCGCTAATAACATCCCCCGCAGATGTTAATAAGGAAGGAAGTAATTCGGCCCTAGTGGTATGGGCTGCTATAGCTTAGTTGGACAGAGCGACAGGGCGGTATTCTGTAGTCGTGGCTTCAAGTCCCACTAGCAGCCGAAATTTTTCCTTCAAATATTTGAACATAAATTATAATAAAGTGATACTATTGTATGTTCCTCCATGTATGTAAAATGTCTTTTGTTTTATATACTGTGTAAGTTAATAAATTAATTTATACGTCAAAAAATGGCACGGTCCCTGGATTCTGTGGAGTAATGGGTTATAAACAAAAGCGGCCAAGTGCGAGTAGGTCTCGCTCACTGAAGGTTCCGTACAAACCTGTAGGTATGTATATAAGTAAAAATTTAACTAAAATGGTATGATTTCCTCAATTTCGCAATTTTTCCTTTATCTGTGCTATAAGACGTTGCTTCGTATCAAATTTAAAGATGCTGAGTTCACGGGAAGTACCTACCCTGTAGGTGTTGATTCGCTTGCAAGTATCGAAAATTTGCAGCATAAACAGTTGTATCTTTTGATTGCGTTGGCTTAGAAGATTGATTTTTCACAGCTCCTAGGGACAACGGACTTGAGTATTTGATATGAGTTTCAACTTGATACCTCCACGCGTTCTTAAGGAAAAGGGTCTTGACAGAAAGACAGACGGACAACAAAGTGATCCTATAAGGGTTCCGTTTTTTCCTTTTGAGGCACGGAACCCTAAAACACCTCTATACCATAGAATTGAAACGAAATATACCACAGAGAAATTTATAGAACGATCAGGAGCCTTACTATCAGCTTTGTAAAATCAATTCAAGTTCCGAGCAGTTCTAAAACCTAAAACCTGGCTTAAACATGTCAGAGACAACAATAACCGTTCACCTTTGAAATATCAATGTTCAAACCGTTCACCGAAAGGAGCGTAATGCCGTGGTGATGGTATGACTTTACACTATGCGGTTTAAGGCAGGCTTAAGAACTGCTCGGAACTTGAATGGATTTTTCAAAGCTGTTAGTGAGGCCCCTGATTTACATTTATTAATAAGACTTTAGTAATGTGCAGCCAGCATAGCTGCAGCTGTAATGGAGTACGCGACAAACATGAACTTGTCAATGACTTCGGCCAATTCTTTGCGGCCTCCGTAGGTAATCTCATCGCTTTCCATTTCTTCTACAGATCTATCGGGAATACAGACTTCATCATCGGCGTCTTCTTGTCGAGCGTACCCGCTACTTAGAGAAATCTGTAAAGACAAGAGTCTATTATTATCATCATCATTTATTATTAATTCAAATTTCAAAATTTTTAAGACCATCAGATTTATATAAGAAAGAAATAAATTCGGGCGATTAGTGGAGTGCCACCATAGCTTAGATGGCAGAACAAAAGGACGGTATTCTGCAGTCGTGGGTTCAAAACCAAATAGTAGCCGAATTGTTTTCTAAAAAAATGTGAACATAACATAGTTATTTGTAGGTGTTTGTATATCTACTTATAAAGCGTTGTCGCTGTTTTTTTCCTTGAAAACTTGTGATTAAATTCATATCTATATATTATTATATTTGTATATATATATTAACTAGCTGACCCTTAAAATTGCGACTATAATTTGAGATTTAAACTATCCTATCTCTCAAGTTGGATCGAACTGCACATGGTGTGCGAATTTTATTATAATCGGTTAAGTGGCTTAGGAGTCCATTGAGGACAAACATTGTGACACGAGATTTATATATATTAAGATGAATCGCTATTTCCCTTGGTCACGGCATCACGCGAGACCGGCTTGAACAATTTAGATAAAATGTGATATAAAGATAGATGGGACCTTGGAGAAGGACATAAGCTACAAAAAAGGATGGTTTCCGTGGGATATAACTGAGTTAACGGGAAAAACGTAGTGCACGCGGGTGAAACCGCGGGGCGCAGCTAGTTATACATAAATCATGAAAGTATGTGTGTTTGTCACTACTTGACACCTTAACGGCTTGATAGGTTGGAAATCTGGAACGTAGGTACCTTATAACCTGGATTTAGAAAAAACCTAATATCAGAAATGTGAAAGTAACTCTATATGTCTAAAACGTTTTCACGCAAAGCAACTGATCCACTTTAGAAGAATTTTGGTATATACAAATAGCTGGATCTTTAGAAAAGGACAGATGCTACTTTTTGTCCTTAAAAAAAGTATGGTACCGGACGGATAGCTTCAGTAGCGGGAAAACCGTGTCAGCTAGTGCTTAATACAAAATGATGCGTACCTTAACTGGAGGCATACAGAAAACTGTCCTCAGAAATGAAAAAGTAAGAATGATCTGCATAAAACCGGTCTTGCACAGCTTCTCCGTCAGTGACGTCATGAGAAGAACTTGAATCAGCAAAGCCAACAGGACTCCTCCCAACACTGTCGTGTACAATACCACTGGAACATGACAGACTTAATACGTTAATTTAATGCTTAGTTGTATTAGTCGGACGCTGGTTCTATCCCCCACCAAACGCTGTAGCTTCGGGTGAAAATAACACCGATATTAAGTTCCCAGCGGGTACTGTCGAGTAATCGCCTGGCTAGCTACCACCGTCGAGTTAGAAAAACGGTCACCAAACACATAGGTAGTGTGTTCAGGCAGCACTCCTTGAGAGCCAGTAAGCATTTTAGGTCTAGCGTGATAACATCTTCGACCACATCGTCACGGACCATCAAATGATATAGTGGTCAAAAACTAACTAGTTAATTTGCCTAATTACCATTTGGTTTCTCATTTTTCACGAAACAAACGCAGAGGTGGCTCATGTATTATGGTGAAGTTTAACTTGAAATTTAAGGAACTAGATTATGTTCAAAAATATAGCATTCCTAATGTTATTGAATGCTGTGCCATAGAACTACTAGACCATAATGTTATTATAGTTTGCATATACAGGGTACCAAAACAGAAGCAAAAGGCGTATTATTTTGATTTATTCTTTAATAACTTTAATTATATCTTAACTTATGTAACTCGTAACAATAATAAAAAAATAATAATCTGCGGTGACTTTAATATAGATCTACTAAAAAATAATAAGATATCATTTGAATTTCAGCAGCTTCTAAGCGGGTTTAATTTAAGGATATCAATTAAAGAACCTACGAGACCAACTAGTGGTTCATGCATTGATAACATAATACACAACATACGTGGAGCTAAATGTGGTCTCGTAGAGCTGGCACTGTCTGACCACCAAGCGCAAATTCTAAAATGTCCGATTAAGAAAACGTGTGTGTTTAATTATTGGTTCTCCTTTAAACGTGACTACTGTAAGGAAAATTTAGAAAAATTTAAAGAATGCATACTTCAGTTATCATTTCATGAAGTTCTACAATGTACTAATGCTAATGATGCTTTCACTCTATTTTATAAGCACTTTAAACTATTTTACGATTTGTGTTTTCCTATTTTGAAGATAAAAAATACTACCAAAATACGACCGAAATGGCTCTCTAATGGTATCAAAAAATGCAGTAGACATAAACGGACCCTGCTTTGGAAATACAGACGATCAAAAAACTGTGAAGATAAGGCTAATTTTCAATTGTATTCAACTAAGTATAGTAAAATAATAAAACTCACTCAAAAATCTCAAAATAATTACTATATTTTAAAATCTAATAATAAATCAAGGGCATCTTGGAATGTTATTAAAGGCAATAAGCAACGGTTTCCCCCAGAAAACATTTCGGAAATTATGGTAAATGATGACTGTATCACGGATCCCTATCAGATAGCCGAAGCTTTTAATAATTACTATATCCACTCAGTGCAACCCCAAATTTCACGAGAATATATAAATACCTGTGTATACAATTCTCCTTACTCATTCTTTCTAAATCCGACAGATCCCTCTGACGTCGCGAATATAATAAGGAATTTAAAAAATACTAGAAGCACTGGATTTGATGACATTTGTGTGTTAGTAATAAAAAACGTTAACACAATTATTGCACCTGTCCTGTCGCATATTATTAATTTGAGCTTTGAACAAGGAGTATTTCCTTCAGATTTAAAAACAACTATTATAAAGCCTTTACACAAAAGAGATGATACACGATA
The DNA here is from genome assembly GCA_934044485.1 of Apeira syringaria. Lineage (NCBI taxonomy): Eukaryota > Metazoa > Arthropoda > Insecta > Lepidoptera > Geometridae > Apeira > Apeira syringaria. The sequence goes on along the minus strand of OW203670.1, from coordinate 6,919,609 downwards.
TATTAAAAACTATAGACCCATAGCCTTAATTACCATATTTTCAAAAATTTTTGAAAAGGTTATTTATAACAACCTGTATAACTACTTTGAAAAATACAATATATTTACTAACGAGCAAAAGGGGTTTCGGAAAAACATGTCAATAAACGTAGCTATTTACGAGTTCTTAAGCTTGATTTACCCTAATGTCGACGCGAGAAAACCAGTTTATGCCTTGTTCATGGATATGTCCAAAGCATTTGACCATGTGGACCATAGCATTCTTCTGAGGAAACTTGAAGTTTACGGCGTTAGAGGCAACGCGCTTGACTTGTTAAAATCATACCTCAGCTCTAGATTTCAAATAACCACCCTTAGTAAAGTTTGTTTAAAAACTAAACATGAATTGAAATACTATTCATCCCCCAAATTCTGTAGCTACGGTGTCCCTCAGGGAAGTGTTTTAGGGCCACTATTATTCCTAATTTATATTAATGATATTCCCAAATCAATCGACGCACAGATGACATTATTCGCAGATGATTGCACAGTTTTATTTAATAACCAGAATTACATAAATGATACTTTAGCTTCAATAGTAGATTGGTTAGAAAACAATAATTTAGTTATGAATATAGCAAAAACAAAAATTATTAATTTTAAACAAAAAACTAATAATAATCTTAGTATTCCTATTGAACACTGTGGACAAATTGTTGAACTGTCGAAGTCAACAAAGTTTTTAGGCCTAAACATAGATTTTAATTTAAAATGGGAAAGCCATGTAGAATTTGTCTGTAAAAAACTAGCGCAATCATCTTATTGTTTATATATTTTAGCCAAAAAAACCAGTCTTTCAACTGTACTGGTATCATATCATGGATACGTAGCTTCTCGACTTAGATACGCAATAATCTTCTGGGGTAATGCAACTAATTGGGACAAAGTTTTCAAATGCCAGAAACGTTGTATTCGTGCTATGTGTGGTTTGAAGCAATGTGAAAGCTGTGTGACATATTTCAGGAAACTTAACATTTTAACCATGCCATCACTATATATATACGAATTATGTCTCTTTATTCGACTCAATCCAAACTTATTTGAATCCATCACAAGGTCACGTAACCGAACAGTTCTCAGAAACCTACACTCTATCAACCACAAAACCAGTTTATATGGCAATAGCGTATTCGTTATGGCACCTACAATTTATAATAAGATTCCAAAACCAATTACCGAGATAGTTGAGTTGACACATTTTAAACGAAAATTATTTAAATTTTTAATTGACAATGCATTTTATTCTATTAAGGACTTTTTACAATTCAAGTCTAGTAGTGTTTGAATGTGTTTGAGTGATTTTCGCGCTATTTTTAAATTATTCGGTTTATCTGCCGCAAATGACATCATTTTATTTATAATATCTAATTCTATTCTATTGTACTATGTAATTTCACAACCACCATTATTTGTATGCCAATATGGCTGATCACAGCTTGCACTGATTATATTATTTTGACATCATTATTTAAAACCTGTGTATCACAAATTAAATATTTTGAATTTGAATTTGAATTTGAATTTGAAACTAGACTCTAGAAAAATAAGCAAAAATTGCCTATAAATGGAATCAACTTGAACACTAAAAAGTGTGAAATAACTTGTTGAAGTCGGTATCATGATAGTTCAAAAGTAAATCTAATCGAAATATTGTGCGCTTGGTATAGACTTCAATACGGACAAATTGAGAGTTTTAATAATTTCATTGCTTGTAAATATATATTTTAAAATCAAATTCAAATAATTTATTGTCACTATTTAAATTTTACAATAATTATGTGAGTTTCACTATAATTCATAATTGATACAAATAACATTGTTGCTGAATATAGGTGCATAAAATCTCAGATGCCTAAGCTAGGCTCAGTAAAACCTGTTCAAATAATTATTAAAATTCAAATGCAAATAATTTATTGTCACTATTTAAATTTTACAATAATTATGTGCGTTTCACTATAAATCATAATTCATACAAATTACATTGTTGCTGAATATAGGTGCATAAAATCTCAGATGCCTCTAAGCTAGGCTCAGTAAAACCTGTAATATACTTACGTATAGATGGCATTGTATGAGTAGGAACCAAGAAGTCAATATTACTCAAACCCAAACAAATGATGATGGTACAGCTAGCATAGAACCACACTCTGGACATGTCTAGAGGCTCGCTCCAAAACGACATTAGCACGAACGTGAGAAGAACTGAAAAGAACACATTTTAAACAAACAAAACGTATATGTACGACGTATGCATGTAGGCGCGTATAGCGCGCGAGTGGTCATAACGCCTTAAAACGTATATGCGTGTAGGCGCGTATAACGCGCGAGTGGTCATAACTCCTTAAAACGTATATGCGTGTAGGCACGTATAGCGCGCGAGTGGTCATGACGCCTTAAAACGTATATGCGTGTAGGCGCGTAAAGCGCGCGAGTGGTCATGACGCCTTAAAACGTATATGCGTGTAGGCGCGTATAACGCGCGAGTGGTCATAACTCCTTAAAACGTATATGCGTTTAGGCACGTATAGCGCGCGAGTGGTCATGACGCCTTAAAACGTATATAGGCGCGTATAGCGCGCGAGTGGTCATAACCCCTTAAAACGTATATGCGTGTAGGCGCGTATAACGCGCGAGTGGTCATAACGCCTTAAAACGTATATGCGTGTAGGCGCGTATAGCGCGCGAGTGGTCATAGCGCCTTAAAACGTATATGCGTGTAGGCGCGTAAAGCGCGCGAGTGGTCATGACGCCTTAAAACGTATATGCGTGTAGGCGCGTATAACGCGCGAGTGGTCATAACTCCTTAAAACGTATATGCGTGTAGGCACGTATAGCGCGCGAGTGGTCATGACGCCTTAAAACGTATATAGGCGCGTATAGCGCGCGAGTGGTCATAACCCCTTAAAACGTATATGCGTGTAGGCGCGTATAGCGCGCGAGTGGTCATGACGCCTTAAAACGTATATAGGCGCGTATAGCGCGCGAGTGGTCATAACCCCTTAAAACGTATATGCGTGTAGGCACGTATAGCGCGCGAGTGGTCATGACGCCTTAAAACGTATATAGGCGCGTATAGCGCGCGAGTGGTCATGACGCCTTAAAACGTATATGCGTGTAGGCGCGTAAAGCGCGCGAGTGGTCATGACGCCTTAAAACGTATATGCGTGTAGGCGCGTATAACGCGCGAGTGGTCATAACTCCTTAAAACGTATATGCGTGTAGGCACGTATAGCGCGCGAGTGGTCATGACGCCTTAAAACGTATATAGGCGCGTATAGCGCGCGAGTGGTCATAACCCCTTAAAACGTATATGCGTGTAGGCGCGTATAGCGCGCGAGTGGTCATAACCCCTTAAAACGTATATGCGTGTAGGCGCGTATAGCGTGCTAGTGGTCATAACGCCTTACAATGCGGTCATCACGGGGTCATCACTCAATTTTATTAAGAACGTTATTAGAACAGGAATTGTTAATGTGTGTTACTGTTACTGCTATGCTATGATAATTAGGTTCGAAAAGACGGAAAGAAAGTCGAAAACTATAGCAATATTCAAAGCAATATTTTTAGGCGGATGACCCCCAGGACGGTATCATGGTAGTATTATCATAGCATAGCAGAAAGAGTAACTCGGTATTTTATCCCGGAAAAAGTATAGTTCCGTGGGATAATTCAGCTAGCGGGAAGATAGTAATCAACGCGGGTGAAACCGCGGGACGCTACTAGTAATAAATAATATCCATAGGCGACGGTGATCGCTTACCATCAGGTGGCCCATCTGCTTGCTTGTTACCTATTACATATAAAAACCCTCATCTTCCTATTAGATAAAACATTTCCACGAAACCCAATCCTTACTCGGAGCGTATAAGTAATAATAATAAATTGTTTATATCATTATTGTTATTATTTTTCTTACCCAACAGAGGAGTGTAGATCACAATGTTGTAAACTGTGGCTTGCCGCTTCAAACTCGTATTTATATACAACCTGTCACTTTGGTGTGATTGGTTATCATTATTTCGGTTGAATTTGTTCCATACCTGCGATTTGATAACTATTTCCTTATAAAACACCTCCCAATTACTCTCAATCATTCGATCTACATCAGCATACTAAAACATTAAAAAAAACATATTTAAGACATAAGTATTCAAATATTATATTACGATTACCATAGCTCAGTGTCCAGCAGAATTTAACTCGGATGGCTGTATTCGGAACACGCCGCGACGTCTTCCCGTCCAAAATTACACTATGCTTGAAAACGAAGGGCTTCGAAAAGTCTGTGTTCACAGTATAATGACTTACGGAATTGAAACGTGGTCTCTGACTATGGGCCTCGTGAGCAGGCTCAAAGCCGCACAACAAGCAATGTAGAGGTCTATGCTCTGGATTTCTCAAATCAGAAATGAGGAGATCCGTAGGAGAACGAAAGTCACTGACATAGCCCCGCGGATTAACAACTTGAAGTAGCAGTAGGCACTTGGGCAGGGCACATAGCTCGAAGAAGTGATGTCAGATCAAAAATCCGTAGTCTGCTAAGTCATAGCAGCCTGAGTCTAAGTTGAATCTATGCTCGGCGTATGTCGATTTAGTAGGGCATTTGACATTTAATGTACTAACAGATTACGGAAATAACGCGCTGAGTTATTGAATCTAGAATTGAATCAAGATTGATTCAATATGGACGAATCAATAACGGACTACCAAAGCTGTCAAATTCACCAATTGTGAGCCGATCATATTGCCATATTGAATAGTACACTTAGGCGCCTGACTAAGATTGCAGGTAAGGGCTGGACGCAGGCACTTGGGGGAGGAATATGTCCAGCCTGTGGACGTCCTATTGCTGAGATGATGATGAATGGCCCAAAATGTTGTTATGAAAGCGAGAAATTAAGGAAAATTGAGTTGTAGCAATGAAATAAGACTTACAACAGCTAATTTATCCTCAGCCTTGTCCATTACACCAATTTCAATCTTTTCATGCACTTCCCAGGACTCTATTAAAATACCACATTCGTAGTCGTCGTTGGGCCATCTGAAATCATGAGTTTTATCATAATAATAGTAAAACATCTTATCACCAGTATGATCATGTACAGCATACGTTCACTGGACATAATATGCTTAAGTTCAAATTATTTGAAGGAAAAAAATCGCCTGCTAGTGGAACTTGAACCCACGACTACAGAATGCCGTCCTGTCGCTTTGCCCATCCTAAGCTATAGCAGCCACTTCACTAGCGTCCGAATTTTTCCCTTCCTTTAACTTCTGTAGGGATTTTGTTCTTAGCGCCATCTTCTTTTAGTTGTATGATAGTTCATACAACTAAAGGTAGATGGCGCTCAGAACAATAGGACTGATAGAACAACATTTCAGTTGATATCGTATCAAGCGAAGGCACCATACCCTTATTCCTAGCATGTTGTTAATGCAATAAACTCTTAAGATATGCTTGCCCCATTGATTCCCGGACTGGTTGGAAACCAGGCTCTTCCTAAGATCTGTAACACAATGATCTAGCTGATCTAAGGGCAAAACCTATCCCTTCACTACTTACTTATTCATCTCAATTTCCACTTCGGTGCACCAAGTAGTGATCTCTGTTTGGAAATGAAACGTAGCTTCTCCACTGTATACCACGGAAATAAAGTCAGGGTTTTTTGTGTCCAACGGTTCTGTGTTGTCTGAACTGAAATAAGAATAAACCACTTCAATGTAAGAAACGAAGCATTTGTTTTGTTGATGTATTAAAGAAAACCAAACCTATTACGATGAAATCAGTACCAAATAATAAGTACTTGAAATGACCTATCTTATACAAGAAACTGATATCAAACTACCTAGCCAAGTCGAAATCGTTAAACTATAATAATCGTAGGCACTGCATCAACATTTTTTATTCTTTACATGGAAAAATCACTAGCGCTTTTTTGACACATGCGCCAATGAAAATATCGAAATGCCGTAAATGACGTCATTCCGTATCTATCTATACTAATATTATAAAGAGAAAAGATTTGTATTGTATGTAACTATGTTTGTAACGAATTGGCTCAAAAAGTACTGGACCGATTTTAAAAATTCTTTCACCATTGGAAAGCTACATTCACCCTCAACAACATAAGTTATTTTCAAAAAAATAAGGGATCATTATAATTTTAAAATTCTTTACCCGTGCGAAGCCTAGAACTATGAAACAAATGATGCCAGTTACAAAGCAGCAATATCTCGAGTCATAATATATATCGCATAATATCGCAGCCGTATAAATAATTGAATAACTCACACATCTGTACAAATTATCCTTTCTCTAAGAACAGAAGCCTTACTATCAGCTTTGTAAAAGCCATGCAAGTTCCGAGCAGTTCTAAAAACTTGCTTAATCCGCTTAGTGTGAAATCATACCATCACCACGGCATCACGCGGTGAACGGTTTGAACATTGATATCCTCAAAGGTGAGCGGCTATTGTTGTCTCTAGTTGTAGAGCTGCTCGGAACTTACGTGGTTTTTACAAAGCTGATAGTAAAGCCCCAGGATAGGACTCACGTGATATTTGCTGGAAAATTACTTCCCGACCGCTTTGGTTCTGACATGCAAATACATAAATACAAATAAATCCGCATTCTTTTCAGATTTATATATTTATAGCTTGTATACACACGTATTATATAACAAAACAATATGATACTCATTATTATTATAAATCCTTTAGAGTTCAATAATTAAGGAGTTTTGAGCTTTTAAGTGTACATTGAAAAATAGACACTAGATATAAAGTGGCAAGCAATGCATTGCAGTTTTTACTAGGGTATCCCGTGTCGAGTACTACTTCCCGACGGTCTGGTTAAGCGAACATTATTACCAATTACCGTGAAACAAATTTAATGATTAAGATGTAAAATAATAAAGATATACCATAATACAAAAAATAATTTTACGAATAATAGGTGACTTAATCATAATATATAAAAAAAAATGTTTTAAGGTTTTAAGATTACATACATATATTAGGTATTATTTAGACTAGGACTTGTTGGTGTACCAATAAATTTTAATTATTAATGTGTATACTCTTACTTGAACACAAAGAACATTGGCCTCCAAATCTGGCCCTGCCGAAATTTAAGCTTGGTCGTGCCGTTGTACTTGCTGGGGTTCCAAGCCAAGCTGTCATCATTCCAACTCTGCAGATAATTAAATCATTTGAGTACGCACTCTTAGCTTTGTGTGCGAGTTTCATGTTGCAAGTTAACTAAACAAGATATAAAAAAACGATATCAAAAAATTGAACCGACTTCAACACTCGAAAGTGTGAAATAACTTGTTAAAGTCGGTACCGGAAAGCTACAAAAAAAATTAACCAAAAAAAATTTTTTTTACAAAAATGGAACCGACTTCAATATCCAAAAGTGTCAAATAACTTGTTGAAGTCGGTACCATGATAGCTCAAAAGTAACTAATATCAAAATATTGTGCTCATAGTACCGAGTTCGACAAGTTATTTCTCACTTTTGAGTGTTGAAGTCGGTTCCATTTTTTTTTGCACTTTTTTTAGTGACCTTTTTTACTGATGGGATCAATTGTCACTGTGGTGTAGGTATGTTCACCGATGTCTTCAACCGCTACTATAATATCGTCTAGGTATGAGCACGCGCTTTTCAGTTATTGGAGTGTAACTCAAAAACCGCTTGTCCGATTTTGATGAAATTTAAATGGGACCACACAGAAAGCACCAAAGAACGATCAAAATCCGTTCACCCATTCGGAAGTTACGCGGTAACAAACATAAAAAAAAACCAAAAACATACAGGTCGAATTGAGAACCTCCTTTTTTTTAAGTCGGTTTAAAATGCAACCGACTTCAACACTCGATAGTGTGAAATAGCTTGTTGAAGTTTACTTGTTAAATAAATAAAAAGAAATGAACCCACGACTGCAGAATACAGTCCCGGTCTTTTTGCCAACAAACCTATAGTTTTGCTCCATAAATAGTCCACAATTTATTACACAATTTTATCATGTTACCGTGATGTTTTTCTTAGCGATATACCTCAAAGACACTGTATTCTTTGAGAGATCGATTGGCCTAAATCAAAGGTATCTTGAAAACAAAAGAGTGTGTTAGGTAATCGAATTGAGATAATTATGCTGGGCAGAATTTACGTTCAAATTTTTTGAAAAAAGAATTCAGCTACATGCGGGTTTCTCCTAGCAAGTATAAACTTTATTCTACTTGCACCCCTAGGTAGTCTTTTCAGACAGCTATTGAGGCTTACCATGACTACAGCCATCCTGGTGGTGAGCTTGGATTCTAGAGCGTCATACATGACATGAGTGAGTCTGATGCCCAGCTGCACCTGAACTATAGGGCTCGGAGGAATAGATGGTGATTTTGACATCAATAACTTCCGCTTCAGCTCTTCAGAGTTGGAAAGTTTAGGTTTTACTTCTTGGGAGTCTGGTGTGATGCCTGCAATGGGACACAAACTTTTTATTTTTTGTCATATGTAACACACTAAGATTGTGTGTACCTAAGTTCGTATTTTGTATCTGCTCAAATCTAAATTGCAATAATTTAATATAACCAATCCGTATGTATAAATGACTTTACAATGAAAAATATATTTATTTGTTTATTTACTATTAAGAGGAAGACCAATTGCATTAAATATATATATATGTATATGTCTTATATCTCCTAATAACAAAAGCCAATTAAAGCTCCTTACGCTAGCTATTAAAAACATAAAATAATATATACGTATTGATTATCCGAGATATCAATTGCTTTTTTCTCTCCACCGCCGCCCGTCAAATGACTGGAGGAAATCTATCTCAAATGTATCATAATAATAATAATTTGCAACACTAGACTTACTGAAATGTGTGTGCCTAGTAAAGAGTAATTTTCCAAAATAATTGTGAATTTAGCATGTGACTTTCAAAATTCATACAAAATTATTTATTTACCATTTGCTAAAGAAAAAAAATTGAGTCTTTTCAGCTTATTTTAATATAAGTACTACAAGTCTAATAAACTTAAGAAAAAATCACTTATGAGAAAATTGATATAATAATAATTTGTTTGAACAAAATTTGATTTCATTTGCTAATTTGTTAGTGAAAAATATTTTCGTGCGACGATATTATTCCTATATCAAAAGTTCTCGAGTTGACGGTAAATGCCTTGAACTGTGTTTTACACCAGAAGAAAGAAAGTTAAACTGTCGAAAAGTATGTTAAGTAACATTTTTTGAGCCCTTTGGTCATTTGTGAAGTAAGTACAGGTTTGTTATATTTAAAATCAACACGCATCAGTATGTTTTGTTTCGCCCCTTCTGCCTGCAAACACTTGCGAGACCGAATACGCGCGAATTAAATGAATACTAGATTCAATGACACAGCGCTCTATTTTCGATAGCCTGCAGTAGATGGATCGTCGACTCGATAAAATTCGACAGCAAGTGTCAAGCTTGTGCAGACATGGCATACACGCGAATCATCGTGCGGCGGCGCCCCTTCTGCCTGTAAACACTTGCTAGACCGAATACGCGCGAATTAAATGAATACTAGATTCAATGACACAGCGCTCTATTTTCGAGCCTGCAGTGGATGGATCGTTGACTCGATAAAATTCGACAGCAAGTGTCAAGCTTGTGCAGACATGGCATACACTCGAATCGTGCGGCGCCCCCTCCCCCGCGCGTTTGTATATCACGCGGATCTCCAAACCGCGCGGATATCGCCGTGTCTGAACAAGCACTTACTGTCGAATTTTATCGAGTCGACGATCCATTACTCGCACTGCTGTAAGCACATAATATGTCAAATGCCTTTTTAAATCAGTATAAGCTGAGCATAGATTTAACATAGATTCAGGCCGGTATGTCCATGAATTTTTGAGTTCTTTTATTGGCATCGGTTCGGCATCGCACGCGACTGCATTTGAACTTAAGATAAGCGACTCGGCACTCCGTATTATAATTAATAAGATTATGGCTCTCCTTGAGTATTATGTCTACATTGGCGGGTATGAGATTGTGTATCGTTTTGTTACCACTTCATTATTCCATTTCATATTATACAAGCGGTCCGCTCGGCTTCGCATGGGTAACAATTTCAAAAATGAAAATTATAAGGATCCCTATTTTTTTTTAACTAGGTATAATATACAAATACAAATATATTTATTGGCACAAAACACTTTCAATACATGATAGCTAGCTATAACATGTGATTAACGATGTATACATAATTATGTATGTGAATACAATATAAAAGGCCTTTAGCAGCCGTGCTAGGGTCACCTGTGTTACGGCTGCTAAGCTACTTCCTATAATCAAGCAATACATCATAATATGCAACGAGCATCTTAACTATCACATACCTAACTTAATAAATATATTATTAAAACAACATAGAACAGATACAATGAAAAGCATAGTAATATAGTCTATGTCATCCGGGGATAGTGTAGTTTCCCAACAGTGAAAGAATTTTTCAAATCAATAGTTACGGAGCTTATTCAATGCAAACAAACACACAATCTTTCTTCTTTATAATATTTGTATAGACTAGCGGTCCGCCCCGGCTTCGCACGGGTAAAGAATTCTAAAATTAAAAATTATGAGGATCTCTATTTTAAATAAAATATAATAATCATCTATGTCACCCGGGGATAGTGTAGTTTCCCAACAGTGAAAGAATTTTTCATATCGTTTCGGTAGTTTCGGACCCTATTCAATGCAAACAAACAAACATACAATCACAACATCTATTGACTGGCTGGTTGGCGCAGCTGGTAGCACTCTGCCTTCTGCTCCGCTGGTTCCGGGTTCGATTCCCTGACAGGTCAAACATTTGTGTGTATGAAAATGTCTGTTTGACTGGGTGTGTATATGTATTTAAGTAAATATATATATATATATATATATATATCAGTCATCAGGTTACCATAGTACAGGCTCTGCCTAGTTTGGGACCTGAAGACTTTGTGTGAATGTTAATAAAAAATAATCTTTTCTCTTTATAATATTAGTATAGATTAAGACTTACTATCGTCGATGGTAGGATCAGGACAGTCGTAGAGAAACTTTGCTTCCACTCCGGTCCAAGAGGCAAAACTGAAGTATTTGATTGGAAGAGTGTTAGCATCATAATAGCTTATCAGCGATGTACTGTCACCCTCCTTCCCAAACTCCACCAACCCATCTGTAATGTGAAACAAGATCCTTGTGATCATCATGGCAGCCATAATACGTCCACTGCTGAACATATGCCTCCCGATGAGGGGTTTTTGCCAATATTTGCAAAAAGCAGGCGGGTTGGCGAGCGCAGTATATTTTGTGACCCTCAAAAGGCGCTGCTGCCCATCTTTCTGGTACGTGATCCCTTAGTCGACTCTTACGGCACCCACGAGAAAAGATGAGGGGTACAATTCTAAGCCGGTACCACCACGGCTCTATTCTTGTGATATACAGTCGTGGTCAACTAATTAGGGACAATCTCTAGTTAAGCCAAATTGTGAATTATTTTTTTATTTTCCAACGAGTCTTAACAATATTCCATATCTTTTACATGTAAGTGTAATTAGTCATTTATGTGCGCGATTATACAAACAATAACAACTTCTTAAATATTAAACCTCTTTACAGTATAGCTGATAAATTATCATAGTGCTATTTGTTCAAAGAATGCTGGCTGGCCATTTAATTAGGGACACTGAGGTATTGCGTTCTTATTTCAAAATTGGAATTTTAATATTTTTTTGTTTCTTTTCTTATTGTTTCGTGGACGTTTTGGCGGCAATCCAGATTTTTTATTTTAAGTTTTGATAATTATTTTGAAGAAAAATGGGCAAAAATAAAAGTTGCGATCCAACACTACGAAAAATTATCATGAAGTTTGTCGAGCGTGGTTGGTCATACCGAAGGATAGCACAACATTTAAATTGTTCAAAAACTATGGTATGCAATGCAGTGCAACATTTCAAGCGCTATAACACAGCTTTAAATTTGTCCAGAACAAAAAGATCGAGAAAAACGACTCCGCAAGAAGATAGAATGATAACCAGGTTAGCTAAGAAAGATCCGTTTCTAGGCTCTATTTTAATTAAACACGAAGTGTTTGGGGCAATCGAAAGAGCCGGTGTGATCTGCGAGGACCGTTCGACGACGTTTGGTAGAAGCAGGGTTGTTCGGAAGAGTGGCTCGCAAAGTACCGTTGTTGAAGAAAGAACATAGAAATGCTCGTTTGGCGTTTGCAATTAAATATGGACATTGGACCTACGCCCAATGGCAACATGTACTTTTCTCTGATGAGACCAAGGTTAATTTGATTTCTTCAGATGGAAGGCAATATGTACGGCGTCCTGTAAAAGCGGAAATGAATCCAAGATTCACAAAAAAACAGGTGAAACATGGCGGTGGAAACATTAGAATGTGGGGTTCATTTTCTGGACGTGGAGTGGGACCTGTGAGGAAAGTTCAGGGTAACTTAGACCAACATCAATACAAGGCAATATTGGAAGAAACTATGCTTCCCTATGCTGAGGAGCATCTCCCTATTATATGGACGTTTCAGCAGGATAACGACCCGAAACATACCGCCCATTCAGTCAAGTCGTTTCTTACCAGTCAGTCTGTATCGGTGCTAGATTGGCCAGCAAATAGCCCGGACCTCAACCCAATTGAGCACCTTTGGCACGAAATCAAGAAAAAAGTTGCCATTTATCGTAATACAAATTTGGATGAACTTCATGAAGCTTTTTGTGAGGCATGGGCAAACATTCCTGTCAAAACATGTCAGACACTGATAATGTCTATGCCACATCGGTGTCGAGCGGTAATTACTAACAAAGGTTTTGCTACTGGGTACTGATTTTACACGTAATAAAATAGAGCTGTTAAAGATATTATAACACTGCAGATTATAAGTTTTGTTTAACTGTATTTTTCATTATACTTTACTGTCCTTAATTAAATGTCCACTACAGAATTGTACCTTAATATTTAATACATGTTTAATCTTTGATATCAAATACTTTTTCTATTTATTTAATCTTTTATTTACAGCCATTTATAGCATAATAATCGGACCACATTATGCAAATAATAGGTTCTGAGAAATCAATAGGGTTTTATATTTATATGTACATAACCGGTTATAGCCCTTCACTATCTTGAATGTCCCTAATTAGTTGACCACGACTGTATATATATATATTGTGTGAATGTTGTCTCATATTATTATAATATTATATATTATACATGCACGCACACTATACATATATAATACTTTCCGCAACCCTCGTATGGACGAAAATAATGGTGTTGATTATCATAATGAAAAGTATTTTGTATCTTTTTCCAATTTCTAATCTCTTTTTGTAGCGAAATTGATTAGAATAGGTTCAGTGCTATAGGCGTGATATCGTACCAGACAGAGTTTTGCATTTACGTATAATATTAAATTAGGGATAGTTCAGTATATATACACCAAATATGATAACTCATGCTCTTCTGGTTATGTAGCTTACATAGCTTTGCGTATGTAAATCTATTAATTTTGATTATTCTTCTAAAACAGATCTAAATTAGTTAATTAGTTTTGACCATTGCAATTTTACAAACCAATCAATTCTTGATAACTAAATCTCATCTTTATCTAACACTAGCTGCGCCCTGCGGTTGTACCCGCGTGGTGATGAAAAACGGTGACGATGAAAATGAGCCTATATGTTAATCCAGGGTATTAGCTATCTCCATACCAAGTTTCTTCAAAATCGGTGCAGCCGTTTGAGCGTGAAGAGGTAACAAATATACACACATACACAATTACACACAAACTTTCGCATTTAGAATATTAGTAGTAGAAATTAGTACTGCTCGTATAGGAATATTAGTAAGGATTAGCTGCAGCCCGCGGTTTTACCCGCAAGGTGGTGATTGATGAAGATGATGATGATGAAAAGTATGTAAGCCTATGTGTTAATCCAGAGTCTAAACAATCTCCATACCAAATTTCATCGAAATCGGTGTAGCCGTTTGAGCGTGAAGAAGTATCAAACATACACACAAACTTTCGCCTTTATAATATTAGTAGGATAGGATTAGTGTAGATATGTATGTTTTAATGTGTGCAATTAACTTTTGATATCTTTCTGGTCTTGAGCTACTTTACCATCAGAAATTTTAATATAAAACGCCGTGAAGTCAATACTGGAGAGTATTTTGGGGGTCTGCACTGATTTTCTAGCGTTCCGCTTTAAATTCAAACGTAGCTCCGTAAATCTGTTTCCACCTCCGCCTACAACTGAAATAATAAAAAGTTAAAAAGTTCTAGGCTTCAGTCCTCCGTCTTAGACCATGTCTGCATCATCACTTAATATCACGTGAGACAGTGGTCAAGCACAAGCTTATATTAAAAAAAACATGATTTCGATATGTGATTTAGAAATGTATGGGCAGTGTAATTGGGCTGGCCCAATACAGTGTCGAAATCTATTTTTAAAAACTCAATCTTATGTTAATATATAAATATGAATAATATTCCTCCGATTTAAGAGAAGACAACGCAGGCAAGGTGTTAGTTTTTATAATAAAATCCTAAAAGGCATATCAGAGCTCACAGAAAGAAAAGTGGTAGATATACCACCTATACCTACAAAGCGTTTTGCTTTCCTACTGCGCATACTACCAATAAGGAATGGAACTCGTTGCCCGAGTCTGTGTTTCCCGATACATACAATCCTAGTGTCTTCAAGTCAGGCGTGAATAGGTATCTTCTATGCTTGCGTGCACCCTAGACAACGTTATCACTTAACATCAGTAAGACCGTTGTCAAAAGAAATATTATATGTAAAAAAAACGAGTTGCACTCCAGGAGTGCCGGCAGAAGTAAAAACTTGAACATTAACGTTGTGCATTTTTGAATATTTTTCAATGTTTAAGGAATAATTTCACACGAATTGCTTTATTTATCAGTATAAAAGTAGTATCATTCATGTATTCAAATACAATATTCATTTATTGCGCTATCGTACACAAACATGACAGTTTATATTACATTATGTCTACTCTCACTCCGTCTTCGTCGACGACGTCGATGACGTCACGCGTCTTACGAATTTTCGCACTTGACCTGACGCGAGTTTAACATTTTATTAAACGACTTCAAAAAGGAGGTTACTCAATTCGACCGTATATATGTTTTTTTTATATATGTGTTCGCGGATAACTTCGTCGTTTATGAACCGATTTTGATGATTCTTTTTTGTTAGATAGAGTATACTTCCGTGGTGGTTCCATTTAAATATCATCAAAATCGGACAAGCGGTTTTTGAGTTATACTTCATTCAGTTATTGAAGTATAACTCAAAAACCGCTTGTCAGAAACCACCAAAAACAAAAAATGCAACCGACTTCAACACTCAAAAGTGTGAAATAACTTGTCGAAGTCGGTACCATGAGCACAATATTGTGATAATAGTAACTTTTGTGTGAACTATCATGGTACCGACTTCAACAAGTTATTTCACACTTTTGAGTGTTGAAGTCGGTTGCATTTTTTTGTAAAAAAAATTTTCCCCATACAAAAGTGTACAACGCTGCTATAGTAGTTTTCACTTCGAAAAATTCATAGGCGTTCTAATATCTAAAAACAAAATTAAAAAAAAATACATTCTGCTTTATCGGTTTACCGATTTCATAGACAGGATCAGTATTCCCGGGATGCGGTACTGAAGACAGGACTATGTGTCCATTGCTGGCCGCTTGTATGGCTATGTGCATCTCGAAGTATGTGACGTCATTATTCTCTCTCCTCACAGTGGCATGGTGAAGACTGTCTTCGTCGATCTGGTAAAAGGTGTCGTAGTTGTAACCACGGCGACAGATGTGCTCTTTGCATCGGAGTGCCACTGAAAAAAACATATTTTCATCCCTTCGAGAAAATTTACGAAGTATATAGTAAAGAGCGGGCGGAAAAACTCTTTTCCGCCCGCTCTTTACGTTACGTTATGTCTAGCTTACAACAGTACACCATAGAGTAATATCACTATGTACTACTCTATGGTCACGGGCCGTAGCCAAATGTGTAGTTCTAGAAAAACCATTGCTTCGAAAGTATTTTTTTACACATTTTTCGTGTTACCAACGAGCCTACAAAACGAAAAAGTCTTAGCTTTGAAACTACGCCAGCTTGCATCAACATAGTCAGCGTGATTCCCTCACTATAGCCAACATGATTTTTCCGTGCATGACTTTTGAAAATGGAACTAAAAGCGGCGATCTCTTTGGTACAATGCGTGCAACACGTTGCGCCTACAGAACAAGTCTTAATATTGGATTATTTCATTTTCTAGTAATCGTACCGAAAAGTAGAGTTTACAGATGGCGCTGAGAACCCATTATAACCCGGTTTCTATTTACTCCCCCGCTAAAGATTGAGAGTAAAACTACTTCGTATCTAATGGGTCATTTAACTCGTTGAATAACGAGGTAAAAATATGATAAATATTTTCTTAGATGTAAGCAACTATACTATGTCAAAATTTGATACTAAATTAAAGGGCATCTGGTTTATATTTATTGTATTTAAATATATCTATAATCACATATTGCATAAATGTAAATATTACTTAGATTTGGAAAAAAAATAAATTGATTTGTGCGTCCTTTTTTGGCGACTAGAGCGTTATCTACCCGTTTTCAACCCACTCGAAGAATATGGGAGTTTCTATGTTCAACTGTATATTTTATATGTATGTTCACGTATTTCTCGGCCAACTGTTGACTTAGTGAGAAAATTGTATTTTCATCATATTCCATCACCGGTTTAGTAATTTTTCAAGATTTTTTTTAAAAAACACATGAAGTCGGTTGTTTAAATTTTTGATGAGAAGAACATGTTTGTAATACAGACCTATTATTGTGCAAATAAATATATGTTTTTTTAGGCATAAGAACATCTATGTCCTACCCTGGTGTTATAAATGCCAAAATCTTGTATAATAATAACTTGTACTAGTTCCTTAAGAGCGGACAGGTTACTTAGACTTGATTTTAAGGCTAAAAGATTCAACGTCATTATGATAAGAAATAATTCTATGTTATTAATTACAAGTTTAACTAATAAACGATTTAAAAATCAGGCAAGAGAATTATTAGTTTCTCAAAAATGAGGCAGTTTTGTGAAAATATGAGGCTTGGCGCTCGCAATTACCTATTTTTAAATCGAATTATCACTTAACATCAAGATAAGTAATGGCGAAGCGCCTCCATATTAACAATAAACAAATGTGCAGTCGCTGAGAGATTGTGTTCCATATTAATCGTTTTGTCAGTGTTTTTTACCGATTCAAAACTACATCATCATGAAACGAGTAGTTCCTGCATATTATAATCATCATCACATGATGATGGCTATGTAGCTATAGGACTTCCACTCCTGGACATAAGCCTCCCCCAATAATCTCTACAAGGACCGGTTAGAACCGGCACACATCCAGCCTCCTTGTTCCATTTGTTATTAATTTATTAGTTATATAATTAACATTTATGTAAATTATTGTATTGTAAATTTTGCGCCCGAATATAAACGACGGTCATATTCTACATACACAAGTAATTAAAAACGCAAGCTTATAACATAAAAAAAAACTAAAGATAAGTACTTACTGTTGTACGTAAACGTAAAGTTATCATTACTTGCGCAGGAGTTTTTATACAACACAAACAAAATACACAACAACAAAATATGTTTCATAGTTCTAAATTTAAAATAAATCTGGTGATAGAAAAATATTCGAAATTTTTTAGAGCTACATACTATAGATCACGATATAAAAGCTGAAACGGTACTGTTTTAAAATGTATGCGGGGCGTGTGTCGCTGTAAGACTGCGTTTCTCAACATTTAATGACTATCGGTTTTAGTGAAATTCTATGTAGTACTAGCTGACCCGACAGACATTGTCCTGTCATAAGTATGAATATTGAAATGTATAATTTTGAAGCAATGATAGCGGGGGGAGCTTCGCCTGTCAAACTGACGGACACTGGTTCGATCAACAAAAACAGCTTGAGCTTCCTGTGAAGGTAACACCATTATCTAATTCCCAACATGGTGGTAGGGTATTTTTGAATACCCGCCTGGCTAGCTACCACCCTCAAGTTTGAAAAACTGTCACCTAACACATAGTGTGTTCAGGCAGCAGTCCTTGAGAGGCAGTAAGCATTCTAGATCTAGCGTGATAACATCTTCGACCACATCGTCACTGACCATCAAGTTAGATAGTGGTCAAACGCTAGATATATACAGTATACAAACATAAATAAATTAATAAGTATAAAGAAACACCATGAGGTTACATTAAAAAAGTTTACACTGTCAAAAGCGGAAGTTTGTATTAGAAAATTATAAATGATTTTTCAATTTTCTTACAATGTCTAATGTTTCGCGCAATTACTCTTATTTTTTTTTAACAAACACAACAAAAAAAGTTAAACGAAATTTGTCCACACATTCACGCGTGATGCCGTGACCACGAGAAATATGAATTCATTTTTATATAAACAGATTTTATTTAAACACTGGGTTTAAATTCTCGCTGTAACCGAGCGAGAGGACTGCGAGGGCAAAAAGTAAAAATGCCGTAACTAACGCGAATATCTGTATTATAACAGTCAACCTACAGCCAAAAAAAATTAAGCTATTTTGTACCGTAAATGTTTTTGAATACGTGCAATAATTTTGTTGATTTACAATCTACATCGATACAGATACAGAATACAATATATACGGAAAAAGTATTAATGAAACATTAAAACTGGATTAAAAAATTGATTCTTAAAAAATTGGTTGTCTTTAAAGTCGGTTTACGGACGATAGATTTACGTGATAACGACATAATCATGTATGACTTTGACTTTGACATTGACATTGACATTGACATTGAAATTGACATTGACCATTGACCATTGACCATTGACCATTGACCATTGACCATTGACCATTGACCATTGACCATTGACCATTGACCATTGACCATTGACCATTGACCATTGACCATTGACCATTGACCATTGACCATTGACCATTGACCATTGACCATTGACCATTGACCATTGACCATTGACCATTGACCATTGACCATTGACCATTGACCGTTACGCGGAACGTTACTATTTTTCATTTTGGCATTCATCAATTTATAAAACGTTATCACGTCAAAAAAGTTAAGCTATTTTGTACCGTAAATGTTTTTGAATACGTGCAATAATTTTGTTGATTTACAATCTACATCGATACAGATACAGAATACAATATATACGGAAAAAGTATTAATGAAACATTGAAAACTGGATTAAAAAATTGATTTTTAAAAAATATATTGGGTTAGCTGCGGCCAAACTATACCAGTTGAATCATTAGCCCGCAGGATCAGTAATTTAAAATACGCACCAATCTGTTGCCGTGGTGGTACCGGCCTAGAATAGTACTCCCCCATCTCTTCCCGCGGGTGCCTTAAGAGTCGGCTAAAGGATCATGTATCAGAAGGTGGGCAGCAGTGCCTTCTAAAGATAGGAAATCATACTGCACTCGTCAACCCGCCTGCCAAGCGTGGCGAGTATTGGCAAATCCCCCTACATGGGGAGGCATATGTCCAGCAGTGGACGACTTATTGCTGCTATGAATGAAAAAAATGAACCCAATCTATACTTTGTATCTTTACGTAGGTTTTTGATAAACATATTTAAAGCGACCCAAAAATATCTGTTATTGTGTTGCGTTTATATTAAAAATAATTTATTACAAAATTCTTACTGAATTCGACTTACGGTATCTTGGAGTTGTTTTTTCCAACAGTACGCTACCAAATGTACCATGCACGGTTTTATAGAGTATGTACAAGTCAGTTTTCATTATTTGCCGTTTATTTTAAGTATGTTCTAGGATTAGTAACAACTACCGTTATTGCAGTCAATATTAATGTCAACTCTAAGGCTTTCATGGCCGGCGCCGAGCGTAGAACTCTCCTTCGCGGCGTCTTCTCTGATACTGAAGTCTCAGAGTGTGTGATCAGTATCAGAGAAGACGCCGCGAAGGAGAGTTCTACGCTCTTGCCGCCGCTCGGACCTGAACCACTGAAGATGTCGACCGCAGTGATCGACGAAACGTCTGGAACAAAAGTTTCACATAGACCACGGCCAAACAGCTCGGAGGCAATACATACAACAATATTAATGTCGATTAATATTGTTAACCTTTTTAATCCGCACGTACCAAACTTTGAGCACCACTGTTCTAACCTGGCCAGTATAACAAAGCTATAAGCTTGTTACGTATTGCCTTTGGCGCTTTTGTTTTCGATATCAGCACAGTAAAAATACAAAATTCGTATGCTGTTTTGTCCATTTTGTTCTCTGAATTGGTTATTTTTACCAACATTAATTGAAGAAAACAGTTTAATGGAATGATATACTTTTTTTTCCAACTATACTTGTTATATATTGTAGCAACAAAAGAAATCATATAAATTAATTATACTAAAGTTATAATTTAATTACAAACTTGTACTTATCACTTTAAAGCTGTATTACTATTGTCGTATATGGACCGTGGTGGTACCGGCCTAGAATAGTACTCCCCCATCTCTTCCCGTGGGTGCCGTAAGAGTCGGCTAAGGGATCACGTACCAGAAGGTGGGCAGCAGCGCCTTCTGAGGATTGTAAATCATACTGCGCTCGCCAACCCGCATGCCAAGCGTGGCGAGTATTGGCAAATCCCCCCTATATGGGGGAGGCATATGTCCAGCAGTGGACGCACATGGCTGAGAGAAGAAGAAGATATGGATACTTCTCGCTGACAGACGGACAGACAATTAAATCTTAGTAATAGGGCTCCGGTCTACCTTTGGGCACGGAGCCCTATTTACAGAAAAAAATAGGACAAATATTCTTCGTAATTTTTAGACTTTCGCGATTCGAACACATTGTTATTAAATCAAACGGGGCTTAATCGCGAGAAAAACATTTAGTAATTTATTTACCTCGACGTTTCGACCAAGTTGCATTGGTCGTGGTCACGAGAAGACTGGTCAGGGACTGGACAGGGGGACTGGACAGTCTTCTCGAAGAATATTTTGTTATTAAATTAAACGGGGCTTCCGTTTGATTTAATAACAAAATATTCTTCGTTTCTAAAATGATAAATTAAATATAGATATTAAATTAAAGGTAATTAATTAATAACACACACTGTTCGAAGATGTTTAAAAATAATCAGAAGTAATGCCTTCCTGTGATTTCACAAAATAGCTCATGTAAAAGTAACAGCTGGGTGTGTGTTTGTCTGTAGTACTATCTTGTCCAGTTTTTAGGTTACATGATCTTAATGTGTGACGACGCGGTCTAAGGTGGAGCACGCAAACTTAGAAGATACCTATTCACTTGCGACTTGAAGACTCCGGGGTTGTACCTATCGGGAAACACAGACTCGGGCAGTGAGTTCCACTCCCTACCAGTACGCATTATAAAAGTGGAAGCAAAACGCTTCGTGCGTAACGGTGGTATATCTAACATGTAGCGGTGGCGCATTGTCGTACGTCTGGTTGACCGATGATAGAATGGAGATGGTGGAATTAAATTGTGTAATTCCAGTGCACATTTAAAATCATCGTAGGCAGCGTATAAATAAACCGGGTACAGATAAAAATAGGAAATGACTCTAGTTTATCGGAGCGGACGCGAGATAAGAACCATGTTCAACTGGCAACATTAGTGTATTATACAGCACTCTTATTTAAATTTTGCATCTATATTTAACTTTCATAATCTCGTACCCATTGTATCCCACTTATATGGGTTTGAATGAAAGTTTTTTCGGGTACATTTTGACGGTAGTTTTAGTCGGCATTATGTAACGTTACGACTATCAATGCGATGCCAGCTTGGCGGTGGAAACGTTGGCAGACGCTGGTTCGATACCCGCCAAACAGGTTGAGCTTCTGGTGAAGGTAACACCGTTATCGAATTCTCAGCATGGTGGTAGGATACTGCGAGTACCCGCCTTGCTAGCTACCATCCTCAAGTTTGAAATACTATCAGCAAACACATAGTGTATTCAGGGAGCAGATCTTGAGAGAAGCATTCTAGGTCTAGCATGATAGTGATAAATTTTATTTATTCACAAAACTCAGTGACACTTATTGTTAATAATAATATTTGTGATCTCTTATGATCTAAAGATCTTATCTAATTTAATATAATTTAACTTAAATTAAGTTACCACTTCTCGAATAACGAGCTCCTGTCCCAGTACTAGTTGAGAACTGTGTTACAGGGTACAAGGCATTCCCGTTTAAGGGCTTTCATAACACAACTGTATGGTTACGATAATATCTTGGACCACATCGTCACTGACCATTAGGTGAGATAGTGGTTGAACGATAAATCTATATTGCATACAATTACCTACTCCTACATTACTAGATAAGACATTTTCCCAATTATCTGTTTAAATAAATTATATTTGATTTCAATATCATAATAATATACTATACTACACTAGCAAGAAAGAAAGAAAGAAATAATTTATTCAGACAAGCAGCAATAATATAAACAGAAACATATACGCCAGCTATGGTAGCTACTTCCGTTATAATCTTAAACTATAGATACACCTAGCATAGCTGTCATAATTAGTGGTGTCTGAAAGGGTCCGAGCTCAGCATATGCTGCAGACGAGTCTGCAGCGCTGATTTTCAGCACAGACCGTAAGTGACTCACGGACATCAGTCACTACACTATTCTATACTATAATAATAATATCTATTATAGTAGAGAAAATACGAGAATCACTAAAATTTGTAAAGTGATGTAATAAAAGACATGTCTTTGTTCGTTTACATAGCAAACGCTGGCAAGTCAAGCTGTCAGCAATTACTAAACTGGATGGTAATTCACCTTACATAAGCGTATTAGCTACCTAAAAAAAATACTAAGAATTGTATATCTTAAAAAGGACTAAAAAAAATTCTGCGAGGGTATAAGTTGATTTTCTAAGGATAACCCACAGTAACAATGTTTATAATAATAATAATATATGGGACATAATTCACACAAGGTCTTCAGGTCCCAAACTAGGCAGAGCCTGTACTATGGTAACCTGATGACTGTATATACTTATATACATACTTATATATATACTTATATACATATACACACCCAGACACAGGTCAAACAGACATGTACATACACACAAATGTTTGACCTGGCCGGGAATCGAACCCGGGACCAGCGGCTCAGAAGGCAGAGTGCTACTAACTGCGTCAATCGGCCAGTCAAAAGTTATCTTTTGTCTACCTATTCCTAAATAATAGGATATTTACGGAGCTAGTTTGAACCATACAGTATCATTCCTTTCCCAACTAAATACGATATATGGTTTGTGAATTTAATGTAACTCAAAAAGCCCCAGTACAGTGTACTATTAAAACGAATATATCTAGAAGATATCAAAATATTTAAAATACGGGACCACAGCAGCCGTCCGGCCATACGTCCGTCTCGGGTGACAGCAGCCAGCTAATCACTTCACATTGTCACCACATTAGTATCTACATTGCACCCGTACGACGCCGGGGCGAGTCTAGTACTACCCAGTTTTATACGAATTTGGAGATACGCGTTTTTTTGTATTTTTGATGGCTCCGTGCATCAGCTCTCCCATCACTCCGCCTTAAGCCACTCGCTAACGGCAACTTTTTGTATCGATGCTGTTGAGCGTTTTGTAAACGCGCTTTTGTGTCGCTACAATAGCTCGTTAGTCGCCTTTACAAAATGCGAGAGAAGCGATGCAAACGCGCGGCTTCATCGATACACATAAGCGACTGCATCGCGACTGTATCTATGCAAACGTGCGACCGTTTCTGAAGACATCGGGGGAACGAAGCGTGGAGAACGCGGGGAGGGGTGCTGGGGAATGTGCTGTGTGCGTTTGCAACGCGACTGTACACAGCCAGCGACAGCATCACGACGGTATCAATATACATGCGCGACATATCGCTACTGCATCGTTACAAGGTTGCCGTGTGCGGGCGTGCGTTCAGCAGCTCCATCGGCCAAGCCATATCTTGCTCTGACAGCGGATGTGCGGCGTTCACGTGCTCAACTAGGGCATTATTTGCTCCACCCAATATTTGATCATGACCGTTCACGTCAACCTGTCTGAGCAAATTATGCTCGACGAGACCATAATCTTTCTACCTCTAGAATCGATCAAATCTTGGTCGGCTGTCAAAAGTGGCATATGCAGTAATAACTATCATGTGATCCATGAACAATGTAAATGACTTCTTCTCATTCTTCTGTAACATTCTATGAAGTAGTCGTTCGTGAGACATCGATCAAATATTGGTCGATCAATATTTGGCCGACGAGGCTCCTGAACGCAGCCCGGGGGACATAAGGCGCGGGCCACATATGAATGGTGTCTTGCGCGGACATGACGTAGTTCTGACTCATAACCACGTCCGAGCCCAACATACAATGTATCCCAAATTGCGCTTTAATTCCACGCATTATGTATCTAATTTGAATGGAATAGGATGCCGCCCGTGTCATGTCCGCGCCAGACGGACAACAAAATGTAAGTAATACTGTATTACTTATATTTTATTTTTTTATTTATTAATTCGTAATATAATTTAAATACTTTGGTATACGTTTGTCTTCAACTCTCTTTGTAAGTAAGATGCCTTATGCATGCATGCATGTAATCAGTAAAGTTTATTAATTCATATTTATTTCAACTTTAAACAGAACTTATTTCAAGTACATTATGCTCCATTATTGTCTTCGCCATTGCGTCACATTGTGTATACATTGCATTCAACTAATTCTGGATAGTTGCAGACTGAGTTGATCTGATCCCAGACCAGATCAGCTGGACATTCGAACTTCCAAGGCTGTATATTCCCATATCTGTCTTCCACGCACATGTAGAACGAGGAACAGTCTTCGGGGTCAGGTGCAAAACCTTCTTCTGTGCAAATGACTCCATTTGAATCCGGCCCTTCAGTAGAAGACGTCACTGAAAGATTACATCACACGATTAAGTTGTATGGAGTTATACGAATTTGAATTTTAGCGTAAATAGAACACAAGCTGTTTCAATTTGAAGAATTTTAGTGAATTTTAGCTTGTTCATGTGATAACAGGGAAGTTTATCTGTTTGCATGTTACTTTATATAATTATGTTTGCATATTGTTACTCCTTCACACTGAAATGGCTGAACGGATTTGTTTGAAATTTGGAATGAAGATAGCTTAAGCCCTGAAATACAACATATGCTACTATTTAACCGACTTCAAAAAAGGAAGAAATTCTCAATTCGACCCGTAGATTTATTTTATGTTTGTTACCTCAGAACTTTCGACTGGGTGAACTGGTTTTGATTGTTCTTTTTTAATGGAAAGTTGGTGCTTTCCGTGTGGTCTCATTTAAATTTCATTAAAATCTGTCAAGCAGTTTTTGATTTACACACCAATAACTGAAAAGTGCTATGCATACGACGATGATATTATAGTTGCACTGTTATGTTGGTCTATCAGTCCTATTAATTAATAGTTCATACAATTAAAAGTAGATGGCGCTAATAACAACATCCCCTCAGATGTTAATGGAAGGGAGAAATTCGGCGCTAGTGGTACTGGCTACTGAAGCTTAGTTGGACAAAGCGACAGGACGGTATTCTGTAGTTGTGGATTCAAGTCCCACTAGCAGCCGAATTTTGCCTTCAAATATTTTGATCGTAAATTAAATCAGGATCTAAAGTGGGAATAACATTTCCATTCTAAAACCTTCTAAACACTTAAGAGTCCCTCTAAGTTACGAATGTATAAAACACAAAACTACGGAAAAAACACGGAATACTCTAAAGTACTAGGGTACTAGTAATTCCCGTGATCTATACATTCGTAATGTGTCAAAGCCACGTCAGTTTTAATAACAACGAGTACCTATAAGCTTCAGTGAACATCTACCGCCTAAATATTAGTATAATATTATTGTTATTAATGTGTATTTAATAATAGATATTTATTTATTTATTACATTTTAGGGAATCTTACGGCTAGGTACTTAAGCTAGGGTTATTTGTACAGGTTCTTAAGGCTAATTACAAGATTCCACTGATAAATTTCATAAGAAATAGAAATATATGTTTAAATATATTTATAAGCTATGACTTCCTTAACTTAAGGAATCAAAGTATAAAACCAGTGCATTCCTTAAGTTAAGGAATCAAAGATCAAAGATATTATATATATTTACATATAAAGATGTAATTTAACAATGAAAATGTAATTTTGAGTTTAATTTTTGTTTCAATGATTTTTAATTTAAATTATTATAATTTTTAAATAGACTGTATGACCTGATAATAATGACAATTGCTTTAATAATAATTTTAATTTTAAACTCTTAAATGTATTTGCTTAATGGGAAGGGCCTAATTATTCAAACACAGTCCTGTGAGCCTAGTTTAATAGTTAGTGCCACACACACATGTACTGAGAGAAAATAAATAAATGATTTGAAAAATAAAATAAATGATTTGAATATTTAATACCAATATTATTATTACCTTGGGTTGTAGCTTCTGCACCTGTAGTTGAAGAGGCTGTACTTGAAGAGGCTGTAGTTGAAGATTCTGACCCATCTCTCCCTACAGCTCTATTTACAGCTCTCAGCAGTGGGAAGTCTCCATCTCCACAGGTTCCATGAAAATCATCAGTTTCGATACTCCAAACCATAGCCCCTGCTACACCACGGTCCAGAGCGCTTTGGATTTTAAGTATGATGGAATCAGCATCGTCGTGGGATACCCAGTTTTGGCCGTTGTGAGCATAAGGGACCTTGGCGCTGTCATCGTATCTACGAGTCCAAAGTTCTGATTGGAGCCTTGTGCAGAACTGTCAAAACGGATAAAGAAATTAGAGAGTTATTTAACTATTAATTCGTGAGTAAAGCTTTATTATCAATATCACGATCGAACTTTTTAAACATTTTGAAGCTATGATAGGTGGGCTGTCAAACTAACGGGCGCTGATTCAATCCCCAGCAACGGATATAGCATACATGAATACGTAGCCGCTTTACGATAATCTGTGTTGTGGATGAACTAGTTCTCTTCCAGGTACATTTTTGGGTACAGTATAATATTAATTCACTGGTGATAATGAACTTTATACATGAAAATACCGGACAAGTGTGAGTAATACTCGCCCACCGAGGGTTCCGTACAAATTGTAGGTACATATTATAAAAAATAGATTTTTATTCACTTCAATAAAGGAAAATAAAAAGGCTCTTTTTCGTTCTTTGTTATAAATCGGACGAAAACTATAAATTATAAAATATCAAATATTTGTGAAAATCAAATATGCCAAAAAAAGAACGATCAAAATCGTTCACCCAGTCGGAAGTTATGCGGTAACGGTAGGTATATATATAATTGAATGATTCATAAACAAAAGGCATTCATTTTTGATCAATTGAGATAGCGTGCACAACACAAACCTTTATCTATCTCTCACCCGATAGATTAGAGAGTACATAAAATGGTTAACTTATTGATTCTGTTACGATGCCTGTCTTATAAAATTTCTGAAATATAATTGCTACTAACAACAAAATTTACTAAACAAAACACTGTCACAAAGACGCTAACAAAAACGAGCTGTGTACTGCTCCCGAAAAGACGAGAAATTTAATTTCCAGACATCTGGAAGCTCTCGAGTCGCAGACGAAGTTTCCACTTGGTGTCGGTTGTTGTAACAGATAACTTAAATATAACTGTAGGTGTTGAAACTTTCGCCTTTGTTCAATAAGAGTAGAAATGAAATTCGAGTGGAATAAAGTTACATGCATATGAAAAGTTAACGCGTGAGAATTA
This sequence comes from Apeira syringaria, assembly GCA_934044485.1. NCBI lineage: Eukaryota > Metazoa > Arthropoda > Insecta > Lepidoptera > Geometridae > Apeira > Apeira syringaria. Next base: position 6,891,602 of record OW203670.1, on the reverse strand, counting down.
TTTATTTGTACGGTATGTGTAAGTAAATGATGTTTCAACGTTCAACCTACCTTGATGAACGTTAGTTTCAAATTAGTGATGCTTTGTTTTTGACGTGATAACGTTTTATAAATTGATGGATGCCAAAATGAAAAATAGTAACGTTCCGCGTAACGGTGAATGGTCAATGGTCAATGGTCAATGGTCAATGGTCAATGGTCAATGGTCAATGGTCAATGGTCAATGGTCAATGGTCAATGGTCAATGGTCAATGGTCAATGGTCAATGGTCAATGGTCAATGGTCAATGGTCAATGGTCAATGGTCAATGGTCAATGGTCAATGGTCAATGGTCAATGGTCAATGGTCAATGGTCAATGGTCAATGGTCAATGGTCAATGGTCAATGGTCAATGTCAATTTCAATGTCAATGTCAATGTCAAAGTCAAAGTCATACATGATTATGTCGTTATCACGTAAATCTATCGTCCGTAAACCGACTTTACAGACAACCAATTTTTTATTTATTTTAGGATCTACAAACAGTACATAACAAAAAAAATACAATTAAGTGCGAAAAGTATATGTATAAGTATAGGTAGTTAATGTACCAACAGCGCAGACCACAGATTAATAACATAAATAATTACTTATACTTCTAACAGAACAAATGTTTTTGGAAGTGATTACGTGTAAAGGATATTGTTTGGCATCTGAAAGACTTAAACATCAACTAGTTGCCCGCCTCGGCTTCGCACGGGTAGATATAGGTAAATATATAATAATAATAATAAATATATTTTTATTGACAATAACTTACAGGACATAGCTAACAAACATGCATAAAACTATACATGCTTGCCAAGGTGGTGAACCAGTCTGCTGTAATCACTGCATATCATGGATATGTGGAGTCAGTTTTGCATTTCGGGGTGATTTTTTGGGGAAATTCAGTGGAAAAAGAAATGGTGTTTAAGTCTCAAAAAAGGTGCGTCAGAGCAATTTGTAAATTAGACCAGAGAGACTCATGTAAACCATTTTTTATTAGCCTAAAACTGTTGACATTACCATCACTGTATATATTTGAGGTCTCGGTCTTTGTATTTTTAAATAAAAACTTATTTAGCTGTGTCAACAGTAAACGACACAGAACAAAAATATGTTTTCCATTTAACAGGACTAGACAATTTGATAATAGCATATTTTGTATGGCTCCTAGAATATTTAATCATTTGCCAAAAATTATAATTAATTGTAGTAATAATATTAATATATTTAAAATGAAGTTACAAATGTTTTTGATAAATAAAGCATATTATAATGTTAATGAATATTTAAATGATAGAATGACTGCTAACTGGACATGTAATGAAATGACATTAATTTTAGAGATAAGTTTTATAATGTAAATGTCATATGTAGATATGTACCTACCTTCTTAATATTTGCACGCCAAATGGCAGAATATAGCTGATCATAACCATTTCATTACCAACTATTGTGCTACCTATATTCGCAAATAAACGATTTGATTCAAATTCACACATATTTAACAGACTAATTTTTTGGTAGTATAATAGGCATGCACCTTAATGTATGACTGTGATTTGTTTACGGCAGGATCCGTTGACATCCGAACTAGTAATTAAACTGTATTTCAGATGCCAAAGTCTATAATCGAAATCAAATATAACCTATATCTCAAGTGGGATAAGGTTACATATCTGTGTAAATTTCATTATAATATATCCGGTAGTTTCGGAAATTAGCCCGGAAAAACTTCACGACATTCATGACATGAGATTTTTATATATGTGGATTTAAAAAAAAAATATAATTAATTTAGACGTATGGTAATTTAGATATAGAAACTGATTTTATAAAGGTATTATTTTAAAAGAAATGGTCAGTTAAAATTTATACTAGAATCGCATATATATAATATTTCAGGAGTCTGTTTATTTCAGCAGATAAGAATACGATCCACCGGATAGTAAGTGGTAACATCGCAGATTTACAAAACCATTAGTACGTTGGGTGCGTTGCAAACCTATACTTAGTAAATACACTACGAGAATATTATAAATGTAAAAGTTTGGATGGATGGATGGATATTACTCTTTCACGCAAAAACCACATTGATGAACGGATGAAATTTGGCACATATATAGATTATAGTCTGGAATAGCACATCATGCTACTTTTCATCTTGAAAATAGCAGCTGTTCCCGTGGAATTACCAAATAATTCAAAAACTTCTGTTGTTCCTTCACGTTCAAACGGTTGTAACGATTTCGATGAAATTTGGTATGGAGATAGGTTAGACCCTGAAATAACACATATATTACTTTTATCCCGGAAAAAGTATAGTTCCCGTGGGATAATAGAGGTAGCGATTAGCAACTAGTATTCATCATCATCATCATCATCATCTTAGCCATAGGACGTCCACTGCTTGATATTAGTACTGCAAGTAGTATTAGTATTCGAAAATATGAACTTTACCTCATTGTAACCGATCATTCCATTCGTTGCGGTATATGGTCCAGCAATCCCAGCACCTAACGCTGGCGCTCTTACAAAGGCATTGGATGGGTTCCGCAGGATGAACGACCTTCCGTAAAACGGTACGCCGATGGCAATTTTTTCTGGTGGAGTACCTGTATTACACGAAAGGAGATTGACTAAGCAGGTATACATAGGTGAAGTGAATGGTAGTGCTGGAAAAGGAAGGCCTAGGCGGACGTTCCTAAATGATATTGAGGAAGTTCTAGGAAAGGGCCAGGTCAAGAGTAGTCAGAACCGACGCTCTTGTATGATAGGTCTGAAGAGCGTGGATTGAAAAAAGTGTGTCGGGAGCATTTGGAAGGCTCTGGTCTCTGCCTACCTCTACAAGGAAGAGGAGTGAATGTACTACTTTATATTTCGGAATATTTACGGTTTCCGTTATAAGATAACGAGTTTTATACTCTTAGTCCACGCAGGTGAAACCACGGGTCGCGTCTAGTTATTTATAGATAGTGAAATGAAAGACAGTCTAAGGAATACACCATAAGTTAATCCCACTGATAATATAATTATGAAAGTTTGGATGGATGGATGTTTGTTACTCTTTCGCGCTCTAACGCCTGGTCAGATTTGGATGAAATTTGGTATGTAGATACCAAGTCCCGGAATAACACATAGGGATGTAAATAATATTTAATTTCATTACATAATTAATGATTTTAAAATCGATAGCTCAACCATAGGTCGGATACAATAAATTGCAGTCAACATTTTTGTAAATATTTTGTTTCTTCAGTCAGTATTATTTCTGTCGATATCTATACTCTGTAACTCCATACTCTATATAAGACCTATCACTTTGATTTGATCTATGTTAATAAATTAAGGGTGCGTTTCATTTGAAAGCAAATTGCACAAATTGACTGTAATTTTGAAAACTACTGGAATGAAACGTCCCCTCTCTAATTTACTTTTTCTCTTCTTTCTTTTGTTGTGTTTCTTGTTTAAATATAAGTATATTTATTATTATTATTATTTACATAGGTTTATAAGTTAATGTTGTCCTGAGGTTCGTGAGGTCATGTCTATGGGCAGCGACTGAAAATCAGTGACTGAGGCTTTTGCCTTAGTTGTATGCTGAGTCGGGGCCCATATTCATGACACTCACAACATCATTAATACTCTGTTCTTTATTGTTTTTGTATGTATCTCCTGTGTAATGTGTGTTGTGAGTGTCTTGAATAAATGTGGTTTCTTTCTTTCTTTCTTTCTTTCTACTTTTTATCATCATCATTGCCATCATTCATAACCATCGGGTAAAACCACGGCGCGCAGCTAGTGTAATTGTAATTTTCATAATCTTGTAGGTATTGATGATCAATTGACCACATTTCTCTTGTGTTTTTGTTGAATGAATTATTGCCTTGCAATTATCATTAACATTAATTATTACCGTGTAAATAACTTATCTGTATGTCACAGCGAAATGGTGTTAATTGTAAAGCTGTGTACTTTGTGATAATCATAATAATAACATAAACGCGAAAGTTTGTATCGACGTGTCTTTGTTTGTTACTCTTTCACGTCTTAACGGTTGGATGGATTTAGATGAAATTTGGTATGTTAAGCTTATACTGTGTACTGTGAGTGCCGTGGTGGTACCGGCCTAGAATAGTACTCCCCCATCTCTTCCCGTGGGTGCCGTAAGAGTCGGCTAAGGGATAACGTACCAGGAGGTGGGCAGCAGCGCCTTCTGAGGATCGGAAATCATACTGCGCTCGCCAACCCGCCTGCCAAGCGTGGCGAGTATTGGCAAATCCCCCCTATATGGGGGAGGCATACGTCCAACAGTGGACGCACATAGCTGTGAAAAGAAAGAAAAGAAGCTTATACTCTGGAGTCTGGACTAACACATAGGGTTATTTTCACTGATACCATCATTTTTTTCATCACCACGTGGTTAAAAGGGAACAACTATAATGATCACCAGATAAATATAATATGCACCAAAAAATTAACACTAAATTTAGTAACTGAGCACCAAATTTAGTCAGTGGTCACCAAATATGCAGTCATGTAGTCTAAAGCGGAGTCATGTGCTGTAGGTACGACGACGAGCGAAGCAATGAGGTATGTTAGGTTTCTTGTGACCGCACAACGCGCGAGTCTAGCCCATAGATTTTGTGTAAAATGCAAGATGTGAAATTTTTGGTGGCCGTTAAACAATAAATTGGTGTTTTTATTTTGGTGCTCACTAACTATTTTTGGTGCTATATTTTACTATATTTGGTGATAAGTTAAACATCTACTTTTTCTTCTCAGCTATGTGCGTCCACTGCTGGACATAAGCCTCCCCCATATAGGGGGGGATTTCAAAATTCAAATCAAATCAAAATTATTTATTTCAGGCAAATTACACCCATTTTTATAAAAACAAAAACAAAAATTAAAAACAATGAAATACAATAAAATGTCAGTAAAAATTATGCGTTCCTTGTGTCAAATTTAAAATAGTCAAAAATAAAATAAGGTCATAATGAAAATTTAAAAAAATAAATAAAAAGTCAATGTCGATTTAAGTTAGTATCTTCTCTCCGGCACTGGTATTGCGATATGTCTATCGCAGCAATGCCGGAGATAAGTACAGTCGAGTCTGGCTGCAATCATCTTCAGGATGGTGTTGGAGCTGGCCCGAACTCTGCTAACCAATGACGCGGCACGCAAGCGCATAGTTGCATGAAAGCATGTAGTGTGCGCGTCCGCAAACATGCCGGAGGCGCTGCACCATCGGGGCAGCCGCAACAACTGTCTGAAGGCATTGTTGTACAGGACGCGGAGGTCACTGTAACTTCTTTTACTGTAATCAGCCCACAGACTGCACGTGTAGAGGGTTGTACAGAATGCTTTAAAGAGCGTAATTTTGACCTCTGCCGAGCAACGTGCAAACCTGCGTGCTATCATGTTCGCTCTAACCGACAGTGCCCTCCGCTCCCGCTCAATGTCCTCATTGTCTTTGAGGTCGGTGGTGAGTACATGTCCTAGGTATTTATACCGTTTCACTCTTTCTAGTGGAGTCCCGTTTAGGAGAACTGGAGGTGTGCTCTGAGGACATTTTCCACCGGCCTCAAATACCATCCACTGACTTTTGATCACATTATACTGCAATCCGTGACCACGCGCGTACTCCTCACACGTCCGTATTAGTTTCCTCAAGCCACAGATCGAGGCACTCAGCAGTACCATGTCGTCTGCATAACTCAAATTGTTGACACAGACACCGTCAATGTGGCAGCCGACATGCTGACTGCTCAGGGCCTCGACCAGACCGTTGACATATAAGTTAAACAGGGTTGGAGAAGTAAGCCCACCCTGTCTGACACCACATTCGAGCCGATATGGATCCGACATCGCCCCCACCCACCGAACACTGTTCGACTGGTGCGAATACCAAAACTGAAACAAGCTGACTAGTTCCTGTGGTACTTTAGTGTCACTGAGCTTTTTCCACAGTAAATCATACGACACTAAGTCAAAGGCTTTTGATAAGTCGAGAAAGCAAGCATATACCGGTGTTTTACGCTTTGTATAGTATTTGGCAGTGTGCTTAAGGCACAGTATAGCACTTTCAGTGGACAGTTGAGGACGAAACCCAAATTGGTTATCGTGCAGTATTACATGTTTGTTTAACTGTGCATTAAGCACACCGTCAAAAACCTTAGCGATAACTGTAGCTAGAGATATAGGCCTGTAGTTATTTTTATCGGTGAGGTCGCCAGTTTTATTTTTAACCACAGGCACAACTATGGTCTTCATGAAATCAGCCGGCAAGTACGAATGACTAACGCACAGTGAGTAGAACATGGCTAACACTCTAGAAATATGAGGTCCAGCGTGCAGCAGGTGCTCAATGCTGAGTCCGTCATGTCCCGGGGACTTGCCTCTCGAAATTAGCCTAATAGCATTAGTAACATCTTTCGCTAAGAAAGTAGTCCCTACCACTGAACCCTCTATACCAGCACTGAGCACCTCCCGCGCAGGACCCAATGGAGACGTCACTGAGAAATAGCTTTTAAAAAGGTTGGCAATCTCCTTGTGATCATTTACACCATTTACGCTCACAGGAACGCCAGGTCGTGCAATCCCTTTATTGGTATTTCTCCAAAAGCCACGAAAATCTCCCTTGGAATGTGTAACAGCCAGCGCATCCATTTTTGTTTTGTCCTGATTATTCTGGCACCATTTTAAACGAGATTTGAACGCTTTTCTGCTGTCACACATTTCTCGAAACATATAGCCGGATTTGGGCCTACCACAAAACACCCATTCCGTGAACTTTTTCCTAGCCACCCTGTGTGCCTCACTAACATGCTTGTTCCACCCAGCTATGCGCGGGCGACCCCCACCTATTCGCTCGCTTCCTCGACTGATAACTGCCGCATCCCTAAGAGTGGTCACAATGTCGGAATACAGCTTATCTAGAACACGCTCGTGGTCACAGTTACTACAAATATAATCACTACATTTAATACATTCTAAAGGAAAGTCAACCAGCTTGAGCTTAGTGTGGCATTCTCTCAGGTATCTAGCCACTTGATCCTCATTTCTAGTACCCCATATTACATCTTTGTTTACATTTATAAGCTTAGGTAAACATTTTGGCGTAAGCACTTTCAGATTACATTCAATAATAAGCGGGAAGTGATCGGACCATACAGTATCATAATCCAATACTCGCCACGCTTGGCATGCAGGTTGGCGAGCGCAGTATGATTTCCAATCCTCACAAGGCGCTGCTGCCTACCTTCTGGTACGTGGTCCCTTAGCCGACTCTTACGGTACCCAGCGGGAAGAGATGGGGGAGTACTATTCTAGGCCGGTACCACCACGGCCCAGTTAAACATAAGCTGATTAAAACCGCGGGGCGTAGCTAGTAAATAATAAAATTAGGTACCTTGATCCAACCAGTAGTCCAAGGCAACATCAACAGTAAACAGATCTTGTTTATTCGCATCACCATCACCTTCTCCTTTGTGCAGTGGTGCGTTGTGGCCTGTCACCGGGTCCCAGGCACCGTACATGTCGTAAGTCATTATGTTTATTAGATCTAAATACCTAGAATAACATCCACGTCATCACAGAATGTCCAAATTTCGGCAGGCTCCGGTTCGATTGTGAAAACGAAATGGACATAGATATAAAAATAAAAAATTTGCCCGAAATTATAGAAAACGATAAGACAAGAGCCATATTCTTCAAATATTGCAGCAAGGTAATAAATAAAGTTGTATATAAAAATAAGTAACAAAATGATGCACTTCTAAATACGTAAATGTATTTGAGTAAGTGCCCCCAGAAAAACTAGTACAATAAGAAGCTTATGTAAAGGTCAAAGCGATTAAAATTGTGTTAATGTAGAAAATAGAAAGTAGAAATAAGTAAACTTAGATATTGTAATCCTCAACTGTAGCAAGGTCTCCCGACTCTTCGGAGGAAAAATGTTTCTAATAAAAAAATAAAAAAAAATACCTAGAATAATAATAATATGGGACAACATTCACACAAGGTCTTCAGGTCCCAAACTAGGCAGAGCCTGTACTATGGTAACCTGATGACTGATATATACTTATATACATATACACACCCAGACACAGGTCAAACAGACACGTTCATGCACACAAATGTTTGACCTGTCCGGGAATCGAACCCGGGAGCAGCGCCTCAGAAGGCAGAGTGCTACCAACTGCGCCAACCGACCAGTCCTACACAGGGTAGTCTAGTAGAAACAAATGAATCATAAATATTTTACACTTCTTTTTCATGCCCGTATCCCTCACCAGGTGGGGTCGCCTCAATATCGACTGCCGCCGTGGCGCAGTGGTAAGTGTCATTGACATGACTTCTGTGTCTCCGGGACCCTGGGTTCAAATCCCGGCAAACATTTGTGCGATGAGTGTAGATGTTTGTCCCGGGTCTTGGGTGTTTGTGTGCTGTGATTGTGTGTGTCCATGCCTCCCGCGATGCAAGGAATCCTAGTCTGAGTGTGTTAACAAAAAAATATATTCTAAATTTTTACCAAATTTCAATTTCACAATTGAAAATAAGTGACTAAGGCTTTTGCCTTAGTCTTATGCCTGAGTCGGGGCCCATATTCATGACATTCACAACATCATTATTATTCTGTTCTCTTTCTATAATGTTTTTGTGTGTATGCATATGGGTTCATAAATGACAAAGTTATCCGCGAACACATACGAATATAAAAAATACGATCGAATTGAGTAACCTCCTTTTTTGAAGTCGGTTAACAATTTAAATTATTAAAAAAGTTTCTTTTTGTATACAAAACGACAGTTACATATGTACCCAATATTATTATGCTTACGCATAACACCAATGAATCCCACTAAGTGTGGAGTCAATTTCAATTTCAAAATATCTTTATTAAACATAAAATTACATTATTGTACATTTCTAGTGTAAGTAATATATCCTAGAAGCGACAAGAAATTAAATCAATAATAATATATGTTTTACAAGCTAAAACGCTTATGTAACACTTTTTTCATGGTTCTAGGTACTTATTTCTAATGTATATGACATAACGTGTAAGTTCTGATAGTAATATATATATACAATTATGTAAGCTTAAGCGGGAACATTGCATATTTGACCAAACTAAGTGTGGAGTACACCAAAATTTAAAACGTGTGATTATAAATTTAACCGTCGATCAAACAGTTTTTATTTTACACACAGTTAACCGACGATTAATTGATAATCGGACGCTTAAATTTTGGTGAACTCCATCCTAAATTAAACTCATGGGGGGGGGGGGGGGGGGCATATGTCCAGCAGTGGACCGTTCTATAGCTGAGATGATTATGATGATGATCCTGAATTAAAATGACAATATGATAACCGTATCAACTGTTATCAAGCTCTGTGTTGTGATCCAATTATATGAACAAGATAACAAATTATCATCTTTTTATTATTGTAAGTGACGACAGTTGTAAGTTAATCAGTCGATTCACTCAAAATCTTAGAGTGCTGTTCAAAATTTAAACGCCCTATTATCAACTAACCATCGGTTAAATGTATGGTAAAACTGTTTGACCGACGGTTAAATTGGCAATCGGATGTTTTAGATGTTGGTGAACGGTAGCCTTACTTTCGCTAGAGTCTGTATGCTTTTATAGTTTTGATGCTAAAATTTAAATTTGTGTAATCATAACAATGCTATTCCTAATAACAGTTTTATTAATTTGAGGGTCTTAGTCAGCACCAAATGACGTATCGACATATTTAGGTATCTAATCAGTCACCGTTATTTCTGAAGTCACAAAAGTACAAAGGTACAAAAGTAACTAACATCACAATATTGTGCTCATGGTACCGACTTCGACAAGTTATTTCACACTTTTGAGTGTTGAAGTCAGTTCCATTTTTTGGTATAACATTTTTGTCACCCTTTTCAGTGACCTTTGCTACTCACGGGATCAATTGTTATTGTATATCTGCATCGATGTCTTCAACCGCAACAATAATATCGTCGAGATATGTAAATCACATTTCAGTTATTGGAGTGTAACTCAAAAAACCCGCTTGTTTGATTTTGATGAAATTTAAATGGGGCCACTGCGGAAGTATACACTATCAATCAAAAAAATAATAATCAAAATCTGTTCAAATCTGTTCGAAGTTATCCGCGAACACACATAAAAAAAACACATATATGCGGTCGAATTGAGTAACCTCCTTTTTTGAAGTCGGTTAAACAAAGTGCTTATGTTTTTAGCTGATATAAAAATGACAACAAATGGTTAAAGGGAAAAAAAGATAAGGGGACAAATTAAATTAATATTGCGTTGTTATCGGTCATTGATAAGTGTACAAAGTTTCAAATATAATAAGACGTTTTGAAAGGGGTGACAATCACGTTCGAAGATTCCATTACTTAGATACAAGCGGAGCTAATAAAAGCGTGTCAGAAACAGCAAGGAAGATAATTGCATGCAAGGAAGATAATTGCATGCAAGGAAGATAATTGCATGCAAGGAAGATAATTGCATGCAAGGAAGATAATTGCATGCAAGGAAGATAATTGCATGCAAGGAAGATAATTGCATGCAAGGAAGATAATTGCATGCAAGCGAATTTTACCTTGAAATAGCAGGAATATCGTATGAAAGTACCGCCATATCTCTAACCGCAGACACCGCTGCGCTCAAGAACAGCCCAGTCTTATCAAACTCCTCTCTCAGTTCTCTCAAGAGTTGTGTGAAGTTGTCAATATCAGCTTGACCGTAGACCGTGTCTCTTCGGTTAGGGTATTCCCAGTCTACGTCCAAGCCGTCGAAACCATGGTCTTGAATCATTTGGATAGCGCTGGTGACGAAGTTCTTCCGGAGGGTTGCACTAGCAGCCATCTAGTAAAAATAAATAATTATTGATGAAACTTATTACTGCCTCTTGTTGAGACAAGACTTAAAATCATTTATGGACCAGGATAAAGTCAACTCATCGGTTAATTAATCAGACGGTTAATTGATAATCGGACGTTAAAATTTTGGTGAACTCCACCCTAAATACTTACGCGTAGTCCACGTCACAACAACGTGATGTCGTGACTGGGGATACTACGACTACACCGAACTCAAGATCCCGATGACGGCTTCTGGACGAAGGCGAAACATTTCCCGATAGTAATATCAACTACGCGTAAGTTTTCACCTCTAGCCTGTTTATTTAAAAAAATAATTTATTTTTTCATTTATTATCATAATAACACATTTACATAATTAATACTTAAATACTGCCTTAAAATCTAAGTTAGATTTATCCAGACAGATATGGGTTCTCGACCTTCTAATAATGATACACATTATGCGTCAAGCGTCGCACGCGCCTAAATTCACAGCTGAGCTGCCATTTAATCGACTTGGAAGTAACTATCGTTCCCTAATCTGTGACCCAAGTCCTAAATGTGTCCCAAATGTTTTAATATTGTGATCTAATTATTCGTACTTATCGAAATGTATGTAAAGTATTAGTATGCTGTATAGGCGGATTGTACAACTGAAAAATATTTCATCATCATCTCAGCCATAGGACGTCCACTGCTGGACATAGGCCTCCCCCATTGATTTCCACAAGGACCTGTTGGAAGCGGCCCGCATCCAGCCCTTGCCTGCGATCTTGGTCAGGTCGTCTGTCCACCTGGTCGGTGGCCGTCCTATGCTGCGCTTGCTGGTCCGTGGTCTCCATTCGAGAACTTTTCGGCCCCAACGGCCATCAGTTCTTCGAGCTATGTGCCCTGCCCATTGCCACTTCAACTTGCTAATCCGCTGGGCTATATCGGTGACTTGCGTTCTTCTACGGATCTCCTCATTTCTGATTCGATCACGTAGAGAAACCCCGAGCATAGCCCTCTCCATAGCTCGTTGTGTGACTCTGAGCCTGCTCAGAAGGCCCATAGTCAGAGATCACGTTTCGGTTCCGTAAGTCATCACTGGTAACACACACTGTTCGAAGACTTTCGTTTTCAGGCATTGCGGTATTTTGGACGAGAAGACGTCTCGTAGCTTCCCGATTGCTGCCCAGCCGAGTTGAATTCGACGATTGGCCTCTTTCTCAAAGTTGGACTTACCTAATTGGACTGTGTCCTAGGTAGACGTAATGGTCAACAACTTTGAGAATCGAGTTCCCAATTGATATGGGGGCGGGCGCAACATGGGCATTCGACATAATTTTCGTCTTGTCCATGTTCATTTTAAGGCCCACCCTTAGGGAAACTCTGTTGAGGCCTTCGAGCATCGTGCTGAGGTCTTCCATCGATTCTGCCATGACCACGATATCGTCGGCAAACCGAAGGTGAGTGATGTACTCGCCGTTGATGTTGTTGCCGAATCCTTGCCATTCCAAGAGCTTGAAGGCGTCTTCCAATGCGGCAGTGAACAGTTTCGGAGAGATAACGTCTCCCTGTCTCACGCCTCGTTGCAATGGAATCGCCTTCGAAATTTGCTCTTGTACTCGGACCGACATGGTGGCGTTATTGTACACACACTTCAACACTTCAATATACCGATGGTCAATACGGCAACGCTGGAGAGACTCAAGCACCGCCCACGTCTCGATCGAATCAAAGGCTTTCTCATAGTCCACAAACGCTAGACATAAGGGCAAGTTATACTCCTCGGTCTTCTGTATAACTTGCCGCAGCGTATGGATGTGGTCTATGGTGCTGAAGCCTTTTCGGAAACCGGAACCGGAAAATATTTATCATTTGTATTTTACAGAAGAGAAAGTTGAATATTGGCAACTTTGACGGTTGGTTTAGTGGTCAGTGAACATGACTTCTGGGTTCGAATCCCGGCAGGGGCAAACCATGTAGCGTAGGTGATTGTCCCAGTTCTTGGATGTTTATGTGTGTTCATGGCTACAGGGAATACTAGTGCGGGGGTTTGAGTGTGATGAATTTAAAAAAAACTTTTTATTGGTCCTTGTCGAGATCAATGCGTTTGTCCTATATCCATTAGTATCCAAAAAAATAACGATGAAAATACATACTACTGAAAATCTAGCTGATCCCATGTTCCACCCGCCCACCGCCAAAAGAGTTCTCAACTGTGGATTTTTCTGTTTGAGAGCGTTGAAGGCACCAAAGTTATCTGAAAACTCGAAAGTGATCTTGTATAAAGGCAAACTTTAAAAAACAGTTCGTTGCTTAATTCATTGCAAATATTTAATGTTACGAGGAGCTGATTTATGGTACTTGTATCATGCAACATTATATGAGCTGATATAATTTTCGACCACTTTGTCACTGACTATCAAGGGTTTTGACACTTTATAAATTATTCAAATATATATTATATTTTGTTTACCTTGTTTAAGTAAAGAAAATGTATTTTTTATACTTTAATTTATCAGAAGAACTAGTGGCTAGTTTTTCGTACTTCATCATCATCTCAGCCATAGGACGTCCACTGCTGGACATATGCCTCCCCTATAGCCCTACAGCGTGCCAAGCGTGAGTTGCGGAGCGCAATATATTTTGTGACCCTCAGAAGGTGCTGCTGCCCACCCGATCCCTTAACTGACTCTCACGACACTTAATTTCGTACTTACTTCGTCCCCAATTGTCAGGCAAGTCCAGCCAAGGATCCAGGGATATGACATTACCCTGATCGTTCAATCCCACGAATGTGTAGATCGCATGCGTGCAGAGCTCCGGCTTGATGTGATCGACGTCAAACTTTCCCAGCCCAGAGCGGTACGTCGCCCATGTTCCATAGTAACATACTACGAACTCTAGAAACAAAAATACCCAAACCCATTATATTCCCATGCCTTGAAACAGTTCAAAACGCACGGTAAGTATACCAGGGGCCTTACTATCAGCTTTGTAAAATCTATTCAAGTTCCGAGCAGTTCTAAAACCTGGCTTAAACATGCCAGAGACAACAATAACCGTTCACCTTTGAGGATATTAATATTCGAACCGTTCACTTAAAGGAGCGTAATGCCGTGGTGATGGTATGACTTTACATTGTGCGGTTTAAGGCAGGTTTTAGAACTGCTCGGATCTTGAATGGATCGTACAAAGCTGATAGTAAGGCCCCTGTACTGGAGTGGAGAGGATAAGAGAGAAGTGACATGTGTCACAATTAACCACTCGAATTGCATACTATCTCCACTCCCTATTGGTTTGCAGGAATCTGAAAACTCATTATCTAAATTTTAAAGCGATGATAGCTCAGCGGGGGGAGTATCGCTTGTCAAACTGACGGACACTGGTTCGATCCCCAACAACAGCTTGAGCTTCCGGGGAAGGTAACACCGTTATCAAATTCCCAGCATGGTGGTAGGGTACTTTTGAATACCCGCCTGGCAAGCTACCACCCTCAAATTTGAAAAACTGTCACCAAACACATAGTGTGTTCAGGCAGCAGTCCTTGAAAGCCAGTGAGCATTCTAGGTCTAGCGTGATAACATCGTCGCTCACATCGTCTCCACTATCTCACTTGATGGTCAGTGGACCATCAAGTGGTCAGTGGACCATCAAGTGAGATAGTGGTCAAACGCTAGATCTAAACAGTTTAAAAAAAATCTATATCTGTAATAATATAATAAAGGGATAAAATTTGATTGTTAATTTGTTTGTTTGCATTGAATAGGCTCCGAAACTACTTAACCGATTTGAACAATTATTTCACTGTTGGGAAGCTACACTAATCCCGGGCCCATTTCGTGATAATCCCACTTTCCACTAATCCCACTAATCTCACTTATATTATAAATGTGAAAGTATGGATGGATGGATGGATGGATGTTTGTTACTCAATCACGCTCAAACGGCTGAACAGATTTGAATGAAATTTGGTATGTAGATATTTAAGGTCCTGGAATAACACATAGGCTAATTTTTACCATCATCATCAAGAACTATTTCTACGAAGATACGAGGCCATGGTTTTAATTGATGCATAAAATTCGCAGGATCTTCTAATTCTTTGGTCCACAATTCAGGTAAAATCTTAAAAATCTCATTGTCACTGGAAAAGTTAAAGGCAAGAGCCATAAGGGAGAAGGGCCGATATGGGGAAGCCCTATGCGCTGGATCAGCTGCAGATCAGATCTTCACCACACTCGACATCGAAATTTCGGAGCTCTCCAGGTTTTGGAAAGTCAGAGCCGGTGGCGTAACATCATAAGAGACAGACATGGTTCAGCCAAATACCAACTTGAAGCTTTGGACTCTATAGAAAGGCGAGCCAAAAAGGTCATTGGTAGCGACTCTCTGGTCGATCATAGGCTACAGAGCCTTGAACACCGACGTAGAGTTGTTTGCCTATCGGTTTTCTATCGGGTACATTTCGGCGAATGTGCACTGGAATTACATAATTTAATTCCACCTTCTCCATTCTATCATCGGTCAACCAGACGTACGACTATGCGCCACCGCTACATGGTAGATATATACCACCATTACGCACGAAGCGTTTTGCTTCCAGTTTTATAATGTGTACTGCCAGAGAGTGGAACTCACTGCCTGAGTCTGTGTTTCCCGATATGTACAACCCCGGAGTCTTCAAGTCGCGAGTGAATAGGTTCCTTCTAAATTTGCGTGCTCCACCTTAGACCGCGTCATCGCTTAACATCAGGTGAGACAGTGGTCAAACGCAAGCTTATAATCTTTAAAAAAAAAATTAAAAAAAAAAAAGACTGATTTGGTCACGACCCCCAGCATTGGGGAAACGATTCAAGCAGGACATAAACTATACACCATCTTTTCCACACGAGAAACACACTAAACATTTTTTCTCATACAAAAGTGCACAATGCCGCTAAAGGATTTTTCACTAAAAGATATTTGCGCGTCAAAGTATTCCATTTTTAAAACTATCACAATCACTAAAATTATCGTTTTTTCACAGAAATTGTTGTGAGGGCCACTGCTCGGCTGAATTATACAGTCCGTACCAGTGTGATACAGCGCGGGAGGTGTATTGCATAGGGGTGGTTCAGTACTAAAGATGTAAAGAACAAAGAACTAACCTTAAACGGAGTTTAAGCTGCACCGACGGCCTGTCGCTTTCCTTTTGCGAGTCCTCCTGATTTTCTGGGCTTCTGAGCAGCTTCTTATTGGTTTTAGGCTAGTGCACTCAGTCCGATCTTTGCACACGCGTAAATTAGAGGATGCGGCGCGGTTTCACAATTGGTAATGCGGTGCGTGCGGTCGGCGAGTTTGACGGTCAATTTGAGACTGACTTTTCACCACCGACAATTTTTGCGGTGCAGCGGAGAAGATTAATAATTATAAAAATGCGGGTATATTGAGAAAGTTATTAAATAAAAGTATTGCCATAAGCGCCGCGAACAATTGTTGGAATGCAAATTAGATATCTGTAATGCATAATTACGACCTTTTATAAACACTGTTAACTGACCTTTAGTTGAATTCTATGTTGTTGCTACTAGGATATACTGAAGCAGGTATCTAGCGCCGTGATGGTGATGACAATGTTGTTGATGGTGATGATAATGTTGGTTAAGGGTAATGAACACTGTATTTAACTTACTTTCAGCATTCACATAACTCGAAGCGAGCAGGAGAGCAGCTGCTATGAACACTTGTAATATAAACATTATTCTACAAAGACAGTTAGTAATTGAAGTGATAAAGGACTCTAGATCTAATTTATAGACTGTTAGCACTTAGGCTTATCTTAAGTATACGATTTAGTAATCTACATGTTCAGAAATAAGATAGACATACAGCATAATATGTAATCTAAACGCGCGCTTGTTAAAAAAATTTAAAATTTTCATTTTTAACTTCAAAAAAGGAGTAACTTCTCAATTCGTCTGTATGTTTTTTTTCGTATGTTTCGTGATCATTCCACCAATTATGAATGGATTTTTGATAATGATTCTTTCTTTTTGTATGGCACGAGATATTTGATTCGATTAACGATTGTTGTATAAATCGATTAAGAAAAATACAGGCAAATGAAGTCGGTTTTAAAATTTTTGTCAAAAAATAAGTTATGTGTAATCTGTATTAACAAATCTTTTAAAAATATTTTGACCATTATCACAATTGATGGTCAGTGACGTTGAGGTCAAAGGTGTAATCAGGCTAGACTTAGATATTGGCTCTTCGAGAATTGCTTCTGAGAACTGAGTTTGGTGACAGTTTTGCAAACTTGAGGGTGGCAGTTAGGCAGGCAGGTAGTAGAAAGTACCCTGCTGTTAATTTGATAACAATGTTGCCTTCACTGGACTCTCAAGCGGATGGTGGGGATCGAATCAGCGTCCATCAACTGGGCAGTCGATGCTCCCAGCTCTAGGCTGTCATCGCTACTTAAAAGTAATTATTAGTCAGTCTTATTCAGGGCATCCTAGTGTGTAAGCTAGTGATTCAATTAAGAGCTTAATTAAAGTAGTTATTTGATTGTAATTTTTTTTTTTTTTTTTACGATAAATTTAGATAATGATGTTCATTTTGTATCTTTTAGTTTTAAGTTTTATGTAACAAATGTTGTATTGTGTTAATAAATAAATGATATTTGATTTCATTAATACTGTTAAGTAAATAAGCTTCCTATTTCATATATCGTTTTAAATGTATTTACTTAAGAATATTCAACAGCGTTACCTAGTACATAGATCGTACATTATTTTTCACCCTAGCGCCCCATGCCCCTTTTTTAGAACGCAGATTTTAACCAGTTTTTTTAAACAGTATTTTATATGAAAACAAACCAAAATAATTTAACCGTCCATCATTGACGTGAAGTAATTTAAATGAAGTGTCCTGTCATTTTGACATTTTTATAATTTATGTGACGTGTAACCGTAACGTCTTTAAATTTTAAAAATGAATGCGAGACAGGTTAAAGCGATGTGGCAATTTTTTTAAGAGACTGGTCACACGCAACAAACTCATTTACTCAAAACAGTTCTCTTTTGCACCATGTCGGCAGTTGTTCCGGACATTTTTTTTATTATAGTATATAGATATTGATAAATGTTCATAAATGTTCAAGTCTTAGCGGCATGATTAAAAAGTACTATTAATATATAATTTTTCCTTATTAATATTGTTTATGACAAAATCGTCCTGATATCTGACAACAAATTCGCAATTGTTTAACACTAAATATTGCAAATAAATATCACGATTTATTTGTACACTGTTGATATCTAATCTATTGGGCAAATGACAATACATTGAATGCTATCGATAGATAAAAACCTTGTAAAAAGATTATAATGATGACTCCGAGTGTACATATATTATAATGTTTTAGTAATCAATTCTTTTGTTGTTATTTATATAATAAGACCAAAATTAGTAATTTTCTGCTTTTTAATATATATTTTTTTTACTAATTTTATTTATATTTTTGAACTTGAAAAGTTACATCAATTTATAAAATATACTCAGGAAAAAAAATATGCGTGGACAAGCGTAATTTTAGACTTTACATAGGTACTTTGTACAATGTTTAAAACATACCTAGGCTAATTGAAAGTGTCACATTACGCGCAAATGCCGCAGTAAAGTGCTAGGAAAATATCTCCGGTATTTATACAGTAAAAAATACGTTAATTTTTATGACATCCATATATCGAAATAACAGAATCTTATGTAATCAAAAGACTGTTTGTACTAATTATTAAACAATCAGTTAAACGCGTTCTCTAAGCGACAGTATAATAAACTGATTTGTTACTTTACAAATCATTTTGGTACCTTATGAAGAAATCTCTGTAATCCTGCCTTTCTCATAATATTACTAATAAAGATGTAGAGATTTCAGAACTCCTTTACATATTCGTGATAGAACGTTCTAATTCTGAAAATATGGCTGTGAATAAAATTATCTTTCAAGCCAGGTATAAAAGATTCCTGAAAAGATCATTCATAGCCACTCCCTCGCAATCATCCCGCATTTCTGAGCGCTTACAAGATAAATTTAAAACGTGGGAATGACCTACTTGCTATCACTGTGCTCCCAAAGCGAGCGGACATATTTCAAGAGGTTCTCATCCCGAAAAAATCCGACTACATTTTTAAATTCTCATTATTATATCCACTTGAAACCCATTAGACTTTACCCGATACTGACTCAGCCCAATCTTTATTGTTTGTACATTTACAAGCGTTTTATGCTGAAATTGATTACGGAAATCCAAACGAGGCGATCCTTGCGCGGGGAAAATTGAATTTTTAAAGCCATCCGCGGGCTTTTACGCCGAGCTATGGTCTAGTTTTATTCGGAAAACATTGCGGTAATAATTTAGCGAATCCGACGGGCCGACGTTCAAATAAAAGTCGAAAAAATGTCTCTACCCTCCACATGCGCTTTTCAGGCCTACGTATAAAGACTGCAGTACGTAAAACTACGTTGCATCACGTCCACATTGCGCGTCGAATGTACGTATTGCACGTAGGCGCACGTAGTTTTTTCAGCCTAGACCGGTCTGCGGCAGCAGCAAAATGGATTTCGTGTGGATTTCAAAAGTTCTTTGTTGGATATTGACTTTGAAGAGTATTCGCCGTTTTTTCATTGGAAATAGAGGCGGGTGTGTCCATCGTTCTTTTGTTACGTTTCCTTGCAAATTGATGAAAGGCAAATGTTTTTTCTATGTCTTCTTTCATGTTTAAAAATCTAACTGGAAAACTGAACGTTTTAAAACCGTACCATTACTGATACTGTTATATGCTACAATAATCATCATCATCATCTCAGCCATAGGACGTCCACTGCTGGACATATGCCTCCCCCATTTATTTCCACAAGGACCGGTTGGAAGCGGCCCGCATGCCTGTGATCTTAGTCACGTCGTCTGTCCACCTGGTCGGTGGCCGTCCTATGCTGCGCTTGCCAGTCCGTGGTCTCCATTCGAGAACCTTTCGGCCCCAACGGTCATCGGTTCTTCGAACAGCTACAATAATGTCAGACGCAAAATGAATCAGTTATGTTAAACAAATTTCAATGGACCATTTCGAAATCTTTGGTAAATAGTACGTGATTTAAAAATGTACTTCCGAAGCTATTAGCTACAAGAGTAAATACATACTTCTATTGCGACTGCTCTCAACTACTTGTATCAAAATGTTACCATTTGTTAAATAGACAAATTTGAGTCTTTTTACCTTACTGCGAAAAACAGAGGGTGATCTTTCAAAGTTAGGTAGGAGGAGGTCTTTCGAGGTTATGCATGTATATATATTTCTTTCGCACGCCCTAGAGCCTAAACGGCTTATCGTATTGTATGGTATGTGGGTTTTGCAGCATTCGCTGCTAGCTGCTGTTAATAATAATAGTGAGAAAAAATGCTGGCAAAAGTAGCGTGGGAAGGACTGCCGTGACTGTGGAAAATAAGGACAGGAACCAAAAGTGTCAAAGAACTGTTTAGATCTTCCCTAAACCAGGAAAAGATTTAAAACAGATATATAGATAGAGATGCACCTAAATTAGAAGAAAGATATACACAATGCCGTTCTATTAAAACTATGTTCTTGGATTCAATTTAATCGATTATTTTATGACAACGGAATTGATTACAATACATTTACAATATCATTGCCTGAGCTATGCTCATGCCGCAGATTTCGAATGCCGCAGGTATTGTTCATCATACTGCAGTAGTGGTAGGAAAAAAGGGAATTACATTGCTCCGGTGAGTCGTGAAAAATTGTTAGATATTTCAAGCTTGCTGCACTACAATGTATGCTAACAAACCGTACCCTACCAGTTGTTCTCGAATCTATTTTTTGTTTTGACTATAAATATTTGATGGGGAGATTGATGGAGAGATGGGTTTACCTCCTGGTAATCCCACCATCAGACCAGTCACTAAAAGACGGTAAAAACACTTGTCAGAGTTAATTATTTATTAAATGTTATTATTAATCATCTCAGCCATACGACGTCCACTGCTGGACAAAGGCCTCCCCCATTGATTTCCACAAGGACCAGTTGGAAGCGGCCCGCATCCAGCCCTGGCCTGCGATCTTAGTCAGGTCGTCTGTACACCTAGTTGGTGGCCGTCCTATGCTGCGCTTGCCAGTCCGTGGTCTCCATTCGAAAACCTTTCGGCCCCAACGGCCATCGGTTCTTTGAACTATATGCCCTGCCCACTGCCACTTCAACTTGCAAAGTTATTACTAAATTTAATTAATTATGAAGCGTTTTGCTTCCACTTTTATAATGCGTACTGCCAGGGAGTGGAACTCACTGCCTGAGTCTGTGTTTCCTGATAGGTACAACCCCGGAGTCTTCAAGTCGCGAGTGAATAGGTTCCTCCTAAGTTTGAGTGCTACACCTTAGACCACGCTTTCATTTAACATCAGGTGGTCATCTGCTTAAAAATATTGTTTTGACTATTGCTATAGCTTTCGACTTTTTTACCCCGTCTTTTTGAACCTAAGAAAGCTTACACAATTGATAAATTAATAATAAATCAATTTTGTAATTAGTTAATCAATAAATAATTAATTGTTGAAGCTATCTTAGGTTCGATGAGAAGGAAAAAAGTCGAAAGCTATAGCAATAGTATAAGCATTATTTTTAGGCAGATGACCCCCTGGTGAGAAGCGGTCAAACGTAAGCTTATACATTTAATAAAAATCAAATACGCCTGTATTAATTAATGTTGTTAAATAATAATAATTGAATCTGCCAGACACTTTCATAGATTGAAACTGCTACCAAAGGCTTAAGTTTTCATAAAAATTGACTGTCCATTATTATAATGTAGGTATGTGTGAAGTATTATGTACCTATATACCTAAGATGGATATATTATGATCCGATTAAATATAATTGATTGATTGATTGACTAATTCTTGATTTTTTACACATCCATACTCTGAAGTATTTTAATTCCTTTTGTAATCAGCTAGACCAATCGGATGGGCCAAACATCCCTTAGGACCCTCCCTACCCTAAAGGGTAGACGTGCGTGAGCGAGCGCGTGATATTTTTTTTATACTGTATAGATCTAGCGTTTGACCACTATCTCTATTAATGGTCAGTGACGATGTGGTCGAAGATGTTATCACATAGTTTTTTAACAAAGCTTTATCAAACTTGTGTTATTTATAATCTCTTCAGGCTTAAGTCATCATCACCAACATAGCTTGATAATACATATACATCGTGACCTTAGTTAATGTTCATATAAACAATTTCAACATATAATATTAAAGGTTTTAAGCTATTGCATAGCTTCTATCGCGAGCCTTGAGCGTGGAGACCGAATACAGAAATTCCGTAACGAAAATAATCTAACACGCCCCACTCCGACCGGCACAGTGGTGATACTTTTTAGTTTTGCCATCTATCGATGAATAGCAGAACTTTTAATGACTTTTTTGAGATATCACGCTTGTCTGTTTAGTTCAGCAACTCGCCTCTAGGTGGCATTGGTTGTATCGGCGTTACTGCATAAGTTATTAATATATTAATTGCTTAAGTTGATAAAAAAATGCTATGCTGTAAGCTTTACCGCGGCAGTCTCCGAGTGCCACACGTCTTTTTTTTTACATCTCTCTGTCATTGGTCTTAAATTCATATTAAAACGACTCGGGTTCTGAATACATTGGTAATGCTGTAGTGCATCGAAATTGTATAGAAATGGTTGATTGCTAACGACTTGCGTTGGTATATATATTAAAACTTGCCGTTTTTGACGATTTTTTTTTACAATCTGACTTGTTAGTCAGTGACGATGTGGTCAAGACCTAGAATGTTTACTGGCTCTCGAGGACTGTTGCCTGAACACACTATGTGATTGGTGACAGTTTTTCAAACTTGAGGGTAGTAGCTAGCCAGGCGAGTATTCGAAAGTAGTACCACTATGCTAGGTTATTATCATCGCTTCAATATAGATAATTAGTTATAGAGTAGAAAATGGGCCCTCTCTTAATTCAATAACTTCTGACAGTTTCATTACATTTGATTTTCAACTCTGTTCATCGTTATTAGGGTCCCGTACCCAAAGGGTAAAATCGGATCCCTAATACTAGATGCTACTGGTATTATACGGCTAGGTAAGCTTGTGTTGAGATATGGCTTGAAACTTTGGAGTGTAATTACAAGACATTACTTATTTAAGATCCTTATTATAGAGATATAGAGCATATTGTGTTCTTTGTCTTAGTTTGGAACCTTAACGTTATTTTTAACGAATGTAAATATCGCTTTTTTAGTTCCTAATAAACTTATCAATTTAATTTTCACTAAAAAATATGTGTTGGTACTCGCCATATATAATGCATTAACAAAAACTTGCCGTTAATCGTCGATGATTGCTATAATCTTCTTTTTTAAAATATAGGGTAATCTAATAATCTTTAAGCGCTTCATATATTTAATTTTAAATAAAACAAAATGTGTGTGAAGTTTCATCGATTTATTAAAAAAAAAAACACTTAAAACATGAGTTCATCTAGGGTAATTGTGATTGAACAAAATTTGATTTAATTTGCTAATTTATTAGTAAAAACGTATTTTGCGTGACCAACTTTTTTCCTGTGTCATAAATTCTGGCATTAAAGACAAATGCGTTTGAACTGTGTCTTACACCAAAGGAAGGGCAATATAAAGTTTAGATATGTGATTAGTAATTTATTGTTTTTGAGCCCGCAGGTCATGTGTTATGCTTAACATAATATTTGTAATGTTTTAAATCTCCACCTGTTGGGCCCTTAACATAATAATTATAATTAATAATAATATAAAATCATTTATTGCCACAAAAAAAGAAATTTATTGTAATTTTTTCTATAAATCTGCAAGAACAAGACTATAATTTGTGTAGGCAAAGTTGCTTGCTTCTGTCCATAAAGTACACATCCTTTTTTATTAATATTATAAATGCGAAAGTTTGCGTGTATGTGTGTATATTTGTTACTTCTTCACGCTCAAACGGCTACACCAATTTCAATGAAATTTTGTATGGAGATAGTTTAAGCTTTTGATTAACACACATCGGCTACTTTTATCTCTGAAAAAGTGTATTTTCCGTGGGATAATTGAGGTAGCGGGAAAACCGTAATCCGTGCGGGTGAACCCGCGCAGCGCTACTAAATTTATATATAAAAGCTATAAATAAAAGAATATGTATCTGCAAGTGAGCAAGTGAATAACAATAAAATAATATTTAAAAAAATTAGTTGTCTGTAAAGTTGGTTTACGGACGATAGCGTAACGTGACAACGTCTTAACAAAACATTGATGAAATGATTGGCAATTAGCGTAACGGGACAATGAGCGTGACGGGACAATGAGCGTAACGGGACAATGAGCGTAACGAGATAATGAGCGTAACGGGAAAATGAGCGTAACGGGACAATAAGCGTAACGGGACAATGAGCGTAACGGGACAATGAGTTATCCTTTTTCGTGCATGCAGCCGGCGTTCGTCGATTTATTAGAGGTTGTCACATCAAAATAAAATTTACTTCCATTTTTTGGAAGTAAAGTCTAAAGTTGTAACAATAAAAGTTCTCTGAGCAGTTCCGAGCATATTAGTGGCTCTACAAGTGTACAATCCTAAATCCATGACATTAATGGAACTTTTGCCGTTTAGCCTCTCTAATTTTTTCCCATTGTGTGTCCATTTGATCTGTAATAAAAGAAGAAAAACAGTATATTAAATAGAATAAATCTCAAGCGATGACAGTTCAGCGGGGGGAGCGTCGCCTGTCAAACTGACGGACACTGGTTCGATCCCCAACAACAGCTTGAGCTTCCGGTGAAGGTAACACCGTTATAAAAATTCCCAGCATGGTGGTAGGGTACTTCGAATACCCGCCCGGCTAGCTACCATCCCCAAGTTTGAAAAACTGTCACCAAGCACATAGTGCATTTAGGCAGCACTAGGTCTAGCGTGATAACATCTTCGACCACATCTTCACTGACCATCAAGTGAGATAGTGGTCAAACGCTAGATCTTTACAGTATAAAAAAAATGAGTAGTCAAGATTTTTTTTTATCACACTCAGATCCCCGCACTAGGATTCCCTGTATCGCGGGAGGCACAGACACACACAATCACAGGACACATTAAAAAAAACACGAAGATGGAATTCATAGAAGCTGTAGGAATATAAACAAATTAAATGTTCCCCACAGAGACTTCAATTTAGTAGTCAAAACGCAACTGCATGGCATGGCAATTATTATTTATTAATTATTATTAGTATTATTTATTAACATTCACACACGGTCTTCAGGTTCCAAACTAGGCAGAGCCTGTGCTATGGTAACCTGATGACTGATATATATACTTATATACTTATACACACCCAGACACAGGTCAAACAGACATGTTCATGCACACAAATGTTTGACCTGTCCGGGAATCGAACCCGGGACCAGCGGCTCAGAAGGCAGAGTGCTACCAACTGGGCCAACCGGCCAGTCAATAAGACTATTAATATAAAGCAATAGCGGCAATAAGAATATTATAATAAATTACCTCACAGGTTTAAAGAGTTTCAATATAATTTAAAACAAGAATATTTGACTTCCTTTTGAATAAATGTTATTATTCTGTAAATGATTACTTTAATGAAAAGTTTCAATACTGTATTGTAATTATTAACTTGGCATAAATTATGCTGAGCAAATTGATTTATCTATAACTTTATCTACTGGAACTTAGACACAATAATGTTATTTTAGCATATGAATAGGGATATTGTCATAGAAAAATGTAAATAAGAATAATAATAATGTTTAATTAATTAGGAATTTATAGGCCTTATAAGGTAAATTTTTGATGGATTACTACTACACTCAACTAATGACCCAAAATTCTTATAAATATACATTTCAAAATGACTTTTGCTCTCATTTTAAATGAAATGTATATTTATAAGAATATTGGGTCATTAGTTGTGCTAAGATAAGCCTAGATACTTCTAGGCTTATCCATCAAAATTGAGTCGGGAAAGCAAAATCCGAAACGTTGATTTGACGAAGTGAAGCAACGGATGTCAGTGAGCCTAGAACTCCACAAAGTAAATAATCAGAACGCGTAGACAGTGTAAAATCTGTCACAATTCATGGGAATATAAAATTCTTATTATATTTTTTATTTTTATTTTTTTTAATTTTATTTATCAACATTCACACAAGGTCTTCAGGTCCCAAACTTGGCAGAGCCTGTACTATGGTAACCTGATATCTGATATACATACTTATATACATATACACCATATGTATGTTATATATTAATAACATGGATATATAAGCATTTATATGCAAGCATTTTATATTAAGCTGTTTAATCACTTGGGGATTAAAGGAAACTCCCGAAACTTGGTTTGATTTCAATTCCTTTATATTTCTTGTGTTTACATTATTAATTTAAGCGGTAACAATGCAAACGATGTGACTTGCAGAAATGACAGGTTTTAAGTGACGGTGCGCATAGAGTAACATATCAATGTTGTAGCACGCGACATTTGCTATATAAAATACTGTAGGCGTTAACATCCTCCTCCCGTTGAAATCTTCAGGTTTCAACAGTCTATGTCTTCTGAAGTAGGCAGGGCAACTAGGCGGACCAAAGGGCGACGCACACATCCTCTTGAGGTAGTGATATCGGCTACTCGGGGTATCTGATCTGTAGGGCCGCAGAACAGTTTTGAAATTCGGCCAAGTCTCCAGCAGAGAGGAGGGATATTATCTTCGTGTAGTAGAACCAAATCTCCTATATTTGGGGTTGAGGAGTTGGTCTTCCATTTATGGCGTTGCTGTAGTTCAGCAATATACTCCTTTTGCCAGCGTCCCCAAAAATGTTGATGTATTTGCTGTAGGCGGGCATAGCGTTCTAGGTTGTTAGAGTTGCAGTCTTTGAGAATAGGCGCAGGTAACGCGGTGAGAGCGCGACCAACCAGGAAATTCCCAGGAGTAAGGCAAAGGAAGTCGTCCGGACAGGAAGACAAAGGACATAATGGACGACTGTTTAAAATGGCTTCTACTTGTGCGAAAAGGGTAGATAACTCTTCAAAGGTTAAATGTGAGTTACCCATAACGCGTTTAATGTGAAATTTAGCGGACTTAATACCCGATTCGAAAATACCGCCGAAGTGAGGAGCGTAAGGTGGAGAAAACACAAACTTTATACCATCCTCACTTGCAAAATCAGACAAAGCATTGGCGTTTAATTTGAAGAACTGATTAAGTTCCTTTTCACCTGCCACAAAATTGCGACCGTTATCGCAAAACACTTCCGTTGGCTTAGAGCGACGCGACACAAAGCGACGAAACGTCATAATAAAGGCTTCCTTCGATAAGTCAGTCACGGCTTCAAGATGCACACATTTGTATCTTAAGCAAACAAATAGACAAAGATATGCCTTAATTAATTTAGCACCACGGCCTCTTTTGTTAACAATAAAAAATGGGCCGCAGAAATCCAATCCCACAGTTTGGAAGGGGAAGCTTGGCGTAATGCGCTGCGAGGGCAAACTACCCATCATAGGCTGCATAGTTTTGGCTTGTAATCGTCTACATTTGAAACAATTGCGATACGTGCGTCGGGCTAGTAGTCGGCCATTGATGGGCCACACAAATTCACGAATTGTCGCTAGCAAAGATTGTGGTCCAGCATGTAGGTTACGTTTATGCTCATACTCAAACAAAATTTTCGTAAAGTGGTGATTTGCATGCAAAAGCACTGGGTGTTTCTTATCGATACTGAACTCAGATGCATCCAGTCGGCCACCTACTCGAATTACACGCTCATCGCTATAGTATGGAGACAATGATAAAATAGGTGATTTTAGGCTAATTGATTTTTTCTTTGAAAGCAATTCATACTCGGGCACAAAGGATTCTTGCTGAGACAATCGACACAGATGAAGGAAAGAGTTCTTCAGCTCATCGACTGACAACGGACCGGTAAGTTTAGCTTTAGGATTTTTAGTATTATGTAGGAATCGCAATAGATAAGCGAAAGCTCGTTTTAGTTTAAGTAAATTAGAATAGTTTTTAAAATGTACTATAGGATCAACATTAGTGGATAAGTTAGTAACTGTATTAGTTTTAGTTTCTGGTAGATCTGTAAATATAGAATTAATGTTTTCGTTTAGCGTAGGCCAAGTATTTTCTGGTTCAGCTAGATATGACGGTCCTGACCACCACATCGTGGTGCTGCTTATTTGATCTGGACTTATGCCTCTAGATATAAGGTCTGCAGCATTGTTGGTCGTAGGAACCCACCGCCATGAATCAGAGTTGGTTAACTCGCAGATTTCTGAAACTCTGTTGGCAACAAAGGTTTTCAGATTTTGAAAACTGCTACGAAGCCAAGCAAGAACAATAGTCGAGTCGCACCAATGAACTTCGGTTTGTATATCATATCTTATAGATTCCCTAACGGCCTTACATAGTTTAGCTGCCAAAAGAGCGGCACAAAGTTCAAGCCTAGGGATCGTAGTGGCCTTGGTTGGAGCTACTTTAGACTTGGAGCAAAGTAATCTGACGGTGACCTCATTATTGGAGTTCACAGAACGCAAATAAATACACGCTCCTAGTGCGTTCTGCGACGCATCACTGAAAGAATGAAGCTCTATGTATTTAGGCTCATCACAGAGAACCCATCTGGGTATCTCCAGACTTAGTAGATTGGGTAAACCGTTTACAAATTTATTCCAATCCCTCTGGATTTCATGGGGAACTGGATCATCCCAGGACAATTGGCGTAACCACAGGTGTTGCATTAAAATTTTGGCCTGAATTATGCAGGGACTCAACAATCCTAAAGGGTCGAATATTTTGAATAAGGATGATAGTATTAGTCGTTTGGTCAAAGGTTCATTATCGGACATGGGTGGAATTTTGAATGGAAAGTGTAATTGATCAGTGGATGGATTCCAACCCATTCCAAGTGTGGAAGATGATTCACTAACAATCAACTTGTCACTAGAGCTTGAAGCTGTAGCTTCTAATATAGATGGCAAGTTAGTTTTAAACTTACGCAGATGAAAACAACCCTTTTGTAATGCGGCGGATACCGCCTGTTGTATATGACGCAATGAACTTTCAGTATGGGCCCCTGTTATGAGGTCGTCTACATAAAAGTCATGTTGAATTATTGTCCTAATCGCTGGGTCGGGACATTCTTCACCGAGTTGCCAAATGCACCGCGTGCTTAAATAACTAGAACTTGCCATTCCGTAAGTAATAGTATTCAGCTGCAGCGTCTTGATAGGCATGAATTCATTTTCTCTCCATAATATAAGCTGAAGATTACGGTCTTCTTCATTTATGAGACATTGCCGATATAATTTTTCAATATCGCCTGCAAGGACATACTTGTATTGACGCGCTCTAATAAGGATGGAGAAAAGTGAATCTTGCATATTGGGACCTACCAATAAGATGTCGTTGACAGAATATCCCGAAGATGAAGGATCTGCACCAGAAAAAACGACTCTGATTTTTGTGGACTCGCTACTTTCTTTAAACACGGCATGATGGCATAGAAAGTAAGATGTCTCTGGTTTAGCTATAGAAGCTACAGAGAGATGCCCTAGCTCGGCGTACTCACGCATGAACTCGACATATTGTGATTTGACTTCGGGTTGTCTTTTAAATCGCCGTTCTAAAGTAAGTAGTCTTTTCTTTGCTAAATTGTAGGTATCACCAAGGCAGTCCGGCGCATTTTTCAGAGGTAAACCTACAGAGAATCTACCAGAATCTAGGCGAGAGGTGTGAGACAAAAAATGAGCTTCACATGCCTGCTCACTCTCACTGAGTTTAGATTTTAGTGGAACCTCTTCGAGTTCCCAAAACTTAGTGAGACATTTATGTATTTCGTCATCTTTAAAATGGTTGTTATTGATTGAATGATTGCATTGAATTGTATGACTATGTGATGGCGTAGCTGTGTAAATAGGACCTGAAATAATCCAACCAAACTGGGAACTTCTTAGCTTTGGATTGTTAGGACCGAGAGAACGTTGCTCACGGCCAAGAATGTCCCAAAATAAATCGGCACCGATGAGAACCTCAGTCGGCGCTGGCTGGTGAAACATAGGGTCAGCTAGCTGAAAATCGTTAGGTATTTGTATTTGTTTCAAGTCTATAGGATATTTAGGAATCTGCCCCGTTAGTTCGGGAAGCACTAGAAAACCTGATGTGGTCTTAAACTGGTTGACTAATGACCTCAATTGTGCCGTACAAGTTTCCGTAACTTGGCTAGTTGTATGGTTACCTATACCCATAACATTGACAAGGCAATTTGTATTGGAAGGCAACATTAACCTATCCTTGAGGGTTTGTGTTATAAAAGAAGACTGGCTACCACAGTCTAACAGGGCCCGAACTCGCTCGGCCTGGTTCGTCAGAGGATTAGCCACCTCGATGAAAGCAGTAGACAGCAACACTTGCTTTGAATTTTCGTTAGAGAAGTTTACGACAGTGTCACTCGGGCTATCAGCAGCAGGTACTGTCGGAGCAACACTAGAAGTAAAAGTATTATTGTTTATATTAGTGTTGGATGACTTATGTATGAGGGTATTGTGTCTCCCTTTGCACTTGAGACATGGTCCTAGCCGGCATGTTTGTACTCTGTGTCCATGTCTTAAACAATTAGTACAGAGACGTAATCTATGCACTTCAGCTATGCGCTCCTCCACACCCTTCGATAGAAACGTAGGGCAGACATAGATGCGGTGCCCCTCTCGACAGACAACGCACGCTAGACGCGGAGAGATCACAGTGCCTTCGCCACTAGAACTTACAAAAGATTTTGTTTGAGTTCGGTTATTATTGTTATTATTAAATGTCGAAACCTTAGGTGTAGGTTGGGTCGATTTGTTTCGACTAATGGACTCGAGCACGTCAGCACGATCAATTAAAAATTTATAAAATTGTTCCAACGTAGGTACGTCATTTAACGCGCCACGACTCTCCTCCCACTTCAACAACGTGTGATTGTCCAGCTTAGAGCTCATCATATGGATTATTAAAACATCCCACTTGTCTGTAGGCTGTCCAAGGCTGGACAGCGCACGTAAATTTTTAGTGATATGATCCACCATGAACCTTAACGATTTATCAGATTCGCGCGTAGTCGGCTGAATATTGAAAAGTGCATTGAGATGATGGTTTATCAACTGACGCTTATTATCGTAGCGGTCGCATAACAATTTCCAAGCGTTACTATAATTCGCACTTGACACCTCAAGATTAGAGACAACGCGCGCTGCATCACCAGTAAGATAGGACAATAAATAATAAAACTTGTGAATGGGAGCAATGCGCTCATTGTTATGAATTAGAGATGAGAATGTGTCGCGAAACTCGAGCCAACGGAAGTACGATCCGTCATATTTTACTATTTGTATTTGGGGCAATTTAAAACCCAATGATGGTTCATGATGATGATGGTGATCGACATTGCATTGAGACGATGAAGCGTTGTGACTTGAATTATAATTGCTTTCATCATGTTTACTTGGGTGGTATTTCTGTATAATACTCTGAGCAGTAGCAATGTTTGAAATAAATAGCTGCTCAATGTCATCTCGCTCATCAAGTTCATTTGTTAAATTATTAGAATTAAAGACTTCAATCTGATTCTGCAAGTCGTCAAATCGATTGGATAGTGCCTCAAATTTACTTAATCTGAGTGTCAATTCTGCTAGCTCATTTGAAGATAATGTTTCCTTTGCAATAAAAATAGCCAAATAATTTTTAAACCTGGTTATTTGACCCTTTATGGAACTACGTTTTAAAAAAAGATTAATCAACTCCGGTGACTCTTTCGTACTACTTTCACCTTCCATGACTTAAGAAATAAAAAAATAAAAATTTAGAAGGTAAGCAAATGACTATCTTGTAACGATAAATTAATTCTTAGTAGTCAATATTAGCGTTATAATATTTTTATTAAATTCACTGTTAAATTTAACTCTAAAATGTAGCAATATTAATATTGTGACTAGTAGAATCGAACCTCAGTACTAAAAATATAAAGCTATTTATGTTCGTAATAAAACAAAATTATCTCACGCTCCTTCACTATGCGGTCGCTTACTCTCGAACCGGACGTCAGCCCCAGACGAACCCGTAGCTGTCGGCAGGTACGGAGCTCGGCAGGCAGCAGCGCGGCGATGTACCCCGCGGAGCGATACAATATTGTAGGTAGGTACGTGCGCCTACTGCGCTTACGCACCGTTGCCTGGAATGTTCGGCGAAATAATGTCAATCGATGGGAAACATATATTTTGCACGAAATGTTAGTAAGTACAGAAGGGTTATCCTATTTTGGTACTTTATTGTTTATGAACGCATTTCATATTATTTTTTACTGTTATGTAGGTATATCGAGACTTCAAATTGAAATGAAAATAGAACGAAATTATTTCTATGAAATGAATTTATGTAAATATAAGGTTGAACATTGTTTGGAAATACTAAATGGATATAATTTGCACAAGTAGTTGGATTTGAACTTGGAATAAACCAGGAATGATTTCGGGAATTTAAATAGGAATGTGAGGGCGGGATGAAACAGATGGGCACTTATCTGCATTGGTCGATGCTGCGGCGTGATGCTGATTGCTAATCGTAACCGGCGGTGACTGCAATGGATGTATTGTGCTTCCGAAAATTAAGGACGGCAGCTGGCCTTTGTAATGTATTTTTGTAACGACGAAGTATGGCGATGCTTGACCGTCTTTGTTGTGAAACTATCTTCTTAATTTTCGAAGATTCCTTGTGTCCTGTGTCACGGTCGCCAGATGTTTAATCACTTGGGGATTAAAGGAAACTCCCGAAACTTGGTTTGATTTCAATTCCTTTATATTTCTTGTGTTTACATTATTAATTTAAGCGGTAACAATGCAAACGATGTAACTTGCAGAAATGACAGGTTTTAAGTGACGGTGCGCATAGAGTAACATATCAATGTTGTAGCACGCGACATTTGCTATATAAAATACTGTAGGCGTTAACATAAGCATTTACAAAAAAATATTGCAAATAAGACGAAAAATAAGAAATCTTATTGCACTAAAATTTTGTAGATTGTAGACATTTTTATGTGCCGTGGTGGTACCGACCTAGAACAGTACTCCCCCATCTCTTCCCGTGGGTGCCGTAAGAGTCGGCTAAGGGATCACGTACCAGGAGGTGGGCAGCGGTGACTTCTGTCACAAGCCGTACTGCGCTCCCCAACCCGCCTGTCAAGAGGCGAGTATTGCCAAACCCCTCCTAGTATAGTACAAAACATGACCAGGCCCCCAGTCCCCGGCAGCTCTGCTATTGCTGGCTACGGTAGCAGCCAGTGCAACGATGGAGCAGGGGTTTCTTAGAATCTTCGGTAAACCTCCGGGCTAACAACCCCTCAACAAACGACCTCTGCCCCTAATGGTAATATGTATACAGAGTGCAGAAAATCAATGAATCCTGAAGGGAGTTCATAAAATAAAAAGTACAACACAATACAATTTTTAGATGTCTCAATTTTTAACCGACTTCAATAAAAAGAGGTTACTTAATCGACCGTATATAAGTTTTTAATATTTTTTATGTGTGTGCGGGGATAACTTCGTCGTTTATGAACCGATTTTGATGTTTTTCTTTTTGAATAATTGTGTATACTTCTGTGAAATTTAAATGGTATCACCCATTTAAATTTCATCAAAATCGGACAAGCAGTTTTGAGTTACACTACAAAAACTGAAAAATGCGTGCTTATACCTTATATATATAAATAAAAAAATAACGATCAAAATCGGTTCGCCAGTCGGATGCTATGCGGTAACAAACATTAAAAAAAAATCATACGGGTCGAATTGAGAACCTCCTCCTTTTTTTGAAGTCGGTTAAAAAGAAGTCAAGACATGCCGTAGACCTCCAAGCCTCTGCTACCCCTATATAACATATTTGTCACAGATAATCAAAACCTATGAATAGTATGGAACAAAAAAAATGTTAGAAAAAGTTTATATCATATGTTTCAATGTTTTAAGCTGATATTTGGATTAAATACCTCAGCTTCTGGCATAGAAAATATCGAGCAGTCTAAATGTGTATCCGTGGATGATTGTATAATTTCCACAGTGGGGCCTTCGCTTATAAAAGTAGGAGGATAGCCGATCTTCACTATAAAGCTGCTTGTTATGGATTCATGCATGGAATTGGCATGGCAAGTGTAGTTTCCTTCGTCAGACAGAGATGCACTTTTGATGACGTATGTGTTTTCAGTCTTGTTTGTATCAAAACCATTCTAGAAAAAAAAATGCATTTATTAAATTTTAACATAAAAAAGATTCAGATGGAGAAAGGATCAAGAAATAATGCTCTTGTAGTTCCAGCTAGCTGTAGCTCTACGTTCGCTTGGTGTAAATGCACCTTTACACATCCGACACTGCGAAGCATCGTCGGCAATAAACTAATACCATAAAATACCCGACAAGTGTGAATCGCACTCACCCACCGAGGGTTCTGTAAAAACTTGTATGTACGTATGAAAAAAATATAGGTACATATTATCAACAAATGGTTTTTTATTTACATATGTAGAAAGGTTTTTTTTCATCTTCGTTATAAATCGAAAACTATACACCATAAAAATAATTAGAAACCTGTTTAAGCTTGTGCCAATGAAACTCTTTCATACGATACCCCACTTGACACGGTTAACTTAATTCAAAATTGGACCATCCCGTTTCTTGCATAAAGAACCTGTGTTATATGATTTAATTACAGATGTAACAGCATATACAGCTCACTTTGTGTATTATATTACAATCAAAACGAATATCATGTAATGTATAAGATTTGAGACTTATTTTCTCTTTGTTTTTCTTGTTTTTATAAACTTACTTATTTTATTTATTTTTAAGCTTTGTAACACCCCCGTTATTTAAATTTCTTTCGATCCTCTCCATGCAAAGGTTGCCTGGTAGAGATCACTCTTAGTGATAAGGCCGCCCATTGTCACACTCTATGTTTATTGTAAATATTGTTTTATATTTAAGGTGTAACAATAAAGTATTTTCTAATCTAATCTAATCTAATTACAGATGTAAAGTTTTCAGACTTTTTCCTCAACTTCGAGTATAAGATAGTAATTGCCAAAGCTCATAGTTCTAGGTCAACGGATACCGTATTAATTTTAACTCCGTCGAAAGACACGTATTTTGTGGCATAAACGGAGGTATCTTTTTCTACATTAACTTAGAAGTTTGATTCTTTCACAGCTTCAAGAGGCTGTAGACCTGAGTATATCGTTCGGTATCGGTATCATTTTAATTTCAACTGTTGATACTTCAACCTCCACAGGTTCCCGAGATAAAGGGTCTTAAGCGACAAACAGTCGGATGGATGGCCAACAGTGATCCACAAGTGATCCTAGAAGGGTTCCTTTTAATGTACGGAGCCCCAGTGATGACTTACGGAACCAAAACGTGGTCTCTGACTATAGGCCTAGTAAACAAACTCTGCGTCTAGCTATGGAGAGGGCTATGTTATGCTCGGGGATTTTTTTTTTTTTTTTTTACTTTTTATTAAAATAATTGTTGCACTTACAGTTGTTTACCACATCGCACAACAAAGTCACACGTGTTCTCTATGAGTAGTATTTTGATGATGGTTATAATAAAAAGAGTGAGTATGGTCGGTTTTTTTTAGTGTATAATACTTAGTAACTATAGCTTACCAACTTTAATAGTAGAAGTAGCAATACCATATATATAAAGTGAAGTCTACGTATCTTACTTTACCTCCTATCCTACTAACATTGTAAAATGCGAAAGTTTGTGTGTATGTTTATTACTTCTTCACGCTCAAACGGCTATACGAATTTCGATGAAATTTGGTATAGAGATAGTTTAAACCCTGGATTAACATATAGCCTACTTTTATCTTGGAAAAAGTATAGTTCCCGTGGGATAATTGAGGTAGCGGTAAAACCGTAATCCATGCGGGTGAAACCGTGGGGCTCTACTAGTAAATTATATTTTTGATTGCTCTTACCATGTACCACCTTATAGAACTATCATTAGATTTTTCACCACATTTGAATGTCAAATTTTTACCATACGCTGTATCGCCATATGTAGATAATATTATGCGAGTTTCATATATAATATTCCTTTCAACATCTGTAATGAAATAAAAATGTAAAAGAACGTTGTAAAATAGAAGAATTTTTGGAAACATCTTGATTGCTTTTTTGGATGTATACAAGAACATTTTGCTATCGGGCAATTGACACAGTCCCTAAATGCTGCTTAAGCAGAGACAATTTCACCATCATCATATCAGACCTAGACACTAGACTTTTGGCAGTGATGCTAATTTAACAATATAATTTAATTTACAGAGATGTAACACTTTGTATAATATTAGAAAGTAAGAAAATTGTTTATCTCCGAACTCAAGACTACAACACTCAAAACAAAAGAAAGGCACAGGTGGGTAATACATAAATAGAACTTACAAGAATAAAACATTTAAAAAAGAAGAAAATACATTATAGAAATACAATAATTTAAAATAAA
Source organism: Apeira syringaria (assembly GCA_934044485.1). Taxonomy (NCBI): domain Eukaryota; kingdom Metazoa; phylum Arthropoda; class Insecta; order Lepidoptera; family Geometridae; genus Apeira; species Apeira syringaria. The sequence goes on along the minus strand of OW203670.1, from coordinate 6,855,062 downwards.
ACATGTCAACGCTAAGTAGTTATATAGTAGTGTTGCGTAATGCCATAAATGAGTCCCTACTGAGCATTATGCGAGGATTTAACAACCTTCGCGTTGATTTTCAGTAGGAGCTCATTGACTGGCATCACGAACGGACAAGTGAATTAAAAACATATATACGGTCGAATTGAGAAACCTCCTTCTTTTTTTGAAGTCGGTTAAAAACGGAACAACATAAACAACTATATATTTTAAAATAAAATAATATTTTATTCTACAAATATTATAAATACGAGAGTTTGTGTGTATGTTTTTCGATGATTTCGATGAAATTTGGTATGGAGATAGTTTAAACCCTGGATTAACACATAGGCTACTTTAATAAATTACTTTTATCCCGGAAAAAGTACAGACTTTTTCCGGGATAAAAGTAATTTATTATACGGGTTATTTCCCGTGGGATAATTAAGGTAGCGGGCAAATCCACGCGGGTGAAACCGCGGGCCGCTAGCACTAGTATTAAATAAACTTACAGGTCCACGCCCAAGTTTCACTATTAAACGCAAACACTAAACACAAAAATAGCAAATACTTCATTATAATTTTATAATGAATGAATAAAATATATTATAATTTAATTAATAAGTTACTTGTTATCTACTTATACTACTTGTTATCTTTCAAACGTAAAAAATGCTCTAGGTTTTGTGAGTGCCAAATTAGCAAGATGTTTGAGAGCTGAGATGCCAATGAATGCTGTTAACTCGTGAAAACACTTACTACTAAAATATTATATATACCCAATAAATGTACCTACGCCGCGATTGAAAAGAGTGGGGAAGATGTCCTATCCGGTGACCCTAATTAATAGTTTACAAACATTAGCGATAAGACAGGATTTATCCATAATATTACCTAAATACGTAGAGTACGATGTACGTTACGTGTTACAAGTTTATTCACTACTACCTTTTGCCCGCGACTTCATCCGCGTGGAGTACTTACTTTGAGGAGAATGTTTTATTTTTATTTTAACCGACCTTAAAAAAGGAGCCCTCTACTTTTTCTCAATTTAACTGTATTTTTTTTTAAGTTTGTTACTTCAGAAATACCGACGGGGTGAATCGATTTTTATAATTATTTTTTTATTTGGAAGCTGGCGCTTCCTTCGTGGTCCCATTTATGTCCCATGTCATCAAAATCGGTTAATCGGTTTTTGAGTTACACTAAAATTAACTGGAAAATGTTACTTATGTCTATCTGGAAGACTTCCTTGCTGAGGGTGAAAAAGTCTGTGAACATACATAATGACAATTGCTCCCGTGAGTAGCAAAGGTCACTGGAAAAGGTGATAAAAGAATTCTACCAAAAAATGTAACCGAAAGTCGGTTCAACAAGTTATTTCACACTTTTGAGTGTTGAAGTTGATTCCATTTTATAGTAGTGTTTTTCTTAAGATACTAATTATGTAAGTAAAATTGCGTAGTGACATCATTTATTCTCCGCTCCTACTGGTAGTACTGATGTTATAATATAATGTTATTGTAGTAGCTGCCGTATTGTAATTATATTATTATTAGTGTTTTAATTTAATAAAGGCATTTGCCCAATGAAAATAAAAATATAAGGATATATTGGTAGTGATAGGCTTATTAAACTAAACTAATATTTTGGAAAACTAAATTAGTTTTTATACGGTTACGATGAAGTCTAAATTAGTATGAGAAAGGTTCGATTCCCGGACAGGTCAAACATTTGTGTGTATGAACATGTTTGTTTGACCTGTGTCTGGGTATACTTATATGTATATAAGTATGTATATCAGTCATCAGGTTACCATAGTACAGGCTCTGCCTAGTTTGGGACCTGAAGACCTTGTGTGAATGTTGTCCCATATTATTATTATTATTATATTATTATTCACAATTTTTGTAAATGACATCTCTTCGTGCTTTGAAAGTGCCAAGATCTTACTCTATGCAGATGATATGAAAATCCTTTATCTTGTGAGCAGACCTGATGACGCCATCAGTCTTCAGAATGACCTTATTAGATATCAGACCTATTGCATTCTCAACAAACTACACCTGAATATATCTAAACGTTATGTCTGTTCATTTACGCGTAAATCCAATCACTTCTCTTTCGATTACTCAATACAAGGCAGTCTTTTAACCAGAGTCAACAAGATAAAAGATTTAGGAGTTATTTTTGACAGTAAGCTATTGTTTGATGATCATATCCAAGCTGTCGTTAACAAAGCATCTAATGAGGCTTTGTAATAAGAATGTCTTCAGAATTTAGCAGTATCAAAACATTTAAAATCTTGTACTGTGCCTATGTGCGCAGCCACATGGAATTTGCTTCGCAGGTATGGAATCCCACATACGATATATATGTATCTCGCATAGAAGGTATTCAAAAAAGGTTCCTACGCTATTTACAATTCCGATCAAAAATCTTTTTACCGGATTATAACGCGAGATGTCGCCAATTTCATTTTCTACCACTTCGTGAGAGGAGAAGCATAGCTGATCTCTCGTATACCTCGGGAATAGCGAATGGTTTAGTTGACTGCTCGGATCTACTTAGTCACCCCGGACTCCGCACTACTGATAGGATCTATAGGAGTCCAAAGCTACTCGACGTACCGTTTGCAAAGACTAACTACAGGCAGAATTCGTTCTTCATTCGGGCGTGCAAATGCTTTAACGATATATCCAATAAACTCGGTATTGATATGTTTCACACTACTTCTGCAAAATTGAAAAATGCACTTAGTTGTAAGTTTTTTGAAAGCTAAATATGTCTCTATGTATAGATAACTTATCTTAATTTGTATTTATAATTATATATATTAACTCCACACATCTAGATGTCATCCATTAACTTTTGTTTTGTTAACTAATTTGGCTTTTTGTGGAAATTTATAATTGGCCTTCAGTGAATGTATATAACTTATCACGTTTTATCGGCTAGCTGTTAATTTCCCTAAAATTTTTAAAATAAAATAAAAAAATATTTACTAATTTAATATTTATTACAACATTTTAGCATATATAACAATAATTAGGCAATAAACATTTAGTATCAGTGAATAATATTTATCATTTCAAATCATTGCAAAATATTGTGTCAGCCGGAAAATTAACATTTTTAAATTATTATAAGCTTGCGTTTGACCACTGTCTCACCTGATGATAAGTGTCGACGCGGCTTAAGATGGAACACGCAAATCGAGAAGGTTCTTCACTCGTGACTAAACTTGAAGACTCACACTATTATCGGGAATCACAGAATTAGCCATAATAATTGAGATAGTAGTCAAACGCTAGATCTATACAATATAAAAAAAAACAAAAGACAATGAGTTCCATTCCTTGGCAGTACACACTAAGAAAGTTGTTTTTTTTGTTAAGTCTATATAAAGAACTTATGAAAAAAACAGGTTGGGTAATCCAAAATAATGCAAGACGTATGTTACAACGATATATATATATCGACGGTCGCCGTGGCGCCGTGGTTAGTGTCAGTGACATGACTACTGTGTCTCTGGGACCCTGGGTTCGAATCCCGGCAGGGGCAAACATTTGTGCGATTAGTGTAGATGTTTTTCCCGGGTCTTGGATGTTTGTGAACTGTGATTGTGTGTGTCCATGCCTCCCGCGATACAGTGAATCCTAGTCCCCCGCACTAGGATCTGAGTGTAATAAAAAAATATGTTTTTATTCATAATGATATTTACGTTAATCCCACCTTCTGGTACGTGATCCCTTAGCGGACTCTAATACGGTACACGCGGGAAGAGATGAGGGAGTACTATTATAGGCCGGTACCACCACGGGCGATGCCTCCGCTCCGGTGGGTGAAATCGGAAACTACTGTGCCGCCGAGGGCGCCAAAATGGCGTTCGCACTGCACAGCCGGCCGCGCTCATAAGGTTCAAATTTATATCGATCATATTTCACAGGATCACAGAGGTCTGCTCTAATGCTTATAAGGTACGTCAGACTCAATTTTTTAAATGCTTATACAGAAATAGATTCGAGAACAACTGGTAGAGTACGGTTTTTTAGCATACATTGTAGTGCAGCAAGCTTGAAATATCTAACAATTTTTCACGACTCACCGGAGCAATGTAATTCCCTTTTTTCCTACCATTACTGCAGTATGATGAACAATACCTGCGGCATTTGAAATCGATCATTATATTTCATAAAACGCCATATTAAAAAAAATATTCAACAGGCCGTACCCAAATAGTATTTCATTTGTGTACAAACTCCAGACTCAGATGTAGCCAAACTGATTACACAGTTTTTTTTAACAGCGACAGTATTTTGTATTAATTCACGTGGCTCAGTTAAGGTAACTTACGTATAAAGATGCATTAAATGTATAGGACAAATCCTAAAAACAAATGACGATCTTCGGATCTTTGTAGAATCCGTGTCGTGTTGTGATAATGTTATCTATAGTACCATGTACCTAATGCTTGAAACGTGGCCTTCACGGTGACCGGAGCAGAGATAAGTATCAAAATCGTAGCGTATTCACATCGCAGCGTAAAACAAGTCAATACGAACTGTTGTTTTATCCGGTACAACTGTAACACAGCGAATCGATAGTCGTTAAAATCAATACCTAACTATTTCGTACAAAAATGTTGAGATACGCAAGTGTCTCTAGTTTTACGCTACGATTTTGATACTTATCTCTGCTCCGGCCACTGAGAAGGCCACGTTTCAAGCATTAGGTACATGGTACTATAGATAACATTATCACAACAAGACTCGGATTCTACAAAGATCCGAAGATCATAATCGTCATTTATTTTTAGGATTTGTCATATACAATGCTTTATACGTAAGTTACCTTAACTGATCAACTTAAATGTTAAATGTGTGAACAACATAATCATATCAATTATATGATTAAAATAAGAAACGATTTTTTCCAGTAGTACGTACTACGTAGTCTGTGGTGAGCTTGTTTTGGGTATAGGATGCTTTCTGGTTGGCGTCACCCTATTTAAGATGTTTCAGGATTAACAACAACATAAAATTCTGCCGTTTTGGATATTAGCGAAAAAACGGACGAACAGATAATATTAAACGTGGAAATTTAGTTAATACACTAAATAATACAAATTGAATGTATTGTGATAGACATACATAATGTATTTGGCGTCGCATATCAGTTATCCGATTAGGTCGGCTCATTTAATCATGGTAATGCCAGAAACAGCGACAGACATCCGTCAGTGTCGGAACTATAACTCACGCTGTAATTACAATGATAAACGTAATTTTGTACAATTGATTTGTGCAATATTCAAAGTCATAATTGCTTAGCTTAAACAATGAAAAACAACTTTGAAACATTATCAATATTTTTTTGATAATGAAGAGTAATACAAAAAATGTAATTACCAATAAATGGAACCGACTTCAACACTCACAAGTGTGAAATAACTTGTTGAAGTCGGTACCATTATAGTTCACAAAAGTAACTATCATCACAGTATTGTGCTCATGGTACCGACTTCGGCAAGTTATTTCACACTTTTCAGTGTTGAAGTCGGTTCCATTTTTAGTAAAAAAATTAAATGTTTTTTATACTATGTGAAACGCTAGATCAATACGATCTAGCGTTTGACCACTATCTCACTTGATGGTCAGTGACGATGTGGTCGAAGATGTTATCACGCTAGACCTAGAATGTTTACTGGCTCTCAAGGACTGCTGCCACACACACTATGTGTTTGGTGACAGTTTTTCAAACTTGAGGGTGGTAGCTAGCCAGGCGGGTACTCGAAAGTTCCCTTATGGGAATTTGATAACGGTAATACTTTAACTGGAAGCTCATGCTGTTGTTGGGGATCAAACCCGTGTCCGTTGACAGCCGACGCTTCCTCCGCTGAGCTATTCAAATATTTTAAATCGAACCTCCAGTGCCAGACGGGACGTTTCAACGAACGCACCGCACTCAAGATCCTGATGAAGGCTTTTGGAAGAAGTCGAAACAATTGCCAATCGTGATATCGACTACGCGTAAGTTTCATGCTAAGTCCGCTTTTGAATATTATAAAGTTAAGCGTGAGTTTTAGAAACATTTCTATGGAATTTGCAAACGAATTTGAAATTTATATTTTTGACAACATTCCAAGCTTATTCTATATATAGATTTAAGTAGTACTTTGATTTCCAAAAGTTAACGTTCTATTAAAATTCTTAGAAATACGTCTAGACCTATGAAAAACGTTGTTTCTTATTTAAGTTAATAAAACCATTGGTAGATAACAAAGAGTTTATTTGAAAAGTATCATATATACATTTTAAATCTTTTATCTTTTTGTTCAGTTCTATTTTGATCGTTTTCTCTTTTGTCCACTCTGTGTTTTGGCGCTTCGTCTTATTTGACGGTCGCCGTGGCGCAGTGGTTAGTGTCAGTGACATGACTTCTGTGTCTCGGGGACCCTGGGTTCGAATCCGGGCAGAGGCAAACATTTGTGCGATGAGTGTAGATGTTTGTCCCGGGTCTTGGGTGTTTGTGTGCTGTAATTGTATATGTCCATGCCTCCTGCGACACAGGGAATCCTAGTGCGAGGGACTGAGGGTAATTAAAAACAAAAAAAAAATTACAAGATATTATCAATGTATAAAACACGGGAGTTACTCACTTAATAAGTCAGAGGGTTCCGACTATAGTTTCAACCACATTCGGTGGTCTTTTTCAAGAAGAATACGGGGCGCTCGCGGACGCGGTCGCGATTCGCCTAGTTACGTGAGTAACTCCCGTGTTTTATACATTGATAATATTACAATATAATTTAATTTTTATTTATTTATTTACCATGAAGGACATATTATTGGAGTTCCTACCTATTTTGGTGCGAGCATAGCTAAAGAGTATGACGTTTTCAACGTTTTCACAAATCTATCTACACTCTCCCGCAAACATAGAAGGTCACAGGTCATATAAAAATATATATATTGATAGCTGCCAACATAAACTAGAAGTAGTGGAGTGACACAGTCTCTTCTCAGTATATAGTTACTTATCTATGGTCTCTATAAAAGCCAGTGCGGGCCGGACCAGTGACGCATATTTTCCTTCGGCCTCGGCTGCGTGCGGGGGCTCTGCTGGTTTGTTGTTCGGTGCGAACAGTGAGTGACATACGTATTTCTAATTGTTTTATATGGTTCATCTGTGTCAGACTCATTATTTGTTATTTTGTGATCAACTTCATGTGCCTTTCTATTTCAATTGTGATTTAATGGTCAATTAATAAACCAAAGATGTTTTGAGGTTGGGGAGAACGCGTGTTGTATATTTTTTTTAAATATTTCTACTTCTGATCCTAACATCAGAAGTGGGATAAAGGACACACATGCCCACATGTTACAAAAATGCTTGTAATCGGTGACTCCGTGTAAACAAGTAGTTTTGGTTATTTCTTATGTCTCTGTTAACCTGTTCTGACTGTTTTGAAGAAAATTAAAACGAAACAAGCGAAAGGCACTAATCAGATAACCTATTCATCTACCCTCAACATACATTTTCTTCGTATGTGTTGTATAGATTTGTGTTATGCCTTTTTACATTGTGCCCGTCGTGTACGAGTTCGTGGGGAAGCTAGCGTCGGTGGTGTACTCCTGCACATGACGTAATTGTTGGTGACGTGCGGGCGCCTCGGGGTCCCTCGGTGGACCGTGCGGAGGTGCCGTTGCATCCACGGCGACGACGCCGGAATGTCTCGTCTACGCGGACTGCTTCGAGCACGGTGACCACTCCAGGTTGCAGCATCCATGTGCTAAACGACTTGCTAACCCGGTGAGACCAACCCAATTTATATTAATCTGACTATAGAACGTGTCCTTGACTGGGTCATAGATATTGTCCCAGTGCAAGAGTTCGCGAACATTTATCAATTACGTAAACTTCGTAGCTTTTTGTGTCTAGACAACGTTGATACTGATTATGTTATTTTTGAAATAATGCGAACTGATGGTACTCATATTATGTACACTTGAAGGTCATTACTTACACACTTATAGTTCAAAGCGACCAAGATGTGTCCCGCGATCGTAATCCACGAGATAACCGATACCTATAAAAGTAGTAAAGAACGAATGTGTTTTAGCGTAGTGAACCTTTGATTCATTCGCATACCTTACCACCGTACATAATTCAAAGTAAGATCATTAGGTAAAAATATATTTGACCCGTATTTGTATCGTGTTCGTACCTTCGTGTACCCTCAGATTAAGATAAACAAAATATACCGCGCACCAACCATGGAATACTGAGATTTGTGTGTAAATGTTATTGTCTGCGCCATAAGCTTATGTTTCATACACCTCGTATCGATATCGCAGTCTAACAGACACGTGCCAGCAATTACCTTTAGAATTGAATCCTAAGCCGACTTGAGAAAATTGCAGGTTATGATCTCTCTAACAAAGAGTAAAAAGGTTGTAGATACCGGCAGGCGCGTCCATCAACTATACCAACGTACCTACTTGTAGTGTGATATAGATCTTTGGCGACCGAGCTACTGATAAACTGCTACTACCTACGTCATGTTTAATATCAAATCTACCTTAACCTGTCAGGTTGTCACTATGTAAGAAGCATACCGCACGGTTATTTTATTGATGGCTAGTTGGGTATTTCAATGATTTCAGCAGATTGGTACAGACCATGACGCCTGATCAATCACTTTTACTATGGCTTTGTGTAAGTGACAGAAACTGGACAAAATTGCGATGCGATATCTGACAAGTGATAATATGTGCTAAAATATGTTTGTAACTTGTTGACGACTACATACCTACCACGAAAGAGGTTCAAACATCGGCTTTTAGTTTTTATGTTGTTCCAAATGTTTTGTTTGAATTTGTGTGAGTCTATTGGCGAACTAGAAGTACAGTTTTATTTCATAACATAGGGACGTAGCATGTGAAATAGACTTGTGAAAACTATCACCATGTGTTTGTATAAGAGTTGAACTTTAAGTTCAAGAGTTTGTATGAATCCCGAATTCATAAATTAGATACGATCCTAAATACGATTAGATAATAAAATGCTGTTGAAGATGGGTCGAGTATTTTGTATTTAGAGCCACCACGTTCACCGCACTAAAAATTCTTGTGGCTTCATGTATTGCAAGGCAATGCAAATACGGTGCGTTCATTTGAGAGTAGCCTAGCCGTGTCTTACCTTAATACCAGATAAGAACATAATTACTTAGTGGAATTGATTTTTGTTTATTAGAAAACTGATTCTCAAACTACCTGCAGTTTAGCACGTGAATTAAATTTGTTTGGTTCCCACAATAGTGTGATTGTAGGGTCGCGTTCAAAGTGTTTTCATTTTGTGTCACAATTTTGAAATAAAAATATTATTGTCACAATGACAAAGAGTTGTGAAGTCGTTCGAAATGTCAAATACTTATTCGGCTATTAAATGCCTTGAATGAAATAAAAATTCTTACGCGTGTACACAATACACAAATATGATGTAGTCAGTAAATAAAGCCTGTTTGTATTGTTACAACTGTTGTGTCTTTGGCTGCGTTTCCATTTGGGCTCACAGTGCATACGTTCGTACGTAAGGATTTGGCAGTTCCGAGATGAATTTAGTACTGACAGTGCTGACGCTCGTAAGCAAATCGGAACGGCTTTTTGTGGGTGAATGCGCGCGAATTCTTTAAATGTCAGTTCCCATTAAATTCATATTAAATCATTCTCTTTCGTACTTCATGGGCACTAAATGGGTCATTTTTTTTTTCTGATATATAAAATTACGTTTTTAATTTTTGTGGACGGACTACCAATTTTCCGACAGATTCTCATAATGAGTCGGATATTTGACTCTCAGTGCATAGTTATTTATCTATGTGTTTGACAGCGCTCACACTGCTCTACGTCGTACTCGTGAGCGTTCTAAGCACAGGATGATGACGTCATGGATGACGTCATATACATTTTGTGTGCAGCTGTCAGTGCTTTTTGGAATTACTTTAAGCACGCTCTCTGTGCTCAAAGCTCAATTTGAAACACACCCTCATATAGATGTATGCAGGTGTATTTTTTTTTTTTTGTGTTCTTAAATTGAAAACGCACCTGTGCGATAAGGTACGGGCACTTTAACCAAAAAAGGGTGATTTTATTTGGACTTGAAATTTTTACTGTTTCAAATACGATTGAGCGAGGACTCAATTGAGTCGCTTAGATTCTCATTGTTCTTCATTTGTTAGATAAGTCCATATTCCTAGCCGCCGAGTAGATTATTCGGGAGGCTGACAAGTCGGGGTCAGGTACGGCCGGGTCGGGAAGATGGACGGTTCAGTTAGATGTCTCAGGCATACACTGACGTGAACACCAATCTATTCAAGCGTGACAGTAACCGGCACGTGTGTACACCGCACAGAAATTTTGTGTTTGTTATTTGCTTAAATCCGCAGAGTTCCGACATGCAAGTTTCTGATAGACGAGCATCAGCCTGGCGGCCGCGCATGCTGTGTGTGGACTCCGGCCTGGCAGACGCGCTCATACAAAGCTGACTTGAAATGCGTGTAGGATTTGAATACATTTCGGTACATATGAATCGGTCTGAAAGTTTAGAATTAAGCTGCCAGTATGTAACGCAGTAAGTAAAGTTTGTAGTGACGTTTCACTAGCCTAACTTGCGTTGATGACTGTCAAGCCGTTGTCTGTAGCGGTTTAGCTAGCCAGACTTAACGTTGACACTTATCAAGACGCTGTCATCCGTAGTATTTCGCTAGCCGAACAGTGATATTCGCCAAGTTGTTACTGCTCGTAGTGATTTTACTAGCCGGACTAATGCTATGCTTAGTTAGAGCGTTGATATTGTTGTCTAGCCGCCTCAACGTTGACGATATCTTTATATCGTCAAGCCGTGGGAGCGTAGACCAATAATCAAGTCGCATACCTTATACCTAATGTAGAAAACAGTTTATGAATGCGCAGCGTTAACATAGTTAAGTCGCTGCATCCGTAGTATTTCTCTAGCCGAACAGTAAGATTCGCCAAGTTGTTACTGCTCGTAGTGATTTTACTAGCCGGACTAATGCTATGCTTAGTTAGAGCGTTGATATTGTTGTCTAGCCGCCTCAACGTTGACGATATCTTTATATCGTCAAGCCGTGGGAGCGTAGATCAATAATCAAGTCGCATACCTTATACCTAATGTGGAAAACAGTTTATGAATGCGCAGCGTTAACACAGTTAAGTCGCAGCATCCTGTAGTGTTCGACTCACTAGCCAGGGTATAGTTATTCTGTAAGCTAATGCTCTACTAGACCAGCTAGCTTGGTGTGGAGAATAGGTGTCAAGTGCCCGCTCATCATCGGCACGAGTTGGAGCTTAGGCAGATGCTGCAGCCGCTGTTGATGCTACTGCTGCCACTGCCGCTGCCGCTGCCGCAGGCGCTGCCAAAGGCGTTGCCACAGGCGCTAGCGGAGGCGCTGCTGCAGGCGCTGCCCCTGGCGCTGCCGCTGTTGATGCTACTGCTGCCACTGCTGCTGCCGCTGCCGCAGGCGCTGCCAAAGGCGTTGCCACAGGCGCTAGCGGAGGCGCTGCTGCAGGCGCTGCCCCTGGCGCTGCCGCTGTTGCTGCTACTGCTACACTGCTAATGCGGTGAATGGATGCCGCAAGCTGCCTGTGCAGAATTCTTCACGGGTTGTGAGCCAAACCGCATCAACATCTGCATTACTACTAGTCCAGTGATAAAGTGGCTGAGCCAACACATTTTACGATGATGAGAAAACACTCAGGTCAATCTGAAGCCTTCTTGCAGCAAAGAAGCTCTAAGAACCTGACGAGGACGTCAGAAGGTCAGGAGAGGCCGTGATAGCTGCCAACATAAACTAGAAGTAGTGGAGTGACACAGTCTCTTCTCAGTATATAGTTACTTATCTATGGTCTCTATAAAAGCCAGTGCGGGCCGGACCAGTGACGCATATTTTCCTTCGGCCTCGGCTGCGTGCGGGGGCTCTGCTGGTTTGTTGTTCGGTGCGAACAGTGAGTGACATACGTATTTCTAATTGTTTTATATGGTTCATCTGTGTCAGACTCATTATTTGTTATTTTGTGATCAACTTCATGTGCCTTTCTATTTCAATTGTGATTTAATGGTCAATTAATAAACCAAAGATGTTTTGAGGTTGGGGAGAACGCGTGTTGTATATTTTTTTTAAATATTTCTACTTCTGATCCTAACAATATATTATATTGGTCTGGCCGGTTAGCGCAGTTGGTAGCACTTTGCCTTCTGAGCCGCTGGTCCCGGGTTCGATTCCCGGACAGGTCAAACATTTGTGTGCATGAACATGTTTGTTTGACCTGTGTCTGGGTGTGTATATGTATATAAGTATAGATATCAGTCATAAGGTTACCATAGCACAGGCTCTGCCTAGTTTGGGACTTGAAGACCTTGTGTCAATGTTAATAAATAAAAAAAATAATAAAATAAAATAAATATTGTATTTTCGTTGGAAAACAAACAGCAATTATATACAATAATTACATCAAGCAGGGTTTTAAAACACTAAGGCTTAACAGTTTTCGCTTATAAATTGTGCAGTAACATGACATGACAGATAAGTTAATATAAGCTTGGTGGGAAACTTTCGCATATAATACACTAGCTGCACCCCGCGGTCTTACCCGCGTGGTGATGATTGATCATGATGATGAAAAGTAGCCTATGTGTTATACTTCAAAGTATATACAAAATTTCATCCGAATCCGTTCAGCCGTACTGGCATGATTGAGTAACAAGCATCCATCCATCCATCCAAACTTTCACATTTATAATATTAGTGGGTAATCCCACAAGTTTTATAAAATATCTATAATATCTATTTCTAATCTATAAATCTCTATTTTAATCTTAATCTATTTTAACCTAATCTACGCCGTGGTGGTACCGGCCTAGAATAGTACTCCCCCATCTCTTCCCGCGGGTGCCGTGAGAGTCGGCTAAGGGAACACGTACCAGAAGGTGGGCAGCAGCGCCTTCTGAAGATCGGGAATCGCGCTGCGCTCGCCAACCCGCCTGCCAAGCGAGGTGACTATTGGCAACTCCCCCCAATATGGGGGAGGTATATGTCCAGCAGTGGACAGCAATGGCTGAGATGAACCTAATCTAAGCCAAATAAAAGCACATTACAAGATTTAAGTATCATATGTTATAAAAATCATCATTAAATAAAATTTTGAAAAAGTTTTTTTTCATTACGTACAGTCCAACAGATTTGGAATACTTAGAATTAAAGAGATCATATTTATTTCTAAATAACAAGCTAGCTCTTTAAATTAAAACGTATCTGAAATAAAATTTCTCTAGGCATAAAAATAAATTACTGTTTGATTCAAAATAGCCATTTATTAATTTGAAATCGGATGCCAGTGGGGTACCAGCTTCGAATTGTACCTCCCCATGTCTTCCCGTGGGTGCCGTAAGTGTCGGCTAAAGGATCACGTACCAGAAGGTGGGCGGGAAGTGATGGGGGCGTACTATTCTAGGCCGGTACCACCACGGCACCTAATTTTCTTTAATCGAAATCGAGCCGGGGCAGTTTTGCAGGTGGTATGTTTTCAGCAATAATTGGGCTAATGAGGCTAAATCAATGCCTTCCACTTTTACAAAATGTACAAATAGTTCTCACAAAACTAATTACAGGCAAACTCAGTTGAGTGTAAGATGACCTTGAATTGTAAATGGCTTAGTTTTTAGTTGTGTAATATTAGAGCGTAAATATTAGAGCCAATGATATTATATGTTCATATGAGGTAGATGTCGCACAAGCACGCGGAAACTGAGGCGGCAAAATTAAGTCAATTGTAGTAATTTTCATTACGACGCGTATTTCAAGCGCAAGTCTAAACATATAGCTATCCATTTCTATATTATTTGTACCGTGTTATCTGTCGCAGTAAGCATGTTTATGTCGTAAAGGAACAAAATCTGAGCACCGCGCAGTATGAATATACGTCATCTTCCCTGTTAAATAAATCATTGCTTACAAGTGCTGTAACAAGAAACATTATTTTTTCTTTCAGCGCTAAATATATATATATATATATATTTTTATTGGGAATAGGCAAGCGTTTGACCACTATCTCACCTGATGTTAAGTGATGATGCGGTCTACGGTGGAGCACGCCTGCCTAGAAGATACCTATTCACTCGTGACTTGAAGATACCCAGGTCGTATTTTTTAGGAAGTACAGAGTTAGGCAATGAGTTCCATTCGTTAGCTGTACGCACTAAGAATGTGGAAGCTAAACGCTTCGTGCGACAAGTTGGAACGTCCACCATGTATGGATGTAAGACATGGGGAAGTACAATTCGAAGCTGGTACCCCACGGCATCCGATTTCAAATTAATAAATGGCTATATATATATATATCACTAAATATATTAATTTGGATGTATGAATTGAAATTAGCACACACATAACTTAATTTTTTTCTTTTGTATATCGTTTTGCCACACACCTGCGAAATGTGGAACTAGCTACTCTCTCGGTATTCTGGATTAGCTACAATATGGGATTCTTCAAAAGGAGAGTTAAAAAGGATCAGAAGTCAAACAGAGTTTTAAAAAGGATTGGCAACGTATCGTAATGTACCCAGTGTTACAGATATCTATAAGCGACGGGGATCGCTTACCATCAGGCGGGCCGCCTGCTTGTTTGCCACATATTTCATAAAAAAGGTGTTGCATCTGGGAAAACCCCAAGCGATACTCGGTCGCCGATTATATATTTTCCAGGCGATCTCACTAATATTGTATATGCGAAAGTTTGGATGGATGGATGTTTGTTACTCAATCACGCCAGAACGGCTGAACGGATCTGGATAAAATTCGGCACAGAGTTAGATTATAGTCTGGAATAGCACACAGGCAAATTTTTATCCCGGAAAAACATAGCTCCCGCGGGATAATTGAGGTAGCGGGAACGAGTCACGTCTCGACAGAATTGACCCAAATCGTTCATAAGGTTAAACGAGTTAGGACTTATTCAAAGTCCAAGCGTACCTTTAAATTGTTTACGAACGCGTCTAGATTTAGGAGTTAGATTTACTACGTGAATTATTATGCTTTGATAAGCCCTTTTCAAGTTGATTTGTTTTGGATACTTTAATGTTTTAGAGTTTAAATCTAAATCGTGAATTATGTAAATCATCTTTCTACATTTATCACGTAATTCAGGTAAATTGAGTTTCTATACATTGGCGCAAGTAAAAGTATATCTTTTGTCTTTTGGTCGTTTTAAGTAACTAAGTATTTTTACATTAAGAAAGTTTTATATTAGATGGTGATAAAGGCTAAATTCGTAAAACATTTATGGATGATAATCTTTATATTCATCTTCCTTCAATTCAAATTCAACCGATTTAAAAAAAAAGAGGCGGATCTCAATTCGTCGATTCTTTTGTATGTTCATTGATTACTCGAAGATGCCAGAAGTACACATCCCGATTCCCGGGTGGTCCCATGGTTGATATAATTTAAATTCCACCCTTTGAGTATCCAGTTTCTATTTATGGCAATTTCATCGAACTCAATTCCAATCGTGCGCTTGTTTTGCGTTCAAGAGTATCAATTTGTCCGAAGGCGATCGAAATCACAATTTACGATCGGAATCGAGTGTCAAGAGTAAGCCTGCAAATCTAAAGTAGGGCCAGCTATGTGAAGTGTTCCACGAATTTGATTTTAAGCGTAAAGAAGATATTAGCTAAGTATTATATTTAAAAGTTAAAATCAAAAGGTATCCAAATCTCATCAGTAGTTTTTGCATGAAAGAGTAACAAACATACATCCATACATCCATACTCACAAACTTTCGCATTTATAATATAAAGTAAGATATGTCTTTCATTTAAGACCATTCTTGAAATAATTAACTTCAGACTTTAGAGTTTTCAGCTCTAATTATAAGCCTTTATGGCGGCAATGTTCCATGTATGCCTCCGACGAATATTACAAAATACACAATACACAAACTTACGAATTACATTAATAATAATAAAAAAAATTGGTTGTCTGTAAAGTCGGTTTACGGACGATAGATTTACGTGATAACGACATAATCATGTATGACTTTGACATTGACATTGACTTTGACATTGACCATTGACCATTGACCATTGACCATTGGCCATTGACCATTGACCATTGACCATTGACCATTGACCATTGACCATTGACCATTGACCATTGACCATTGACCATTGACCATTGACCATTGACCATTGACCATTGACCATTGACCATTGACCATTGACCATTGACCATTGACCATTGACCATTGACCATTGACCATTGACCATTGACCATTGACCATTGACCATTGACCATTGACCATTGACCATTGACCATTGACCATTGACCATTGACCATTGACCATTGACCATTGACCATTGACCATTGACCATTGACCATTGACCATTGACCATTGACCATTGACCATTGACCATTGACCATTGACCATTGACCATTGACCATTGACCATTGACCATTGACCATTGACCGTTACGCGGAACGTTACTATTTTTCATTTTGGCATTCATCAATTTATAAAACGTTATCACGTCAAAAAGTTTATTCAGATAGAATTGCGCACTTGCATCTTAAATGGCTAGAGTTTTGCACATATTCAATTTTGGGTATCTGTCGCCGAACTAGGCTCACTGCCTGTGTTTCAACATTAAAGCATAGTAGCTACTTTTGCCAAGTTACACAAAGATTGGATCTCAAGAATTTTGTTATTAAGACTGACGTGGTTTTGACACATCATGAATGTATAAAACACGAGAATTACTCACGTAATACGGGGCGAACCGCGACAGCGTCCGCGAGCGCCCCGTATTCTCCTTGAAAAAGACCACTGAATGTGGCTGAAACTATAATCGGAACCCTCTAACTTATTACGTGAGTAATTCCCGTGTTTTATACGTTCATAATGGATCACAAGAAGTTACATAAATATCGCAACTTATTCTAGACTAGCTGCGCCCCGCGGTTTTACCCGGGAGGTGATAAAAAACAGAAAAATATAAAAATTGCCTATGTGTTAATCCAGGTTATAAGCTGTCTCTGTACCAAATTTCATAGAAATCCATCCAGCCACTTAGAGAATAACAAACACCCATCCACCCTTCCGTCCAAACTTTCACATTTATAATATTAGTGGGATTATTTAAACTTGTAATATTAACCCCCAAACAATACAACCAAATTGCCAAAATTATTTTCTTGCTATAACAAGAAAAAGTATAAAAAGAAAAGGATCTTTAAGATATTTTCTTTTTTCTGCATGGTCGATGCCGACAAATTCCTCTATATCCGTCCAATGCATGCATTATTGTGTTACCTAACAAGAGACGGCAGATGAGACGCGCGATTGTAGACCTGTGTCCTACAAGACGTAGCTATCGATAGAGAAATAGAAGCTACCAAAAGAGGTTATTCGAGGTATATAACTTTGTTTTTTTTTGTGGCAGTTTTGGATTATTTTTAATTGACTTCAAAAAAGAGGAAGTTATATATGATCGACTTATGTTTCCTTTTTTTTGTATAAGTTCACCGATTGCTCCCTTATTTGTGGACCGATTCTCAAAATTCTTATTTTTTGTTTGACAGAGTAAACTTTCGAGGTAATACCATTCAAATTTCATCAAACTCTGTCAAGCGGTTTTTTTGAGTTACACTCCAATAATTGTAAAGTGTGACGTTTATCTTGATGACTACCTTATTGACAGTTAATGACAATCGATTCCGGGAGTAGCGAAGGTCACTGCAGTGGGTGAAAATAGGTGAAGTTATTTCACGCTTTTAAGTGATGAAGTCGGTTCCATTTTTAAATAAAATTATGTTTTTGCTTTATTCTGGCTTTTGCGGTACTATTAAAAGATTCAAAGAAGAGGAGAAGAAGAGAGACGAAAGAGTTTTAAGCTCCAATAGCAAAGGTTTTTATGTCTTTATAGTCGTTTGTAACGTTATCAATTGTAATCTGTTTGTTGGGTTATGCAAAGACTTTTTCCGGTAACTTGTTCAAATCAGCTGCTAAAGTGAGATGTTAAATATTTTCAATCACTAGTAAGTCAGAGATTGATTATTTGATGTATTCATTGTTGCTTTTGTTCCAATACAAATATAGCATAACCTATAATATTTCGGAATATCTTAACTTCCGGAAATACGAATATCGCTATAAATATTATTTTTTTGGAACCTGAAAGTATAATGAATATGGATATCTATTCTAACTATCTAGCTTATACTGCATTGGGAAATTCTCGGATATTAAGTAATTCGTATTTGATACGAAGAAATTCACGTCCCGGAGTCGAGAATTTATATAATACTTGTAGCGGCCCACGGTTTCACCCGCGTCGATAACTGTTTTCTCGTCACCTCAATTATCCCACGAGAACTATACTTTTTCCGGGATAAAAGTAGCCTATATGTTAATCCAAGGCTTAAACTATTTTCATTCCAAATTTCATCGGAATCGGTGAGCGTGAAGAATTAACAAACATACACACAAACTTTCGCATTTATAATATAAGTAGGATTTTATAGCTTTGCCGTTCTAGGACATAGACAAATTAAGTTGTGGTATTCAAAATGGAATTGAGCTAAGCAAGTTAGGAGCTAGTTGGAATACGGAAATGGGATCTCAGTCTGTGCATTTGGTCTAAACGTGTTAGTACAGTAATTTCTGCGTATTGTACACTTACTCTGATATAGTACTATTTAAAATACATACAAAATTTTAGAATTGGTAGGACATTTTGACTACCTTCCTTAAATAGTAAAAAGTTGAGTTTTTTATGGACTCAAGAAATGGAATGTAATATTTATGTCAATAAAATATTTTGTATTTGTTTTGTTTTGTTTTGTATTTGTTTATAGCTAAGACATAAGAGTTCAATTGGAATTTCAGTCAGTAGGTAGGTGGTCTACCAATCAGCACTCATAATTAATCACCAGTATTTGAAGCGATGATAGCTCGGTGGTTGGAGCGTCGGCTGTCAAAATGACGGACGCCTACCAAAACTAAAAAAACAAGGCTTGATCTACCGGCGAAAGAAACACCGTTATCGAATTCCTCGGTGGTAGGATACTTTTAAGTAACCGCCTACTAGCGCGTACTCGAAAGTAGTTACCACCCTCAAGTTTTAAAAACTATCACCAGACACATAGTGTGTTTAGGCAGCAGTCCTTGAGAGCCAGTGAGCATTTTAGATCTAGCGTGATAACATCTTTAATCACATCTAAGCTAACGAGTGGAACTCATTGCCTAAGTCTGTGCTTCCACATGAATACAATCTGGGCATCTTCAAGTCACGAGTGAACAGGTATCTTCTAGGCAGGCGTGATTCATCGTAGACCGCATCATCACTTAACATCAGGTGAGATAGTGGTCAAACGCCTGCCTATTGTGAATAAAAAAAAATAAAAAATCTTTACTGACCATCAAGTGAGATACTGGCCAAACGCTAGGTCTATACAGTATAAAAGGAAAATAAGATCTAGCAAGTTGACTGTCACTCATGATCAGTTAGTCAGCTTAATATACTTTCTTGAATTGATTTGAAGGTAGTTAGCTACACAATAGAAAGTGCCTTACCACCATAAAGAGAATTTTACAGAATTGATTTGGAGATGGCTTGACTTAGCTTCCTCTTATAGTCTTTATCGAGTACGTCTTACCACCTCACTGGTAAACATTCCGTGCGTACTTTACTAACGAACTTATTCGCGATTCGCGGCATCTGCAGATACAGATACAGCAGATACTCTGAGTATCAGAGAAGACGCCGCGGAGGAGAGTTCTACGCTCTTGTCGCCGCTCGGACCTGAACCACTGAAGATGTCGACCGTAGTGATTGAGGAAACGTCTGGAACAAAAGTTTCACATAGACCACGGCCAAACAGCCCGGAAGCAATACATAGAACTTATTCTTGTTTTGTAATTGATCCAGATAAAAGTGCATTTTTATCGACAATATTTCAAAGATAAGTGATAAGTCCACTGATTCAGTTTTCAAGGTTTAACTGAGTCCAATCTCAGTCGATAACTCAAGTATTTACCCACCGTGGGAGCGAACAGACTACGGATAAATCTTGAGACTTATCGACTGCTCACACCCGTGTGGTTAGTTTTAATAATTTACAGTTTGACATTAGTTAAGTAATTCTGTTAATCACATAAACTAGCTAAAATTCACTAAAATTCTTCAAATTGAAATAGCTCGTATTCTATTTACGCTAAAATTCAAATTCGTATAACTCCATACAACGCTCTCACTAATATTAAACGAGTTTTATTCAACTGTTGGCCGATTGCGGGTAGTTTTAGTAGGCACCAAATAAATGGCAACTTAATTTCGCTAAAACCATTCGCAAATTTAATAAATATATTTTAATTTTAGTGATGTTATTGAAAAGTCTCATAGTAATTTAAACTTTATCGTAACCGTATAAGAACTGATTTAGTTTTCCAAAATTTTAGTTTAGTTCAGTTGAATAAGCGAATCACTACCATTGTCTGGAGATATATAGGAAGTTTACGTTTCATACTGTAAGAAATACGCTTAACAGGGAACACAAGGACCGCTTTTGCATACAAACGTAGTCCCCTGTTTTCTTTCTACATAAAACCAGTGGATCAAACATGTTTAAGGTTTCGTACCACAAAAAAAAATCAAAAAATGGAACCGACTTCAACGCTCAAAAGTGTGAAATAACTTGTTGCAGTCGGTGCCATGATAGTTCACAAAAGTAACTATCATCACAATATTGTGCACATGGTATATACTTTGACAAGTTATTTCACACTTTTTAGTGTTGAAGTCGGTTCCATTTTTTGGTAAAATTTTTTGTTTTGTTTTTAACGGTTTTCTCAAACCAAGTTTAATCAAAACATAAGAGTGATATTTAATTTAACTCCATCCTAATTGAATTTACAATCAGTAAAATAGTTGAGAAGTTGTTCCAAACTTTCATTCCACTTCAACTACTGAACTAAGTCTGACTCGGTTTCACTCAGTACAACTGAGCTCCTTTGTTATAGTTTCTTTTACTTGTACTTGTTATCGAAGTAGTTTATCTTAGTAATGAATAACGTACTAAACTTTACACTCTACGCTTTTATATGGTTCAAGTTAAAAGTGATAAGCTTCAACCCTCACACATAAAATGTAACTGAATATTGGGAAGCTTTTGACGGTTATTGTGACTTAGTAATCAGCGACACTGACTTTGGAACCGCAACCCCGGGTTCGAATCCCGGCTGGGACAAACATTTCTGTGACGAGCATAAATGTTTGCTCTCGGATCTTAGATAGCTACTTGGGTATTGTGATTGTGCGTGTCTGTGCCTCCCGCGACACAGATTACCCTCGCTTCCCCATAATAATTGACTCAATTTGAGGTACCTACAAACAGTACCTACTTTTGAGTATTTTTTTACTCTCGAACAAGTTTTGGTTGCCTGGAAGAAATCAGGACCCCGGAAACAGTAGTCATGTCACTGACCACTGAGCCACGGCGAACGTCAATTGTATTTTTTTATTTTTTTTTAATTTATTTACATTCACACAAGGTCTTCAGGTCCCAAACTAGGCAGAGCTTGTACTATCGTAACCTGATGACTGATATATATAGTAAAATACATATGCACACCCAGACACAGGTCAAACAGACATGTTCATACAGACAAATGTTTGACTTGTCCGGGAATCGAACCCGGGACCAGCGGCTCAGAAGGCAGAGTGCTACCAACTGCGCCAACCAGCCAGTCAAAAGTGCGTTATTGCCGTAAACTTGCTAATTTTAAAACATCTACAATAATTTGGTTTCGCCTCAATCTGTATTGTAACCCTCGTCTTCTGGACTGCTGGTTCAGACGCTCTACCATTACGTCTCTGAGCATTAAAATAGCATAAAAATGGCTTAACATTATAAAGTTCATTTTACACTTTTTAAAAGGAGAGTTAACAGTCTTGAGAGGATTGGCAAAGTATCGTAATGCACCCAGTGTTACAGATATCCACAGGCAACGGTGATCGCTTACCATCAGGCGGCCCACCTGCTGTTTGCAAAAAATTAAAAAGGTTTCATAGTTATTTATAAAATATTTTAGCTATATTCGACTGATTGCGTGCACACTTATTATATAGACAATGGTAGTGATTCGCTTATTCAACTGAACTAAACTAAAATATAGGAAAATTAGATAAGTTCTTATACGGTTACGATAAAGTCTAAATTAGTATGACACTTGTCAATAACATCACTAAAATAAAATGTATTTATTAAATTTGCGGGTACTTTTAGATAAATTAAGTCGCCACTTATTTGGTGCCTCCTAAAACTACCCGCAATTCGCCAACAATGGAATAAAACTCGTCTCATATTAGTGAGAGCGTTGTAAGGAGTTATACGAATTTGAATTTAAGCGTAAATAGAATACGAGCTATTTCAATTTGAAGAATTTTAGTGAATTTTAGATAGTTCGTGTGATTAACAGAATTAGGGCTAGTGTTCCATAAAATCTTTGATTTGTGGTAGTAGAAAAGTTGTTGAAATAAACACACTTTTACGCTTACACTTTTTACACATCACTATTACGATTTTCTGTCTCATTTCTGGAATTTATTTTCCTTTTTCTAAGTTTGATATATTGCTATAAGAAAATACAATGACGAAAATGTTTCGTCTATTCTATCCTTTGTTCACCCTTCGTCAAGACTATTAACCTTCAGTCATACTCCTAAATAATATTACCCTCGTTCCGGACGCGCCTTACAATATAGTAAATAGGAATATATTTTGACACCAAAGCACTGAATTTGATGCCATAAAAAACGTAAAACAAGATACAAATACGCTTATAATTTTAATGACGAAAATTGCGGTTTTCTAACGTGGCGAACGTGTAGGGCAAGCACTTGGCATGATACCTAAAATTACTCGAAACAATTTTAAATACTCGCGATTACGTATTCGTGTTTGTATTACTTATTTGAAGTAACTCCACTTTTAGCACAGGACAAGAAATATTAATCAATATAATTAACACCAAAGACCGTCAAGTGAAATAATCGTTATAAGATTGCTTTTAACGACAAAATATAACGTATTTCTAAGTAAAAAAAAAGGTAATTGTAAACAATCAACACGTAATACGTAAATTCACACATTTTTTTTGTGAAATTTGTCCTTAGCCAGATCTATTAGTCTATTCTATATCTATTGACTGGCCGGTTGGCGCAGTTGGTAGCACTCTGCCTTCTGAGCCGCTGGTCCCGGGTTCGATTCCCGGACAGGTTGACCTGTCACACACATTTGTGTGTATGAACATGTCTGTTTGACCTGTGTCTGGGTGTGTATATGTATATAAGTATATATATATATATAAATATGTATTTAAGTATATATATCAGTCATCAAGTTACCATAGTACAGGCTCTGCCTAGTTTGGGACCTGAAGACCTTGTGTGAATGTTAAAAAAATAAAAAAAATAAAAAATTAGTAAATTTTACAAAATGGTTTATAAATAAAAACAGATTACAAATAAAATGTTCAAATAGTTCTACTTTTCCATTCTATTTTCTATATTTTTTGTATGTGTTTGTAGATGGGTATATAAATATGATAATATTGATTTGTAGGTGTGTGAATGGTTTTTTTACACTGTATAGATCAAGCGTTTGACCTCAATCTCACTTGATGGTTAGTGACGATGTGGTCGTAGATGTTATCACGCTAGACCTAGAATGCTTACTGGTTGCTGTAGGTATACTTTGTGTGTGTATAATTGTGTAAAGGTAATAAAAAGAGTGATAATTGTAAAAGTTAACAATGAGAGTGCATAGTGTCTTAGCTTTTCACTGAGAACGGCATTCCCTAAAAAAATCTAGATAACGTCTACAATTTAGACAACATAAATATAATAATAATAATATAGAAAATATAAATGTGAGTGGAAGTTTTATATTCTGGATACCGCAAACTACGATTTATATTATAAGATAGATAGGTAGATTATCATATTTACATAATATTACGGTACTACAAACTTAAAATTTATAGAGATGTCTTTCGTAGGGACACAAGATCGATTCGATAAGGATTATCGCTGAAAGCGATTTCTACCCATATTATTATATATGTGTTTTTACGTCCCTATCCTACCAATGACATCTCCTGTCCCCTAATGTTATTACAAAGTACAGGTGCGGAGGGCTTGCTCTAATTAAAACTTTTTGCCGACAATTTCTTGTATGCCGAATGCCGTGAGTTGTTTATTGTAGGTAAGGAGCTGTGAGGTATATTTATCCTATTTCTTCAAAAGCCATGTCGCAGGGTTTTGTCAAAGCTGTGATATTATATTTCTACTAATGGCGCCCAACGGTTAAACCCACGTGGATTGCGCTTTTCTCGCTACGTTGATCATCTCACGGGAACTATACTTTTTCCGGAATAAAAGTAGCCTATGTGTTAATCCAAGATTTATACTATCTCCGTACCAAATTTCATCGAAATCGGTGCAGCCGTTTGAGCATGAAGAACAAACATACACATATACGCACATACACACATACTCACATACACACATACTCACATACACATATACTCACATACACACACACACATAGACAAAATTTCGAATTTATAATATTAGTAGGATGACCAGCCAAATATAAAACCCAGCTCGGTATCCTAATAGTCAAAGTCATAGTCATAGTCATATCTAGCCGTAGTTATTTAAGAACAATCGAACCGGAGAAAATGTGCTAACTTAGGTAGTAGTTACTTATGTGAACCGTTTGGGGTCGAGACGTTGGGCCCGTGGGGACCTAGAGCTCATCGGATTTTCCAAAACTTATCAGAGCGTTTGATCGATACGACGCGTGACAAAAATGCTGGCACATATTTGACACAACGAATCAGCATTGCAATTCGACGTGGCAATGCTGCTAGCATTCTGGGCACGCTGCCAACTGGTAGTGGGTTAGCGGGGTAGTATAGGCTGACAATAGCTAGTGGATCGTTCAAATGTTTTTGTAGTACCTAGCTGTAGTATTGTAATTAGTTCTTAGTATTTTAATTTACAAAAGGCTTCGTCACATTGAAAGAAAAGTTATATATATATATATATATATATATATATATATATATATATATTAGGTATGTATAAATATATATATATATATATATATTTTATGTTGAATTCTATTTAATATTTTATTTGACACACCACCCTCCGAGATTATCTATTATCAATTATTATCCATCCAAAGGTTGTCTGGAAGAGATCGCTCTTAGCGATCAGACCGCCTATTGAACATTTCTTATTGTAAATATTGTTTTTTTATTTCTGTTTTTTGTGTCAATAAAGTGTATTTGTATTTGTATTGAAGTCCTTATAACACTAACGCTTTAAATATTTAAACATTATATAATATATAATGACGGTCGTTGTGGCTCAGTGATCAGCGACACTGACTTTATTTTTACAACACAAGTCTTCAGGTCCCAAACTAGGCAGAGCCTGTACTATGGTAACCTGATGACTGATATATACTAATATACATACTTATATATATACACCCAGACACAGGTCAAACAGACATGTTCATACACACAAATGTTTGACCTGTCCGGGAATCTTAAAATAGTTTTAAAACTGGAATGGTATAAAAATTGTCGATCGAATATTTAAACCTGATTTCAGCATGTTGTTCTAAATGCTGATATTCCTCAGCATTACTAACCTTGATTCTTTAGTTCTACTTGACTTTAGGCCATTTATTCAATTAATTATAATTAAAAGTAAACCATAATTTGGATTTCCCAACATTAACGCCTGAATGTATAAATTAGCAAGAAATAATTAACTCGAGTGTTATTGCCGTAAACTTGCTAATTAAAAAAAAAAAATTAGTTGTCTGTAAAGTCGGTTTACGGACGATAGATTTACGTGATAACGACATAATCATGTATGACATTGACATTGACATTGACATTTGACATTTGACATTTGACCTTTGACCTTTGACCTTTGACCTTTGACCTTTGACATTTGGCCTTTGACATTTGACATTTGACATTTGACATTTGACATTTGACATTTGACATTTGACATTTGACATTTGACATTTGACATTTGACATTTGACATTTGACATTTGACATTTGACATTTGACATTTGACATTTGACATTTGACATTTGACATTTGACATTTGACATTTGACATTTGACATTTGACATTTGACATTTGACATTTGACATTTGACATTTGACATTTGACATTTGACATTTGACATTTGACATTTGACATTTGACATTTGACATTTGACATTTGACATTTGACATTTGACATTTGACATTTGACATTTGACATATGACATATGACATATGACATATGACATATGACATATGACATATGACATATGACATATGACATATGACATATGACATATGACATATGACATATGACATTTGACTTTTGACTTTTGACTTTTGACTTTTGACTTTTGACTTGACATTTGACAATTGACATTTGACATTTGACATTTGACTTTGACTTTGACTTTGACTTTGACCTTGACCTTGACCTTGACCTTGACTTTGACCTTGACCTTGACCTTGACCTTGACTTTGACTTTGACTTTGACCTTGACTTTGACTTTGATTATATTATCTAGATCTAGATAAAACTCAGGTGGAACGTTACAGGAATGTTACCGTTACTATTTTTCATTTTGGCATTCATCAATTTATAAAACGTTATCACGTCAAAAAAACAAAAAATGGAACCGACTTCAACACTCAAAAGTGAGAAATAACTTGTTGAAGTCGGTACCATGACAGCTTATAAAAGATACTATCATCAAAATATTGTGCTCATGGTACCGACTTCGACAAGTTATTTCTCACTTTTGAGCGTTGTTTTTTTTCACTATTTTCAGTGACCTTTGCTACTCACGGGATCAATTGTTATTGTGTGTGTGCATCGATGTCTTCAACCGCGACAATAATATCGTCCAGGTAAGTGAAGCACTTTTCAGTTATTGGAGTGTAACTCAAAAACCGCTAGTCCGATTTTGATAAAACTTAAATGGGACTACCGCGAAAGTATACACTATCAAGCAAAAAAAAAAAACATCAAAATCGGTTCATAAACAAAGAAGTTATCCGCGAACACACATAAAAAAAAAACATATATACGGTTGAATTGAGTAACCTCCTTTCTTTTGAAGTCGGTTAAAAACATCTACAATAATTTGGTTTCGCCTCAATCTGTATTGTAACCCTCATCTTCTGGATTCTTCTTCTGGTTCAGACGCTCTACCATTACGTCTCTGAGCATTGAAATAGCATAAAAATGGTTTAACGTTATAAAGTTCATTTTACACTTTTTAAAAGGAGAGTTAACAGTCTTGAGAGGATTGGCAAAGTATCGTAATGCACCCAGTGTTACATATATCCATAGGCAACGGTGATCGCTTACCATCAGGCGGCCCACCTGCTTGTTTGCCACCTATTTAATAAAAAAACAAAACACTACGCATATGAATCGCCAAATTGGATACAACAGTGGTTTTCGATATAAAATATGTACCTATGTATTATGTCTACAGTTTACATCAAAACGTACTTATGTTGATGGATTGAGACTTTAACTCAATAAATCAAGCGGTAAGCGAGGCAGATCAACTAAATGCAACCCCGTTTCGACCCATCGACTGGCTTCAGCTTAAAAGTTATCTCTGAGGCTTGCCAGCTGACCTGACTAAGGGATGTCAACTGCTGTGAAGCATACATAAGTGTGATTTATTATTATTTAAGTATAATTTAATAAGCGATGATCCCATCTCATCCATCATCCCATCTAACTGCTAAGGGTGGAGTTCACCAAAATTTAAATTTCCGATTATCAATTTAACCGTCGGTCAAACAGTTAAACTATTAGTGAAAAACTGATTGAACGACGGTTAAATTGATAACCAGACGTTTTAAATTTAGTTGACCTCCACCCTTAGTCAAAATAAAGCAAGCATTACGCTAGTAAATAGAATTATTACTCATTCATTTCATTCATCGCAGCCATAGGACGTCCACTGCTGGACATATGCCTCCCCATATAGGAGGGATTTACTAATACTCGCCACGCTTGGCAGGCGGGTTGGCGAGCGCAGTTTGGTTTCCTATCGACTTCTACTCCTAGTGGCGCCCTCTACTCTGTAAGTATCGAATGGAACTACTGATGCTATGAATTCAAAATCGTAAATTCTACTAATGTTAAATGATAGTAGTAACTAATACATTGCAAACTAAACAATTTTTCGTTGAAAGTAAGTTCTAATTTTGCTTGCTCTATAGGCTAAACTAGCTAGGTTAATAAAAGAACACTTCACTGGAATTACAAAATTTAATTCCACCATCTCCATTCTATCATCGGTCAACCAGACGTACGGCTATGCGCCACTGACACCATGGTAGATATACCACCGTTACGCACGAAGCGTTTTGCCTACACTTTTATAATGCGTACTGGTAGGGAGTGGAACTCACTGCCTGAGTCTGTATTTCCCGATAGGTACAACCCCGGAGTCTTTAAGTCGCGAGTGAATAGATACCTTCTAAGTTTGCGTGCTCCACCTTAGACTGCCTCGTCGCTTAACATTAAGCTTTTAAACTTTTAAAAAGCTATATTTCAGATATATTTAATTGAGAAAATGACAAAGGTTGCCGACAGCGGATAATAAAAAATCTGATCGTTAAAAAAACAAAAACAAAAAAAAAAAGTTTAAATTTCCGATCGGAGTTTTATCTCACTGTAGGTAGGAGAAAACCCAGGAGTCCATTTATTACCTCATTCAAAAACTCTAAAAAGCGACTACCGCAGCTTTTCTAGGTATGGTTCTAGTGTTTGACCACTATCTCACTTGATAGTCACTGACGATGTGGTCGTAAATGTTATCATGCTAGACCTAGAATGCTTACTGATTCTAAAGGACTGCTGCCTGAACTGAACTTTTTAAACTTGGGGGTAGTAGCTAGCGAGGCAGGTACTCGACAGTACCCTACCACCATGCTGGGAATTTGATGACGATGTTTCTTTCACAGGAAGCTCAGGTGGTGGGTCGGGATCTAACCAGCGTCCGTCGGTTTGACAGCCAACGCTCCCACTGCTGAGTTATTATCGATTCAAAAGCTAATCATCCGTAGAAAACCTTCGACGTTTTTTTAAAAAGAATGAAATTATTAATCACGTAGGTGAAATCAATTGAATAACGGTTTAATATTAAGAATAACTCATATTCACAAATTTGAATGGGAGCACATGATAAGTACCGGCGTATAAATTTTAAAAAACATTTTTTAACAAAAAATGCAACCGACTTCAGCACTCAAAAGTGTGAAATAACTTGTCAAAGTCGGCACAATATTGTGATGATAGTTGCTTTTGTGTGAACTATCATGATACCGACTTCAACAAGTTATTTCAAACTAGTGCTGAAGTCGGTTGCATTTTTTGTTAAAAAATGTTTTTTAAAATTTATAAGCCGGTACTTATCATGTGCTCCCATTCAAATTTGTGACTATGAGTTATTCTTAATATTAAACCGTTATTTAATTGATGTCACCTACGTAGTTTAAAATTTCTTTCTTTCAACTTTTTTTCTTTCTTTCGACTTTCGACTTCGACAAGTTATTTCACACTTTGGAGTGCTGATGTCGGTTGCATTTTTTGTTAAAAAAAATTTTTCCACCCTTTTCAGTGACCTTTGCTACTCACGGGATCAATTAATTATCATTGTGTGTTCTGCGATGTCTTTAATCGCGACAATAATATCGTCAAGATACGCGTAGCACTTTTCAGTTATTGGAGTATAACTCAAAAACCGCTTGTCCGATTTTGATGAAATTTGAATGGGAACATCAAGGAAGTATACTGTAACAAAAAAAATTTAATCGAATTATCTAAATCGGTTCATAAACGACGAAGTTATCCGCGAACACACATAAAAAAAAAACATATATACGGTCGAATTGAGTAACCTCCTTTTATTTGAAGTCGGTTAAAAAAAGTAGTTTTACTTAAAAAATAGATTTTTTTTTTAAAATTTATTTAAGGATCTTCAGACAGTACATAACAAACATTTACAATTAAATGCGAAAAATATAAGTATAGATAGTTGATGTACCAACAGCGAAGACCACAGATTAATAACATAAATAATTACATAAGGTCTAACAGAACAAGCCAGAATTTGTTTACGTTTTAGTTTACCTATGTCTATGTATGTTAATTACTGTAATAAATACAATATGTCCTTAAAGTAGGTTAGAAAGGAAGCTTAATCACTTTGACTACTAATGTTAATAGATTTTATCAAAAGCAGCGAATAGGTACTACATAGAAAGTAATTAAATTGCTGCTCAAGAGGCATTGGACGGTGATGAAGCAAGCATTATATTGTTATGAGGCAACAAATTAAAATTAGCAGCTGTATCGATCGTATTCCTGTTTTTTGGATGTCGGTTGATAATTTGATCTCTCATCTCGTGACTAGGTAATGTATAGCAAATAAAACTCTTATGTTGGTCTTAAATTGGCCCTGTTCTTGGAAAAACCTTTAAAGAAGTACAAACAGTCAAAACTTGTACGACGAGGAAAATAATCAGTAAAGTGTACTTAGGATGGAAAAGTAAAGAATGTAACCGGTCAACGGATCGAGATTTATTATCCTAGCCCCTGCGACGCAAACAAAAGAATTCCGAAGAAACGCTCTAAAAACCTATGGGCACTATTAGACTCAAAAACAGAGTAATTGCACTTTTGCTAAGGACGGTTTGCAAAAGATTTCCTAAGAAATACTCTAAAAACCTATGGGCACTATTAGACTCAAAAACAGAGTTATTGCACTTTTGCTAAGGACGGTTTGCAAAAGATTTCCTAAGAAATACTCTAAGAACCTATGGGCACTATTAGACTCAAAAACAGAGTTACTGCACTTTTGCTAAGGACGGTTTGCAAAAGATTTCCTAAGAAATACTCTAAAAACCTATGGGCACTATTAGACTCAAAAACCGAGTTATTTCACTTTTGCTAAGGACGGTTTGCAAAAGATTTCCTAAGAAATACTCTAAAAACCTATGGGCACTATTAGACTCAAAAACAGAGTTATTGCACTTTTGCTAAGGACGGTTTGCAAAAGATTTCCTAAGAAATACTCTAAAAACCTATGGGCACTATTAGACTCAAAAACAGAGTTATTGCACTTTTGCTAAGGACGGTTTGCAAAAGATTTCCTAAGAAATACTCTAAAAACCTATGGGCACTATTAGACTCAAAAACCGAGTTATTTCACTTTTGCTAAGGACGGTTTGCAAAAGATTTCCTAAGAAATACTCTAAAAACCTATGGGCACTATTAGACTCAAAAACAGAGTTATTGCACTTTTGCTAAGGACGGTTTGCAAAAGATTTCCTAAGAAATACTCTAAGAACCTATGGGCACTATTAGACTCAAAAACAGAGTTACTGCACTTTTGCTAAGGACGGTTTGCAAAAGATTTCCTAAGAAATACTCTAAAAACCTATGGGCACTATTAGACTCAAAAACCGAGTTATTGCACTTTTGCTAAGGACGGCAGTATTATTAATCGTGAAAGGAAAAATGACTACATTAGAAACAATAATTCATTATGTAACTTTGGTAAATAGTTGAAGAGGTATTAGATTGAAACCTGAGCAAGTGAAGGGCACAAGGATTTAACCACAAGCGACGTGAGAGGTTCTTTGAGTGGTCCTTGAGTGGTACCTTATTCATTGAAGAAATTTATATGTATCTTTCGGATGAGGGCGTTGACACTTGCGATATAGTTTTATACTTCTGCAGTTGTCATCGATTCTCATTGTTTATAAATATGACACATTGTAAAGGACTGAGATGACAAAGCTGGGTGTATTTAGGGTTTTGATCCTGAAAAATCCCAATGATGTCAGTATAGTGACTGGTCGGTTGGCGCAGTTGGTAGCCCTCTGCCTTCTGAGCTGCTGGTCCCGGGTTCGATTCCCGGACAGGTCAAACATTTGTGTGTATGAACATGTCTGTTTGACCTGTGTTTGGGTGTGTATATGTATATAAATATATATATAAGTATGTATATAAGTATATATCAGTCATCAGGTTACCATAGTACAGGCTCTGCCTAGCTTGGGACCTGAAGACCTTGTGTGAATGTTTTCCCATATTATTATTATTATTATAGTGTGCATTGACAACCCTATGTTTTCACATTCGTCTTGGTCATAAAAGATATTGTACTCATAATATACATGAAGCTCTCGCCGATAATTAATTTATTGAAATTAATTATCATTAATTTGTCATACTACTAAATGTTTCATTAACTTCGATGTTTCCTGACGATTCTTGCAATAGTTTAAGTTTTCTTTTCTTGAAATATTATTAAGTGAATTTTGACACTTTTCAGCTTATATAATTAAAAGTACTACATAAGAATAACTTAAATAAAATACCACTTATGAGAATATTCATGTAGATAAATTCTGATGGATCAAAATTTGATTTCACAAACACTTTTGAAAAAATGTTTTCCAAAGACCATATTTTTCCTTTCACATAAATTACACTAATGAAGGGGGGGCGCCAATACTTGAAGCGGGTTGGCGCTGCTGCCCACCTTCTGATAAGTGATCCAAGCGTAAGCAGATACCGCACGGCATACGTAAGGCGAAATAAAAATAAATAAATATGTTTTAACTTTAGTTTTGACTCAAAATACTAATGCACATCATTTATGAACTAATGCGCACCACCCGGCTACTAGTGTAAATTTAAAACCATGAGTATGATGTGCGTTAATTTAGTACCATGTGTATTTATTTCAAATTAAATTGTATTAGTTATATCCGTCTGTCTGAGAACCGAATTCTGAAAACGAAGGTGATCGATTTAGTTGTTTATATTTTTTATACATTTCTAAACGGATTTAATCAAAACCTGTTTGCTTTGGTTTAATTAAAATAAATAACAAAAATATTTTATTATCACTTCAAGAAAATTTAGAAAAACTGACTAATAGCGGAAGTCAGTTTGTGTAGTTTTTAAACTATTACTATTTATTTGTAGATTTCAAACAAACGGGTTAGTTATCATGTCTTTTTATACATCATTATATACATTATTATCAGGATACAGTTAGGTGATATAGGATTATAAAGATAACCCTATTATCATCTAACTATATCCTAGTTCATATCATATCATATAAATAAACTATAAAATACCGACAACGTTAAATTGTCACAACCGTGGTAGATCAGAAAACATCAATTGCGTTACAATACTTGGCCCTTAAAGAATATTTACATTTTAAGTCACAATTAAACTTTTAATTAAAAAAAAAAATTTGCATATCTGCATGTAGGTTAAATACGCAGACCATCTATATATAAACCATATATATGTATGATACGGTATTCTTGCAAATAAAACATTGATTTGATTTGAATTGGTTATAAAATTCGCTTTCACGTCCTTAACTTAATCAGCAACAAGTATATATATACTATACAGTTCTATATAGTGGTACATAATATTTTTAGTTATTGTTATTGCTACATACATAAGTGGGCTAGTTTTATTTAATAATAATGAAACTAAACGTTATAACGTTGTTTTTGTTGTTAATTTGTTTAAATTTATGTGTTTCTAAACGATTCACAAGATGTAAATTGGCTGTTGAGATATTGAAAACGAAGTTGATTCAGAAAACTTTTCTTGGCAACTGTAAGTTTATTTTTATACAGTTATACTATTTTGGGATTATGAGCAGTAATGTAGTTTTCGTACGAATTTAACTGAAATATTTATGTTAAGTTTATAGTTTTAGGTAATATTTTATTTAAGTTATTAGGTTATTTTTAAGTTACATTGAATATTTGACATATATTTCCAATTTATTACGATTGGAAAATGATACGATTTGTAAACTGGGTGTAAGTTTACAAGTAAAATCACTTAAAGCATTCGAAATAATAGACACACATTAATAATTATTATCTATACGAGTAGATAGACACGCGTTCATATTGCCGACCTAAATATCTAACATAAATCATAAGACAGTTTATTCATAATAAATACACTTTTTAATGATTACACATCATATACAATAATACATTTTGAGTCTGAAAACTATCGCGAGTTTCTTCCATAATTGTAATGTAACAAACCGACTAGGACTCACGTGGTAAACACTGGAAAATTATACATGTTTCAATAGTTAATAGTATTTGATTAAATCATAACAAATTATAATAAAACAATAAAAATTTGGGAAACTTAAGTACAATATACCTAAACAAATGTATGTTTTTATAATAAAATTTGGCGTAAAAATGGCGGCTTGCTTCGTACTGTTTAGATTAGTTCTAGATTTAGCCACCACTGGCGCTGAAACAGCGGTCACGTGACGGTAAAGTAGCAACATCTAGCGGCAACGCGAGGAAAACGTGAAGCATTTAAATTGCTGGTTTACAAACGATATACTTATATAACTAGTCAAGGTCAAGAAAAGCATTCATAAAAATGCAACAGTAGGTAATTCATATGTAATCATAAATAAACTTGGTATTCCTCTGAAGTAACAATAATAATTGCATCTTGATTGTATTGTAGGTAATTGCGGTAGAAATTAGATCTGTGTAGCCATTACAATTATACTACTCAATTAACAATCTATTAGCAAAGTGCTAAAGAGAATTGATACTGAGTTTACCAACATTTTGAATGGTCTTGCTCGATTCATGTTTCTAGTATTTTTCTAGAACATTATAGAATATTTCCTTACATTTACAAAATATGTGCGTATTAGAAACAATCGAAATATGAAACGTATAAACAATATCAAATCGAATTGATTCGGTTGGTTATCGAATGTTCTAGATTAAGGGGCAGATTGTCTGACCACCTTGTCGGTGGACATCCAATACTGCGCTTGCCTGTCCGTGGTCTCCACTCGGGAACCTTTCGACCCCAACGGCCATTAGTTTTCCGAGTTATGTGGACATCTTATGGCTGAAATAGTGACCATGATACACGAATCAATGGCCTGAATCCACCTTCCTCTAGCAATCTTCATAAAGTCGTCTGTCTATTTATCTTAGGTCGTTCTATGTCACTTTGTAATTGTATATCGACAATTGTTTCGGCTTCTTCCAAAAGCCTTCATCAGGATCTTAAGTGCGGTGCATTCGTCGTAACGTTCCGTCTCGCACCGCACTCAAGATCCTGATGAAGGCTTCCGGAAGAAGCCAAAACAATTGTCGATCGTGATATTGACAGCGCGGATGTACCACTTCTACGTCATACCCGTAGAAACAGTAGAAAGTAATTATGCACGTGAGTTTTAATAGTACGTTTTACGTCACATTGAAAACCCGTGGATCGTGGTAAGAAAACAAAGATTGACTGGCCGGTTGGCGCAGTTGGTAGCACTCTGCCTTCTGAGCCGCTGGTCCCGGGTTCGATTCCCGGACAGGTCAAACATTTGTGTGCATGAACATGTCTGTTTGACCTGTGTCTGGGTGTGTATATGTATATAAGTATATATATCAGTCATCAGGTTACCATAATACAGGCTCTGCCTAGTTTGGGACCTGAAGACCTTGTGTGAATGTTAAATAAATAAATAAAAAAAAAAAAAAAAAAAAAAAAAAGATTTTCCTAAACTAATAACACAGACAAATGCGTAGACAAAAAGTGTGAAAACCCACAAACGATAAGATAACTAGTTTAGTCATATGACCGTAAAAAAAACAAAATCAAATCACCTACGCACTTGTATCATTCCAGGCTGACATTGACATTTGAACGCTCAAAGTAAGATCTACTGAGAAAACTTTTACCCAGAGAAAATCAACTCTTTACACCTTGATATAAGAACTAAACAATTCTAGCAGCAGTAAGCGCATGGTAATCTATATTGTTTGCAAATCAAATGTTATAATCCACTCTATAACTAACGACGTATAGTTTAATTTGGATTGTAAAGTTAACAGTCAATCAACTCGTGGGCACGTTTGTTGACACACCGTATATAATTACGATGTGGAACGCACGTGTTGTGATATCATTATTATTCAATATTATTTTACTTGTTAATTCTAAAAAATATGATACAAGATGTAAACTAGTGCGCGATTTGTTAAGAATCGGAGTTCCGAATGATATTTTTCTTGGACAGTGTGAGTTTATTTTTAACCAACTTAAAAATGAAATGTTCCTCCTTCGATTTTCTCGTTACTGCTGAACGCGGCACTTATAAAGAAATTTAAAAAGAAACATTTTGAACATCATTTTATAACTAAAAAACACCTCAGCTATCCCACATGAACCAAACTTTTCCGGGATAAAAAGTAGCATAGTAGCATATATAGCATAGTAGTAGTAAAAAGTCAATCTCCAAGCTATCGTCTTTCACTATACCTAAAATACTCGTCTACTAATATTCATCAAAATTGATTCAGCGGCTCGGGCACGTAAAAAC
Organism: Apeira syringaria; assembly: GCA_934044485.1. NCBI lineage: Eukaryota > Metazoa > Arthropoda > Insecta > Lepidoptera > Geometridae > Apeira > Apeira syringaria. The sequence continues at coordinate 6,818,437 of OW203670.1, read as the reverse complement.
GAAACGGACAGACATATTTACTTTCACTTTTATGATTAGGTTTTTGTTGCATCCCAGAGAAATCATTTATTTTTCGAGATAAACAGTAAGCCTATATGTTAATCCAAATTATAAGGTACCTACATTTTGAATTTTATTCATATCTATCAAGCCGTCAAGGCTTGACGAGGTAACAAAAAAAAAACACACACAGACTGTAATAATATACCTATTATCAGCTAATTCTAGACTAAAGTCTTCGAACAGTGTGTGTTACCAGTGATGACTTACGGATCTGAAACGTGGTCCCTGACTATGGGCCTTCTGAACAGGCTCAGAGTCGCACAACGAGCTATGGAGAGGGCTATGCTCGGAGTTTCTCTACGCGATCGAATCAGAAATGAGGAGATCCATAGAAGAACAAAAGTCACCGACATAGCCCAGCGGATTAGCAAGTTGAAGTGGCAGTGGGCAGGGCACATAGCTCGAAGAACCGATGGCCGTTGGGGTGGAAAGGTTCTCGAGTGGAGACCACGGACTGGCAAGCGCAGCATAGGACGGCCACCGACCAGGTGGACAGACGACCTGACTAAGATCGCAGGCAAGGGCTGGATGCGGGCCGCTTCCAACAGGTCCTTGTGGAAATCAATGGGGGAGGCCTATGTCCAGCAGTGGACGTCCTATGGCTGAGATGATGATGATGATATCAACTAATTTCAAGAAAATGTTTCGGTCCTTTGTTTTGTAAAAGTCTGTTCTTTTGTTTTTTACTACGTAATTGATGGAATAAACTGGCATCCCTTTTAAAATATTTTTTTTTAACTACAATATGTTTTCTATCTATATCTCGTACATCATCTCCTTGTATGTGATAACGGAAATGTGTTGAAGTCTATGCCATTGTGATAGGAGTTTTATGGTTTATTGCATTAACAACATGCTAGGCGGAACTTGCATTCAAATTATTTAAAGAAAAAAATTCGGCTATCACTTAATCCCACGACTACAGAGTACCGTCCTGTCGCTTGGCCATCTAAGCTACTATCTATGCAAAATTCGGCTGCTAGTCCCACTAGCAGCCGAATTTTTTCCTTCAAATATTTGAACTGAAGTTCTGCCTAGCATAGCATTAATGCGATACACAATAAAAATCTCTTATCTATGCAAAATCCACAAAGTTCTGAAATTAACGTGCGGATACCGTTAGTAATAGTGTCGAAACAAAATCGAGTTTTGAATGACTAGTGAGAGTGGTAAAACTATTAAACGCAACAAATGTGAAAGACAGAGGGTAGACCATGAACCAGTTATTAAAGACATCTACCCGCAAAAATTTCAGTTTATTCGTACACATGGCGTATGCAACTGTTTTGAAAGATTGAGCAACGAATTCAAATAAAATAACATGGTGAATATCCTGAAAATAATGTAAATCGTTGTAAAACGAAGCAGCTAAGCAAACTTGCATAGTTTATTTCAACAGTAAATCTTAAATGAGTCATAAAATTCCTTTTCCAGTTGCTACGAACTTTTCCGTAATTATGTCTTAACCTCGATTTAAATCTACGAGAACTCGGGCCCATTTTACCAAAGTTATAAATTCATGTTTAAAAAGCAGTTAGCTACGTAATTAAGTCGTAAGTGAATAGTACCTTCTAAGTTTGTGTGCTACGCCTTAGACCACGTCGTCACTTAGTTGGGACAGCAGTCAAATGCAAGTTTATAAAACTTAAAAAAAGAATAACTTTCAGTCTATCTAACTTGAAACTTACTTTAGATAAAGAAATACCTTTTTCTTTTCTTATTCTTTATAGGTGACTTTCTGACCATTATTACTATATGGTCAGTGACAGAGTAGTCGAGGGGGGATCACGCTATTTGTGGAACGTTCTCGAGCTCTTTTTTTTATAATGTATAGATCTAGCGTTTGACCACTATCTCTCTTGATAGTCAGTAACGATGTGGTCGAAGATGTTATCACGCTAGACCTAGAATGCTCACTGGCTCTCAAGGACTGCTGCCTGAACACATTATGTGTTTGGTGACAGTTTTTCAAACTTGAGGGTGGCAACTAGCCAGGTAGGTACACGAAAGTACCCTACCACCGTGCTGGGACTTTGGTAACGGAACCTTCACCGGAAACTAAAGCTGTTGTTGGGGATCGAATCAGTGTCCGTTAGTTTGACAGCCGACGCTCCCCCCGCTGAGCTATCATCGCTTTCTCTTAAGGGCCTCTTACACGTTATGGCTGTCATGCAAGAAGCACCATGTATTTTGAAGGTTGCTACTTAATAATCATTAATATTGCTTATAAGCATTATTTTAAAACATACAATCGCGAAATTGTATTTCGAAAATTATTTTCTACATATTACAATCTCAATTTTCCGCTATAATGTCGTACAGGGAATTAATCTTACAACTACATATAATCAGTTAGCCTACTTAACCATTCATTAAACCATTGTTGAACCGAGTTCTTCGAATTAAAACCATTAGCATTGTTAATGAGATGCCTAAGTTCGAATAGTTCAGTACTGTAATACCCACACGCGATGCTGAATTTAAATGAAATTATTAGCGTTCAGATTATGTTTGATATTTTAATGATGCATAAAATGAAAACAAACCTGATATTTTATAATAAGGCCTTAGAAATATTATTTTCATCATCCATGATTTCAATGACGTAATTTTTTTTTTTTAACATTCACACAATGTCTTCAGGTCCCAAGCTAGGCAGAGCCTGTACTATGGTAACCTGATGACTGATATATATATACTTAAATACATACTTATATATACCTCTATACATATACACATCCAGACACAGGTCAAACAGACATGTTCATACACACAAATGTTTGACCTGTCCAGGAATCGAACCCGGGACCAGCGGCTCAGAAGGCAGAGTGCTACCAACTGCGCCAACCGGCCAGTCTATCTAATTAATCGATGAGCAACATTGTTTTTAATAATTAAGGTATTAAATGTTACGCACCGATTAATTGATGATGGCAAAGGGTGTAATCATATGATAGATTATAATGAAGAATGATAAATTGCACATAGGTTGTCAATGTTAATCCCAAACCTACGTAAAATATTTCTGCATCCTTGTCTGACGCATGGAGTAGGGCGTGCAACTCTTCTCTGTCATTCTCCCTGCTCGCACTTATAACTGGACATTTAAAATATTAGCAATATATTAAAGAAAAGAATAAAGAGTATATAAAGTTGGAGGTTACATTAAAAAAGTTTTGAAGGTAGTCGATGAGCAATCTTAATTTTTATAACTTTCGCGCTAGTTCTGGTATTTTTTTCTTTTATAAGATCCTTATCTTGTCAATAAGAAACATAATAAAAAAGAATTATCGAAATTGGCCCCGCCACCGTTCACATGGGAACGGTGGGGCCATGAGGATTATGGATTCATTTTTATATACCTATCCATGAAACATTATGTGAAAGCCCATGATATAAATTGTAATTATTGGTATATTTAGGCCAGGAAGCTATTATGGTGAGATTGTCATATATAACAAACATCTAACCAAAAACTACAAAAGAAATATCCACAAACATTACGATTGTTTCTCAGAAAATCCCAAATACAAATAGACAAAGCGTTTCCTCATAAGCGCCGTGGGAACAAATCTCTTGATTGGACGAAGACAAAGTTAGATAAAATATACTTACAGTATGGGCGGAGATACCATTTGCGCAACAAAGATACTGACGCAATTTCGAATCATTACTTTTCATTGATTTTTAGTACCTTATCACTTCTTATTCTGCGTCATCTTCATTTGCCATTTGATCCAAACACTTTTCAATTATATAATTTCACACAAAACAATCAAAAAAAGAATCGTTTTTGTCAATTTTTTTTGTTTCATCTCAATATTATTCATCTTCATAGAAGTATGTATAGAAGCCCTACTCACTTATGTCAATATTGAAATATTTAATGGTTTATTTTGCTAGAAATACCAAATAATCTATGTAAAAATAAATAAATAAAATTGCAAACAAATTTTGATAGTCACACGAATTTCTTAATTAAATTAATTTGCTTTTATCCGTATTTACCTTCCTATGCATGTTTAAAATGTGATTTTGTTATTTTGATATAATAATAAGTTTTATTAAATACTATTTCATTCACGGAATACTTAGTTAAATTAGTGGTATGTATTTTTATGATTAAAATATAATAAATTTTAACTTAATAATAATATAAATATTAAGATAGAATTCCTAATATTAGTATAAAATACTGTATTATTGGTATAGTTTCAAGCATTTTTTGGCTTGGATTGATAATTTACTGCGTAGACCTGTTGTTTTAAGCAAACAAAAGATCATTAATTAATAACTTGTTCTAAACGGCGCAGCAGGCGTCGCCAGCACCAGATGTTCTCACGTCCCATATCGAGGACTTGCCACGCTAGTCATGCTCCAACACAGCGAGCGCTGTTATTACTCAATTTGTTCACAAATGAGTTTCAGCATGTAGACTTGTTTGCGGATCCAATTAGAAATATGGAAATTAATTTGAAATTGTTCTTAACCTATTATCTAAGGTATTTAGCGCTTCGGCCATGCTGTTAGCTTACTATCTAGTTTAATAAATAAATAAACAGAACATAACCTCATTAGTTATAATTTGAAACACGTACACATACGTAAAATTAGTAGATTTTTTCTGACATAACGATATCAGATTTAAACTACTGGCTTGTAGGCTGCTGCAAACAAAAGGCATCCTCTATAAATGTTATCTATATTTGTCGTAGAAAATGCGTGAAAATTGCCGAATGAAAATAAAACAAAAGAAAGAACACATAATTATATGAATTGACAAAAATTACTGAAGGTTAAAATCCTACTAATATTATAAATGCGAAAGTTTGTGTGTATGTGTGTATGTTTGTTACTTCTTTACGATCAAACAGCTACACCGATTTCGATGCAATTGGTCGGTATGGAGATAGTTTAAGCCCTGGATTAACACATGGGCGGGAAAACCGCAATCCTCGCGGGTTAAACGCGGGGCGCTACTAGTTGACCTATAAAGTCAATTTCTATTATTATACCCTTGTTCACTTTAAAAATGCATACTCGTATTCTATTCCTATTACTATACCTTGTTTGCTTTAAAAATGCATACTCGTAGCATAGTTTTCAGACACATTGCGAAGTTCCCTTACTGTTATATTTGGGTAATGTGCAAAGTTTTTTGCAGTAAACGTGATCAGAATATACGATCGAATTGAACATTACTCTGTTGTTTATGTGATTACTGGATTTGGTGACTAATGAAGTTGTTTGTTCTGATTGGATATTTATCCTTTTGAAAATCCGTGTGCCTATCCCTTTATTCTATTCTATGCAATGATGTTTTACTAAAGATGAGGTATATTCATACTGCGCGTTGCTCAGATTTTACAGTAATACATTTGACAGTTATGTGTGTGCTAATTTCAATTCATACATCCAGTTGACATTACCTTGACGTATTAATATTTAGACGTGATGATTATGACGTGACGTGATGATTATGACGTGACGTGATATATTTAGCGGTGAAAGAAAAAATAATGTTTCTTGTTACAGCACTTGTAGGCAATGATTTCTTTAACAGGGAAGATAGGCTCTAATCAATGACGTCTTACTAAAGATGACGTATATTCATACTGTGCGTTGCTCAGATTTTGTTCCTTTACGACATAAACATGCTTACTGCGACAGATAATACGGTACAAATAATATAGAATAGGATAGCTATATGCTAAGACTTGCGCTTGAAATACGCATCGCAATGAAAATTACTACAATTGACTTAAATTTGCCGCTTCAGTTTCCGCACTTTGTGCGACATCTACCTTATATTAACATATAATATTATTGATTCTATGTTGATCTAAGGTGACACTAATTTTGTAAGCATTCTGTCAGTATTGCGATTAGTAACAGGTGTAGACGACATTTCAGAGGGTCGCGGCTGTTTGCAAGCAGGGAGGGCGGGGCAAATCCTGATTCGTGTTGATTTATATTACAAAAATGTACTTTATACAGGACTTATGGCCTTAAAAATCATTCATAACAACATATTTACATACTTTTTGGAATTTTTTCTTCTATCTTTTCTTTCCTTTTGGTGTAAGACAGTTCAAGCATTTGTCGTTACTGCGAGAATTTTTGATAGTCGCATGAAAATATTTTGACAATAATAAATTAGCAATTGAAATCAAATTGTGTAGTTTAATGAAAACTCACCATCATTAATTGTTCTCATACGTGGTATTTTTTTGAAGTTTATTTGACACGGAGTTTCAACAAAGTAAGATAAAAATTGGCTATTTCGCAAATGGTGACGTGGTGATAGCGGCCTAGAATAGTACTCCCAATTTCTTCCCGTAGGTGCCGTACGAGTCGGCTAATGGATCACGTACCAGAAGGTGGACAGCAGCGCCTTCTGAGGATCGGATATCATACTGCGCTCGCCAACCCGCCTGCCAAGCGTGGCGAGCATTGGCAAATCCCCCGAGGGAGGCATATGTCCAGCAGTGGACATCCTATGGCGATGATGATGATGATGATTTGTGAAATGGTCAAGCGTTAAAAGCTTTTGTTATCACCCCTTTTTGCCAACGTCATCTTTTTAGTTTGAAAGCTACTGGTAAGGTCAGTAAAAAGCAAAATATCTCTTGTATTCTTTATGGGTAAATTGCATTGTCATTATTATTATTGTTTTGTGTTTTCAATTATTGTCTTCGAACAAAACAAAACAAAAAAAAGCTTCGTCGTTGTAGATGAAATATTTCAATTTTAAAATTCTAAAATGCTTAATGCTATCTAACCTAAATGCCTTGACCTTGAATTAACCTTAACTGATAGAATTGAATTCTTCATTTGCAATTCAATTTGAACTCATTATATTATAGACCTGGTAGATCATGGTTTATAATTAAATCCGTATATATAATAATACTCGTTAACAAAAGGTCACCAACCCTCTGTTCACATCAGAAGTAACAAAGTGAAAAACCTAATCAACTAAAAACCGGCCTTTAGTAGGCAGATGTTCGTATCAAAGTGCCTAGAGATACCAAAACTCCTTTCAATGGACCTTTAATATCTATTAAATGTAATTGGCGGCACAAGGAGGTCAATAGCTATGAAAAATATGTAATAAATATTCCCTTGAAATAGCTTTAAGAATTGGAATAGGTAATCATAAAAAATAATGTTCTTAGAAAGGTCTAGAAAATAACTTACTCTTGCCCTCCGACCACGTCATAAACATATTGGACTGGCCGGTTGGCGCAGTTGGTAACACTCTGCCTTCTGAGCCGCTGGTCCCGGGTTCGATTCCCGGACAGGTCAAACATTTGTGTGCATGAACATGTCTGTTTGACCTGTGTCTGGGTGTGTATATGTATATAAGTATATATATCAGTCATCAGGTTACCATAGCACAGGCTCTGCCTAGTTTGGGACCTGAAGACCTTGTGTGAATGTTGATAAATAAATAAATAAATAAAATAAATAAATAAATATTGAATAGCCTTTATGTTAAATCCTCCAAAATGAAGTAACAAGTAGAAGTCTTCTCTTGACGTTATAATAGCTCAGCGGTGGGAGCTTCAGCTGTCAAACTGACGGAGACTGGTTCGATTTCCACCAACGGCTTGAGCTTCCGGTGAAGGTAAAACCGTTACCAAAAATTCCCAGCGTCGTGGTAAGGTACTTACAAGTACACGCATGGATAGCTACCACACGCTAGATGAATAGAAAAGTATTGACCAAAACGTTACTGTGAGTGATATTTGTAGTTAACTCAATGTGCAAAGATTTTCATAATAAACTATTTTGGTATTCTTCAGATTTTTAATAAGTTTTTAATGTGGACATGAATAAACATAGGTTTTATTTATTCTTAATTCACTTTGGAGGGTTTGATAAAACTTGATCAAGGCACCCTCATTAAAACACAGCGTACACAATGTACGCTTCAAAACTATTCTTACAATTTACTTATCATTCTAGCTTCGCCTGGTTGAGGAAGAAAGTTTTTTTTTAACATAAGTAGTTCTAAGTGAATACTCAGCAGATACACATAGCAATTTTTCACCAAAAAAAAATATATGAAAAGCAATCATTTTAGTGCAAAAATATTCGGCAGAAAAATGTATTTCCAAACTCATAAGATTATTGATTTCGCGGTTATAAAAACCTAAATTAGAACTTAGCTAATTCACTCTCAGATTAAAAGTTCAGCAGAAAGCTTAGGAATAATACAACAGTATATATTTCCTTTAGTATAAGATATACTGTTGCAAACAGAAGAACTGTGACGTCACGAACCGGTCCCAACGGAAGACCAGCGCTGGTTTATAATCAGCATTGCTGAGTTGGGGCCGATTTGTAACATTTGTAATTGTACATTTTGTTATTTTTGTATGCTTTAAATGTTACAAATAAATTTCTTTCTTTCTTTCTTTCTATAGCATTAAAAGTTTGCACATTAAAATGTAAATAATTACTGCATGCTCTAAGGTCGATAATGATAATGGCCAGCATAAAGAAAACTTATTGAATGAAATCTTTATTAGTACAGCCACTTAGTAGTTTTACGTGGAAAGTTTTCGGGAGTAATTAGTGACTTTATAGATTTCGATGTTCTCTTTAAAAATATCATTTTGCCATCTCGTATCTTTGCCGCTCGCGCCGCCATATCGAAAACATGGCGGCTCTTAATGCATTTTTATCTTCTCTCCTATCTGATGAACAATATAAATATCTACTAGTTAGGACGAAAGAAAGCATTTGTCCAGATTTAACCTTTTTTTTAGATGTTGAATATTTATAGCGATAAACTCCAATTCACACTACCATACTTTATCATGGTATGGTTATGTCGATATGGCGGCAGGAGCGGTAAAGATGGTGGCAAAATTTAAATTTGGAAAGCGCATATCGATGTTTTTAAAATCACCAATTTTAATAACTACTGGAAATTTTCCATTTCCATTCCAGGCAACCCTCATTTTAAGTGAACCTTAATGACTGTACTACATCTTCCCATAAAGATGCTTTAAAGATAGACGATATTGTATAGGTTTGTAATAACAGACTCGCCCGCGATGGATGACACAAAAACATATTGTGTGTGTGTGTCGTGTGTGTGGGTGTGTTTAAAATGTGAATTTAAAATGTGTGTAAATGCTGATAGCTTACCCCATCGTAATTTAAAAAAAGAACTACTGTTTTCTTTAGTTTTTAATTAGATTAGGGAGAGAGATTAAGATCAGCTTAAGGTTGATTTTTCGGAATAACATTTTTTTTTTCTGCAGGGGTTTGTCTAATAGAAAAAGTGAGCAAGAGAGAGACAAGTACCTTTGTGACGACACCGAGTGGAAAGAAATTCTATGGACTCTATCAGGTACATAATATTTTATTTAGTAACTATCTTGCTCGCGGCTTCGCCCGCGTTATATACAAACGAAATATACAGAATAATTTGAAATATAAAATTTCAAATTACTTTGTATATAATGTTTGTGTATAACGCATATTTAGGGTTCTATAGGTAAGTTAGGAAGGTGGATTGCCATATATAAATATTTCATCAATTTTTACGCACTTACACCCATGTAATCTAACAAACGGACTAGGACTCACGTGGTATATACTGCAAAATCACTCTCCGATCACTTTCAAACTAATTTGCAGTTCTTCAACTGGGAGTTATGATCGTGCCAGGCGGTAACTGGCGTTGAGACGGCGCACTGTAACTTGAGTCATTTTCACTGAGAGTGTCACTGTCACTGTCATTTTGAAGGGAGAAGGCCGGTTGACACTTTCTGATCAGTTGTTGACACACCATGCTTCTCGTATCGTCTGAAAAGGAGTGATTATATGCTCGTTGGTCTCCTTCATGAAGCGATCCAGCCAATGATATTATATGTTTATATGAGGTAGATGTCACACAAGCGCGCGGAAACTGAGGCGGCAAAATTAAGCCAATTGTAGTAATTTTCATTGCGACGCGTATTTCAAGCGCAAGTCTAAACATATAGCTATCCTATTCTTTATTATTTATACCGTATTATCTGTCGCAGTAAGCATGTTTATGTCGTAAAGGAACAAAATCTGAGCACCGCGCAGTATGAATATACGTCATCTTTAGTAAAACATTGAATCCAGCATAATAATATCTATCTATAATAAAGAGATTCTATACTATACGAGATAGAATTATTGTACCCTATCTTTTCAATAAAAAATATTGATTGATTAAATATGGCCAATGAATTAATTTAAAATATATTTTTAACAGATTCCAAGTCGGTGGTGTAGAGAAGGCAAGCCCGGAGGAGATTGTAACATAAGTTGTGAATGTAAGTTACTCTGTGAATTGTTTTTATCACTAATCTTAGGCTATGTCTGTAATAATCAGACCTTCGCTTCTAAGAACATATTATCATGCTTAAGTTTTTTTTTTTTTTTTTTTACATATTATAAGTTTGCGTTTGACAACTGTCTGACCTGATGTTAAGTGATGACGTTGTCTAGGATTTAACACGCAAACCTAGAAGGTACCTATTCACTCGCGACTTGAAGACTCCAGGATTGTATATATCGGGAAACACAGACTCGGGCAACGAGTTCCATTCCTTGGCAGTACGCATTAAGAAAGTGGAAGCATAACGCTTCGTGCGTATAGGTGGTATATCTACCATATAGCGATGGCGAATTGCCGTACGTCGAGTCGACCGATGATAGAAAGGGGATGGTGGAATCAGATTGTGTAATTCCAGTGCACATTCTCCGAAATGGACCCGATAGAAAACCGATAGGCTTGCTACTCTACGCCGGTGTTCAAGTGTGCACGATTCAGTTCATTTCAATACAAAATGTGTCTTTTACCTGTTACAAACAAAATACTTAACGGAATCTACAATTATCAGAACAAAAATACAATCTTAAAACGATAGGTTTCATATTTATACAAGGATAAATCTTTCGCCACGAAAAATTGGAAAAATTTAAAAAAAGTAAATTTACAAAAGTAAGATTTAGCATATCTGTCTGGTTTACTAATTTTAAATCAAAAATGGGTTGCCAGAACGAAAAAATATTATTCAAACTGTGTAGTCTATAATTTGAGGATACATATTATTATTAATTCATTTTAATTTCTTTGTCTAAAAATAGAAAGAAAGTAAACCTATAGGAATACCCACATTGTCCAACAATAAAACCGCTTCGCTTTGCAAAATGTTATACAAATCAAACTTTTAACTCTCCACTGTTGAAACGTTTAACTAGAAACGTTCTCCTTTTACCTTTCAATTCAATTTATGTAAGTGCTAACATTTCTAACATTCTATACAATGTTGTAGAGCTCTGAGTGTTTATATCCGACGAGACGATGGACAATAATGTCATGGAAAACAGTACTATGCTTTTCTACATTTCAACTTTGTTACGGCTTCGATCAAGTTCTTTACTTGATCTTGCCAGCGGCCTGCGTTATGCGCCCTAAGGCTTTATGGCGGTAATTAATGGAATATATTTCGATTTAAGTGGACTGTATTGAGAGGTTGCTGGTACATCAAACGGTTAAGTAATAACGTAAAAGGAAAAAGGGGACTTACAGGTTTATCTCTCGGCCACGGCGTCCATTCTCCATTCAGTGATGGTAGCACATATTGGTCGAATGCGGTATTATAATTATTAGCGCGGTGCGTCACAGTATCACCATGAAGAGCGCGGTTTCACTCCTTTCTTCCCGACGGTCGGGCGGTCGGCTTGCAACCTTGTATGCGACCCGGTCGTAAGAGGGTTCGTATGCGACTGGCCGTCAGGAAAGGAAGCGGGATGCGGGGGGGAACGTCTTACTCTGCCTGTATTCACGTACCAGCAGAAAACATCGAAAAATGCACTAACTGATAAATAACTCGGAACAGACAGTTCGAAACAAAGCCGCTAGGGGGCGTTAACAAACTTAATGTATAAAAATCTCGTGTTACGATGTTTGTACTCAAATTTACGTATTGATCAATTTTAATGAGTATGTTTTTTGTATATTTGGTAGGTGTGACAATAGGTCGCAAAGTATTTTTCACCCGCAAAATATTAATATTTCCAAATTATTTTCAATAATACAATAGACAGTATATAGTTTTATAAGCTATACCTTATGGTTGTAGATTTCTGTACCTTGTAGTTTTGTACTTAATAGCTTTCCTAATTTAATTGAAAACATTAAATACGATTCACATTAAATTTAATTTAATTAAAATTTCATAAAAAAGTAATCAGCTTCTTACCATAGCAAATATGTTTTTTTTTTACTATAACAATATACATCAACAAATCTCAAACCCTTTACACAAATTATAAAATGTAATATAGTAAGTCGTTTAATAAAGAAATAACATGGCTTCTTGAGGGGCGGTTATGATAAAAAACACCTCTACCTTGGAATTTAAACAAAAAAAAATAATAATTAAAAAATAGTGTTAAATTCAGCAGTCTTTCTTTTAAAACAGAATAGACAGGCGTTTGACCCCTATTCCACCTTACGTCAAGTGATAATATTATAAGGAATGAGAAGACTAGCTTCGGTGTTTTAAATTTACTTAGGTACTTAAAAACGTTAATATCTGATCTTATCGAAGAAAAACTGTTCTTCGATCGCAAATAATGTTTTTTATAGAATTAATTACTTCAAGGTGGCCACAATTAGAAGTAGGTAAGTATTTAGGAGCAACTAATTGCAAGCAAGGAATTGTATAGTAGACATCAGTCTACTATACAATTAATGATGCGATTAATGTTAAAAATTTCATAATTCGCACAAAAGATTTACAGTCATTTAGTGTGTATGGAATCTTTAGTTCTTTAACTAGTTGTGAACTGTGTTTGGACTAAAAGCTTCTCCTACCTGAATAAAATGTTGTATTATAGAACTGTTATTCGTTGATGAGCCGTCTAACTTTGCCGGCGGTCGCCGTGTCTCTCTCTCGTGTGTATGGAATCTTTAGTTCTTTAACTAGTTGTGAACTGTGTTTGGACTAACAGCTTCTCCTACCTGAATAAAATGTTGTATTATAGAACTGTTATTCGTTGATGAGCCGTCTAACTTTGCCGGCGGTCGCCGTGTCTCTCTCTCGTGTGTATGGAATCTTTAGTTCTTTAACTAGTTGTGAACTGTGTTTGGACTAACAGCTTCTCCTACCTGAATAAAATGTTGTATTATAGAACTGTTATTCGTTGATGAGCCGTCTAACTTTGCCGGCGGTCGCCGTGTCTCTCTCTCGTGTGTATGGAATCTTTAGTTCTTTAACTAGTTGTGAACTGTGTTTGGACTAACAGCTTCTCCTACCTGAATAAAATGTTGTATTATAGAACTGTTATTCGTTGATGAGCCGTCTAACTTTGCCGGCGGTCGCCGTGTCTCTCTCTCGTGTGTATGGAATCTTTAGTTCTTTAACTAGTTGTGAATTGTGTTTCGATTAAAAGCTTCTCCTACCTGAATAAAATGTTGTATTATAGAACTGTTATTCGTTGATGAGCCGCCTAACTTTGCCGGCGGTCGCCGTGTCTCCGGGCCCCTGGGTTCGAACCCAAACAAAAAAATCATTTCTGTGATAAGTGGTGTTTGTCCCGGGTCTTAGATGTTTGTGTGCTGTGCTTGTGTGTGTCTATACTTACCGCGACACAGGGAATCATTAATGGGGATTTGAGTGTCATAAAAACAATCTTAAGTCATTATTTCCATCTTTTATTGTTTGTGTGCGTGCTAAACCTTAGCTGAGTCGTCGCCTAGCATCAAGGGAGACAGCGGTCAATCATATGCTTAAAAAGATTAAAACATTTTAAAAAAAATGTTCTTATAAATGCATAATTGAACATAATTATAAGGTATTTTATGACATTAATTAGATGACTGTTAATTCAACTTCTTAATTTTCATTAAGACTTAGGCACTGTCTAAATAAATACGTACAGTACTAGGTTCTAACTGTGTAAAGTCAAATGGCAACGAGGGCTGTAGCAACTCTCTACAGCATGTCTCTGAGATTTTACGATTTAGTTTTATAGGGGACAAGTTCTCGATCCATTGCTTGTATTGCTTCCAACGTACTTGTAAAGTAACTTATAAAACAATAAATGATTGTGCTTTCCAAGATTTGACAAACTTATCGTAAATTATGCGACAATTTGGCCACCAAAAGATCAACGTTCTATGAATAATCAAGATCAAATTTACTTTATACTGTTTCTACGGGTATAACGTGACACTTACGCGTAGTCGATATCATGATCGTCAATTTGTTTCGGCGTTAGCCGTTCGTCGTAACCTCCCGTCTTGCACTGGTGATATCGACTACGCGTATGTGCCACGTAATACCCGTAGAAACTGTATAAAATCAATGTACTAAATAAAAAACCTTGGAGTTTTTTTTTACTTATTACCCGACTGCGAAAGAAGGAGGGTTATGTTTTTCGAGTGTATGTATGTATCTATGTATGGATGTATGTATATTTCTTTGGCACGCCCTAGAGCCTAAACGGCTAGTCGTATTTTTATGTGAGTGGTATCAATAGATTCGTCTTGGTCGTAAGAGTGACACTGGGTACATCAAAAGTAAAAAAAAAATCAACATATAGGATTTATGGCGACAAAATGTACTCTCAAAAAAAAAAATGTTTTCAAAATACATCGAGTGTGGTATCAAAATAAAGGCGTGTAATACCTCCGACTGCGTTTGTGAACACTGTCAACTAAGATCATTCAAAACCAAAATAAAATATGGAAATTAAAATCTTGTTTCTATCTTTTCATCAGTTGTTCAATTAATTTAATAAAAATGGCAGATATTGACGCAGTCGGGTTTTTTGTTTTTTTAATTAATAATTTTATTATAAGTTTGCGTTTGACAACTTTCTCACCTGATGTTAAAGATTAATTGTGGTTACAAGTCCATAAGCTTCGTCAATGATAAAAGCCTATTATATATAGCCCTAAGCGATCTGGACCATGTCACGTAGTTTAAATACTTGATATACGCGAACGAAATGGATTACCCAGGGAATGTATCATTCTTCAACCTCGCAAGTCGCCTTTATAAAACCATTGAAAATCGACACTTTATGATTTATTCCAAAGACGTTGGGAGCATGTGAGACTGCGATGATCTATCGAGAGCCCGTGGTAGCATGAAATGCTTGCGAACTCAAAGTTTATGACCTTTGAATATTAATGTTGGTGGGTGTTGAGAGGAAACGGAAAATCAAGCGTTACGTTCTGTATTTCATCAGGTCAGCAGAATGAGTTCAAATCAATATTGAAATACGCAGTAGCCTAATAGGGTCTATAAATAATACATAAATAGGGTTGCATGCGAAAGTGCCACCAAATACACGGACTGAGATCCCATTTCCGTATTCCAATTAGCTCCTAACTTGCTTAGCTCAATTCCATTTTGAATACCACAACTTAATTTGTCGAAGTCCTAGAACGGCAAAGCTATAAAATCCTACTTATATTATAAATGCGAAAGTTTGTGGGTATGTTTGTTAATTCTTCACGCTCAAACAGCTACACTGATTTCAATGAAATTTGGTATGGAGATAGTTTAAGTTCTGGATTAACACATAGGCTACTTTTATCCCTGAAAAAGTATAATTCCCGTGGCATAGTTGAGGTAGCGGGAAATTCGTAATCCACGCGGGTGAAACCGCGTGGCGCTACTAGTACTATAATAAATGTATGTTAAATAATGTATTTTCCGTCACATACTACAAACTACAGACAAAAATTCATATATTTTAAGAGCAACCAGTTAATTCAATCAACTTAGTAGGAGTGTTGACATAGATCTGTTCTGTACGAGCATCGGATCGGCTAGACGGTTGTTAGCTAACTCGTTTTTTAATAACAACGGTATGTAACATTTAAAATTATATTTATACTTTTTAAATTGTTTCCGTAAATTGGTTTATTGGGTGAATACAACTATCCCTAAGCTAAGTATATATAATTCGCAATACTTCAATAGTTAAAATCTGTGTTGCTATTCGTGAGGACCTGTAATTGGCCTCCTGTTTTATATTAGTATATCTATTATGTGTAACGGCTGTTGGTCTTCCTTTATATTAAATAAATAAATAACATAGCTACTTACTTATAGAATATATATCATATATTCAGACATCAGACATCAGATTACGCTGCTTCACGCTAAGTGTTTGGCTCTCGAAAACGTAGACAGTTATTACTTTAAAACCAACATTTTTCATAACTTGATATCACAAAGCTAAGGCTACACCACACTAGTGCTAAACTAGGAAACATAAAATAAATCAGCGTCCAGGTCCGGATACGTAAGGAACATTTTTACGAGCGGTAAACTTTGCCTTATTTCATTCGGATTACAACTTTTGTTGCTGATATTTTCTGCTTTAAACTTTTATATTGCACTCATACAAGATTGTGATAGCTGTTGCGCTCGAAACTACCGGGTTATTATCTACTGGAATTCTATAAAATGCAAGATATTTCTCCAGTTTGGAAAGAAAAAACTCTGAATACACTCCAGACTACTTTTAACCGACTTCAAAAAAGAAGGTAGTTACTCAGTTTGACCGTATATATTGTTATTAAAACTGATATGGTTTTGACACATTGTGAGAGTGTAAAACACGGGAATTACTCACGTAATAAGTCGGAGTGTTCCGACTATAGTTTCAACCACATTCAGTAGTCTTTTTCAGGGAGAATAGGGGGCACTCGCGGACGCGGTCCCGGTTCGCCTAGTACTCTAACTATACTCGGAACCCTCTTATTTACTACGTGAGTAATTCCCGTGTTTTACACATTTATAATCGACCGTAGATGTTTTTTTTAATGTGTGTTCGTAGAAAACTTCGTCGTTTATGAACCGATTTTGATGATGCATTTGATGATTGATTTGAGGAAAAGTATAGTAGCGGGATAGCCGTAATCCACGCGGGTAAAACCGCGCTGCGCTACTAGTAGAATATACTTCTGGAATGGTGCTATTTACATTTCATCAAAGTTGGTCAAGCGGTTTTGAGTTACAACTTCTTTTTTTTGAAGTTTTTTTTCTAAAGTAAGTTAAAGATATAATGACTGAAAGAAATTTTTTTTTGTTCTGTTCAAGAGATTTTTCTCTCTCTTTATTTAAAGAGCTTATTTGCTATTGCGCTTGTCCGATGTCTAACCTAATTCTAGGTGATGATGTGAACGTCTGAGGTATAAAAACTAAAAGTTTACCCGTGACTTGAGAATTCCAGGGTTATTCCTACCGGGAATGAGTTCCACAATCTCGGGCAATGAGTTCCATTCCTTTGCAGTAGACAATAAGAAAATGGAAGTAAAACGCTTCGTATGCATAGGTGGTGTATATAGAAAATAAGTTAAAATTTACAGTTGATTAATTTGAAATAACGTCTTAATGTAATGTAAGTAATAATAGCCCTAAAATCTCTGTTGTCTGAAATGATCCAAATGTGTTGACAAGCGAACGAGTCTAAAAGAAACATTCATTCCCAAAAATAAAAAAAGTCTGTAAAGCTTATTCTATTGCTATTAGTTATAGATAAATTGTATCATATTACAATAATAACTATAATCCTAAAATAATTTTATTGATATATTCTAAAATAATTTTAACTATATAACGGCGGTCTTAGCGATCTGACGATCTTACGATCTGACGCGATTTTAACATTTTTTATCCATACAAGAGTGTATAACGCCGCTAAAGGAGTTTTCACTTCAATAATTTAATCTTCCAGCCATAATGCTAGCGTCTTTTGTCTACCTATCCGATATAAAATTATCTTGCCTGATCCACAGCGCTATTAGACGATGATATCAGAGACGACACAGCGTGTGCAGCCACCATCTTCCAACGCGAAGGCTTCAAATATTGGCCTCAGTGGACCACAAGGTGCAAGAATGACAATCTCATTACCACTGAGATTTATAAGTGAGTGAATGTCATTGAAATACTTATATATTAATATTATATACTCATGTTTTTAAATACTCAAAAGTGTCAGCAGAGGTGTGAACTAATTTAGGACAGTTCTACTTTTGATGACAAGACTTATTAAAATCAGACAGGAATAAATCGGTTTCACGCAGTTCTCAAACTTGCATCCTCGAAGTTGCCGGTGTCAGAAAGACAAATTAATACGACAGTTAAAGGGAAATTACCATCGAAGGCAGAAAAGGTGAAGCAGTATATTTTGCATCGCAATAACTGCTCAACTTGTGGAAGCGTCGGCTGTCAAAGTGACGGACGCTGGTTCAATGCCCACGCAACGGCTTGGGCTTCCGGTGATGGTCACACCGTTATCAAATTCCCAGCATCGTAGCAGTGAATATTATTTCAGAAAGTAATGTACCCTGAACCTACAAAATATAGTTCTGCCTTCCCTACTACAACTTACTACGCAATTTCCATATTGAAAATTACTTATGAATTATATCTGCAAAGTAATATCTGACTTATAAACGTAAAGAAATATTGTTAGTTATATTTTGTAATTATTATTATTATCTCTTTATTTTCTTTTTTTCTTAGGTTTAGTTTTTTTACAGTATAAATATCAAAAACAAAAATTAATAAAGATATTATAAAAAACCTAAACCTAGAGTTCCGCCAGCAGCGGGGCAGGGTCCAAGCTACCGGTGGTTAGGGCCGCAGAGTGAGGAACCTCCGGACAATACGCGCCGTTTCAAGGAGTACCGCTTTCTGCATTTGACTCTTGATCCAACCGTCTAGCGAGAGCCTCTTAAGATGTTGATCGAGGCTCTTCGCTATTAAGCCGTTCGTCGAAACGACTATCGGGACTATGATCGTCGAGTCAACATCCCACATGGCGGTTACCTCGTGAGCTAAGTCAAGGTACTTGCTGAGTTTGTCCTTCTCAGCCTTTACGAGGTTCTCGTCATGCGGGATGGTGATGTCGATGAGCACTGCCCGGCGTTGAGACCGGTCGACCAAAACGATATCAGGCTTATTGGCAACAATAGTCCTGTCCGTGATGATAGAGCGGTCCCAGTAGAGCAACGCACGACCAATCTCAAGAACTGGCGCTGGTGTGTACTTGTAGTACGGCACCTCGGATTGAACAAGGCCATATTGAATTGCAAAATTATTATTATATTTTGTAATCCCAATAAGTATCTTAAAATTAATCTTATGAAACAACTACTGATAAGATTATTATGTTTTTTACGCATGAACACCCAATAATGTGCGATTTTCCATCCTTTTGTCTTTTTATTATTTGCTTACTCAAGGGTTGGGGCTTCAGAAAATTTCCATAAAGGTCCACTTCTCTGGTATCTAAAAATACTTACGGCTTTTATTTATAGTAGATTGTACTAAAAGAATATTTGTATGTTAAACGTGTCTGTAGAGAGGTAATGGATATTTGAATAGTTTGTTAAGTAAGTTTTAAAATTAGTTTTGAAAATGTATAAAATGTTTAAATCTCATACCTTGTAACGAGTAACTTTTTTGTAATCATAAAAATAATAATAATTCATTTATTTCAACTTAAAGTCATAGTATAAAATTACATTCAAAATAAATATACATACATCTACACAAAATTATAAAACATATAAAATTTTACAATTTAGAGGGCACATAACCCATTTGTTTATTAGTCAGTACTACGTAATGTATATAATATTATATAATCTAAATCTCGGCTTCAACGATTTTCATGAAATTTAGTATGAAAGGGTTTTGATTTATGATCTAGCTAGGTTTCTTTTTTAAAAACGTCGTTTGATTGATGTTTTCAGGCAATGAAAAACTGCTACAATATCATTATCATATGACTCTCCCTGACATCTATTGGCAAATAGCAATCCTATTCTTTGTAAATAGAAGATGCATTGATTCTCTTTCTCTGATCCCTAGCGCTTTATATTGTTTTCTTTGATCACGTCATATTATATCGCTTTGAAGTGTCAATTTCAAAATATAATGAGTTAATGAAATTTACCCTTATTATTGACGATTATAATTATTTTAATAACGGTGTATGGCATAAAGCTTATGCAGTTAAACCGCACATGAGCTAGATTAAAACTATATTATGTTACCTTACATTATGTCACAAAGTAGGGAGGGAGTCATATAGTCGCATAGTAGGTACATACAGACTATTAAATAACAAATAAGCAATAAAGGTAAAAATAAATGTAAATAGGCCACTGTATCGGTACATGTTTCTAAATAATTATGAATGTCCCGAGTATCAGATGAATGAGAAAACTGAGTTTTCTTAATCAATTATATATATTATCTCTATTTATTACGAAATTACTAAAATTTTTATTTTTTTTATTTCTCACTCTCAGACCCCCGCACTAGGATTCCCTGTATCGCGGGTGGCATGGACACACACAATCACAGCACACAAACATCCAAGACCCGGGACAAACATCTACACTCATCGCACAAATGTTTGGCCCTACCGGGATTCGAACCCAGGGCCCCGGGGACACAGAAATCATGTCAATGACACTAACCACTGCGCCACGGCAACCGTCAAATGCGTGTTTATATGTAATATGTTTGTGTGTGTGGTGGTGTGTGTGTTTGGTGGTGTGTATGTATTGGGGGGGAATGTGAGGTAAGGGGTGCTTAATGTGTATCTTTCTTGAATATGTTTTAGCGAAAATAACTATTACCAGTTTATTATAGTAGGACTTACGTGGTAAATACTGGAAAATTACTTTCCGACCAGTTTTCGCTATAAAGGCTCGTTTTTTAACTTGCATTCGTGTGTAAAGAACCCTTATTATTGAGATATAATACAGTTTATTAGAGTTACTACTATTATGCACACCCACGTGGAAGATGTTAAGATGAAAACTGCATACAGTTTAAAATTGCATTTTCCTTAATAGGTTCGTAGCACGTTGATGAAAATAATTAGATTATTATCTATATGACGAAGGATAATGCAATTTTCTAGCGTCGGTTTTTGTTTCGTTAAATTAATATGAGATGTTACTTTTTGTACTTCATTGTTTTATTATACTGTTTAGTGTATAGATCTAGCGTTTGACCACTATCTCATGATGGTCAGTGACTATGTGGTCGAAGATGTTATCACGCTAGACCTAGAATGCTCTCTGGCTATCAAGGACTGCTGCCTGAACACACTATGTGTTTTGGTGTGAGTTTTTCAAACTTGAGGGTGGTAGCTAGCCAGGCGTGTTCTCAAAAGTACCCTACCAACATGCTGGGAATTTGATAATGGTGTTACCTTTACCGGATGCTCAAGCCGTTGAGCGTTGTTGAGGATCGAACCAGTGTTCGTCAGTCCGCCAGTCGTCGCTTCTCCCGCTGAGCTATCATCGCTTCAAAATTTGATTGTATTGATATCGACAAATGGATCATAAGTAGAGGAAAGCTTGAGAAGGTATGGATGGACTGTGTGAAGAATGATATGCTTATGAAAGGTGTGAGCACTGAGATGACTAATTATAGAAGAAAATGGAAGAGGAAAACATGTTGTGCCAACCCGCGTAGGATAGCGTCAGATAAAGTCAAAAAAGAGAAGAACAAAAGGACATCAGTTTTTACATTTTTTAAATATATCGACATTTTTTTTACGTCCGAAAATCTTTATTTTATTGCTTTTAGACCCATTGTTTTCGGGCAATAGTTATTTCATACGTGTGTCAGTAATGTCTTTTAATTTAAAAATAAATTGTTTTTCCAGGTGTCCAGATCTTTCAGGTTCTAGATCAAGTCCAGATAGAATGGAAACCAGACAGATGAACCAAAGCGAAATGCTGAGAAATAGAAAAGTGCTCTTAGAAAAGAATTTGGCTCGCTCAGGCCGGAGAGATTTGCTGGTGCAAAATTAAAAGAACTGATTATGTTCCAAAAGGGTTTGAAATTTAAAAAAATTTGGGAAAAAAGTAATATATATTTTAATTTGAAAATAAATAATTTGATTGTATGTTTTATTTTGTCTTTTTTTTTTATTACGCTTAAACCCTTGCACTAGGATTCCCTGTATCGCGGGAGGCTTGGACACACACATTCACAGAACACAAACATCCAAGACCCAGGACAAACACCTACATTCATCGCAGAAATGTTTGCCCCTGCCGGGATTCGAACCCAGGGTCCCGGAGACACAGTAGTCATGTCACTGACACTAACCACTGCGGCACGGCGACCGTCATTATCATTATATTTAGCCGTATGATATTTACTGCTGGACATATTCTTCCTGGATTGGTCACCACAATGACCTTTTTGTACTTTTAAGAATAGGCAAGCGTTTGACCACTATCAAACCTGATGTTAAGGGCGTAACTTCTGTTAGAAACAGCTTGCATGGATGCAAGCTGTTTTTAACAGAAGTTACCCCCTGCGCATTCCTGTGACCCTTATGATATCGTCGGTTCAACTTTTTGGCGCTTGCCTGATGCGATAAGCATTTTCGCGTCATGCTAGCCTGTGAGAGTCACCCACAAGTCCACTTAAGGGCCTACAGCGGAAATAAAATTTCATTCGTTGGGTGTAGCCTAAAATAGAACATTGTCGCGAGAATCGATTGTGTGGTGTGTTTGGGCTGTCACGCAGAGCAGCCGCCGCGTGGCTAGCTTGCCGCGGTCAACCGTCGGTGTCCTTACACGTAGCGCATAAAAAGTATGGAGTAGTCAAATATATGAAAAACACATAGGTTTTTTAATAAAAAAAATTATAACCCGTTATTCATCATCATCATCATCATCATCTCAGCCATAGGACGTCCACTGCTGGACAAAGGCCTCCCCCATTGATTTCCACAAGGACCGGTTGGAAGCGGCCCGCATCCAGCCCTTGCCTGCGATCTTAGTCAGGTCGTCTGTCCACCTAGTCGGTGGCCGTCCTATGCTGCGCTTGCCAGTCCGTGGTCTCCATTCGAGAACCTTTCGGCCCCAACGGCCATCGGTTCTTCGAACTATATGCCCTGCCCACTGCCACTTCAACTTGCTAATCCGCTGGGCTATGTCGGTGACTTTCGTTCTTCTACGGATCTCCTCATTTCTGATTCGATCACGTAGAGAAACCCCGAGCATAGCCCTCTCCATAGCTCGTTGTGCGACTCTGAGCCTGTTCAGAAGGCCTATAGTCAGAGACCACGTTTCAGTTCCGTAAGTCATCACTGGTAACACACATTGTTCGAAGACCCTCGTTTTCAGGCATTGCGGTATTTTGGACGAGAAGACGTCTCGGAGCTTTCCGAACGCTGCCCAGCCGAGTTGGATTCGACGATTGGCCTCTTTCTCAAAGTTGGACTTACCTAATTGGACTGTATGTCCTAGGTAGATGTAATGGTCAACAACTTTGAGAGTCGAGTTCCCAATTGATATGGGGGCGGGCGCAACATGGGCATTTGACATAATTTTCGTCTTGTCCATGTTCATTTTAAGGCCCACCCTTAGGGAAACTCTGTTGAGGCCTTCGAGCATCGTGCTGAGGTCTTCCATGGATTCTGCCATGACCACAATATCGTCGGCAAACCGAAGGTGAGTGATGTACTCGCCGTTGATGTTGATGCCGAATCCTTGCCATTCCAAGAGCTTGAAGGCGTCTTCCAATGCGGCAGTGAACAGTTTCGGAGAAATAACGTCTCCCTGTCTCACGCCTCGTTGCAATGGAATCGCCCTCGAAATTTGCTCTTGTACTCGGACCGACATGGTGGCGTTATTGTACAAACACTTCAGCACTTCGATAAACCGATGGTCAATACGGCACCGCTGGAGAGACTCAAGCACCGCCCACGTCTCGATCGAATCAAAGGCTTTCTCATAGTCCACAAACGCTAAACATAAGGGCAAGTTATACTCTTCGGTCTTCTGTATAACTAGCCGCAGCGTATGGATGTGGTCTATGGTGCTGTAGCCTTTTCGGAAACCGGCTTGTTCGGGAGGCTGGAAATCATCAAGCCTACGTTCGAGACGATTCGCGATGACTCTTGAAAACAGCTTGTAAACATGGCTCAGAAGCGAAATGGGTCTGTAGTTCTTAAGCAATGTGTTGTCACCCTTCTTAAAGAACAACACCACTACGCTTCTGTTCCATGCTTCCGGCGTTGACCCTTCGAGGACAACCGAATTAAACAGCTTCTGAAGGACTTTCAGTATCGGTGATCCACCCGCTTTCAGAAGCTCTGATGTGATTCCGTCGTCACCCGGTGCCTTGTTGTTTTTAAGCTGCTTCAGAGCCATCCTAATCTGGTATAGGCTGATGTCCGGGATGTCTTCGGTATAGTGCCGGGTTAGCTTGGCTCTTGGGTCTTTGGCCAAGCTGTCAACAGGTTTAGCGACCGAAGTGTATAGCTGTCCATAGAACCTCTCGATCTCTCCAAGCACCTCTGCTTTGGTCGACGCTATACTGCCATCATCTCTCTTCAGCTTAGTCATCTGGCTTTGCCCAATAGACCTGTCTCTTGCAAACACTTTGGAGCCTTTTCTCCGTTCGATCGTATCTTTAATACGATTTGTACTAAAGGTACGGATGTCGTGTCGCAAGGATTTCCATATTCGTCTATTGAGCTGCCTATATGACGCAGCATCATCGGATGATTGCAGTTGCAACGAGCGTCGTTCAGCCATGAGGTCGAGGGTATGGCTGGAGAGTTTTTGAGGTCTATTTGTACGGCGGGGCTTAAAGAACTTAGACCCCACTTCGTGGACAGTTTCTACAAACCTGTTGTTGGTCTCGTCCACCGACGCAAAGTTCTCAAGGCAAGCAAAGCGATTGGATAACTCAAGTTGAAAGCTCTCGGGGTTTTGGACATGGACATTTTGAGGTCGGAGCGTGGATTTCATCAAACGGGACCTCTCAAGTTTAACATTAATATTCAATGTGCCTCTTACCATGCGGTGATCACTACCGGTTTTGACCATATTGATCACAGAGACATCATTGAATATTTGTTTCTTGGTGGTCATGATGAAATCGATCTCATTTCTTGTGGAACCGTTGGGGCTCAACCAGGTCCATTTCCTTTGAGGCGGCTTCTGAAAGAAAGAGTTCATCATAAAGAGTCCCTCTTTCTCCATGAAGTCGGCCAGCCTCTGTCCCCTAGGGTTCCGTTGTCCATAACCAAATTGCCCCACTCTCAACTCTCCATCACTTCTTTCGCCCAACTTTGCGTTAAAGTCCCCCATAACAACATTGTAATGGGTCTTGGAGGTATGTATGGCCCTACTAATGTCCTCATACATAGCCTCTACCTCCTCATCGGTTCCGAGTTTCGAGGTCGGTGCATATACCTGAATGACCTTCAACGAATATCTGCTTGATATTCTGAGTATTAGGTATGCCACCCTGCTCGAAACGCTGTCGATGGTGATGATGTTGTTAGCGAGGGACTTGCGAACGAGAAATCCGACACCACCTTGGGACTTTTGGTCGCCTTCCCGGTAGTAGAGCAAGTTACCGGATTTGAGAGTTATGGTGTCCTCACCCTCTCTACGGACTTCACATAACCCTAAGATATCCCAGTGTAACTTACTCATTTCTTCTTCCAGTTCGACGATCTTCTCGTCTGCCAACAAAGATCTTATATTGTGTGTTACCAGGGCCAGAGGTCGTTTTTTCAGGGAGTGGTAGCCGGGAATCTGCCGGAGATTCTTAGCACCCCCTGCTCCACCGTTACACTGGCCGCTACCGGAGCCAGCATTAGCGGAGCTGCCGGGGACTGGGGGCCTGGTCACTTTTCGTTGTATCATACTGGGGGGGGGGTTTGCCAATACTCGCCACGCTTGGCATGCGGGTTGGCGAGCGCAGTATATAAAATACGACCCTCAGAAGGCGCTGCTGCCCATCCTTCTGGTACGTGATCCCTTAGTCGACTCTTACGACACCCACGGGAAGACATGGGGGGGTACTATTCTAAGCCGGTACCCCACGGCAAACCGCGGTAAACCCGTTATTACACCCCCGTTATTTAAATTTCTTTTGATCCTCTCCATGCAAAGGTTGCCTGGTAGAGATCACTTTTAGTGATAAGGCCGCCCATTGTCAAACTCTATGTAAATTTGTATTTATTGTAAAAATTGTTTTATATTTAAGGTGTAACAATAAAGTATTTTCTAATCTCTAATCTAATCTATAAATTTAAGAGGTGATTTCATTTTTTTCTCTATGGAGGAATTTTTTATCTCATCGTGCTTTCATATTTCTCAAAACTAGATCACAGAGTAAAAAAACATATTATATTAGTTAGTGTTGTGAAGTGTCAATGAATAGATAAGTTAGTGCTATCTTAAAGAACACAAAAACGAGGTGTCTTCTCCTTAATAGAGACAATAAGATAGGTGTTAATGGACACATTCTTAATATTACTCGTTTTAGCAAATTAAGTCAAAACTTAATTACTCATTAGCCTTAAGGCTAGATCGTAGTTGAATAATGTAGGTAAATGTACAAAAATGTTATCATTTAGAACCAAAAAAAGTAGAGGAGATTGTTGTTACTAGAAACACAGGCAATGACCTTAGTTATGCTACAAATGCCCAATTTGTTCCTGTGAGGAAGTTTCCTAGCGGAATAAAAAATAACATGATAGAAAGGGAACTTGTTTACACAATTGAAATAAAATAGTATAATTTTATACACACACGCAAACATACACATGCACAATATAAACAGAAATTGTTACACTTATTACATACAAATTAAACTATATAATATTTATTTATATAACTAATTATAACACAATTCAACGTGGCAATGCTGCTAGCATACCTAATGGGCACGCTGCCAATTGGCGGCGGGTTAGAGCATTTGAGTTATTTATAGGCTGACAATAGCTAGTGGATTGCTCAAATGTTTTTGTTGTTATTAGTTATTAGTAGGTATTTTATTGTGTGCCGTGGTGGTACCGGCCTGGAATAGTACTCCCCCATCACTTCCCGTGGGTGCCGTAAGAGTCGGCTAAGGGACCACGTACCAGAAGGTGGGCAGTAGCGCCTTCTGAGGATCGGAAATCATACTGCGCTCGCCAACCCGCCTGCCAAGCGTGGCGAGAATTGGCAAATCCCCCCTATTATGGGGGAGGCATATGTCTAGCAGTGGATTTCTAATTGCTGAGAAGAAGAAGAAGGTATTTTATTTTAATAAAGGCATCGCCCCCCCAAAAAAAACCATTATAAAATAAACAAACAAAGCTAAGTATAACATTATCTAGCATCTGCTTCACAGTGTGAGTTCCCTGAATGCAAAAGAATCCGCTGAAGCGAGTAACAGGCGCCATCTGTGCTTTCCGGACTCCTTGCATTCAAACTATTTACGGACATTTCTGGAGACACTTACTAATATAATAAAATAATATAAATAAAATATAACATATAAATAAATAATATAGGGTTGCAAGTAACCTTAGAAAATATACCTATTCGTAGCTGGGCAGATTAGCAGCTTATGTCGCATTTATCCCGGAAAAAGTATAGTTCCCCCGTGGGATAATAGAGATAGAGGGAAACCCGTATTCCACTCGGGTGAAACCGCCGGGCGCTACTAGTATTTAATAATACAATCATATAAAAAATAAGGGCCCTAATACAGCACCTTGTGGCACTCCATCGTATTGCTACCGTATGAGCGTAATGTCCCATGAAATCGATACCAATCGCAGTCATTGAATTTACAATAAAATTGAACTGCTGTCGAGAACGTTGGAAAAGATAGTCTCTTCTTGTGTCTTTTTCTAACTTCAGAATATAGTTGTTGACTTCAACTGACTTTAGATTTTGTGTATTTTATTATTTATTTATTTATTTAATACACTCAAACCCCGGACTAAGATTCCCTGTATCGCGGGAGACCTGGACACACACAATCACAACACACAAACAACTAAGACCCGGGACAAACAGCTCATCGTATATAATATATTTGCTTTTAGATTTATTAGACGACTAGTTAAGTCCGCTGTTTCGGCCGCGTGGACTACGGTTATTCCGCTACATCAATTATCCCACAGGAACTATACTTTTTCCAGGATAAATAGTAGGCTATGTGTTATTCCAGAGTATATGCTATATTCATTCCAAATTTCATGTAAACCCATTCAGCCGTTTCAGCGTGAGGGATCACGCTGGGTTAATTATTTGCGTATCCCACCGGAACAGCAATTATTTATCGCGATGAAAAGTAGCCTAGTAGTATGTGTTAATCTAGGGTCTACATACAAAATTTCAATGAAATCAGTGGACCCATTTGAAGGTGAAGGAGTAACAAACGTACACACTTAACTTTCGCCTTTATCGGGATATCGATCTCTTCATAAAAATACAGTGCGTAAAGAATATCCAACTTTAAAATAAAAAACCGCAGAGTATTATGGCTGCTAGTACAATTGGCGTAATTAATTAGTCCACTAGATTTTTTTTATCGCTAATGGTGAGCTAAGTCTATTCCAAGATCCGCACTTACATAGAGATAATTCTCAGTCAAGAGGTTAAAGTCAAATGGAGACAAGACATAACAAAAATGTTCATTAATAGTACAACTTTATAAGAGACTCCAATAATAATCAGCTAGAAAGTACCATTACTCATTATAATGGACCAGTCTATCTGAAAGTTGTCGGTATACTCGTAAATAAAGTCTCTTGGGATATATAATCGTGTCAGTTGTCTGAAACCTTGAAGAAAATACTCTGGAGATGTCTCCACTCAAATAAATCCATTTCAGGCAACTGAAATTGTAAGTACTTACTAATTTTGCTACTGAAATAGTACCGATGTTGCTTTTAAGCTATTGTTAACCTACTTTTCTTGCTTCTGGAGAGGTTAAGGTTGTATTTTATTTTTAACATTTATATTTATTTCAGAAGACAAAATTAAACATTGCGTCAACAATGTTTTTTATACTGTATAGTTCTAGCGTTTGACCACTATCTCACTTGGTGGTCAGTGACGATGTGGTCGAAGATGTTATCACGCTAGACCTAGAATGCTCACTGGCTCTCAAGGACTACTGCCTGAACAACCTATGTGTTAGTTATTATGAGTTTTTTTTATGCGTAACAAAACTTATGTCTGTGCTTACTACATGGAGCTTAGTACTCAGCGATGCGCAATAGTAATCGTAGTACATTTTTCATCAACGATTTCTACGAAGTATTTTATTGGCAGGTATAAAAAAGTAATTATCATCATCATTCACGATTCTGCTACCTTAATTTTATTCTCAGTTACATATAAATTTATTTACTTACATAGATAAATTAATTCCACGCCTCTTTCCCGTGGGGTTAGGCAGAGACATCCTTCCAATTACTACGATCCCGACACACTTTCTTCGCTTCATCCACGCTCATCAGACCTTTCATACAAGAGCGTCGGCTTAGAGTACTGTTGACCTGGCCCTTTCTTAGAATTTTCACGATCTGGATTCGCAACTTTCGCCTAGGCCTTCCTACATAAGTACAAAATTTTCCGCGCAATAATGAAAAATAGATAATGCCAAATACGAAGCAAAAAAGCCATATCGTCTAAAACCATTTTATGTAGAGGTAAATAGTCACGCTATTCGCAAAGATAAAATTGTCATCATCATTAAACGCATGTGATCCTGTACACCATTTATCGTATCCACAGAAGTCTCCCCGAACGTTAAAGAAACGACTTAATGGAAGCAAACAGCCGTTCACAAATCGTTATCTATACACACAGTCGTATGCATACTATATAAGTAGCTACAGATTATACAGGGTGAAACACAATGCAGAATAGTATTTAGTCGCATAGTTCAATTTTTCTTTTACAAATTAAGTATGATTTTGATTTTAATTGCGCTGAGGATATTTTGTTAAGCATTTATTGGTCTATTTGGATTGTTCTGTAGAGGCTTCAGAATTTATGTACCATAATGTTAAATGGGCAATTTTGAATATTTTCATTTTATTTTGTCGAAAGTCCTACATAATTATGTCTCATAAACTTAAATAACACCACTTATGAGAACAATTAGTTCACTACCGTTAATTATGATTGAGCATAATTAGACTTTTGGTAAAATAATTATTTAATGTAAATATATTTTCGAGCAACCATACTTATCCTTGATCAAAAAATCTCACGGTAACGACATGCTTGAACTGCGTCTTACAACAGAAGAAAGGAAAATAAAAGGTATAAAAATTGGATTAATAGTATTTTTTGGTTATCTGTAAAGTAAATAGAATAAAGCACAACCGTCTCAATGCCAGTTACGTGCTGAGGCTCACACCCGCCCACTTGCACGATCATAACTCCCAGCTGAAGAACTGCAAATTGGTTCGAAACTGGTCAGAGAGTAATTTTCCAGTTATATCACGTGAGTCCTGGTCGGTTCGTAGATTACAATCTGTAAAGTACATTTTTGTAATATTTTAAATAAACACGCATAAGAGGACCTGGAGGATGCTGGAACCCTAAGAGTTGTATGTCTACCTTTAAATAAGCTTTTGTAAGCAAATAAGTACCTTATTTTTGAAAACTTTTTGCAATAAACAATTTTTTATTTTATTTTTTTATTGTCCCTGTTAATATCCGAGCTTCTGTAATGTTAACTGCAACTGTTAGTCCCTTCAACTTGATAACTGTCAGCTCACTTAAAATAGACAACCTGTATAGCATTCAGTGGGGACACAGGTGTGACGCTCGCTACGATCTCCGAGCAAGATCCCTGGAGGAAACACTGTATAAACGAGTATATTTATATGTGTGTATATGCAGAGATATCAGGTAGGTTTGTTAGCTTTTAATTAGGTTTTTGTCCAAAGAATGTTTTTGCAGCGTAAAATTCACAGAATTTGAAAGCAAAATTCAAGCGACATCGCGTTGCAATTGCGTACAACCAGAACATTGTGTTTATTTGATATAATTACAGCTGTGTATTATTTAATATTTAATAACTCCCGACTAAGCTCCGAATAGTAATTCAGTGTTTTGTTCCGTTCTTCCAACTTCAATCTGTCATACTAGTGACAAGGACAAACCACTGAATAACGGAGGGAGTAAAAATTTAAATGATATCATTCTTTTTTCAAAAGAAAATAGTAAACTAATTCATATTTATTAAACGCGGCGTTGTAGACTTTTTCAATATTTGTTCACTTATGTGGTAATGGTAATGGCATTGGTTGTTGATATCTTTTACTTATGCTAATTGCTAATTGCTTATGCTTGTAGCATTCCAGTTACTGTCGTAAGAATTCTATTGGAACTCTGTACTATTTTAAGATGTGTTTACTTTAAAATAAAAAAGAAATTAATATTGAAATTTTTTAATAACTATGCTCTTTTCGTAAGATGCCTTAATTGAGAGCTTTGATCTTGCGGTGACATTAGTCAATGAATATTAATTTGAATAGAAGTAAAGTTGAAGTTAGGTATACTAATAAAACAGTGGAAAAAAGAAACTCCCATGCGTTAGACGTTAACTCTTAATATAAAAAAACACAGTAAGGTACTTATCCAAAAAATAATTTCGTTTAAATATTCTAGAAATTAAAATTGTCACGAATTCCATCATTTTGTCAAGGGCTACGAATGGCTTATTATAATCGGCTTATTCCGAACCCAACCCCCTTCACATCTTCCAGTGTAGCACTTATAGGCTCCTGCCTTTTCGCCTACTACCATATTCACTTTTTTAAACGACTTCAAAAAAGAAGGAGGTTACTCATTCGACCGTATATATATTATGTTTTATTTTTATTTTTTATGTGTGTTCGCGGATAACTTCGTCATTTATGAACCGATGATTCTTTTTTTGTTAGATAGAGTATACTTTTGTTGTGGTCTCATTCAACTTTCATCAAAATCGGACAAGCGGTTTTTAAGTTATATTCCAATAACTGAAAAGTGCTACGCGTATTTTGATGATAGTATTGTCGCGGTTGAAGACATCGACATCCCGTGAGTAGCACAGGTCACTGAAAAGGGTGAAAAAAAATTTTTTAAACAAAAAAATCAACCGACTTCAACACCCAAAAGTGTGAAATAACTTGTCGAAGTCGGTACCATGAGCACAATATTGTGATGATAGTTACTTTTGTGTGAACTATCATGGTACCACACTTTTGAGTGTTGAAGTCGGTTGCATTTTTTGTTAAAAAAAATTTTTTAAATGAAAACTTCATTAGCGGCGTTGTGCACTTTTGTATTGGGAAAAAACGTTAAGCTTGCGTCATGAGAATTCGCGTCAGGTAACGTGACACTGATCGCAAAATTCTTGAATCACGTGATGTCGAAAATTCGTAATAAGTAGTGAAAGTCATTGAAATTTAAACTTAAGTATATGTTCCGAATAAGGAAAATTTTCGTTTGTTGGTAGGTATAATACGACTTTTTAAAGCGGACTGCGCTCACCTCGCTCGCCCGTTTAACATGTTGATTTTGACTTCATTCTATTGCTGCTCTATTGCCCTCACTATAGTGTTTAATGTGTAAGTACATAAAATCAATAAACTTAAATACCTATTGTCATGTTTGTGTTCGATAGAGCAATAAATGAATATTGTATTTTTTACCATATATGTGCAAGTTTTCACTTCTGCCGGAACTCCCGGAGGGCAACCATTTTTTTTATGCCGTTTAGATTGTCAACTGTCTCACTTGATTGTCTATTATTTGTTGTACGGGTCAATGACACGTTCGGCGTATACTGTTGCCGTGAGCAAACGCAACGCCTTTCTAATATTTCTCTTTATTAATTTTTTCACGATATTAAACGTTTTTTTTTATTGCTTGATGGTCAGTGACGATGTGGTCAGAGATGCTCACGCTCAAGCTGCTCACTGTGGTCACGCTAGACCTAAAACTGACTCTCAAAAACTGCTGCCTGAACTCACTATGCGTTTGGTGACAGTTTTTCAAAATTAAAGATGGTTGCTAAACATGTACTCGAAAATACCCTATCACTATGAACAAATTGGCACCTATATTCTTCTCACATAAATATCCTCATCATCATCATCGTTACCTCAGCAATAGGACGTCCACTGCTGGACATACGCCTCCCCCATTGATTTCCACAGGGACCAGTTGGAAGCGGCTCGCATCCAGCCATTGCCTGCGATCTTAGTCAGATCGTCTGTCCATATAAATATATAGCTATAAAGTTGTACATTATAGTCCATTATTTTGAAGGCCATAATAGCCTCAGGAACAAAGACAAGTATGACCGTTGTTTGCGCCATAAAAAGATGTGGTTGTGAGGGATTCCTACCATTGCAATAATTGTGTGCAAATAGCTCACTCAAACTTCGCGCGCTTTGGTTGCTATCCAAATGCGAGCGATACAAAGGGATCGGTAAGAACCGGTCATGTGACAGTTCGCGTATGCACTCCGCGAATGAACAGTTAGTGTCATCGAGTGTGTCGTCGAGTGCACTCGCGGTGTGTGCTACCCGCCGCTCGTGTCGATTGACATGCCAAGCACCTAAAATATCTTCATTGTTCTTTTCACGAGTTCATAGTTACTTATTCTACGCGACCGCGAAAGACTCTGAAGTTACAATAGCAGCATCGGGAACTTTAGTGTGGTGTAAGACGTTTGTGCGTTAATGTGGGACTCTTCGTCATCGGATTGTCTGGACGCCCAGCGCTGGGACGAACAAGGAAGCTGCGCGGCTTGTTACGAACTCCATCTCTTCAGGTGATTGAGCTGACCGTATGCCTTTCTTGCCTTGTTAGGGACCCCCACCAACCACATCTGATCGGAGCCCCTGGTGTCCGGCTATTTGTATTTTTTTGTATAGGCATATTTGCCTATCGGCCTTTTGGCCACCACAACCGTTCTCATGTTAATTCAGATGACAAAATGGATAAGATCTGATGGTCAGATCAGCAAGTCCCCATTATAATTAGAGGTAAAGTGAGATAAGGTAAGACTTGGGACCGAGAAAATGTCTTTTGTGAATGTAGCTAATTAAATTTAAACTATGATAGCGTAGCGGTGTGAACGTCAGCTGTCAAACTGACGGACGTTAGTTCGATCACCACCAACGGCTTGAGCTTTTGGTGAAGATAACGCTGTTATCAAATTATGGTGATAGGGTACTTTAAGTACCTGCCTAGCTACCACCGTCAAGTTTGGAAAACTATCACCAAACACATAGTGCTTTAAGGCAGCAGTCCAT
This sequence comes from Apeira syringaria, assembly GCA_934044485.1. Lineage (NCBI taxonomy): Eukaryota > Metazoa > Arthropoda > Insecta > Lepidoptera > Geometridae > Apeira > Apeira syringaria. The sequence continues at coordinate 6,784,231 of OW203670.1, read as the reverse complement.
GACAGCGAGCTATTATTTCTCCTAATAGTTGAAAAAAAAATACGACAATGTTTTTTTTATATTCTTTTTTTTTTATTAACATTCACACATGGTCTTCAGGTCCCAAACTAGGCAGAGCCTGTACTATGGTAACCTGATGACTGATATATACTTATATACATATACACACCCAGACACAGGTCAAACAGACATGTTTATACACACAAATGTCTGACCGGGAATCGAACCCGGGACCAGCGGCTCAGAAGGCAGAGTGCTACCAACTGCGGCAACTAGCCAGTCATAGCTAATGAAGCAGTGCTAATAAAGATTTCCAATACAGGAAAATGAATTTTCGTCTAAAAGGAGGGGTTTTGTGAAAAGACGATAAGTGACGCTTAGTTGCGTCGTCCTTATCTATTTTGACGCAAACTGACCCTTCGGTTGGCAAAAATATTTCATTATTATGAAAATTTTATGAAAAGGCATTTTTGTTGTCGGGTATATAATTTAAGTCTTCTCGTGACCACGACCAATGCAACTTAGTCGAAACGTCGAGGTGAATAAATTACTAAATAGTCAGTATCAGAGAAGACGCCGCGGAGGAGAGTTCTACGCTCTTGTCGCCGCTCGGACCTGAACCACTGAAGATGTCGACCGCAGTGATCGACGAAACGTCTGGAACAAAAGTTTCACATAGACCACGGCCAAACAGCCCGGAAGCAATACATACAACATGCAACGCCGGCCGTGAAAGCCTTAGAGTTTACAATTACTAAATATTTTTCTCGCGATCAAGCCCCGATTGATTTACAACAATGTGTTCGAATCGCGAAAGTCTAAAAATTACAATACATAATTCAAGTTATAACCGTGTCCTTTTTTCTCTCGCAAGATCGCACTCGGGAACCATCAAGTGGGATATTGGTCAAGCGCTAGCTCAATTAAGATAAAAAAAGCTCTAGATGAGGGTCATCCATTTACCAATACTATATTCATATTGAAGATTTTTTTCTAATATATACATGGGGGTTTTGTCAACTTCTGATAATATAAGTAACCTAGGTTACTTAGTACCTTGGGTACTATCCAAGGTTTGCTGTGTTATTAAAAATATATACTCAAATATAAAATTAATGCCTAAACTCAATGATTTGCACTGTTGTCTATCGCCACATATAACCAGTTATAGGTATACCTAGTATTTGCCGTGGGGCCTACAGCTGGGCCCACCCTTCATCTCCATCCGTGGGTGTCGAAGAGCCGGCTAAGGGATCACGTACCAGAAGGTGGGCAGCAACGCTCTCTGCAGATAAAATCAACATACTGCTCTCGCAAACCCTGCTAACGAATACTGGCAAATACTATAAAAGACATGGGAAAAGCCGATGTCCACCAGTGGATGTTTTATAGCCAAGATGAAGTACCTAGTATTGTTTTGTTTGCGGCAGTGTAAACGTTAAAACAGGCAACAATAATTTACTGTATTGGTGCAGCAACGTCATGCAACTGGTAAATAATATGGTATGAAAAGTTGCCTCGGAATCAGTTATTCTCGGCAGCAGAGGTTTAAAAATTCTCTGCATTTTTCTGCCAGGACAAAAATATCCCAGCTCATAAAGTATGCGGTCATTAATCTAAAATCGATATGACGTCACCTTCACCTCAAACCTTCAAACTGTGGAAAGACTACGCTTGCTACGACACCTAACTGTGATGAAAACTTTTTTATACCTAAAGCTTCGGTCAGTGTTATCGAAGGCAAAAAGCGTATATCCTTCTTAATAATATTAAAAAAAGTTTGTGAGCATGGATGTATGGATGTATGTTTGTTACTCTTATAAGCAAAAGCTACTAAACAGATTTGAATGAAATTAGGAACACAATAGCTTATACCCTGGATTAACGCATAGGCTTATTTTCATCATAACCATCTTCACCGTTTTTCGTCACCATTCGGGTAAAATGGATTTGGATGAAATTTGGTATGCAGATCCTTCAAGTCCCGGAATAACTCATAGGTTACTTTTCATCATCATTATCATCATCACCAGGTTGGTGAAAGCGTAAGCGCGGCTAGATTAACACATAGGCTTTTTTCAATCATCATAATCACTCTTTGTCAAGACCACACGGGTAAAAGGGATTTGGACGAAATTTTGTTTGCAGATACTTTTTCTTTTTTCTCGGCCATGTGCGTCCACTGCTGAACGTATGCCTCCCCCATATAGGGGGATTTGCAGATACTTAATTCATGAAAAATAGCCTATGTGTATAGGCTACCTTCATCATCGTTATTAAATCAAACGGGGCTTAATCGCGAGAAAAACGTTTGGTAATTTATTTACTTCGACGTTTCGACCAAGTTGCATTGGTCGTGTTAAGCCCCGTTTGATTTAATAACAATGTGTTCGAATCGCGAAAGTCTAAAAATTACAATTACTTTCATCATCAATCATTACCACGCAGGTAAAATCGCGGGGCGCAGCCAGTATATACATAAATATACCTTATCTGGCCTATCAAGGATGACTTTAAAAAAACGCATCTTTACTTTGTAGGTCATAATAATTCTGACAAATATTTAAGTATCAATACAAAACAATACAGAATTTATTGCACCTACTCTGTAAATAATCTTCAAAATATTATACAAATGCTGCGGCTTTGCGGTTTCACCCGCGTGGATTACAGTTTTCCTGCTACTCAATTATTTTACGCAAACCATACTAATTCCGGGATAAAAGTAGCTTACGTGTTATTCCATCATATCAAAATCGGTACAGCCGTTTGAGTGTGAAGAAATATTAAACACACATACATACATACAAACTTTCGCCTTTTAAATATTAGTGTGATATACAGATACTAAAGCAAGTACGAAGGAAAGGCGACGAGGAAAAGGTACGATTTCAACCAGGCAACCTTTAATTATGGAACTACCCCATTGATTCTGGGCGGGTTTGAAGCGGCCCAAATCCAGCGTCCAATAAGACAATGATGCCAAAATACTCGAAGCGTGGTTTAAAATCCTTCAAAATATGACATCATTCAAACTTCATTAAGCTACTTTAAAGCAACTTTTCAGACATTGATGGATAGAGGGCGCCTCAAACGACACTGTCTATTATAACTGAACTTTGTTCGACGGATCCTCTTGTTTAATGAAATATGGCTTTATTGACAGGGATGATAATTTATTGAAATGTCGAGAACAGAGGAGGTACAGTCGTGTGTGTCGGTGATTAGCTTACGTATGTATGTAAAGAATTGGTTATTTATCGGAGTATTTAAATATCTTGTTGTTTAAACTGACGTGCTTTTGACACATGTCATTATGAATGCATAAAAAACCATGGCCAACCGGCCAGCCAAAAGAGTATAGAGAAAAGTATAGAGAGATAGAGAGTAATGCATTTAAATTCTACTGTCATCGCATGCTTACCGAAATGTGACTATATTTAATATAAAAATATCTAGAAACTTCTAAATATAAATATGGGACAACATTCACACAAGGTCTTCAGGTCCCAAACTAGGCAGAGCCTGTACTATGGTAACCTAACGACTGATATATATACTTAAATACATACTTATATATATACTTTTTTTTTTATATACATATACACACCCAGACACAGGTCAAACAGACATGTTCATACACACAAATGTTTGTGTTTCTGTATGTTTGTGTTTGTGTTTCTTTCTAAAAGCAACACGTTTTTATTAAAGCCTGCATAGCATGTAAGAAGTTCAGCTGTACCCATTTAGCCGTGGCTTTCAAGGAATTCCAAAGGATTTTATGATGTAGTATAATTATATTATAACGAGCTGGTCTCACGTTGGCGGGAAACCTAGACGAGAGCAGGTGAAAGAATGTATAGAATTGACTTCGATGCAAGTATGAATTGCATGCAATTTACGTTAAAAATGTATACGAATATTTTTAACGGGATATTTAACATGTATTTTTAACCAACTTAAAAAAAGAATGTTTAATTCAGTTTCAATTTTATGACTTACTAGCTGCACCCTGCGGTTTTACCCGCGTGGTGATGAAAAACGGCGATGATGGTGATTATTAAAATAATCTTTTGTGTTAATCTAGGATATAAGCTATCTCCATAACAAATTTTATCTAATTCGGTGTCGCTTTTGAGCGTGAATAATAAAAAAAAAGACAAATATAGACTATACATACAGATCGCTATAAGTTTTATAATGTTTTGATAGTTTGGGTCTCTCTATAGGGTCTAATCAGGCTTAGTAAAAAAAACGTAGAATTTTTTTTATTGGAAAAGTGACTGAAGTAGCAAAACGCACACTGGATAACAGTGGTAACCTCTGTCCATAGACAAATACATTTCGTAAGCACGGCGCCCGCCACCTTTATACATAAATTTGGTAAGTCTCATGTGTGTGTAATTTACCCGGAAGCCATACCCTTCAAACCGGAACACAGTAATGCGAACACTACTGCCTGGCGGTAGAAACAGATATGGTGGCACAACTTCCCCGGGCGAACTGTCACATAGAGTGCTACTGCTCTTAAACGCATGCTTACTTTAACATAATTTTAAGTAAGTATAAAGAAACTTTTTTTTTTTTTGGAATGTTGGTATTAATAACTTCGTATAACTTTTTGTTTCATAAGAATTCCAAAAGTTTTAGTATTTCTACAGTTATTTTACTACTGCGCCCACAGAAAATAAGCATCGTTATAAGTTTCTGCCGTTTCTAGACCATACTTAGTACTATAAAACGCAGACCATTAAGAGATTTGGTCCCATTTAGTATGTAAATATACTTACTTATATAACAGGTGCAAATGGAAATTTTCAGCTGCAATTAGATGACAAAAACACGTTTAACCTAATTTTCGTAGCAGTTTATCGTATAATTTGGGGTCTTAGTACCCCCAGTAATAATTATTATTCATATTATCAATGATGTTTTACTAAAGATGACGTATATTCATACTGCGCGGTGCTCAGATTTTGTTCCTTTACGCAATGATGTTTTACTAAAGATGACGTATATTCATACTGCGCGGTGCTCAGATTTTGTTCCTTTACGCAATGATGTTATACTAAAGATGACGTATATTCATACAGCGCGGTGCTCAGATTTTGTTCCTTTACGCAATGATGTTTTACTAAAGATGACGTATATTCATACTGCGCGGTGCTCAGATTTTGTTTCTTCACGACATAAACATGCTTACTGCGACAGATAATACGGTACAAATAATATAGAAAAGGATAGCTATATGTTTAGACTTGCGCTTGAAATACGCGTCGTAATCAAAATTACTACAATTGAGTTAATTTTGCCGCCTCAGTTTCCGCGCGCTTGTGCGACATCTACCTCATATAAACATATAATATCATTGCCTTTACGACATAAACATGCTTACTGCGACAGATAATATGGTCCAAATTATATAGAAAAGGATAGCTATATGTTTAGACTTGCGCTTGAAATACGACTGACTTAATTTTGCCGCCTCAGTTTCCGCGCGCGTGTGCGACATCTACCTCATATAAACATATAATATCATAGCATATTATAATGAAATATATTGCTACCAGCGCTTGTATGATACTTAACTGGTATGATAAATAAACAAAATAATATATACATCAATCGCGCCAACTGTCAAACAACTGACAGTTATTTAAAACACCATAAGGTTATATTAAAAAAGTTTACACTGTCAAAAGCACTAAGAAGTCTACCATAGATATGTAACTATATACTAAGACTACATTTAGAAATTTCATATTTCTTAAATTTTCTATTATTTTGCAATTTTTTTTTCTTTTATAATTTATAAGTTCCTTCTCTTGACAATAACAAACACAATAAACAAAGCAATTATTAAAATTAGCCCAGCCGTAGACACGTGATGTCGTGACCAAAGGAAACAGGGATTTTTTTTTAAAGAAGATATAATCTCTTTTCAGTCATACTGACGTCTACTGATAGGATATGGGCCTCCATGATTGGTAGGAAGTTGCCGGCATCCAGTTTTTTCCTGCGACCGTTGTCAGTTTGTCTTTCCTTCCCTTGCCGGTCCGCAACCTGCTGGCCCCAGTGACACCTGTTAGATAATTTTAAGCCCTTCTAAGGTAAATATATTTACATTACAGTATTACAAACATTTAAATCAGGATACTTTTTCCTGATTTAAATGTTTGTAATACCTTCTTCCTTTCAAATTATAAAACAACTTTCCAAAGAGAGCATTAATTTGAAAGAGGTTATCAATGCAGTGTTTTTTTTTAAAAGTCTGCTACTTTAGAACTCTGTCCTATATGGACAACACAAACGACAGGGTTCAGAGGTAAAAGACTAAAAAATACCACTGCGTTAATAAGCTCTTCTACTTATGGAATAAGGTTGAAATACCATTGAAAGAGTAACAGAAAGAGTAAGAAAAACGCTAACACAACGATTGACCCCAATTGATAGATCAATTAATATGGATTCTATACCTCTCTCTTTTGAGGAATTACTCTTAGAATGGAAATTAATTTTCGCATCGATGATGGCTCAGCGGTGGGAGCGTCGGCTGTCATAGTGACGCTGGTTCAATCCCTAACAAATCGGTTTGAGCTTCTGGTAAATGTAACACCGTTAACGAATGAATACCCAGCATGTTGGTAGGTTACTTTCAAATACTCGCCTAGCTATCTACTACCCTCAAGTCAGTAAAAGAACTGTCACCAAACACGTAGTGTGTTCAGGCATCAGTCCTTGAGAGCCAGTGAGCATTCTAGAATGCTCACTGGCTGTCAAGGACTGATGCCTGAATAACCTAGACCTAGGCCTAGCTAGACCTAGGTCTAGCGTGATAACTTCTTTGACTAGATCGTCACTGACCATTAAGTGGGGTAAATATATTAATGTTATGAAGACGAATGTTTGTCTATCGTTTCTCATTATACTCTGGATTAACATGAAGTAGTATGATGGGAAGACACAAAAACCATTTCACCGCGGGTAACTCCGCGGAGCACAGCTAGTATAATATGTAAATTATCTGTGCTGTTGAAAAGCGTTAACTTTAATAAAGACAAAATAAAACGATTTTATATAAAATTTATTCATGATTATAATGACGTTCATTGATTATATAATTTATTTATTCATATATAATTTATTTCGAAAAGGCAAAACGAACGACTAAATCATCATCATCGTCATCATCATCATCATCATCATCATCATCGTCATCTCAGCCAAAAGGCGTCCACATCTAGACATTAACCTCCCCCATTAGTTTTTACACTAGTTGAACTAGTGTAAAAATGAACTAGTTAAAAGCGACCCACATCCGATATCCCAATTATATTATAAGCTAGCTATGCTCTGCGGTGTTACCCACGTGCTGATAAATGATGATGATAAAAAGTATAGCCTTATTAATCCGGGACCTGAAGTATCTACATACCAAATTTCATCCAAATCCGTTTTACCCGCGTGGTGATGAAAAAGGCTGATGATGGTGATGAAGAAAATAAGCCCATATGTTTATCTAGGGTATCTATCTTCATACCAAATTTCATTCAAATCCATCAAGCCGTTTAGGAGTGAAAGAGTAACAAACATTCGTTCACACATAAATACTCTAATAACTAAATTAATAACTACAAAAATATAAAAATAAGAATTCCCTCTTCCGGTTTAAGCCTATTTTATAAGACCAAATGTGCTCGCTAAGAAAATTACATTAAAAATCACCTTATGGTGGCTTCAATTTGCTCAAGCTCTGTCCAAATGCAGCAATGCACGCGAGAAAATGCGCGAGTCAAGACAAAATACAGTCTGTATCAAGTGCCACAGTTTCACCCGTTTCAGCATTTTCAGCGTACAAGCCGCCAGTCGCCTCCGTGACGTGAAGAAGGTCGCACGTACGGCCCGAGTTCTCCAATACCGATAATTGGTGACTACGTGATCTCCACAATAATTGGATTGGCTATGTGATCTAAATTTACATGGAAATTGTTTTCGTAACTTTGACGAATTAATTCAATGTGATGTGCAAACTAAAGTGATTGTGAATTTGTTAATTCAATTTATTTGGTAAGTTTCGATTTTCATTTTGTTTGTTGGGATGAGTGTTTGTTCTGTTAATGGGATAAACAGGCATTCAACTGTTTGTTAATTCCAGATATTTTTTATGAAATAGCTTGACACTTATTGCGTTTTATTTTTGACATATTAAGGTAATACTTCAGTTACATTATCTGGTAATATGGGTGGTATCTTATGGCCGAAAACAATTTTTTCAACCGATTTTCAAATAAAGAAAGCAGTTCTTAATTCAACTGTACATTATTATTGGTGTTATGATTTTGATGATTCTGTAGATTACAGCTATAATTTGATCAAGATTTTCAGGGTAGTTTTTGAGATATCTTCAATCATGCTTATTTGACTGCACTTAAATTGATGATGTTTATTTCAAGAAAACGTTCAAAATGTTCCACGAATGAAAACTGAAAGTCAGATTATATCGTTTTTAACAAGTGAATATTAGCCATAATTAATACTACTATTATAATTTATCAACATCATTATCATTATCTCAGCCATAGGATGTCCACTGCTGAACATATGCCCCCCCACATTGATTTCCACAAGGACCGAGATTCCTACTAATATTTAAATGCGAATGTTTGTGTGTATGTGTGAATGTTTGTTACTTCTTCACGCTCAAATGGCTACACCAATTTTGATGAAATTTGGTATGGTATAAATGGAGATGGTTTAAACTCTGGATTAATACATAGGCTACTTTTATCCCGGAAAAAGTATAGTTCCCGTGGGATAGTTCAGGTAGCGGGAAAACCGTAATCCACGCGGTTGAAACCGCAAGGCGCTGCTCTTATACAAATATACTTGAATTAAGTTAATTCACGACATTTTAAATTTAATGGTTATGTCCAATCATAATATTTTAAATGAGAAAGTTTGTATATTTGTTACTTAATCACGCCAGGCTACGGCTTAGCGGCTCTGAATTACTCTAGATTTTTCAGGAATAGCACATAGTATTATGCTAGTTTTTCTCAGGAAAAATTTACTGTAATCTTAAAATTCGTAGCCCATGCGATCCCGTGGGGTGCATCCAGTATTAAGTTTGTTCTTTTTTAATAAATTTAAGGTATAGTAACAAAATAAAACAGACGAGTGTAGGAAATATGCAAGTGCTTTCCACCGAGAGTTTCCAGTGGCAAATTTTAATAATAATACATTTTCCAATACTATTCTAATTTTTTGTGTCAATAAAGTGTATTTTTATTGTATAGATCATCATCATCTCAGCCATAGGACGTCCACTGCTGGACATAGGCCTCCCCCATTGATTTCCACAAGGACCTGTTGGAAGCGGCCTGCATCCAGCCCTTGCCTGCGATCTTAGTCAGGTTGTCTGTCCACCTGGTCGGTGGCCGTCCTATGCTGCGCTTGCCAGTCCGTGGTCTCCATTCTAGGACTTTTCAGCCCCAACGGCCATCAGTTCTTCGAGCTATGTGCCCTGCCCACTGCCACTTCAACTTGCTAATCCATTGCGCTATCGGTGACTTGCGTTCTTCTACGGATCTCCTCATTTCTGATTCGATCACGTAGAGAAACCCCGAGCATAGCCCTCTTCATAGCTCGTTGTGCGACTCTGAGCCTGCTCAGAAGGCCCGTAGACAGAGATCACGTTTAGGTTCCGTAAGTCATCACTGGTAACACACACTGTTCGAAGACCTTCGTTTTCATGCATTGCGGTATTTTGGACGAGATTTGTATAGATAGTTCTGGGATATTGGATGTTTGCGTATTGATATTGTGACTTCCCGCGACACAGGGTATCCTAGAGCGGGGGTGTGCGTGCCAATGCGCTTGTTTGTTTAAAGATGTTAAATAAACGATGTCTATGTGTAAGTCTTACAGTGACTTATCTCAAAATAACTTTAACTTTAAAAAAAAATGTTATTAGCTTACGTTTGACAACTGTCTCACCTGATGTTAAGTGATGACGTTGTCTAAGATATAGCGCGCAAGCATAAAAGGTCCTACTCGCGACTTGAAGACTCCAGGATTGTACGTATCGGGAAACACAGACTCGGGCACTCGTAGCACTCGTATCGTTGTTCAGAGCTTACTTACGCGATCTTAACCGATCAAATAGGTTAACCAACATACGCTGCGGTCATTGAGCAATGGATTGCTTGCAGCGATGGGAGCGTCGGCTGTCAAACTGACGTGTTCGATCCCAGCCAATTTCGATACCATTACCGGAAGTTCAAGCTGTGGAGTTTCCAGTGATGGTAACACCGTTATCAAATTCCCAGAATGGTAATAGGGTACTTTCAAGTAGCTCACTGATTAGGTACCACCCTCAAGCTTAAGTAACTGTCAAGAAAAAAACTGGCTCTTAAGGACTGTTACCTGAGCACCCTCTGGCGTATTCAGGCAGCAGTCCTTGAGACCCAGTCAGCATTCTAGGTCTAACGTGATAACATCTTCGACCACATTGTCACTGACCATCAAGTGAGATCATGGTCAAACGCTAGATCTATACAGTATTTAAAAAAAGAGTAAGCTCTGGATCATACAGTATGCTTAGATCTTATTTTTCTCTCGTGAAAATTTATCTTCGTATTCGAAGTCTTAATTTTTCCATTCGACGGTCGCCGTGGCGCAGTGGTTAGTGTCAGTGACATGACTACTGCGTCTCCGGGACTACCTGGGTTCGAATCCCAGCAGGGGTAAACATTTGTGCGATGAGTGTAGGTGTTTGTCCCGGGTCTTGGATGTTTGTGTGCCGTGAATGTGTGTGTCCAAGCCTCCCGCGATACAGGGAATCCTAGTGCGGGGGTTTAAGTGTAATAAAAAAGAAAAAAAAAATTGTTTAATTTACGTTACCACATTTATTAGACATACAAGAAGAAAGGTCTATAAGAGTAATTTGGAAACCCAGATGGTTGAATGATTATGAAGAAGACACAGACCATATTACTAGCAAATTGCTCTGTTTCAGTTTTTTTTTTTTTTTTTTTTTTTTTCTCAGCTATTTGTTTCCACTGTTGGACGTATGCCTCCCCCATATAGGAGGGATTTGCCAATACTCGCCACGCTTGGCAGGCGGGTTGGCGAGCGCAGTATGATTTCCGATCCTCAGAAGGCGCTGCTGCCCACCTCCTGGTACGTTATCCCTTAGCCGACTCTTACGGCACCCGCGGGAAGAGATGGGGGAGTACTATTCTAGGCCGGTACCACCACGGCACTGTTTCAGTTGTAATGTACTAATCCACCTACCAGGAGGCCATGAACAGACCCCCCTCATACATCCCATATGTATGTGGGAAGAAGCTATTAATAAAGAGCTAAGAGCTCAAAACTAAAAAGAATATGCAAAATTTCTCATATTCCAAAAATAAGCAGGTTAATTTTTTTGACGTGATAACGTTTTATAAATTGATGAATACCAGCAACACTCATGAAAAAAAATAGTAATGTTCCGCGTAACGTTCCGCGTAACGTTCCACCTGAGTTTTGTATTACATAAAATAATCAAAGTCAAAGTCAAAGTCATAAATGATTATGACGTTATCACGTAAATCTATCGTCCGTAAACCGACTTTACAGACAACCAACTTTTTTAAATAGGTTCATATTTTATCCTGGTATTTCACAAATTTGCGCGTATTCATATCAACAATGAGACAAATTGCCCTCATTGCTCTCAATGGAATTGATATAGGACCACTTACGAGCTCTTTATCAAAGTCGTACTTTTCATTACATTGACGTTTCATTGAAACGTCATTGTGACGCCATCGATTCTTTCCATACATATTTACAACAGTAGGGACATTATACAACTAGTCTTTGTCTTTCTGTTTAGTCTAGCTAGTTTTTCAAGAACTACGTAATATAATTAAGTATATTATTATTATTTTCTGTAACACAATCTAATCTTACCAACTTAAACAAGCAAAAGTTTTTATGTTCACTTGAGTTTATTTCGTCAGAATCTTTTTTTATGCATATGGTGACTGCCCCCGTTTTTGTGGACAGGCTTTACTTTGCGCACATCCGAATAAAATGATATTATATACACAATCATCATCATCTTCCCAGTCATAGGACATCCACTGGCTGGACATGGGCCCCACCCACAATAAAGAATACCTAGAGTCAATTCCTTTTTTTTTTTTTTATTGGGAATAGGCAGGCGTTTTACCACTATAATTCCGCGACTTTGTCTTGGAATCTAAGCGCACAACGTTATCTCAATTGTTCATCAGTGGTGATATAGTAGATATAAAATAAATTCATGTTTTAGAAGAAAGTGGTTACTTAGATAAGAAATTATAAAAATAAACTATTATACCTTACCAAGAATGGAGCGGAAAATTATTTGACAAACCTCTGAAAACTGTTTAATGAAATTTCTATAACTTTGTATGTTTGTTGCTCCTTCACGCTCAAACAGCTGCACCGATTTCGATGAAATTTGGTATGGAGATAGTTTGGACCCTAGATTAACAAATAAGCTATTTTTCATCCCATTAATAACTGCAATTATTTAGGGGATGAAAAGTAGCCCGTGAGAGCAAGTTATTCAAAAACCTCTGTTACTCCCTCACGCCCGAACGATCGGTTAAGATTGAAGGTTTGGTATGATAGGTTGGACCTCAGAATTACACATAGACTACTTTTATCCCGGAAAAGTTTAGTTCCCGAGGGATAACTGAGGTAGCGGAAAAACCGTAATCTAAGCGAGTGAAACCGCAGGGTGCTACTACTATTAAATATATTCGATATTTAAACTGAAAGTTAGCGACCTAAAATAAATAGCTACTAGGTACCAGAACCCATACTGTTATACCAAGTACTGTGAAAGAGGACCAATCAATATGTTAATTTAAATGTAAACGTGATGACGATAATGGAGATTCTGGTTTGTTGGATGAATTTTTAATTTCATCATGGTTAATGGTTTTAATAGCGATTATATGAGGTATGATAAAACCGGGATAATGTTTTCAGAGCTTCAAAATACCGATAGAAACATCGTATAAATCACTAACATTATAAACGCGAAAGCTTGTCTGTGTGTATGTTTGTTATTCTTTCATGCTCAAACAGCTGCACTGATTTTGATGAATCTTAGTTTAAGAATAGAAATCTTAAACCATACTGTTATTTACCAACAAGTGGAAAGATAAACTATATTCATCGTATCTGCGCAAAATAACAGACAAACAATACAATATAATATACATATACACTAATACCATCCCACTAATTTTTCTTTAATTCAATTCAAATCTATATTCTTAATGTATTTTGTCTAGTACTTAATGTAATCAAACCACATAACTTCCTAGAATGTAATTATGAATTAATTCATGTCCATAATTTTTACTAGTATATTGTATTGCACCAACAAAGGTTTAGTTTAATTTTATAAAAAGAAAAGCCGCATCTCAAGAGTTCTAAGACACAAGCCTTCGCTTAGTTTGGAACTCGCTGGACACCACTGTATCTAAAACATATAAAAACTGTTTTTCCGTGATTAGGAAATGTGTATTAGATTAGTTGTTTATTGTTTATTGGCATAAATTATTATTATAAAGGCGAAAGTTTGCAAATGAATAACAAACATACAAACATACGTGTGTATGTGTTTGTTAGTCTACAGAATTTATTGACAAGGTGATTGAATTGGAACAGTAACCTAAGGGACTTCAGTTTTTATTCAAACAGTTTTTTTAATTTAATTTTAAGTCATTTCTTTCCTGACAGCAGGGTGCAAGGGGGTGCAAGCGCACCCCCTTGCACCCTGCTGTCAGCGCCCATGCTTCCTCTCAACGCCACGCACCATTTCACTGCGGACAATACCGTGAGGCGCAGTTAGTGTTACATGGAAATTGAACATTAAATAAACGTTCAAATATTTGAAGGAAAATATTCGGCTTGAACCCACGATTGTTCATACAATTAAAGGTAGATGGCGCTAATAACAACATCCCCTCAGATGTTAAAAGGAAGGAAGTATTCGGCCCTAGTGGTATGGGCTGCTATAGCTTAGTTGGACAAAGCGACAGGACGGTATTCTGAAGTCGTGAGTTCAAGTCCCACTATCAGCCGAATTTTTTCCTTCAAATATTTGAATATAAGTTCCGCTTAGCATGTTGTTAATGCAATAAACCGTAATAAAAAAACCTCATAAAATAATTTTTTTTACAAATTTAAACAATACTTAAAGAAAACACGTTGGTGTCCACGAAAGTATTGTGAAAAAACTGTGCTGCGAACATCAAGCCAGCCTTTAGATCTTTTATTATTATAGTATCGTTGACATCCGAAAACCATTTTCCATATCCCATATTTACGTTCCTCCCGTCCACGATCTTTATAGCCCTAAAAATAATTGAGGCAGTACAAAAAAAAAACTGTTCAGAATTTGCCATAACACTCTACCCTTTTAGTTCAGACGCCCTTGTTTCAATTATTCACTAAGGTAATACCTAACATAATCACCATCGAGCATTTATATGAAATGAGTCAAAAAAGCTACAGTAAAAATTTGATTGCAGCGTGGTGCTTAGATTTTTATAAATTTCGAATATTTAACGGGAAAATCGTTTGACGCTGTGTTTTGGGTTACAATTTCAGATATAAGTGAGATTGGTTCCAATTGGATTGGGTTAACCAAACTAGTCTATGCGTTTTGGCGTGTAGATAGTTCGTCGGCGTATAGAACGTTTAAGAATCAACCACAGTTATCTTAAGACCGACTGGCCGGTTGGCGCAGTTGGTAGCGCTCTGCCTTCTGAGCCGCTGGTCCCGGGTTCGATTCCCGGACAGGTCAAACATTTGTGTGTATGAACATGTCTGTTTGACCTGTGTCTGGGTGTGTATATGTATATAAGTATGTATATCAGTCATCAGGTTACCATAGTACAGCCTCTGCCTAGTTTGGGACCTGAAGACCTTGTGTGAATGTTGATAAAAAAATAAAAAAATAAGACAACAACCGATACCTATCGCTTTGCATCCTTCTTAAACCACGACACCGCATCTGCGGAAATGATAATAATAAATAATTATAAAAAAACAACGTCATCACTTAACATCAGGTGCGACAGTTGTCAAACGCAACCTTATAATAAGTTTAAAATAATAGCGGAATCCTGTCCCTTCCTTTCATCTCGTAAGAGAAAAATACTTTGCTTATCAATTAAGATCTCATTCGTAAACTACACTACGAGTTACTTAGTATATACTGCTAATAATAAACTGTACCTACAACCTATTCGCTTTGTATACTTATTTTTGGATCCACATTTCATGTGCATTTTTACAAGTTTAGTTGCAGCAAAATGTGGGCAAAAGTAAAAAGCTTAATCTAAAATTTCCTTCCGCTGCCCTTTATAGAAAGTAGTGAGCATTTTCCTGGATCCTTACTTCGTGATTGCGGAAAACAACAAAGAGTTAACAATAAGTAAATATGTACTATCTGGTTTTTTTTTTTAATATATGAATATTGAAATACAATTGTGCACTTCCAAAGACACCTATTGGCTAATAATACATGATTATTAAACAATAGAAACACTCCACAGATTTTTAATTGGGAAATTACCCTTTATACCTACTCACTACTTATATTTTAGAGCTAATATTAAGTGTTTTACAATGCATGAGGTGTTAGCCTATAATTGGTTATGCATTAAGCCATTGTATTATAGTGTAAGGTAAACATTGTATGTATTAGGCTCTGCCTAGTTTGGGACCTGAAGACCTTGTGTGAGTGTTAATAAATAAATAAAATAAATATAAAATTAATGGTATAACGGTTGGTTGACCATTAAATAAAATATAAAGTAATAATAATTGTAACAGTGTAATTAACAGTTGAAATAACACTCATTTTGGAAAATAAATCTTCTCCATCTAAATTTCCCGCCACCGCGTACATTTTTATTTGCGTAGACAAAACTCACCATGGGCTCCCTTCCTCTCTGAGTAAGCAATAAATAAGGGTGACTACACATTCAGTAACGGGTAGGGTGTCACCATATTTGTGTTTATTTAGGACTGTACTAGTTCGAAGTATGTTTTCAAGGTGAACAACTTCGCATAGATAAACAGGTTTGAAACTCTAGAACTTTAGCCTTAATTGGAAATGAAGTGTGTTTGTGTATTAAATTTGTAAGCGATTTGTTTATCATGTAAGTATCAAATAAGTATGATATTACTTCTAAACTAGCGGGGAAGCTACTAATTGTTATTATTAAGGATATTTAAAAAGCTAGTTAGCTTATTATAAATTAAAACTACCTGCCCCCCGCGGTTTTCCCCGTGTGGTGTTGATTGATGACGATGACGAAAAGCAGCCTGAGTGTTATTTCGGGACCTGAAGTATCTACATACCTACCAAATTTCATTCATTCATTTTCTGTCCTGCCGTTTGAGCGTGAAAGAATAACAAACATCTATCCGTCCATCCATCCATCCATCCATCAAAACATTGACAATTATAATATGCGTGGGATAAGTTTTGAAAAATATTAAAATCTTTTTGAAATTGGTCGTGAACTTCTAAGACATGAGCAATATGAGCATAATTTAGATTTGGGTCTAGTTGACCCAGATCTTGCTCACCAAACGGCGACGGTTGCCGTGGCGCAGTGGTCAGTGTCAGTGACATGACTTCCGTGTCTCTGGGACCCTGAGGTCGAATCCCGGCAGGGGCAAACATTTGTGCGATGAGTATAGATGTTTGTCCTGGGTCTTGGTTGAGTGTGTGTCCATGCCTCTCGCGACACAGGGAATCCTAGTGCGGGGGGTCTGAGTGTGATAAAAAAAAGCCTGTAACTTATGTGATGAAAAATTCAACATTTTTTTTATCAGTTGCAATTTTTTTAATCGCCTCGATGTTTTAATTAAAATAAAAAACTAAACACTAATTACAATACTACAGCTACTAAAATAACAATTCATCTAATATGGCGTTCACATTATTGTGTACAAGTAAATCTTTCAGTGAACAATGAAGTTAGTTACATATTTTCCTACATAACAATTTAATTTCAAATAAAATCATTTCAGTTGTCCATAAAATTATATTATACTGATCCAAAATTAAAAGATTAAAAAAGTGTATTTTTTTATGCGGTAAAGAATAATAGTTTTGTAAAAATAAGGTCGCGTTTAAAAAATCAAAAAATAAGAATGATGGTCTTCCTACACCGTATACCTATTTTCTCTAACCGCCTATCTGTTTCACAAGGTCGAAAGGAATTGCGGCAATATTATTTTCCTGATTTACTGAGAGATAATTGCCTAGAGAAGATATCTTATAAGGTGCTCCCCACACTGTCACGACAGCAATTTCTGTATCAAAAAAAATCTGTATAAGCTTGCCTTTGAATATTATTTCATACTAGGAGCGCCCTGCGATATCACCTGCGAGGATTACGGTTTTCCCGCTACATCAGTTCTTCTCCTCAGCAATTAGACATCCACTGCTGGACATATGCCTCCCCCATATAGGGGGGATTTGCCAACACTCGCCACGCTTGGCAGGCGAGTTGGCGAGCGTAGTATGATTTCCGATCCTCAGAAGGCGCTGCTGCCCACCTTCTGGTACGTGATCCCTTAGCCGACTCTTACGGCACCCACGGGAAGAGATGGGGAAGTACTATTCTAGGCCGGTACCACCACGGCACCTACATCAGTTATTTCACGGGAATTATACATTTTACCGGGATAAAAAGTAGCCTTTATGCTATTCCAGACTATAATATATCTCTGTGGCAAATTTAATCCAGACCCGTTTCATTCCGACCCATTTATTGTGTTGTGTACTCAGTAGTTACGTACTAGACCAAGAAATTATTCATTAAACTAACAGATGGCGAACAATTTCGACAATATTGTCTCGTCTCGAGTCTAGACCCGAATGTCCCGGGACCCGAGACAACTTAAACTATGAAAAGTCCCGGGACTTCGAGACACGAGACGTTCCGGGACCCAAACCCTAATGGACACATATTCATATCGCACAAACATCCATGCTCATCGCACGGTGAAGGTAACACGATTATCAAATTCCCGGCATCGTGATAGGCTACTTTCGAGTACAAGCCTGGCTAGCTACCACCCTCAAGTTTGAAAAAACTGTCACCAAACAAATAGCGTGTTCAGGCACCAGTCCTTTAGAGTCAGTAAGTATTCTATGTCAACGTAATAACATCTTCGACCACATCATCACTGATCATCAAGTGAGATAGTAGTCAAACGCTAGATCTATACAGTATAAAAAACATATCCTACACACATCTCTTATATAAATACATATTAGTAAAAGAACAACAAATCGTGTAAAAGATTTTCATGCAACGCGTAAACCAGCATATTTTTTGTTAATAATTTAGCGTTCAAACAGCTTTGGCACTATAAATGGCAGTGGGAGACTCAGTGGGTGGCGACAGCGGCAAGACAATTTTCATTAGTCTACCGTCTGCATGACACTCACTTATTAAACTGAATATGCAGCAGACGGGAAACCAAAATGTTGCTTTGCATATTCAAACCTTAACAAGATGATATTAAAGTCGAATTGCAAACATCCGATATTGTTATGAGTGTTATCTAACATTTACGTTATGGGTGCGTTCCATTCGCAGTAATTTTCGAAAAATTCGTTGTTTTCTTTCGTTATTCGTTGTGTTCTTAGTGGTCAGTGACATGACTTCTGGATCTCTGGGGCCCTGGGTTTGACTCTCGGCAGGAGCGAACATTTGTGATTGTGATTGTGTGTTTCCATGCCTCCCGCGACCCAGGGAATCATAGTTAAAACATAAAACAATGTTATCGCCAAGCTCTATTTGTTAAAATTTAATGTAATTGTTTGTTTTATGGTGATAATGAGATTTAATTTATTCAACTTTAATTAGTTGGAATAAGTATAATTGTATATTAACCAATCAAAATAAGATTGAAATACTTCGTTTTCAGTCTTATTTTGATAACTTGACATAAATTTTTATATTGTCAAATAGATATTTGACATTTTGTATTATGATAATTATCATTGTTCGGCAACCATTGTTTACTAATTATAATATAAGTTGTGAATGTAAATTTATTCGTTAGTGTAATAGGTTAATCCGTGCTAATATAAATAAATAAATAGTGCGTGGGTGTAATGAGAAAAAATGTGTTCTCTAATAAACTTAATAATAATAAAACCATAAACTTTTCTATAAAACAGGACATTCGTCAAAATATACAGAAAACTCACGTGAAATTATACTGTACATCTGTAGACGTATTTTATGGATACATATTCTGAAAATATAATATGTCTCGAAGCTGCTTCTCTAATAATTGAAAAAAAGGCTCTGAGACATTATTTTCCAAAGCATTTTCCTAAATTCCTCTGAAGGTGACGTTACATTTTTTCTACTCATGTGACACGTCATATGTAACGAACCGAGAAGTTTTCTGTTTGGTTTTCCATCAGAATGCTTGTGGGCGTAACTAAGGATTTGGGGCTAAAAAAAGTCTTAAATGCTAAGGTGGATATCAATATCAGATATTCGAATTCTTAATATAAATAAGATGAGCAGAAGTATAGATTAATATTATGAGCATTCAAATTATTTGAAGGAAAAAAATTCGACTACCAGTGGGACTTGAACCTACGACTACAGATTACTATCCTGTCGCTTTGTAATGGACAAATCTTGCTAAATAGTTTGCTTTTTTAACTTGGTAAGGATAAATCGGCGGGGGTTGCGCCCCTAAAATTTTTTCCTGACTACGTTGATGAGGATGCGTATGTCACGCATCCTATTACGCATAATTTTCATCATTTGGGTGCCAAAGTCAACGAGTTTTGTTTTTTCTAATAAATAATATAATAGGTATTTCTTTTGAGTATAATTTAAAAATCGGAGAATGAAATAGAAACCGAAAGTTTGTACTTTTAGCGCCATCTCCTGTGGTTAACAAGTACTCTTGACATTTCAAACGTTCTGGCACTTTCAATGCTTGATTTGTCACTGCTTCACGACCGCGCTGGTGTGCGTACTGATTACAAAAAGGATAAAAATGTTTACCAATTTTTTTAAACTATCATAGTATCGACTTTGAAGTTATTTCACACTTTTGAGTGTTGAAGTCGGTTAAATTTTTTCGTAAACATTTTTGTTTCACTCCTTTCAGTGACCTTTGCTACTCACGGGATCAATTATAATCTCTAATGTATGCGTAGTACTTTTCAGTTATTGGAGTGTAACTTAAAAACCGCTTAAAAGATTTTGATGAAATTTAAATGGAACCACACTAGAATCAGCAGCTAAGTTATGAGGTTATAAACATTTTAAAAAATACGGGTCTAATTTAGAACCTCCTCCTTTTTCAAGTCAGTTAAAATGAAAACATCACGGTATTACTACATAAAAAGTTATATCCTCGAAATCTATATAAATAATAATGAATCAAACGTCCATTCCCAACAAAAAATACTAAATTTCGACCATAGTTTCAAACTAAACTAAAACTAAACCTTAGATAAATCTTAACACAGAACCGATACTGCTGTAATGACCGGATCGTATTATGATCACGTACCGGATGTAATGTCGGATTTTCTATCTGTACCAATCTATGGACTGCCAAAACGGAAGTGGGTGTTCGAACGACCCTCAAAACGTGGCTGAAATAACGTATAGATTTTATATTGAGAACTAGCCAAAAAACATCCGAGAAAAGCAGCCGTGCGTTAATTTTCCGGTTTCCGCTTCATTCTAGCAATTCTAACCTGAAATTGCGAGATGACATGTCAGGTTGTTATGTGGATCATCATCATCATCATCGCAGCCGTAGATTGGCCTCTGCTATGTTATAGGCCTCCTCATACCTTTTTTTAGACTTACTTTTTTATTATTTACTATATATAAATAATAAAAAAGTAATTAGTGACAATAGCCTTAATTCTGTTAATCACATAAACTAGCTAAAATTCACTAAAATTCTTCAAATTGAAATAGCTCGTATTCTATTTACGCTAAAATTCAAATTCGTATAACTCCATACAGCGCTCTCACTAATATTAGACGAGTTTAATTCAACTGTTGGCCAATTGCGGGTAGTTTTAGTAAGCACCAAATAAATGGCAACATAATTTCACAAAAACTGCCCACAAATTTAATAAATATATTTTAATTTTAGGGATGTTATTGATAAGTCTCATACTAATTTAGACTTTATCGTAACCGTATAGGAACTGATTTAGTTTTCCAAAATTTTAGTTTAGTTCAGTTGAATAAGGGAATCACTACCAATAAATGATTTGATTTGATTACTGCGCTCACCATCCCGCCTGTCAAGCGTGGCGAGTCCACGTGGGGAGGGTATCCCACGCCACGCGCCACGCTTGGCAGGCGGGTTGGTGAGCGCAGTAATAAAGGTAGCTAGCCAGGCGGATATTCGAAAGTACCCTACCACCATGCTGGGAATTTGATAACGGTGTTGCCTTTACCAGAAGCTAAAGCTGTTATTGGGGATCGAACCAGTGTCCGTCAGTTTGACAGGCGACGCTCCCCCCGCTGAGCTATCATCGCTTCAAATGATCGATTGAGATAGCGTGCACAACAAAAACCATTATACTTATATATCTCTCACCCGATAGATATAGAGACAAATTTGTCGGTAAACTTTGGACGGTACAGCCACAAACAAACTGGTACAACACAATATTTGCTTACAGATAATCTGTACAATTAATCTAGGATTATACCGTTGACCGTGACTGTACGACAACTTGCAAATTACCACAAGCTTATACTCGGTACGGTCAACAGATTAATACTAATTGGAAGAAATAATTGGGTGAATTTGGTACTAGTTTAACGAAGTACGAATATATATGTCTATTGCGAGAAAATAATATTTTAAGTTTGGGATTTTTTTGTCGCTTGTACGTAGCATATACAGTATGATGACATATGGGCATGGGCCCACGATAAAGTGTCTAAAGTAACGGTATTAACCAAAATATTAATTTGGAACAACGTAACGATTACGGACGTAAATATATGTATAATATGATAACGTTGTCAGCATTACACATAATACACACACACACACACACACACACACACACACACACACACACACACACACACACACACACACACACACATGTCTATATATATATTGACATATATATTCGTACTTCGTTAAACTAGTACCAAATTCACCCAATTATTTCTTCCTTATATATATATCTGTAATGCTATATAGCCGTTGGTATGAGCGATTCTGTATCGAATCTTTTTCGACAAATTTAGTAGAAGAAGCCGTACCAAAAAATCATGCTTGCAATTTCAGAGGTCCCACTGTAAATTACTGCGGTGTGAAAGTGTTCCCATTCGACGGGAATCGCTAGTAGTTATACTAGGAGGCGAGATCTGGATACCTAGCGGAATGTTTGTTTGTAACTGATTGTGTTACTTGCTAATAATTCCACATCACACAATCGAATTTAGTAAAAAAAAACAATTTACTGACTTCAATAACTTTTAGTCTAATTAAACCATGAATTCAAATCCTGAAATTTCGTAACACTTAACCGTAAAAATTAACCTAATGATTTATCTGACCGTACACGGAGTGATGTGTAAGTCTCGTAATTTTCTAGGATTAAAAGTTTCATCTACCGAACTGGAGCTATTTTACTAATGAAGAAAGTTCTGGACAGATAGGACGACGCGGATATGTCGTATCAAATAGGAAATGTTTGTTTACTTACTATGAGATAGGACATGTAGGGTTATACTCTTTCTTCTCTCTACAACATTTTTACTTAAACATCACATCCAAATAAATACACAAAGTAGTAATGTGGGTACCTTTGTAAAAGTCTTAGTTATAGTACATTAATAAACTAATGGCTAAGATGATGATGATGATGATGATGATGATGAATAAACGAATTCAACGAATCAGCATTGCAATTCAACGTGGCAATGCTGCTAGCATTCTGGGCACGCTGCCAGCCGGTAGCGGTGTAGAACATTTGAGTTATCTATAGGCTACCAATAGCTAGTGGATTGCTCAATTGTTATTGTAGTAGCTGCAGTATTGTAATTAGTTATTAGTGTTTTATTTTAATAAAGGCATTTGGCCCAAGAAAAAAAAACTAATTAGATTAAATGTTCTTCTTCTTCTCAGCAATTGAGTTACTGTGTTTTTTATATCTACATTTTATTTATTCGAATCAGCGAATGCTTAGCCAAAGAAAGAAGAAAAAGACTCCTAGAATTCACACAAACTGTCTGAATGGCACTAATTCTGTTAATCACACGAACTACCTACTTACCTTTACTTTACCTTACCTTACCTTACCTTATTACCTTTGCTACTCTCGGGATCAATTGTTATTGTGTATGTGCATCGATGTCTTAAGCCGAAACTTTAATATCGTCCAGGTATGAGTAGCACTCTTCAGCTATTGGAGTGTCACTCAAAAACAGCTTGTCTGATTCCGATGAAATTTAAATGGGACCCTTCGAAAGTGTATTCTATTAAACAAAAATAATCATCAAAATCGGTTCGTGAACGACGAAGTTATCCGCGATTCCGAGTTATCCTCCTTCTTCTTTTGAAGTCGGTTGAAACTAATGACATTCTAACGCAAACCTCAGAGAGGAGTCTTTTTCTTTTTTCTTTGGCTAAGCATTCGAACCTCCGAAACGAAATTCGAAACCGGTTCACCTTTAAAAGCACCATTGTGTCAAATCTATCTCGAAAACCCAGTAAGCCTTTATCCCGAGATTTTTCCAGAGCTTAGGCTCGTAAATGAAGTCGTACCATAAAAAGTTATGCGACTTGTATTCCAATTGGACTTCTAACTTCCCGTCAGGATAAGATTTTAGTGTGACTTTCGGTCACTTTATTTTAACTTCAGTTGGAAAACTTATAAAGATTTTTTTGAATCTTTTAAACCGAAGCTGCGGTGAATTGACCGCATGATTAAAATTACCTCTTCGCTTGCACAACTGTGATCCGAATGGGAGGTGGGGTATAAAACGTGTAATACTTTTTAACCGACTTCAAAAAAAGGAGGTTACTCAATTCGACCGTATATATGTTTTTTTTTATGTGTTCGCGGATAACTTCGTCGTTTATAAACCGATTTTGATGATTCTTTTGTTGTAATAAGACTTACACCCGTATTCGAATTTTGAGAACACTTATTATGAAACAGTTTCATAAACTACTGTTTTAGTATTTATTTTGACGTTGACATTCTAGATACCCAAAGTTTTTGCACAGTTTTGAGATTGATTGAGTGGCTCACCACTCCTTATGAAATGATAAAAATGCATATAATAACTTTTTTCATAGAAGTAGGTCAAAAATATATTATTCGTTCCCAATATACATATTGGGGACGAGTGACGTCACAAAGATATACATAAATTACGTCATCACTTTCCCCTTTTTAATTTCGCTCCGATCTCTGACCAAACGTTTCAAACCCAGACAAAAGCTTCTCAAAACAAACCGAATGTTTCAAAAGCCCAAAAGTAAGCTTTAAAAAGCGTTCCTTTTCCCGGACAAAAGTAATTACTAGCGTTAGTTCCGAGCGGGGCTGGTTCATTAATATGGTAATGCCGTTCCTGCATCGAATTCGAGAGAGTTGGAACAACGGGATGCAAGATAGACTATGTCTACAGAATATTTCTGTACTAGTAGCGCCCCGCAGATTTACCCGAGTAGATTACGGTTTTCCCGCTACTTCAATTATCCTACGGGAACTATAATATTCCGTAATAAATAAAAAAGTAATTTGTAGCCCATGAGTTAATTCAGATCTTAAACTATCTCCATACCAAATTTCATCGAAATCGGTGAAGCCGTTTGAGCATGAAGAAGTAACAAACATACACACATTCACAGAAACTTTAATTTTTTTTTTTTTTTTCATCACAATCAGACCCCCGCACTAGGATTCCCTGTATCGCGGGAGGCATGGAAACACACAATCACAGAACACAAACATCGTATTATAATAATAGTATCATATTTATAATAATAGTAGGACTTCTAGCAATTATATTACAATCTTTAAGATCTACGCTGGCTTATGCAAGCGCATCATTTACTTTTTAACTTCTTTAAAAAGGATCAGGTTCTCAACTTAGTTGGATTTTCTTATGTTGATTACTTCCAGACCTTTGTCATACGTACATACTCCATATCCAATTTATTTTTTCTGGGCTATATAATTAGTAAGTAAGTAAGTTTAAGTTTATTTGCTATATAAATTAAAGATAAACATAGTAATAAATGATAACTATAAAATAAAATAAAACTATACCATAATATAACTATACTATATATAACTAATTATGGTACAAAAACAAATTAAAAAAAAACGCATCTGGAAAGGTTAATCATATATCCTCATATATCATGTAATATAGTCTTGACTAGTACGGCGGAACAGGAGCTCACAGTATGAGATAATTTTAGTGATTATTATAATAAATCATAAGATTGCACCGCTTATAAATGTAAAATATTGTACCATTGTAAGTTTTGAATAAAATATTTTGAATGTGATTTATGTAAACTGATTTCTATAGTTATTTTTACAGTCACAAAAAACGCACGCTATCCATTCCAATTAAAAATGTCAGCCTTATAGCGCTTAGTCAAAGATGTTTTACTAAAGATGACGTATATTCATACTGTGCGGTGCTCAGACTTTTTTACGACATAAACATGCTTACTGCTACAGATAATACGGTACAAATAATAAAGAAAAGGATAGCTATATGTTTAGACTTGCGCTTGAAATACGCGTCGTAATCAAAATTACTACAATCGCCTTAACTTTGCCGCCTCAGTTTCCGCGCGCTTGTGCGACATCTACCTCATATAAACATATAATATCATTGGCGCTTAGTATGGTAAACATCTAACTCTGCAGCTAAAAACTACACGGGGGGTGACGCCAGTGACAGAATCAGGACTACGTATAGCGTCAAATCATCGCTTCGCAGTTTTTTGAACAAATTAATAACGCAAGTACCATCTGTAGATACTATTATTACTCTGTGTCACAGTAGAACTATATAAATGACAGTTTGATGGTTGTAGAGTTCAATTGTTTCACGTTGCAATATACAGCTGCGCTACAACTGCAGTAGTGATTCATGCTTCGGCTACTGTCAATTGGTTTGTTCGTATAATAAAACGTCGCGAATCAGTTGCTTTTCAGACCGGCTGCCGTATGAAGCGCTGATGAATTACGTTGTTTCTGATTTGCGACACAACACTTAACCAAACTTCTACCTATTGAGCCATCCCGTTAGAGGTTATACGGAGTTTTCGCTCCATTTCTCGCAGATTGATGTTTAACTCGAGCATTAAGATGACGGTATCGATTGAAAATTAAGTTTACATGGGGAACGATGGAAATAGAACGAAGAAATTACATACATACAAGCAACAATTTTAACCACGCGATTCTACCCATACGCATACACGCACGCACAAAACTTCTATCTGTTTCTGATCTTTCTACGGTTTCTCATTTAAAAATAATTTAATTAAGATTACACAGAATTTTTTATGTTTAAATTAACTTTTCACCACACCTAGCTATCAATCGGTAATTTTACTTATTGATTACAGGAAAATTCTATTTACTCACATGTGAGTAAAAATATTTTTAAATTCAAGAACGCACCTGACAAAGCTAATGTCGACTCGCCGATCAATCAGAAGGCGCGTCTAGAAAGTTCCTCGTTTGAGCGAGTAATGTGAAAATTGTTGTGTTTCCTCATGGGTAAAATTTTCGTGTTTTGATAACTTCGCTACGCTCAGGGTTCTACTTTTGAATTACTCGCTTCGCTTGCAGTTCAATTCCTTCCTCCTCCTTCCACATATCTTGATATATAGGTATATGTTAATATTATATATTATTATGGTTTAATATTATTATTTTGGGTGTAGTTATGTTATTATTGTTTTTCAATGAATAAACGTTTAATCTGAAGCAATAACATTAAAGTACTTTAATTCCATGTCGAAATAGTACGCTATAAGGATGGTGGTCTGACCCGAAACAAGTCTACTTTTTCTGTAAACTGGGAACTTCACACCTTCATAGTCTCGACCTCAACTGACACATTTTAGTTATAAAAGAAACTACTGTACTTTTTCTACTTTTTTTTTTTTTCAACATTCACTCAAGGTCTTCATGTCCCAAACTAGGCAGAGCCTGTACGTACTATGGTAACCTGATGACTGATATATATACTTAAATACATACTTATATACATATACACACCCAGACACAGGTCAAACAGACATGTTCATACACACAAATGTTTGATCTGTCCGGCAAATCGAACCCGGGACCGGCGGCTCAGAAGGCAGAGTGCTACCAACTGCGCCAACCGGCCAGTCTTATAATTATATTATCTGTCTCTAATTTAGGTTTATTTTGGATTTCTTATCGGGTTCCATCACATTGTAGACCACATAATTCCTAAAAATTAGTTGAGATAATGATTTAAATGCCTGTCTATTCACACACGTGTTATAAAACCACACACAAACATTATATTACATGATCATCATGATAGCCATGAGACATCCACTGCTGGACATATGTCTCCTCCATTGCCAATAATCGCCGCCCTTGGCAGGCGGGTTGGCGAGCGCAGTTGGATATCGTTGTACACAGAAGGTTTTGCTGCCCACCTTTTGGTTGTTTATCCTTTAGCCGATTCCTACGGCACCCACGGGAAGATATGGGGGGTACAATTCTAAGCCGGCACCACCATGACCTCAATATTGCGTACAAGGAAAAATCTCACCTTCCAATTTAACCGTCTTTCATCCCCTGTCATTCTATTCGCGAAATAACTGGCGACGTCTAGCACGCGCCAACCCTGACCCTTCTGAAGTTCACAGAATACGAAACAGTTTATTCTGTAAAATTACAGCGCCCTGTCGCTACTGTTATGTTGTCTGTGTACTACAAGAGTGCTACAAAAACTGAAAGTGTTTTATTAGTTCGCGGCACGTTCCACTATCGAAGTTCAAATAACACACGTCAGAGGGTATGAAAGCGTATTTCTAGTTCGTTCACCATTGAAAGGTGCGCGTTTTACTGACATGGATCAGTGGTTTAGGGGCTTGTTTTCTTTTTATACGCGGGGTATCGATTGTAAAGAGATGAGACGTAGTAATCAATTGTTTGAAATCGCAATCCGTTTTGGAGCCGTTCCGCAATTTGCGGATGAATGGCGTCGTATTTCTATCAGAATGTAGCTACGTTTTATTTTTTTACAAATATATATTTAAAGCGATGATGGTGGGGACGTCGGATTCGTGTCCAGGGTGTCAAGTCTACTAATTCAAAGTTCATATTCAGTCTGCTGCGAGGCCGAGCCGATGCCAATAAGATAACGTCAAAAATCCGTAGTCTGCTAAGTCATAGCGGCCTGAGTCTATGTTGAATCTATGCTCGCCCTATGTCGATTTAGTAGGGCGTTTGACGTTTAATGTACTAACAGACTACGGAAATAACGCGCTGTGTCATTGAATCTAGAATTGAATCGAGATTGATTCAATATGAACGAATTAAAAATAGCAGACTACCAAAGCTGTCAAAATCGCCGATTGTGAGCCGATCATATTGCCATGTTGAATAGTACACTTAGGCCCCTGTGTAACAATGCCTTCAGACTGTTTTTGCGGCTGCCCTGGTATTCCAGCGTATATGGTATGTTTGGCGTCCACATTCCATGCTTTCATGCAGCTATGCGCTTGCGTGCCGCATCCCTGGTGCGCAGAGTTCGGGCCAGCTCCAACACCATCCTGAAGATGATTACAGCCAGAGTCGACTGTACTTATCTCCGGCATTGCTGCGATAGACATATCGCAATACCAGTGCCGGACAGAAGATTTCTTTTTACTTTATTTAATGTTGGGTAACCTTTTTACCGGACTTCGAAAAAAGGAGGAGGTTCTAAATTCGAACTGTATGTTTTTTTTTATATATGTTATTTCTGACCTTTCGACTGGGTGATCTGATTTTAATGATTCTTTTTTTATTTGAGAGCTGGTGCTTCTCGTGTGATCCCATTAAATTTCATCAAAATTAGACAAGCGTTTTTTGAGTTACACTCCAATAACTGAAAAGTGCAACGTATACGTCGATGACATTATAGTTGCGGGTGAAGACATCGGTGAACATACAGAATGACAAATTGATCCCGTGAGTAGCAAAGACCACAGAAAAGGGTGAAATTTTTTTTACCAAAAATGGAACCGACATTAACACTCAAAAGTGTGAAATAACTTGTCGAAGTCGGTACCATGGGCTCAATAATTTGATAATAGTTACTTTTGAACTATCACGGGACCGTTATCGACAAGTTATTTCACACTTTTGAGTGTTGAAGTCGGTACCATTTTTTGATATTTTTTTCTTCATCTTATAGGTTATACTTTAGCATAATCTATTAAATGTCAGGAAGATGTTTCAATTAGACTTTTGGGTCTATTCACGCCTATTTGATAATCAAAATATAATTTTGACTCACCAATCATCATCATATGCCTCTCCCATTGATTTCTAACAGGTCCGGTCCACCAAACATATAGTATTTTCAGGCACTATCCTTGAGAGACATTCTAGGTCCAGTGATTAGATCTTCGACCACATCGTCACTGACCATTAAGTGAAATAGTGATCAAACGATCTAAGTCATTAAAAAGTAAATGAAAATTCAATAAATAACGGACATTTTCGATTTCTGCGCAATGTTTTATTCTCCTAATTTTGTAATTGCGCAAGTTTGTTAGTATGGATCTATGTTTGTTACCATTTCACGCTTAAGCGGCTGGACGGATTTTGATGAAATTTAGTATGCAGATATTTCAGGTCCAGAATAACAAATAGACTACTTTTCATCATCACCATCATAATCAAGCAACACCAGTCGGGTTAAACAATTATATTAGCAGACGTAAGCGTCACTCTTTGTTAACTTGTCATAATATTTTAGACAAAGGTCCAGTTTTGTAAAATCGCGTCGATAATTGCTTTGGTTGAGGTAACCCTATAGCTATGTACGGTAGCAATAAAACGAGCTTTACAAACGTCATCATAATTATTTTTTGTCTATTTGTTTAGCCTTTTTTGCTGAATCAGATTAATAGTAAGCGTCATCGCAAAGTTGTAGTAAGAGAATTTATAGACGTAAGTACTCTTAACTATTTATCAATTTGTTTATCACACTCATACCCCCGCACCAGGCTTCCCTGTATCGCGGGAGGCATGAACACACGCAATCATATCACACAACATCGAAGGCCCGGGACAAACACCTACACTCATCGCAAAAATTTTTGCCCCGGGATTCAAACCCAGGGTCCCGGAGACACAGAAGTCATGTCACTGACACTAACCACTGCGCTACGGCGACCGTCATTTTATTCCAAACAAGGAAAGAGTATTGTACAGGCGAGTCGATAAGTGCTTCAGTAGGGATAAACACGTTATGGCCATGTACTAGCAATAGAACGAGGTTTTCAAACGCTCATCCTGTTTCTCTGCTGGCTTAGAGTTCCGCACTCAAATGCATTAAAAATAAGTAGTTTTTTTACATAAAAATAAATTGTTTGAAACTTTCATGGCTTTTTATTATATATTAGGCTTATATAATAGGCTTTTATTATATTGGCTATTTATATAAAAATAAATATTTTTACACCTCGAATTCAGGGTTTTTTAATTTACACAAGTCCCAAATAGATTTTACTTGAGAAATTTTTTTTTTTTTTTTTTTTTTTATTTTTTTTTTTTTTTTTTTTTATTAATTTACAAAATCCACAGCTCTTAAATAACAGAGTTTGATATATGTTATTCTTACCTACAGCCAAAAACGGATTTCCATTATATAGGTATAACATTAATGTAACAGACAGTCTGTGCCGCTATATTGGCACGTCAGATATAACCTTATTTATAAATGTTAGATTGTTGGCTCGTCGTGGTGTGTGAAAATCTGCGTGTGTGTGTGTGTGTGTGTGCGTGTGTGTGTGTGTGTGTGTGAATTTGAAATGATTTTAGAAGATTCAGTATGAGAAAAACAATGTTTTGTATAGAATAGATGTTTCGTGTTATTTTACCTTTGCCGGTTCATTTATTACACTCAATAACTCTTTCTTGAATGAGTTTTTATTGTATCGAAATATGTCTATCGATGGTGGCAGTTTATTGTACGTATTTTGGAGACGGTGAACAGGCGCGTTCGAGGCATAGTTGGTATAGGACCGATTAACAGCAAATAATTGGGTGTGTCTAGTTCTGAGATACGGACAGCGAAATCTTAATATTTTAGCTGACAGTTCAGGTGAGTCGATGTGGCCTTTACATATGCCATGCAGAAATAACATATCATTTTGTGTTCTACGGTTTTTAAGAGTTGACATTCGATGGTGAGTACATGATCCTTCATAATCCTGAGATGCGCGATAACAACGATAATTCAAATGTCTTATGAATTTGTGCTGAATTAATTCCAGTTTTTCAATATAGGTAATATAGTTAGGATTCCATACGACACTGCAATATTCTAAAACGGATCTAACAAAGGCGAAATATAGAACTTTTACACAGTGTAGGTCTGAAAAAGGTCGACTTACACGCAGAACAAAACCTTAGTTTCTGAATGCCTTTTTAGTTATAGAATTGACATGGTCTGTGAATGTCAGTTTCGAATCTACAGTGACACCTAGATCTTTAATTGTCTCGACTTTACTTATTTTTGTGTTTTGAATATTGTAATCGTAACAAATTGTTTTCTTTTTTCTAGTAAAAATTATAAATTTGCATTTGTTGATGTTTAAAGCTATGCGATTTGCTGTATAATACTCATCCATTCTGTCAAGGTCATCTTGCAGTTTCATACAGTCGTTTATGTTTTTAATATGCATGTAAAGTTTAGTATCATCAGCATACATTAAGAATTTTGCATTCATAAAACAGATGCCTATATCGTGAAAATACGAAGCATATAAAAGAGGCCCTAATATAGACCCCTGTGGAACTCCAGAAGGGATATCTGTAAAGTCGGAGCGGTACCCCCCAATCACAACAGCCTGAGATCGATTTTTCAAGTAGGACTCCATCCATCTTAATAAATTCCCACGAATTCCGAGACGGTAAAGTTTGTGCAATAGTATTACATGATCCACGCGATCAAAGGCTTTTTCCACGTCTGTATAGACTACGTCTACTTGTGATCCACTATCCATTCCTCTGGCTATTTCATCAACGAATACGCTTAAGTTTGTTGCTGTTGAACGTGCTCTTATGAAACCGTGCTGCTCGATAGGAATTAAAGGAACTAGAAATGGGTATATGTTTTTATGAACTGCTTTCTCTAGTAGTTTACTTAACACATTTGTGATGGATATAGGCCGATAATTCTCAACCGATGTCTTAAGACCTTTTTTGTGGATTGGCACAATGTGTGCTTGTTTCCAAATATTTGGCAAATACCCTTCCCGTAAACATCTATTAAATATTAATGATATTGGTAAGGCGAGTGATGTGCTACATTTTTTTAAAAATATGGGAGGAATTAGGTCATTTCCAGCTCCTTTTGTAACATCTAGGTTCTGTAATAGTTTGAGCATTTCTCGTTCATTCACATTCACAGTGTGCATTGTATTATAGCTATACTCTTCCTGAGTATCTAAAGAACTACATATATATTGATTAGCAGGCTTGTTAAAATTTTTATTAAAAAAGTCATTGAAAGCGGTACAGATATCTTCATGACAGTTAAGAACTTTGTTATTATAATTCATTTGCTGAGGGTAAGTGGAACTATTGTTTCTTTTATTTTTAACATATGTCCACAATAACTTCGGGTTGGTCTTGATTTTACACTGAGCTTGATCAATAAAACGCTGATAGCATTCTGACTGTAAAGTTTTTTGTTTTTCCCTCAGCTTAGAGAACTCGACATAATCAATTTGGTTGCAGTGTCGCTTCCAGTTACGATGTACTCTAAGTTTTTCTCTAATGACTTTTATCAGAACTCTACTGTACCAAATAGGATAGTTTTGTAATTTAGAGGAATTGATTTTGGGCACATATTTGTCTATTAATCTGTTTAAAATTGTATAGAATTGATTAACTAGGTTCTCAATTTCCTTTTCAGTAATGATAAAGGACCAATCTTGACATGTGAGCTCGTCATTTATTGCAATATAATCAGCTCGTCTGAATTGAAATATGGTTCGTGGTTTAGGTTTTAGTGACGGTATTAAGATATCAGTAGCTCTAATATACAACGTTGTATGAAATAAGTCTTCCTTGACTAATGGCAGTGTAGATATTTGTACATCAATGGGAAAATTAGAGAATATCAAATCTAATGTATTATTATGACTATTGATAAAGGTGTTGTATTGTGAAAGACCCAGAAAAGAGGTATGGTCGATTAGTACTGAGGCAGAGTGTTGCATTTCGACAGAACCCTTTTTTAAAATAATCGCCTTGCCAGATTTCCATTCAATACACGGATGGTTAAAGTCACCAGCAATTAAAATATTATCTCCTTGGTGCGTCTGAGTGAATGCCGTCAGAACGTCTATGAAAGCCCGAGTTCGAAGAGGGGCTAAAGTGTTTGGTGGTATGTAGCTGATTGCAATATGTAGATCTGTGGGTGATTTTATTGCGTGAGATGGTATAGTCACCCATATACATTCAAGATCATTCCGCTCCCATTCCGGCCTGAGGCGAGCCTGTAAGTGAGGTTTACATAAAGCCATGACACCTCCCCCTAGTCCGACCCTGTCGTTACGGAATACATTAAATGTACTATCGCATATTTCCGCATCAAGAATTCCGTCACATAACCATGTCTCAGTAATTATAACTACGTCATATTTGTCCTTATATAATAATAAGTTGTTGTAAAAAGTATTAATTTTAGTTCTTAGACCTCTAGTATTCTGATAGAAGAGTTTTAGTTCTTTCACGTCGTCATCCATCAGTAATAACCAAAAAGTAACTGAACATATATAAAAAAAACGATTAAAAAATCAAAAGTAGTCGCTATAAAGGCATATCTTTTGGTAACTGTGCACAGAATTACGGTTCCAAAGTAAGGAGCTGTACTCACCATCCGTAAAATAGTCAAATTTATATGTAGGAGTGTATATAGATATGTGTTAAAGTAAATATTAGATTGATATGTAATTTTAAAAATGTGTGTATGAGTGTGTGAAAGTGTAGTGTGATTTTGTTTTGTGGCTTTACATGGCAAAATATATTTATACATACGACTTATATGAAACATTTTCTTTATATAAGCTATGTGTAAATTAGAAATAGTTAGCACTATAGGAAGATTTATGCAATTTTGACTAAATCTGCCGCGGAAGATATAAGGATTGGAGGCGATGCGTCGTTTTTTCTCGCATAAATTCGGCAGTTTTTTGTCCAGATATATTTGTAATTAATTTCTTTAGCCCTCTGCTTGCATGAACTTAACAGCATTTTATTTTCTTTTGTCAAGTGTTCATTAACAAAGATTCTAGACTCGTCGCCACCAATCCCTACATCCCTAGCCGTCAGATTGCGTTGTTTGCGAGCAGCAGCAAGTATGCGGTCTTTATCGGCCCGCTGCTTCAGATTGACAACAATGGAACGCGCCCGAGCCGCACTCGCTGCGCGCCGTGGCTGGACTCGGTGCGCAAAGTGGATGTCTCCCGGCTGGATGCTGACTCCCATGTATTTTGTGATTTTTAAAACAGTGTCAATGGTAACTTCTTCTTTATTCTCAGGGATACCGACGAATTCTAAGTTTTGCATTCTTGCCCACTGCTGCTGCTTCAAATTTTCCTCTTCTATTGTTTTTATTCGGTTGAGACAGACGTTAAGACTCTCTTTTAAATTTTTGTTTTCTTCTCTAAGGTTGTTTACCTCAGTCGCCTTACTTCCAACTAATTTCTTGAGGTCTGAAATTTCCTTCCGCAGGTCTTCATACTGCTTACTGACATAAGAAAGCGCTTCCTTAGAGCCAGAAATTTGCTCATTTATATTTTTGAGTTCATTATATAACTCTTTGGAGGAAGATTCGATCATGGACTTCATCGCTTGTCTCTCGCCTTTCATAATTTCCACTAATTTATCTTCAGTTATATAAGAATGTTTTAATATTGGTTTTCTTCGTGAGGTAACGTTACTGCTGTCCGACGAATACTCGCGTTCAGACTCCGCCTGCAGTACAGTTATTGTGTGTTGAGGTTTTGCGGGAGTATTCGTGTTGTCAGTCTTCGGTTGCTTGCATTTGCACTCTTCACATCTCCATTTTCGTTTATTTTCTTGGTTAAACGCCTTAAGACGTTTTGGTGAGAGATTAGCGCACTGAAGATCAAACTTCTGCTTGCACCCCAGACAACTCATGTAATCTTTGCTTTGTATAATAGATTTACAGCCTGCGCAGGAGATTCCGTCCATGGTTTTCGGCAAGAGCAAATGTATTTATCAGATAAACAAATACACTTAAGGATATAATGTTCAATCCGTACGGGTACAAAGTCCGCTCGTCAGGTAAACAGCTGTGTGACGGGTAACCGTCACTGCGAGCTAGCTACGTTGTAGGCACTTCACGAGTAATAGATATTTTTTTAGAACTGTTTTGATCAGTACTCACTCATTTTTCGTCGCTTTAGCACAAAAATACCACCAAAATAAACCTCAAGTAAACTTCTTCACTTCAATGTACAATTCAAGTTGATGACGTTAATATATTCACATTATTCTTATAATATTCACGAACTAAGCCAGCGAGATGTTGTCGTTACGACTGCCCGCGACGCGATGATTGACGCGATGATGACGCATTACTTGAGAAAATGATTGTTTTTTAATGAGTTCCCGATATTTCGGCGCGGTTCCACGCACCATGACCACGGAGAGACGGTGCGTGGAACCGCGCCGAATTATCGGGAACTCTATAGTCTGAGGTAACAAACTTTAAAAAAAACGAGTCGATTGAGAACCTCCCTGTTTTTGAGGTCGGTTAAAAAGAGCCTTTGCTATGCGACTCAAAAGATTCTAGTTAGCGCTTTAAGATTTAAGCAATGCAGTAAATGTATACGGAACCTCTGCTTCTATTTGAACGCATCCCGCATCAGTTTTTCCCCGCACGAACGGGCAGGCTAATGAAGTTTGCTTTGCGGGACATAGAGCCGCAGAATAAATGGTAGTACCAGCTGTCGGATGGATTTCTAGGGATGAGAACGCATAGTATTTTATCTTTAAAGAATATTCTGTAATTTGGAACGGAGGGAATCTTTTTCAGCGATTTTCATCGGTTCTATAAGTTCTACGAGCATCACTTTGTCGTATGCGATAATTGACATATTCAGTTCATTTGGATCGCGGCAATGCGCAAGGCAGCTCTCGACACATCGGCACAATTCTGCTGCATTTAGGGGTAGTTTTCGCTACGCTGCATCCAAATGTTGGAATAACATTCCACCTCCAATAAGGAATGCCCAAAATACTACCAGTTTTCAAGTTAATCAAAAAAATTATTTATACTTTTAACAAAACGTAAGGAACACCAGAAGCATGACACTAGTGCTATTTAGGGTAATGTTGTATTATTGATGTACATCGTCTCGCCTTTGCTTTATTTTTAACCAACTTCAAAAAAAGAGGAGGTACTCAATTCGTCCTATGAATGTTTTTATTTTGTTTGTTACCTCGGAACTTTCGACTAGGTGAATCGATTTTGATGATTTTTTTTAATTTAAAAACTGGTACTTCCCGTGAAATTGAAATGGGACCACTCATTTAAATTTTATCAAAATTGGACAAGTGGTTCTTGAGTTACACTCCAATAACCGAAAAGTGTTACTCAAACCTCGACAATATTATAGTTGCGAGTGAAGACATCGGTGATCATACACAATGACAATTGATCACCGTGAGTAGCAAAGGTCACTGAAAAAGGCGAAAAAAAAAGTTACCAAAAAATGGAACCGACTTCAACACTCAAAAGTATGAAAGAACTTATCGGAGTCCGTGCCATGCTCACAATATTTTGATAATAGTTACTTTTGAACCATCATGGTACCGACTTCAACAAGTTATTTCATACTTTTGAGTGTTGAAGTCGCTTCCATTTTTTGGTAATTTTTGTTGTTTTATTTCTGTTAACAAGTTACCTAAGCCTACCTGTTTTCGTCACTGTCAATTTGTATCTCTGTAAAATGTAGATCCATACAATACTAAACTAAAACTGAAAACTAAAAAACTTCTCGTAGATTTTATAACAAGTTAAAACTTTATTAAAAAGTTGTTAAAACTAGTATTCAGATAACTATTTCAGTATTCTTACCTATCATATGCCGTATCTGTTATAACATAAGTGTGCTATGTTTGTTACATTTTCTTGTACCGACATTGCCATATTCGATATCTTTTTATCTTTTTTTTTTATTTTCTTTGTGCTGATGCAAGTATTATTTGGCTATGATGTGATAAATCAAACTCAGCTTGTACAATTATTCGTTATAATTTGCAGTCCACAATACTTAGTGACAATATTATACTGTATCTAATAACAATTACTTTATTAGCTTACACTCCACATCTCTGTTTAGAGTTTACTGGCTGGCGATCCGGGCTAGAATGCCTCAAAATGATTACCATACTGCTCAAGTAACTTTTTTAGCTCCGGTCGTAAACCTTCAGTTCTACCAGTATTCTGATTGGTCAAACGTTCACATTGGTAATGTTATCCAATGCTACCACATTTCACAAAATGAAATCACCTTACAGTACAACCACCTTACAAAAACAAATCACTACAATGTTGCTATTTCAGAATATTGGTATAGTTATTTGATTGCCATAGCATAATATTTAAAAATCATGACATTCGGCCATCCGCTTATGTGCAACCTCCCGGTGCACATCTTAAAAATCACAAACAATGTATTTATCAATCATAATGGTCTACACGACATTGTTAATCAGGATACAAAATGGCTAACATTTTATACATTTGTTAAACTGTCCAGATTTAACTTATGGAATTAATAAAATTAAATGGCAGGTAATATAATTATAAGATTAGTAAACAAAATATATCTACATCTATTTCACTTCTTATTACATTAAATGTTGAAAACAAATCAAATATATATCTACTTTACAGAATCATGACATTCGGTTTCTTAACGCAAAAAGAGGCACATCATCCTAGCTATCTTCATCGGAAGACTCAATTTTTCTGTTATTGGATACAATCGGCTAAGGTCTTGCAACACCTACACTTATCAATGGTCTTATCCGGTCCGCTGCCACAACAGTCTGAAAGGTCTTGTTTTTGTCCTTAAACCCAAGGACATTGCTTATTTATTATCTTTAAGTCATTACCAAGTTTAGAAATTCTCTAGGGACCTATACATTTGAACATAAGTTTTGTACTATTCGTATGGTTACATTACGTTATGGTTACATTTAATACACGATTGAATCTATTTCTTTCCAAAGTTACACAGTTTTGAGCCTATTTTCTGAATTGTCTTTGTTTCATCTAAATGCTCACTATCACCGTGGTTGGCCGTTCAAATTCGAAACCAAGCATCAAGAGGAATCACTAGCCTCAAACTGTTGTCACAGTTGTCACACTTTGGTCCTAGCAAATACACACTTTTAAGGGAGTTCACTATATAACCAATATAATTCCTAACGCGTAAGAGTACAAATGGCGTATAGTTATTTATTGGTATAAGTATACAGGTCAAATTAGCATTAAAATAAATAATAATAAGACATTACATTTGAAAATTAACAATATTAAATATAGACATCAGTACGTAGTACTAGTTACACAATAGTTACTAGTTATACAATACTACTAAGTACTACTATAATACTAATACTACTAGTTATACAA
Source organism: Apeira syringaria (assembly GCA_934044485.1). Lineage (NCBI taxonomy): Eukaryota > Metazoa > Arthropoda > Insecta > Lepidoptera > Geometridae > Apeira > Apeira syringaria. Next base: position 6,745,199 of record OW203670.1, on the reverse strand, counting down.
TAAATTTCAGTCATATTCTGTCACAAAAATAAGAATACAAAACGTACACTCAAATAACAGAAAATATAAAATAATATTTTATCAAATTTCAAATATGTCACATATGTCACATATTCATTCTTTCAATCTTGTAAATTTCTCGAAACTATAAAATTATTAGTATTTCTGGCGTTGTCTGTCTACCATAGTATACTAGTTTTAGTCCGCAGATTTTCTTGCCATTGTAACAATACCTTTCCTAACATCTGAGCATTTGCGTTCGTGTGACGCTCTGTGTCTTATTTGAGATTGTAAAGAGACAATATTGGTCGTTCAACCTCAAACCAGTCAAAGGGAATATCCTGTATAAGCAAATTTGTTAAGGGTCGTACGTTTTTGCTATACTTCCTAATAAACGTGCGGAAATACCTCGCTAGCCCTAGAAACTGCCGTATCTCATGCGCATTTCGAAGTACCGATATATGTCTACCTGCTTGGATTTGGTTATTGTCAGGCCCCATGCCTTGATTCAAGATTTCATATTCAGAGTAATTTATGACTTCATCAAATATAGACGTTTAGACAAGTGTTACTCCAAGAGTACGACTGTAGTAGACCATACAACTTGATTACGGTCTCGGTACTAATGTTTTTTCAATTATAAATCCTCGCGATCTAATGCTTTTAGCACGGAAACTTCTTTAATAATCCTATTGACACTGCAAACGATTTTCAAAAACAACAACAAGCAAAATTTGACCTACTACTGTTAGTGGGCTTATGCCCTGCTCATAAACACAGATCCTAAATTTATAACTTCTATATTACCCTTGTTGAGACGACAAGCGCCTTAATGCATGTGCTATTTATTTATAGGTTTCGCACAGCTATACCTTTCCATGTAAACATCGCCACAAAATTTAGAGTCTTCGGTACTTACATACTTCAACTAACCCTACCTTCACCACATACCACAAGAACTTGACACTAGATTGGGCATCATACATTTCTATCGTAACAAGACTTTTGTAAATAAAGACAACCGAAAAATTTCCACGCTCCCAGGTAAGTCATCGGTAAATCTTGGTAATCAGACTCTGGGCTTCGGATTCGCGGAGTAATGTAATGTACATTCGCTACCAAAATCAACGTAAGCGACATAGTTATGGTAGTCCACATGAGCTTTTCTTTGTGAAATTTATCGCTCGGGCTATTACTGGTGGAGATACTTAGGTCCGGATAAATAGACGATGCTAAGCACTTGATGAAAGTATGACTTTGTAAGTACTACTTTGACCTAGCAAAGCAAAGGCAATAAATAAAGGTTACTTTCGTCAATACTTAGCTAAGTTCACATAGATAAGTAACTATATAATGAGAAACTATATACTTAGTACGGCTTTGGCTAAGCCAGAGCATGCTCCAAATGTCTATGTCTATGTCTATGATTAAAGGAGCGTTCATAATTAATGGTTTCTATTTTGTCAAGAGTTTTGTTATCCAATAATTTAAATTAAGGTTATTTAATAATATTTGAACTCAAGGGAAAATAATTTGAATGTTTTTATGTACTTACATATATTATTTGTATTTTGGTATTTATATCGTAATAATAGTTTTAAAAATAAACAAACAAGAGTTGACAGTGATCGCGTCAGTAATATGACAAACGAAAAAGAGTATCTACCTATAGTATACTACGTACACTGTAAAGTTTATGCATCGAAATCAATGATATTCATATAATATCATTGATCGAAATATTATGTACTTACGTTGTACGTCCCTACTATTACTCACTACCTACCTACTATTTCGATGAGTTTATGTATATTAATAGCCACAGAAGCCATACTTCACAGATTAACCAACCAATCACGCATCTCAAGCCAGTGCTAAGTCAACAAAAACCAAGACTCTGCCATAGCTAAGCATTAGGTTGACTTTCATTAAAAGTGTGATGCTAAAGTAAGATGCTAATGACTATTTAAGTGAAAACTGTACTTAGCACGGCTCGAAAAAAAAGACTTTGGCTTAGCCAAAGTAAGGTAAGGACTATTTATCTGGACATTAGAGCCTTTGGTTCATCTGGTTTTACCGTCATTGTTTTATCGCTGGTGAGTCAGCGGACTGAACAAGTGACTAAGTTATATCCTACTCTCAAACATACGACATCTCATAATAGGTTTCAGGAATTTCTGAAAGCTGTGTTCCCTAGAACGACAATTTAAAGCACACTATGACACTGGCACCGTTATTAGAAACGGAATTAGTGAGACGTTTAAGTTGGACACTACGTCTTTTTAAACACTGTCTCTACGATAAGTGGCTGCGAACTGAGTCTATTCAAGAGATCTCCAGATTCCTTACAGTTTAATGTTTGTGCACCATTCCAAATCGACCGTATACAATACAATCTGCAGCCTTAATTTTTACCCCCTAATATCACAGCCATTTAAAAGCGTTAGCTTAGTAAGCTTATCTCTATATATATAAATACTAATACTCTATATATATGCATTAACTCTTAATAAGAAGTATTCTTTTAACTAACTATAGGTAACATAAAGTGCGCGCAAGCATTTCTTCAAGATGCTTACCATCTACATCTTACATCTGTATAACGCAAAATGCTTGGTACGCTTCTGTTCACATTCAAAAATACTAGAGCATTCGTTAGCCCTACTAATCCAGCTATCAATACTTTGAGCTTTACTTGAAGGGTCAAATTCCGGAATCACATTAACTATTATCTTATCACTTTGCTTATGTCACTTTTTGCACAGATTTTAAAAGGTCAAGTACCTCATCCGCTGTAATGTTTGGTGCAGACGTCACTGATGCTCGCTCTCGTTGAGGTGCAGGAGGAGTGGCGAGCGTTGAGGCGCTGGATTCTCGAGTTCTTCTGCCACCCATGTTGTCGAGACACCTCTGCGTGCCTTACAGACACGCCTCCTCAGTGATGGTGATGGTTGTTCCAAGGCGTTTGTCTGCGCGTCACGCTCGATTCCGACTAGACTGTTCCATGTTCCTCAAATAAAAACAAAAAGGTGCCAGTATATATGTATATAGCCAATATATATATATTCTTATCGATCAGAAGGGAATTTGGGTTTTTAAAAAGCAGGATGACAAAATCAACTCTGAACAACACATAAACTTAATTACAAAGCAACTACATTAATACGAAAAGAACCGCCACCACCGAACGCCATGCGCAGACATAGATCAGCTGCAATAGATACTACGTGCGCGCAGAGTAAAAGAACGAGGCATAGATAAATAACGAATGAGGCTGGTCTGTGGTAAACGGGATTCGGTAACACGGCCGTTCCTGACGAGCGAGGCGTCCTCGACCGCTTCATCATCCAGAAGTGGCATGTCCCTGCCACTGCACAGCTGCATCAGTGTTTGCATCACAATGCTCACCCTCTGTAATTGAGATAATACACTTGAGGAGACATGTACTCACTCAATGTTTGAAGCTTTAAGTTTGTGGAAAGGGAATATTTGAAATCCCTACTACAGATGTAAGCGTGCACTCAAACATCAGCAGCAAGAACTCCAAAATTGAACTTATAAATCCAGAGTAGGTAATGGGGTAAATATGAAATGAAGTTAAAATGTATTTTAGATGCCGGACTGCCGGCGTTTCACCAACCACAACACATCTCTATGAAAGGAAAATAAAAATAAGATGGATGCCGTACTAATATCTCAACTGCGCAATTGAAGCTACGAGTACGGCAACTTTAAAATGGCTAGCACGTTAAGACACGTCTAGAAAAGTAGCACGGTTTAGTCGTCAATGCTCGCCGATACAGATGCTGAACATTCCCGACAAAGCGTCTACACAGTATAGGAAGAAAAAAACCCTGCAGAGTCCACCTCAACCATACTGTTAAATGGGAAGTTTAACACCGGTGTGTCATCCTCAACCATACCTTTTAAAAATGGGAAGTTTAGCACAGAAGTGCCCACCTCAACCTATGCATACCAGTCTCAAAGAAAGCGCTGTATGTGTCCAGGGTCCACTTGCAAGTTCCCCCGTAAAACGTGAACCAGGTATGTACCAGCCACGACAGAACCGGTTGCTCGTTGAAAGAATAAGACTTCTTGCGCTCTCAAGGAGCACGACCTCCTGGACCCGGACCCAACCACGCGCACGGAGTGCACGTCTGCCGAAGCCAGGTACTGCACCACCAGGCACCAGCCTAGGAAGTCGTCAGTGAGCCGCACCAGCAGCTCGGGAGTCACCAGTGAGCCACACCAGCAGCTCGTGTGTCACCACTGGGCCGCACCAGCAGCTCGGAAGTCACCAGTGAGCCACACCAGCAGCTCGGGAGTCACCAGTGAGCCACACCAGCAGCTCGTGAGTCACCACTGGGCCGCACCAGCAGCTCGGAAGTCACCACTGGGCCGCACCAGCAGCTCGGAAGTCACCAGTGAGCCACACCAGCAGCTCGGGAGTCACCAGTGAGCCACACCAGCAGCTCGTGAGTCACCACTGGGCCGCACCAGCAGCTCGGAATTCACCACTGGGCCGGACCAGCAGCTCGGTTGTCACCGCTGGACCACACCGGCAGCTCGCTCCATGCAGTAAGGCGATAGCTCGCCCTCCACTCAAACGCGCGCCCGCGCACGCACTAGGTATAACGCACTAAAAATGCATCTGCCGGGTCGCAACAAATGCGTCTGCTGGTCTGGAGCACACACGCATCGAGAAGGAGTCTGCCAGGCTGGAGCACCTTCAGTACTCTGCGGATTACACAAAAACAACACGAAATTTGTAAGCGTACACACACGTCACACGTGCTTGTGTCCGCCACGCATTAATTGATTATTTCTCACATCAGCCTAGGCTTCGAACATTTAACCAAAGAGTCCATTTTCCTAAGACTCGGCCGTACCTGACCCTGACTTCTAAACATATGAAGAAATGTTCCATTATAAGAACAATAAAGTCTAAGCGACTCACGATAAAAATAATAGTTCAAGTCAGAGTCACGCCTTTTTGGCTTAAAGTGTCCGTACCTTAGTGCACAGGCACTGTTTCAATAAAGGAACGCATAAGAAATAAATACGCCTGCGGACATCTCGGTAAAACACAACAACAATTTGGCTTTATATCTTGTCTATGTACCTATTATTCCATTAATTTGTGTATTGTGTATGTATGTAACAATGTTTATTCCAGATGATATCCATTTGAGAGTCGAATAAGTTGACAATTTTCAATCATTGTGGTAATATTTCTGTTTTTATTTTAAAATATGACATGGAAAAAAAAAACACTCACATTGACTAAAGAACACTCATAGATTTTTAGTTGTTACTGAACTCTCACAAATTCAAACACAACAGAGGAATTAGAAGTCTACCGAGTGTCATGCCGATGCCTAACAACTTCTTTCGCGTGATATGTCAACAAGTTATAAACACATTTTACACATAGGTATCCGAAGATTTACATAACATAGGTGATATATCACGTATCGTTACTTTCAGAAAGCTAATAAAAACTGATCAGGTATCAAGTTCAAAACCAATCTGCTGAAATCATTGAAATCCATAACTAGCTATCAATAATAATAAAATAACTGTCTGGTATACTACCAAGAAACACAGTAACAGGTTAAAGTAGTGTTGAAATTAAACATGACGTAACATAAGTTGATCGTTAAACCTCTGCTCAGTTACCAAAGATTTATATCTTTGGTACCCACATGTAGATATGGTTTATAGATGCGCCTGCTAGTATTTACAACCTTTTTACTTTTGTTAGAAAATTCATAAACTGCAATTTTCTCAAGTAGGCTTAGAATTAATTGCTAATAGTAATTGCTGCAAGTACTTGTTATACTGCAGTATCGGTAAGTACACAGTGAAAGAAACATAAATTACTCAGAAAACACAAAATATACACACAAATCTTAATATTGCACTGTTATGGTGCGCGGTTTATTTTCTATCTCAACCTATGAGTACATAAAGGTACAATCACGATACAAATATGACTGAAATCTGTTTCTCCTAATGATCTTACTTCTAGTAATGTGCTGTTTCTGGTTGAAGTACCTAAATGAATATAAGTTCCGCTACACATTCATTCATTACAACTGACTGCGAAAGCCGACATATTATGGTCTTCTCGTGACCACAATCAATGCAACTTGTTCGAAACGTCAAGATAAATAAATTACTAAACTCTTTTCTCACGATCAAGCCCCGATTGATTTATTAACAATATTTTGGTCACTTTGAACTATAACTGGTAATGACCTTCAAGGGTACATAATATGATTAGTATCAGTTCACATCATCTCAAGAAGAATATAATGCAGTGTCAACGTTGTGTAAACACATAAGTTTATGAAGATGATAAATATTCGAGACCGCATGCTAATACCTATGGCCCAGCCAAGGACATGTTCATGTTAGATTAACTGCAACCGTTAGATTAGTAACGAGCACTCATTACAGTAGTAGTAATACTATTATAGGTTTGTCTCACCGGGTTAGCAAGTTACTTAGCCACATGGATGCTGAAAGCAGGACCTTTCTCCGTTGTCGGTGTAACGGCACAGTCCGGAGTCGCCGTCGGATGCAACGGCTCCTCCGCAGGGCCCACCGAGCATTCCTAAGACGCCCGCGCGCCACGAATCAGCTACGACATGCAGAAGCATACCTTCGATAGTCAGTGAGCAGCACTAAAACACACATTCCAAAAGGCATCACCATAACATCAAATAACGCTCCAAAATGCTCCAACAGCCCTGTCCGTCACATTTGAACTGGACGCAGCTCTGGCGGTCACTGGCACGCCTGCGTCGCTTCCTTCAGCAGTGACAGATGCAGCTAGTGGAAAAGAAAAAGCTGCACGTGGCGTTCGGATAATCTTCGACTGTTAAAAATTGTATGTTTCTAGCCTATTTTACTTGATTAAAACAGAAACAACCGGAGGGTGATATCAGATAGCCAAGCTCTTCAAAACACGTGGTCGAATCCCACTTCTGATCTTATCGATCAGAAGGGAATTTGGGTTTTTAAAAAGCAGGATGACAAAATCAACTCTGAACAACACATAAACTTAATTACAAAGCAACTACATTAATACGAAAAGAACCGCCACCACCGAACGCCATGCGCAGACATAGATCAGCTGCAATAGATACTACGTGCGCGCAGAGTAAAAGAACGAGGCATAGATAAATAACGAATGAGGCTGGTCTGTGGTAAACGGGATTCGGTAACAATATATATACATATATATATTACTAATTTTAGGAATACAGATTTGCATGTTAATCTTTACATTATGTACAAAAGGAACTATAACTTGAAAGTTAAAACATTATCTGTCGTAAAATGACCACCTTAAATAATCAGATAGCAGACAAGTCAAATATTTATAGTAAATAGCATACATAGTCTAATCATGGGATATGCGGTAAAGATCAACAACAAAACATACATAATTTTGCTGTGGCACACATGGCCACCATCGTTACCAAAATGTAGTACAATTTTTTTTTTATTTATTTATTTATTAACATCCACACAAGGTCTTCAGGTCCGAAACTAGGCAGAGCCTGTACTATGGTTACCTGATGATTGATATATATAGGTACTTATATACATATACACACCCAGACACAGGTCAAACAGACATGTTCATACACACAAATGTTTGACCTGTCCGGGAATCGAACCCGGGACCAACGGCTCAGAAGGCAGAGTGCTACCAACTGCGCCAACTGACCAGTCAAATGTGTAATCAATCACCCAATTGTGGCACACATGGCCAATGTTGACAGCTTAGTCGTAGCACACATGGCCAATGTCATACTAAAATTAATACAAATCAGACAAGGCACACATGGCCAAGGCTCTCAGCTTAGTCACGGCACACATGGCCAAGGCCGTCAGCTTAGTCACAGCACACATGGCCAAGGCTGTCAGCTTAGTCATGGCACACATGGCCAATCATAAAAAAAACTGTTATAACTCTTGGCACACATGGTTAAAAGACCTATACAGAAGGTAGATATGGATAACTCAGTTACGGCACACATGGCCACAATCTTCATTGAATACATATTATAAGTCAGTCGGGTACACATAGGCCATAATTCTTGTTATCACTCGAACTAACTAAAGTTCACTAAAATTGTTCAACAACAAAATAGCTCGTATTATATATACGCTAAAATTCAAACTCGTAAAGCTCCATTTAATGCTATTCTTAGACTAAGTATGTTCAATTGTTGGCCGGGTAGTTTTAGTGGGCACGAAATAAATGGACTTATTTTACGTAAAACTACCCACAAATTTAATAAATATATCAAATTTTATTGTTGTTCTTGATAAGTGTCGTACTGATATTAACTTTATCGCAACTATAGAAGAATTTCTCTTGCATATCTTATTTTTCAGAATTTTAATTTAGTTTAGTTGAACAAAAGAATCACTACCATAAACAAAGTTTCATCCGAATCGATATATCTCATTGATTCTAATTAGCTTGCTACATACTTGTCATCTGTGACTAATACTATACCTACTTGAAAGTGTATGAATAGTATTGTTAGACAATATTTATTATATAAACATAATAATATTATCTTAATAGCCATATTATAGCCTATTTTTATATGCCGTATAGGTAACTAGGTGTATTTTCGTAGAAATTGTAATTACCTAAGTATCTAAATCTAGTAAGCTAAAGAATATTAAGAATTGATACCCTGCTAAGGCAAAATTTTTAAGGATATCATCTTAGCATATCTCATGAACCATAATTCGTATAAATACACATTTCATTGCATTTCATTAAATTTGTGCAAGATACCAAAATCACTTGGAAATACTGTGCCCTGATCAAATACTACTTCAAATGTTGTACAACATTGACACACACATATAACATTGTAAACTATAATCATTCCCTTAAAATGATATTCATGCCAGAAAGTGTGATAATAACCCACAGAGTAAAACAAAATAATGCGAGAAAATTGTTTCTACCGGCAATCGATCGAATTAACATTGTCATAGAGTTGTCTGACCAGGATGTTAATCCAATTATCTGCACCTCTTATTCCATTTTGGAGGTATGCTAACAAAATCTCAGAATAACAAAAGAATGCGAAAATTAATCACTGGTAGCACTGTTAGAGAGTAGCCCCAACCAAATGCTACCACCAATCAAATAGTAAGGTTTAACATCAAATGTTAACCAAACTCATTCGCATTACACTGCTATTCGCTAAATTAGGTTGTTATTCTCACCGACAAGCAATATGTGAAATTAAAATCAATAGACTTTATACACACCTTATTGTGGGCCTGTGGTTTCAAGTTCCGCTTCTGAGATGTGATAAATCAAACTCAGCTTGTACAATTATTCGTTATAATTTGCAGTCCACAATACTTAGTGACAATATTATACTGTATCTAATAACAATTACTTTATTAGCTTACACTCCACATCTCTGTTTAGAGTTTACTGGCTGGCGATCCGGGCTAGAATGCCTCAAAATGATTACCATACTGCTCAAGTAACTTTTTTAGCTCCGGTCGTAAACCTTCAGTTCTACCAGTATTCTGATTGGTCAAACGTTCACATTGGTAATGTTATCCAATGCTACCACATTTCACAAAATGAAATCACCTTACAGTACAACCACCTTACAAAAACAAATCACTACAATGTTGCTATTTCAGAATATTGGTATAGTTATTTGATTGCCATAGCATAATATTTAAAAATCATGACAATATCATTTTTTTTTTCTCAGCCATGTGCCTCCACTGCTGGACGTGTACGCCTCCCCCATATAGGGGGGATTTGCCAATACTCGCCACGCTTGGCAGGCGGGTTGGCGAGCGCAGTATGATTTCCGATCCTCAGAAGGCGCTGCTGCCCATAAATATCATTTATTATTATGTAATTACAGTCATCATAAAAATCCCATTAGTTAAAATATACTGTTGTCGAATATTCTTCCGTGACGTCACGAACCGGTCCCAGCGGAAGACCAGCGCTGGTTTAAGCCAGCATTGCTGAGTTGGGTCCGTTTTGTCACATTTAACATTGTTTATTATATTGTATTCGTTCTTTTATTTTGTGTATGCGTTAAATGTAATTGTTAAAAATAAAGTTTTTCTTACTTTCTTTCTACTAACATAACTCTATGACACACATACATAATAAGTTAATAATAGTAAATAAGTCTTAGTCTTAGAATAAGATCTCTCTTACCAAAGTAGTGTATATGCTAATGCTCTTCTCTTCTTTATTAATATCGTACTTACCTATGGAAACTCTCATGTTTGTTTTTAGTTAGTTTTCACACGCTACTCGTAATTACAAAAGAAATGTTCTTGTATCGCTTTGTATGCAAAATAAGTTAGGCTTTTACTATAATATACATGTATAAATGTATGTATATATGCCGTGGTGGTACCGGCCTAGAATAGTACTCCCCCATCTCTACCCGCGGTTGCCGTAAGAGTCAGCTAAGGGATCACGTACCAGAAGGTGGGCAGCAGCACCAATCAGATTGGAAATCATACTGCGCTCGCCAACCCGCCTGCCAAGCGTGGCGAGTATTGGCAAATCCCCCCTTTATGGGGGAGGCATACATCCAGCAGTGAACGCACATGGCTGAGAAAAGAACATGTATAAATGTAAACGCTAACAAGTTTCGAAGGAAGGGCCAGGAGTGCCATTGCACAGGGTCTACCTAGTTTGGGCTCCTGCTCTTCCCACAGAACCTTAACAGCCATGCAAACTGTACATAGATGGTATATAGTGTTAATAGTTAAAGATTTTATGTGGGAAGATGAATAGTAATAATAAGATCTTTATTATTATTATGTTATATTCTTGTTCTTATATTGTATATTAGTATCATTATTTTATTTTTTATTTTTATTTTATTTATTTTCATAATCCAACAGCGTCACATTAAACATGTATGTAGTAAATCTAAGCTTAAGTATGGCCAAAACAGGATTACACATATTACTAAAATTATATGACAAACGTTGTGTTTACAGTGCTCGTAAGTATAAAAACAAATAACCGTGTATGTTTTTATGTCAGGTGAAGCTGGTAGTAGAGTGGAGGGTTGTGTGTGTGGGGATGTGAGAGAGGGTGAGTGTGTGTGTTTGTGTAGAAAATGTATAAGTATATAAACAGAAATGTATAGTAATACAGGTCATGGTGTTTATGACGAATTATGATAATGAATAGTAACAGCAGACTTAGGCTCCAGCCGGGCTATGGTGTGACACCCGAGAAATGTCGTGGTTTTTGCCTTTGAAAAAACACGACATAAATTATCTCGGGTGTCGCATCATAGGCCGGCAGGTCGTTAATGCGCCTTGTCAGACGAGGTCCGACGCTGTGCTCGCCTATCCGTGGTCTCAACAGGCGAATCACACACCGAAGGTAGGTCTAAATGAACATGCCTATATATTTTTTCTACACTATTAATGTTATATTAATAGTGAAAATATAATAGTGTAAATATGGTAGGTATATATTATATTATACCTACACTAAAAATAAATACACAAGTACACTATACTCAAAACCATAATTATGTTTTCACAGGGTCTATTGGCTGTAGGTCTCGGCAGAATACCAGCGCTTAGCTACATTATTTGATGTGGTTGGGCAATATGCTGAGCCGAGATCCTTTTTGTTGCTACCACACAAATATATACATACCATTTTTCATTCATATTATGTATATGTACAATCCTGGAGTCTTCAAGTCGCGAGTGAATAGGTACCTTCTAGGTTTGCGTGCTAAATCCTAGATAACGTCATCACTTAACATCAGGTGAGACAGTTGTCAAACGCAAACTTATAATATGTAAAAAAATAAAATAATAATATGTATACTTCACATCTTAGACTCTTCACATGACGAACTATATTATTTTAATTTTTATTTCCCTTGTAAGTTTTTCTTATTGTTAGTGTATTGTAATTGTATATGTGCCAATGCAACAAATAAATGTGTGTCTATGTCTATGTCTATGTCTAACGTAGCGTGTCATTTGCGGCGTGTTTGTGTACAGGCTTCACAACGCTAGTAAGTTGAAACATTAATCTGATTTCGAAATTTAAATTACCTCCCAGTAATCCTCTCTGTGCAAGCATACGGTGTGATTAATTACACTGGTGAGTATGAATTGCTATTAATTTTATCGAATATTTTAATGAGTTCATTATTAAGCGAATTGTGCAATGAGTCTAGTGTTTCCGTGATTGTAATTAACTGGAGTGTGAGCAGTTTAATTCTGTACTGGACATGTATGGAATATTTTCGAGTTTAATTGAATTGAAATAATTGATTCTTTTAACAACGGACAATCTTACACTTTTTTACCGTTTTAATTTACACTTCAAATAAATTTGAAAATCTTTTAAAAAATATTTCTACTTTTCTTAAAGCACGATCATTGATTGAATTGAATTCTTACTACACGTCTATATTTATTTCTTAATCTTTAAAAATATTCCATTTATAATCACCAAATTGACTCGATGATATATTCTCGAGTTTCGATCAAGTTACTCTCCACTATTATAGTATACTAGCTGCGCCCCGCGGTTTTACCCGCGTGGTGATAAATAGTGATGATGAAAATAAGCCTATGTGTTAATCTAGGCTCTATCTCCATACCAAATTTCATCGAAATAAATTCAGCCGTTTAGGTCTGAAAGAGTAACAAACAAAATGATTATATCCATATTATTTTATTTGCGCTAAGATTCTAAGTCGTATAACTCCTTACAAATGAGTTATAGATGAGTTAAATTCAAACGCGGATAGTTTTAGACGCCTTTAAAATATTATGTGACGACTTATTTTACCTCAAATTTACAGCATTTTTAAAGTGAGCTAATTTTAGTCTTGGCATTCGTAAGGTGTCTTACCGATTTATTTATTTGGACTTTTTTATACCTTATAGATCTAGCGTTTGACCACTATCTCACTTGATGGTCAGTGAAGATGTGGTCAAAGATATATATATATATATATATATATATAATAAATATAGGACTATATCGTAACCATATGAAATCTGTTTTATATTTTACTTATTTCTTATCTGGCAGATGCCTTTATTAAAATAAAACACTAATAACTAATTACATTACTACAGCGACTACAATAACATTTGAGCAATCCACAAGCTCAAATACCAACTAGAAGCTCTGGAGTCAATCGAGAGGCGAGCCGAAAGAATCATCGGCTGTAACTCTTTGGTGGAACGTAGGCTTCAGAGCCTTCAACACCGGCATAGAGTAACAAGCCTATCGGTTTTCTATCGGGTGCTTTTCGGAGAATGTGCACTGGTATTACACAATCTGATTCCACCATCCCCTTTCTATCATCGGTCGACTCGACGTACGGCAATTCGTCATCGCTATATGGTAGATATACCACCTATACGCACGAAGCGTTATGCTTCCACTTTATTAATGCGTACTGCCAAGGAATGGAACTCGTTGCCCGAGTCTGTGTTTCCCGATATGTACAATCCTGGAGTCTTCAAGTTGCGAGTGAATAGGTACCTTCTAGGTTTTCCTGCTAAATCCTAGACAACGTCATCACTTAACATCAGGTGAGACAGTTGTCAAACGCAAACTTATAATATGTAAAAAGAAAGAAAAAAAGCTATTAGCAGCCTATAGATACCTGGCTGCCAGCCCATAGCGGGTTACAGCATTCGGCTGTAACTCGCTACGGGCTGGCAGCGTGCCCAGAATGCTAGCAGCATTGCCACGTTGAATTGCATTTGACTTAGTTCGATATGAGTAATGACTAATGATACACCTAATTATATTATAAAAGCAAAATATTACGTGTATTTTTGTTATTCCTTCACGCTCAACTGCTGCACAGATTTCGATGAAATTTGGTGTGGAGATAGTTAAGAAGCTAGATTAACACATATGCTACTATTCATTCGGAACTTACATTCAACTTTTCATTCGGAAAATAACTGCTGTTCTTGTGAGATAAGCAAATAATTCAAAAATCTCTGTGTATCTGTGCTCAAACGGATGTACAAATTTCGATGACATTTGGTAAGGAGATAGTTTAGACCTTGTAATAAACCATAGGCTACTATTATCCCGGAGAAAGCTTGGTTGCCGTGGGATAATTACTGTGGTAGCGAGAAAACTCCAGGCGGGTGAAACCGCAGGTCATTACTAGTTTAAAATAAAGCATAAATTTATCCTAGTACGCCAATTAATAAACAATAGAAACGTGTTCAGGTATACCAATGAAACAACACGAAAACTAGCGGAAACAAATTCTATCTAACATCTCACAAATCGCCTCTTTCGGTATACCTAATGCCGGCTTATGTCCGTAACGCAGCTGCGTCCAATTTATTGCTTAACCTTTCCCAGAAACGAATAGAATTGAACATAATAAATTATACTTCAAACCCAAATAAGGCTCGTAAGTTACGATCCTTGCAAATACCCTCCTAATGGTCGATGAGTCCAGATAGATTAGATCGCTAAAAACAATTGTTCTTTATTTTTTCTCTCATATTAGATATATTGAACTCTCTATTGCACCACCATAATAAATCTTAATAAAAAAAAATATGTACTACTAGCAGCGCCCCGCGGCTTTTCCTGCGTGGTGATGGAAAACGGTGACGATGGTGATCATTAAAATAAGCGTATGTGTTTATCCAGGGTATAAGCTACCTCCATACCAAATTTCATCGAAATCAGTGCAGCCGTTTGAGCGTCAGGTACATACACACTCATACAAACTTTCACATTTATAGTATTAGTAGGATATGATAGGATGTGTAATAATGCACGATTTGAATGCTTACCTAGAATTAAATTATGATTTTCCAACTTAAATATATTAAAACCAATGCAAATCATTTTAGTTACTAAACCTATTTTTTCTACAACTATCCAATGAAGGCGCAAGTTTCATCCTGAACAATGTAGTTCTGGGTACCTATATTCATATACTTACCTATATAAAAATCTCGTGTCAGTGTGTTGGCTTGCCTGATTTTTATGAAATCTTTGTGAATATTTGGTAGGTCTGGTGGTCTCAGAATAGTTTGTAAAGTATTTTTACCCTTATACCCAGCATTTTATGACGCGATTTTAGAATTTTTGTATGCACAATTATATAATTAATCCTTTGATCGTTGACGTGAATTTGAATAACTTATATATGGCAGAACATTTTTTGTCAGGTCATCTAGTTTGTCTAAAAAAATGTTAATGTAGTTATTACGTTCAGTAAGTATTTTGATTTCAAAGAGAAAGGTGTTTGGTTAGCACTGTTAGCAGGTGGTATTACTTAGAGCGATCTCTTCCAAACAAGCCCTTGTGGAAGAGGAAAAAAATATTCATAGTTGGACAAAAGATTAATTTATAAACGAGACAAAAAAATAAACAGAAATGACATAAATTTTGAATCAACTATTTAGGTATAATAATATACCTAGTATAGTCTGTGCAAAAGTGTCAAACTTTATTTCCGTTTATCCCACAATAATTTTAAAAATAAGAATGATAAAATTTTTTTTTTTTTTTTTACTATTATAAGTTTGCCTTTGATAACTGTCTCACCTGATGTTAAGTGATGACGTTGTCTAGGATTTAGCACGGTAGCAAAATTAATTATTATAAATTAATTATTAATTACTAAATCGGTTCACCCGGTCGAAAGTTCTGAGGTAGCAAACGTAAACATACGGGTCGAATTGAGAACCTCTTTCTTTTTTTGAAGTTGGTTAAAAATGTTCAGCTTTACGCTCTGGTTGTGATTATACCTTCTGAGATGTTACAGTGCAGTAGTACGTGCTTGACAGTCTCGTTTGAAATTTTACTTTCATGAATAATTAATAGGTGAAAATTTCATTAAATCCATTTAGCGCTTATGTACTTACGTTATTTACTCATTTAATATACATAGTTAATGGCTTATGAATAATTTATATGTAGCTAATTAATCGTTATACCGCAAATGAGTCAGATTTAAACCACATTAAATTAAATACTGATTGATATGAGTGGCATTGTATAGGTATGTACATTAATTATGCGCCAATGCCTTTACTAAAATAAAATACTGCTAATCACAATACTACAGTTACTGCAATAACATTATGGACGGTACCGTGGCGCATGGTTTGTGTCATCGACATGACTTCTGTGTCACCGGGACCCTGGGTTCGAATCCCGGCAGGGGCAAACATTTGTGCGATGAGTGTAGATGTTTGTCCCGGGTCTTGGATGTTTGTGTGCTGTGATTGTGTGTGTCCATGCCTCCCGCGATACAGGGAATCCTAGTGCGGGGGTCTGAGTGTAAAGAAAAAAAAAAAAAATTTTGAGCACTCCAATAGCTATTCTCAGTCTATAGCCAACTGAAATGCTTTAACCCGCTACCAGTTGGCAGCGTGTCCATAATGCCAAAGAGAGAGAGCCAAATATGTGCCATCATTTTGGTCACGCGTCGCATCGATCACACGCCCTGTTAAGTTTTTTATCATCATATCGTATTTGCAAGAAGTTCGGCTACAAATACGGCTACAAATACGGCTACAAATACGGCTACAAATACGGCTACAAATACGGCTACAAATACGGCTACAAATACTTTTATTCTGTATTTTGAATCATATCATTTCAATAACTTTTTTTTTTTTTTTTTTTATTTATTTTAGGATCTACAAACAGTACAAAAACTTACAATTAGGTGCGAAGAATATGTGTATAAGTATAGGTAAAAAGGTATTTACAAGTGTATAGATACGAATGGAATTAAAATATATGCAGCATCGAGATTTCTTTATTTATATTTTGTATAAAGTACTTATTGCATATTCATGGCAACTAACTTCAACCAAAGTCATTCCTGTCTCCTAATTTAAATATAGAATATGAAAATTTAAGGAGCGGAGATTTCATTATTGCTATTTTATATAAATGGTCTAAGATACGGCTTAAGAAATATATACCCCCATCTGTTATTTAATTATGATAAGGCTTAAATGTTACATAATATGTAGAGGGATAAAGGGCATATGGGTTGCCGAGCTAAGCCTGGGTCTATACCTACTGTCAAAAAACTCAATAATTATAAAAAATCCCTGCGTCCTTGTCTCTCACATGAAATGGCGCTCGCAACGCTTCTCTGTCACACTCCCTACGCGCGGTTAAATCTGAATTTTAAAAAAACCTAAGCAAACATGAAAATGACACAGTTTTAAATAAGCAACCTAAACCTGATGGATAGGCAATAAAATAAGCTTTTACTTAAAAAAATAATCCAGTCAAATCACACTGTATAATATTAGAGTTAATATTATTAAACAGGGTACGGGATTTCACTAGACAATCCATGTGCAATGTATCAATCTTTCTAACAAATTAACTAACATATAATCCGTGTCATAAGTAAATAACAGATGAGGGGATATTTTCTTAAGCCGTATCTCACACTAAAAGTACTGCGATATGCGTGGCATCTAACTACAACCAAAGTCATTCCTGTCTCTAAATATAGAATATGGCAACGTATTTGTCACAGCTATGACCTCTTTTTAGAAAACATCTGATTTGGTAACCTCTGACGGTTACCGATGTGGATGGGTCGATCAAATTAATAATTTACTTAATGGCGGCGCGGCGTCCCTAGTTAGTTTAGCACGCTGATCACTATAGCTATACTGATAAGCATCTAAGCCTGCAAAATATGGTGAATGAATATGACCGGGTCTCGATAAGGTCCTGCAAATATTATTATGATCTTCAAACATGATATTATCTTGCATAAGTAATACTTATATGTATAGTAATACACTTACATAATACTCCAGTTACTTGGTGATTTTACCAAGGAGTCATAAATTGTAATACCTTATAAACCCTAAACAATCACAATGGCCAATTATTGAAATGAGGCATATAATTCAATTAGATATGGACTTTTAATATTGAATACACAAAATTTACTTATTCTTAGGTTCGGATGGATAACTCACAAAAACATCCAATTAGCACCAAGAGATAACTGAAAAGAGAAACGAAAATTCAAGTACCAATGACAATATCAAAGTATCAAGAATAACAATTCGGGGCACAAAACACGAGAGCCCCTTTATCACCCGTATACCGAACACAAAGATAAAGTCCACCATCTGTCCTCTGAAATTTACAAAAGCGTTTCTGTATTCAAACGCAAACAAATGCCAGTCGTTAGTGCATTAGAAACTCGCTCTGCTGTATTCGCCACCACGTGCGTTCGCCATATTGGACCGCCATTTTGGAATCCGCCATTTTAAATTATGGCGGGAAGCATAACGTACGTAGCTAAATTATTTATTAGACCATACAGAACATTCTGGTTTTAAACATTTATGCAATTTCTTTGCTACGATGCAATGGAGATGTAAAATGCGAAAAAGTATCATAGGAGATAGTTTTAAGTGCTGTATAGTCCTCAAAGTTTAAAAAGAATTTGAATAAAGTATTTTACGGTTTGTTGTAAACTTATATTCTAATTCGTATATCAAAAAATACACATGTGAATATTGATGTTATTCCGATTTAAGTGAAAAGTAAATGCATTTTACATTCCACTGTATGCACCATACGTGTCTGAGTCTGATGATAGCTGATGCAGTAATAAATATACCTCGGCTCTCCTAATTACGTCATACGTTTTATTTGCTTCTAAAACGAACTTGCGTTTGCTAGTTTTACTAAATTGAATAACATTTCGTTTCATAGATAACAAAGCTTAAGAACAAGGAGGACGTCTGATTACTAAATCCTCTATACTGTCCTATCTAAAACGGTTTTAAAATCTTGGCTGCGTCCACGAGCGGCGCGAGACGGTTTCGATAGCTGCCGTGACTGGAGTAGAGATACGACAGTTGGTGCTTTTAGTATTGTTCCAGCCACTCGCTTAAGTGACACGATATTTCGAGAAATTTATATTAGACTAGCTGCGCCAACCGGATTTACCCGCGTACATTGGATTGACAGTGGCGCCATCTGTTAAAATTTGGTCATACCAACTCAGAAACCTTCTTTGGCTCATGCACAACAACTTTGCTATTCCTATTCCTCATCACATGATCAAATGCATAGTTTACGATTCTTTATAGGACATACAGACAAACATTCATTTTTATATGTAAGAAGATTGGATATTGGACAATAAAGTGTTATGAAATTAGCTTATTAAATACCACCCTCAAGGTCGAAAAACTGTCACCAAACACATAGTGTGTTCAGGCAGCAGTCCTTGAGAGCTAGTGAGCAAGTCGAAAATGTTATCACGCTAGAACTAGAATACTAGTTCTAGCGTGATAACATTTTCGACCACATCGACACTGACCATCAAGTGAGATCGTGGTCAAACGCTAGATCTATACATTATACAAAAATACACATAAACCGTCAATTTTACGTACCATTTCTCTACTGGTAACAACGTGGGACGCACCTAGTATTCCATGAAGTTGTGTTATATTATTTTATCTTATATCATTGTTTAACGTTCCAGTCCTTTGTTTAGGCACTAAACCGTTCCAACACACTCGTGCAAGATAGTAGGAACAGGCTTCTAGGACGGATCTAGCGTAAAATGACCGTTTTTAAACTTTTATTTTTGCTATCGCGATGAAACTATTCAACTTTGTTACTTTAGAACTGTGCTTAGAAAGTGGAACGAAGAAGAAAACAAAAACATTTAAAAAGGGGGAAAGGTTCAAGAAACGGGACTCGAAGAATCTTTTTTTTGTTGATGGTCATGACCTATCAAATTCCATCAAATTTATTTTGAATTATAAGGTATCATCTAAAAACGACATCGGTGACATTGACTCTCACATAAACAGACATTACAATGGAATAAAAGTAAAAAAAATAAATTAATTAAGCATTGTTCTACCTCAAAGAAATAGAAAGAAGAAAAACTTTTATATCTATTATAAACAAAAATCAAAAGGGTTCGTTTTTTAATAAATTTATGCGACCTATATTGTCTTGCCACACATATTGTATTGTTTAAAAAAAAACTTGTCACACACACACGAACATTTATTTTTTCTATTTAACGTGACTTATTACGTGAATAATTCCAGTGTTTCATACATTCATAATGTGTCAAAACCACGTCAGTTTTAATGACAATATTTATTCTACATTTAATTTCAACACGATACATAAAAGAATTCCTGCATTTCACTTGTGACTGAAGCTTACCTGGCTCTAGGAGCAAGTAGGAACATTGAGATGATCCAAAACAGAAAGCGAGTGATCTTGGAATCCAGTATTTATCTGGTAATTATCCGGTATTTATCAGGTATTTATCAATACTAATACTAAATATAAGGCTCCGAAACCGATTTGAAAAATACTGTCACTGTTGGGAAGCTACACTATCCCCGGGTGACTTAAGCTATGTTATATTTAAAAAAAGTTAGGGATCTTTATAATTTTTAATGTTTTACCCATGCGAAGCCGCGGACCGCTAGTAGGGAATTATGTCGCTGACGTTGCTTTATGAATTTGATTGGGGTTTGCCATATTCATGGCATAACAGAAATCATTAATAACTTATTAACAACTAGCTGACCCGGCCACGCGTTGCTGTGGCCATGTGTCGCCATCTATTGATTACTTACTCAACCCAGTCGAAAGGTATCGACATCTGTTAGAATCATTTGGAGTTAACAGATAATTGTGACTGTCAAATAATAACAGACAAATAATTAGCAATAAATTAAAATTGCGACTATAATTTGAGATTTAAACTATCCTATCTCTCAAGTTGGATCGAACTGCACATGGTGTGCGAATTTTATTATAATCGGTTAAGTGGTTTAGAAGTCCATTGAGGACAAACATTGTGACACGAGATTTATATATATTAGATAACTGAGTATATGTAAACAAAAAAACGATTTACATAGCATAGCAATAAAGTTTGTAAATGTGAACAAACTCCGAAGTGTTCTTGGTAAATTAAACTCAACTTGCATAAATATTTACAAGCCAAACAAATTAACGACGATCTTTAAAACTTTTGCACATAAAAAAAACTTTTCTTATCTCTACAGAGAACTAAAAGATAAGCAAAATTTCTCATCGGACCAATAAAATGGATAATGAACTTAGGTTTAAGTCGCAGGCATTTTTTTTATACTGTATAGATCTAGCGTTTGACCACTATCTCACTTGATGGTCAATGACGATGTGGTTTCACTGGCTCTCAAGGACTGAAACGCAAATTAAAAAAAAACCAAATAAATCCATATGAATAACATAACAACTAAAATATGCTCCGTAATTTATGTAAACTGATGATATTGAATATTGCCAGGACAGGATGACTTGCCAGGATATTCTATCCTGACCTGATATATCAAAAGACAGTAGGGTTCCGTACTATTGCAGCGCTTACAGTCTCCCTGTCTTTATCTTAAACGGAACTGTCAGGTCCTGAATAATCCATGTCATCGAGACTAATGCCTATAAGGTTTCACGTCACGTACGGACTCAAGGCCATGATACATTCAATACACGCTTGCCGCTGACTCCATATCTATGCCATTTTACATTTTAATGCATACTTGAGAGAATATAAATTGGCTTGTTCATTCTGAAGTATGTAACTGTTTAGCGGTTTTTAATGTCACTCATGACGTCATCATCATCCTAGTAATCCTATACTACTATTATTATAAATGCGAAAGTTTATGTGTATGTGTGTATGTTTGTAATTTTTTCGCGCTCAAACGGCTTCACCGATTTCGATAGAATTTGGCATAGAGATAGTTTAGACCCTAGATTAATACATAGGCTACTTTCCATCTTGAAAATAATAGCTATTCCCGTGAGATACGCAAATAATTAAAAAACTTCTGTTTCTCCTTCACGCTCAAAAGGCTGTACCAATTTGGATGAGATTCGGTATGAAAATAAGATAGACCATATAACACATACGCTACTTTTATCCCGAAAAAGTATAATTCCCGTGGCATAATTGAGGTAGCGGGAAAAACATAATCCACGCGGGTGGCGACCGCGGGGCGCTACTAGTAAAGTCATACATTGTATTATAAGTGTGTATTTGTATAGTGTCATCATCATCATCATCATCATCTCAGCCATAGGACGTCCACTGCTGGACATAGGCCTCCCCCATTGATTTCCACAAGGACCTGTTGGAAGCGGCCCGCATCCAGCCCTTGCCTGCGATCTTAGTCAGATCGTCTGTCCACCTTGTTGGTGGCCGTCCTATGCTGCGCTTGCCAGTCCGTGTATAGTGTATTATACCAAAAACATTGCTCATAGTTTTTCCCTTTTGCCAGTTTTGCTATTCGACTTTGAGTAAAATTGTAATATCCACACAGATCTAATTTCTACCGTAATTATGTGCGGGTATAATTTTCAATATTCCAACACGTTATAGCAGGTAAGAAACAAATATAGAAATTGTAATTCAATAGAAATGTAGTCAGGACAATACACATCACCATATTAACTTTAAAGCTTTAACAAAGCACTGCTTAAATTATCATACTCTTTGTGTAGGTACGGCATAATCCAAACCTTAATTACTGGGACTATTCAATAGATGGACCAGTCTGATTTACATTCTGATTGTTACTCTGTGAACTGGAATATTCCCTTGAGAGAGATCTAGGTTCGAACTGAATTGGTATGCCTTGTTCTAAATAGAATCTGCACATCTATTCATGTCGATTCTGAAGATCGTCTGAAAATCTACTTTCTGACAATGGTTACTTGATTGTAGTAGCAAATATTAGTTTTGTTATTAAAACTGACATTGTTTTGACACAATAATGAATGTATAAAACACGGGAATTACTCACAAAATAAGTCAGTGTTCCGACTATAGTTTCAACCACATTCGGTGGTCTTTTTTAAGAATACGGGGCGCTCGCGGCCGCGGTCGCGTTCGCCTAGTACTATAGTTGTAACACTTTGACTTATATTACGTGAGCAATTCCAGTGTTTTATACATGCATAAAAAATATATATTTATTAGAATATATATTTTATGATGACGAACCATTGTTTTCGATAACTCCATTTGCACTGAAATGCGAATACTAGAACGTTTATACGTTTCAGTACACGCATCAAACAATAGTTTTTACGTAAAAAGCAGGTGTTATTTCACGATATATTGAACACTATCTTAGCCCCGAGGTTTTACTTACATGGTGGTGAAAAACGGTGATGATGGTGATAATGAAAATAAGCCTATTTGTTATTCCAGGGTGTAAGCTTTCTTATTACTAAATTCCATCCAAATTCATTAAACCGTTTAGGCGCAATGAGTCAAATAAGTACATCCATACTTACAAACTTTCGCATTTATAATACTCGTAGTATTATAATAATATTATAAATGCGAAAGTTTGTGTGTATGCATGTGTGCATGTTTGTTACCTCTTCACGCTCAAACGGCTACACCGATTTCGATGAAATTTGGTATGGAGATAGCTTATACCCTGGATTAGCACATAGGATTATTTTCAACATCACCACCATCACCATTTTTCATCACCACGCGGGTACAACCGCAGGGCGCAGCTAGTATGATAATATATGAACATCGTCACCGAGAAATAAACTGTTTACCCGGTAAAATTGAATTCCCGGCTTATCTACTTTCCCATCTGGCATGTGCGAAATGAAAATCGTTCGATTTGGGTTGAATGTAAAACAGTAACTAATCATAAGCTTAGAGAATCTTAATTTGCAAACGTTTTTTGAACAGTAATTTAAAAAAGCTTTTT
This sequence comes from Apeira syringaria, assembly GCA_934044485.1. Lineage (NCBI taxonomy): Eukaryota > Metazoa > Arthropoda > Insecta > Lepidoptera > Geometridae > Apeira > Apeira syringaria. The sequence goes on along the minus strand of OW203670.1, from coordinate 6,721,355 downwards.
CACAAAGTCCTGCACGATTTATGTAGCATATTTTTTTCACACTACCCGCTCATCTTTTTCTTCTAACTTCCTATCGCAATTTATAAATAAAATATATATATATATATATATATTTTTTTATTTTTTTTATCACACTCAGACCCCCGCACTAGGATTCCCTGTGTCGCGGGAGGCATGGACACACACAATCACAACACACAAACACCCAAGACCCGGGACAAACACCTATACTCATCGCACAAATGTTTGCCCCTGCCGGGATTCGAACCCAGGGTCCCGGAGACACAGAAATCAAGTCACTGACACTGACCACTGCGCCACGGCGACCGTCAAATTGGTTCATCATCATCATCATCATCATCCCAGCCATAGGACGTACACTGCTGGACTCACTGTCATTTATCTAGGAACACTGTGACACAGATAGTTTTTACGGACGAACGATACGTGCGCTGTTCAATTGTTTATACGTATGCAGTAACATGACTGACGCAAGTAATACCCGCTTTAAGCACTGCAGGTATGCTTAAATTGATTAAATAGTTTTGAGTTTTATTCTGATGTTGTGTTTTAAGAGTGAACATAGTACACAGGCAATCCTAGCACAGCTACTAATGATGCCTTTAGTGTTATATTGTAGTTTCTAAGATAATAACAATTTTTGTGAATTTCATCAACACTAAAGATGTAAATTAAAATTTTTTTGGAAATTGGAATGAATAAATGAATTATAGTACTCTCGGATAAATAAACCTGGCTTTATACTCAAAGATAGTACTGATCCGACATGAGAAGGTAGGCATATTGATTAACTTTCCAACCAATTTACTTCTACACGGCATACTGTTCAACTCCTATTGCATTAATGGCAGCCAAACCGCTCAATTTCAATTCCGGACGAGATGTTAACGTAGATAAGCTTTGGAATCCAATTCTGTCGGGTAAACAGTTTAAAAGAGTCTCGTTTGACGGTATCGAATGATAATGGAACGAATAGGGGATAATGTTGCAAGGGATGCATTATTGGAATATGGAATATCAAACAGTTTCTCGTTTGGTGGCCGCTTAAATGGAATTAAAACTAAAGTTTAACATGTTTTATTTTAAAGGGTAGTTTGTAAATTCATCTTTTTTAAAAAATGTTTTATTATTTTTTTACATATAAAACACACATAGCTATGTTCTTATACGATAAATTTTGTAAGTGGTAAGTATTTGAAAGAAGATTTAGAAAGTATTTGAATAATAATCATTATCATCTCAGCCAGAAGTAGTCCATTGCTGGAAAGAGTCCTCTTATATCGATCTCTACAAGAGTCGGTTGGAAGAGGTCCAGCAGGATCCAGCCTGTTCCTGCCATCTTAGTCAGATCGTCTGTCCGCCTTGTTGGTGGCCATCCAATGCTGCGCTTGCCAGTCCGTCTCCATTCGAGAACCTTTCGACTCCAAAGGCATCAGTTGTATATGTTTCCCTGCCCAGCTCCACTTCAACTTGCTAACCCACTGGGCTATGTCAGTAACTTTCGGTCTTTTATAAGGATCTCCTCATTTACAATCATATCGCGTAAAAAAACCGCAAGCATAGCCCTTTCTATAGCTCATTTTGCGACTTTGAAATTGCTTACAAGGCGCACTTTATAAATTAAAATCACAGAAATCTAGTTATTTACAAATTAAATTTGCAAATTCATACGCTCTACAGAAGTTTGAGTAAAATAGTTACGTAGTTTAAAGGCTAGTTTAATAGCCTAAGTCTAGAACTGGTCCCTAGAAAATCCGACATATTAATAATAATTAGGATATTTACAAAAAAATATTTATAATGAGTTTCAATCAATTCATAAATGACTGAATTTAAATGAAAAAAATTACAAAAGAATCCTTCTTTTGCGAAAGTTGAAAAACATCGTTCTCCTCAAAAAAAATGACCAGAAAAGGAACCGACTTCAACACCCAAAAGTGTGAAATAACTTGTCGGTAGTAAGTCGGTACCATGATAGTTCAAAAGTAACTATTATTAAAATATTGTGCTCATGGCACCGACTTCGACAAGTTATTTCACTTTTGAGTGTTGAAGTCGTTTCTATTTTTTGATAAACATTTTTGTTTCACTCTTATCAGTGACCTTCGCTACTCACAGGATCAATAGTCATTCACCTTCAATAAGGAAATCATCCGATAGACGAACAGTTTTGCTATTGGAGTGTAACTCAAAAACAGCTTGACCAATTTTAATAACATTTAAATGGGACCACCTCTGAAGTCATCATCATCACCATCACCTCTTTTTTCTGAAGTCGGTTGAAAAACATCTGTTCACCTCAGAAAAAATGGGTCCAATTCCGAGCGACCCCCAACTTTATAACGAGTTCTAAAAGTCACTGCCAAACTTGTGAATGTTGCAAGATTAAATATTCATTTTTAGCACCTGCAAAAAACATGTTGATCTCGTGCGAATTTCTTTTTGTGGTAAATACACACCTACAAAGTCGCGTTCAAATTATGAACTTTTCACGTAATTTTACACTTAAAATACGCTACGGAACGCTACGCGACGGGTCGGCGAGCGCAGTATGATTTCCTATTATCAGCAGGCGCTGCAGCCCACTTTCTGGTATGTGGTCCCTTAGCCGACTCTTACGGCACCCGCGGGAAGAGATGGGGGAGTACTATTCTAGGCCGGTACCACCACGGCACCACTGCATTTCTAGAGCGGGGGTTTAAGTGTGATAAAAAAAAAATGCTGTTTTTCAGCGGTGCGGTGTAGTAAGATGCTTTAAAGCATTTTTATAACTATGTAGTTTGGGAAGCAATAAATAAGTACTTAAAATATTAAAAATGGGTTTAGCATTTAAGAAACGCGGTGTCGACATCAAGATGGATAACTGTTTCAACTTTCTTCGGAAACCTTCATCAGGAATTTGACTGCTGATTTGAATTTCGTCAAAACCTACCGAAACGTACTGAAAAACCCGTTTTATAATATAAAGAAATTTGTGTGAATTTTAAAAACTAAATCCTTTTTACCTTTACTGTACAGATGCAGCCAAATAAATTTACAAAAGTACATACATAATATGTATAATTGAAATATATAACCCTTTGTAGAAGTTGGGTTGATGAAGCAACCTTTAATCCCTTTAATATTATAAAGGCGAAAGTTTGTATCTGTGTAGGTGTGTATGTTTGTTACTAATCCACGCTCAAAAGGCTACACCGATTTCCATTAAATTTGGTGTGGAGGTAGTTTGGATTAACTAGGCTTATTTTCATCAGAAAATAATTGCGTTTCGAAATAATTCAATAACCTCTGTTACTCCTTCACGCTCAAATATCTGTACCGATTTAGATGAAATTTGGTATGGAGATAGGTTTGACCCTAGAATAATTCATAGGCTTCTTGTCATCAGAAAATAACCGCGTTTGCAAATAATTCAACAATCTCTGTTACTCCTTCACGCTCAAATATCTGTACCGATTTAGATGAAATTTGGTATGGAGACAGGTTAGACCCTAGAATTATACATAGGCTTCTTTTCATCAGAAAATAATTGCATTTCCAAATAATTCAATAACCTCTGTTACTCCTTCACGCTCAAATATCTATACCGATTTAGATGAAATTTGGTATGGAGACAGGTTAGACCCTAGAATTATACATAGGCTTCTTTTCATCAGAAAATAATTGCATTTCCAAATAATTCAATAACCTCTGTTACTCCTTCACGCTCAAATATCTATACCGATTTAGATGAAATTTGGTATGGAGACAGGTTAGACCCTAGAATTATACATAGGCTTCTTTTCATCAGAAAATAATTGCATTTCCAAATAATTCAATAACCTCTGTTACTCCTTCACGCTCAAATATCTATACCGATTTAGATGAAATTTGGTATGGAGACAGGTTAGACCCTAGAATTATACATAGGCTTTTTTTCATCAGAAAATAATTGCATTTCCAAATAATTCAATAACCTCTGTTACTCCTTCACGCTCAAATATCTGTACCGATTTAGATGAAATTTGGTATGGAGATAGGTTAGACCCTAGAATAATACATTGGCTAATTTTTATTCATAAAATTAAACTGTTTTCGTGGGATGACAAGAAGACACAAAAATTGTCAATATCACGTACCATTTCACCGCGGGTAACACCGTGGGCCGCAGCCAGTAAAGTAAGGAATCAACAGTACCATTGAATAACAATTAGTTTTTTTTTGTTGTAATTTTACATATTTTTTAAAAATTGTTCTTATGCCTATTGAGTCGATCAGTCTGCAATAAAAATTTTGTATACATAAGAAACTTTGCTGTTTTTTGTTGGCCGATTAAGATAACACAAACAGGGAGTAATTTTGTAAAGCAATATCTAATTGACATTGTATTTTGTTTCAGGTATCCATGAAAACATACTCGTTAAAAAATAAATCAAAACCTTTTGCTGAGCTAAAAGTACTTTAATAAAGAAAATATAAAAACCTTAGCAGCCGTGACAATGATTTGTGATGGCACCCAAATATTTAAAAAAATCTAAACAAACCTTAAAAATATGATTATTTAGTGTAAGTAACACTTCTAGAATTTTATTTATATGATACAAATTGATGTTAAACTAATAAATGCTGTTAAAAATGGGTTGGTTGTGTTAATAGTGAAGATATTAGACATTGAAAGTGTTCACATGAGTGTAAAATTCGCGTAGTCCTAAATGCAGTGTAAACAGAAGACTAAAATGTTAAATACAATAGAAGCAAAGAAGTTCAGAAGGAAGACACCCCTGTGAACAAGATGACCCTGATAAGGACGATAATCGCTTGCATTGCGTTTCATCTCATCGGTAAGTGATTAAAATAATAATAATATGGGACAACATTCACACAAGGTCTTCAGGTCCCAAACTAGGCAGAGCCTGTACTATGGTAACGTGATAACTGATATATATATATATACTTAAATACACACTTATATATATACTACTTATATACATATACACACCCAGACACAGGTCAAATAGACATGTTCATACACACAAATGTTTGACCTGTCCGGGAATCGAACCCGGGACCAGCGGCTCAGAAGGCAGAGTGCTGCCAACTGCGCCAATCGGCCAGTCATTTTGGTTATAAATATAGAAAATTAAACTTTACCAATCTCATTTACATTTACTTTTTTTTTGTTTGTTGCACTTATTTTTTAAAATTTTATTTGAAACTAGTAGCACCCCACGGCTTCACCCGCGTGGGTTACGGTTTTCCCGCTACCTCAATTATCGCAACTATACTTTTTTAGGATAAAAATAGCCTATGTGTTAATCCCGGGCTTAAACTATCTCCATACCAAATTTCATCAAAATCGGTGTAGCTGTTTGAGCGTGAAGAAGTAACAAACATACACACATACTTTCGCATTAATAATATTAGTAGGATTTAATTGATAACGTCAAGTAAGGTTACCATACCTTATATATGCTCAGTTTTTGTAAATCTGTAAAATAAATCCATTATAATAATGATTTCGCATTTCGCCATATTTACCGATAAAACTAGGGAATTTATTTTGCTTCGATAAATTGTATCGCGGGAACGTGCTCAAGTGTCTATCGGCGGGAACAATTTCGCGGTAGCATGTTTGAGATATTTTTGTTCGTTTATAGAATATCTTGAAGAAGGATCTCTTTCGTTATTTTAGGCTGAAGGTTTCTACCTCATTACTGTTTTGATATTCGTTTGTACGATGTTTACGAATATCTTTCCGCATTAAGAAAGCGCCTCAGGCGCGTCTTCAATTAAGATCGTATCATTTTCGTTGTATTTCTTGTGTTTTTCTCAATACCTTTTTTTGAGATGCGACTTTGTTTTTGTTAATTGGGAACTGTTAAAGACTTTCCCATTTGTCTCGTTTAGGGATTTTATTCAACTTTGAAAAGAGGAAAAAAGTTTTTAGACGTAACATAATGGACTTTTTAAAATGGCGGTTTATGATTTTTATTTAGTAAATTATGAATTTGGAGTTTGGGTGATTACTTCGGTGATTCGGCGATTCGAACACGTTATGTACACATTTAGTGATTTGAATACTTGAAACTACACGATGTGACGGTTCGAACACAAAAGTTTAAAGTCGTTTTTTGTCCTCTTACGTTCAAGTTCAGTTAATTTATAGTTATACTTTTTACATTTAAGGATACTTATGATTTTTTTGTGGACCTTACAATTAAATCATAGCTTCTATAGCTAGGCTAGGCTATGGTAAAATGTCATAAATGTTGATGTTCCACGCCAAAACAGTATTTTTTTATCGAGAACTAGTAGCGCGCCACCGTTTCCCCCGCGTGGATTACGGTTTTCCCGCTACATCATTTATTCCAAGGGAATCATACATTTTACCAGGATAAAAAGCCTATGTGCTATTTCAGAGTGTAATCTATCTCTGTGCCAAATTTCATTCTGATCTGATCAGCCGTTCTGGCGTGATTGAGTAACAAACATCTATCCATCCATCCATCCATCCAAACTTTGACATTTATAATACCTATTAGTGGGAAGTGGGATAAGCATAAGCGTGCTACATCTCAGACCACTTCATTACCACAGTAAGCTGTGTATATAAGCTGTGTCATTACTTACTTAATATCAGATGCGAAAGTTGTCACGAGCTAGCGTGTGACATATAATAAAAAAAAAAGATAAAGATTGAAAACCTAATATAGTTTATTCAAATTAAATATTCCCTGAGAACCATATAATAAATCTTGTTTCATTTTTATTTTTTTTATAATGTAACAAGCAGACGGGACCTTATGGTAAGCAATCAATCGTCGCCTTTGGATATCTGTAACACTGGGGGCATTATGCTATGTAGCCAATACTTTTTAAGACTCTGTTAACTCTTATTTTGAAAAATCCGATTCGGAACTAGCGCAAAAATTTAAAAATTAAAGAAAACTTAACGAGTAACTTTATCATAAACTTTTTTAATGTAACCCAATAAGTTGGGTCTAAGGTTACATTAAAAAAAATGAAATAACTGTCAGTTCTTTGACATAAATTCCTTATTCTTTCATTGAGACAGATCGCACATCGCCAATATCAGTATATAGTTACCTAATTATGGCCAATATCCACTGAGCAAATAATCGTGTCAATAAGCATTATATATATGTGGTATCCGGCTTTACTCACGTTTATAGTCGAAGTTTCGACCTAGGTTTCGAGCATGTCCGATGCTCATCCTCAGGTGAGTTTACGCTGCCAGTGGTCGCGGCGACCACTGGCAGCGTAAACTCACCTGAGGATGAGCATCGGACATGCTCGAAACCTAGGTCGAAACTTCGACTATAAACGTGAGTAAAGCCGGATACCACTTAAATATAATAATGTGTCAAACTCACTAGAATTTCGTGTCAATAATCGTTTATAAATATTGTATCAAAATATACAATATAAAAAATATTATTAGTATTCCAGTTTGAATTTAATGACAGGACAACGTCTGTCGGGTCAGCTAGTTATTGATCCCTGTGGGATCCCTGTATTCTACAATACGGACGGTCATGGCTGTGGCGCAGTGGTTAGTGTCAGTGACATGACTTCTGTGTCTCCGGGACCCTGGGTCTGAACCCCGGCAGGGGCAAACATTTGTGCGATGAGCGTAGATGTTTGTCCCGAGTCTTGGGTGTTTGTGTGCTGTAATTGTGTGTGTCCATGCCTCCTGCGAGTCTGTTATGCGATTCAGTCTTTTTTAATTTGCAATAACCATTTAATTTTACTAGTCATCCACTACAGATGTTTATTAAGGCGCACACACTCCCATTGTTATGATTTTATTTACATACATTCAGACCTCGAGCTTTTTACTTAATAAGCTGACGAAGATATTACTTACATGGCATCGTAAACATCGCCTTTATTTGTTACGTCGCCCTAAAAAGCAGATGAATCGGCCTTTTTTATTGTTCGTCGAATAATAAGGCACTTCATCTTGGGAGAAAAAAAGTTTAACGTAATAAATTGTGGTCTGCTTCAACGAAAAGCATTCGTTTATTGTCGCCTGGGGATGTTTTATTTAATCTTATTAAAGCTTGCACAGGTAAGCTTAGATTATTTTAAATAAACTCATATTTCAGACGGACTCTTTTCTACGGCTATTATCTATGTTTGTGTGAAACTGTTCTCCACAACACAGGGAATCCTAGTGTGGAGATCAGAATCCAAACCACTACTTAGTGTTACCAATTAGATTAGCACTTACTTTAAGATTGTTATTATATTATTACCTTTGTGACCGTGGAAATAAAGTTATTCTTATTCTTTCCTGTCTTAACTGTGAACATTGCATTTAAATTGGTACAGTTAAATAAAATAGTAGTTCATAAAACTGTATCATAATAAGACCAAATTATGTACAGTTTCATACCCTATTTTATCTAATCTCTTAAATAGATAATGAAATTTACGCAAAATCAGCGCATATGTTTGCATAATTTATTTGTAAACGTTAGATTGGCCCAGGCTAGAAGGAATGTGGGCTCTCAGTAAGAGATCTAGTGTTGGTTCAGTCATATTTGGAATGTAGTGACGAGCGGACCTCAGTTCTGGATACCATCTTTCTGGATTTTTTTGGAGATGAAACCCTTCGTTTTTTCTGTTGAAGTTATTGGGGTGCTTGAATATTTCGATGGCTTCTCGATGAAGGCGCGGTAGAAATGTGACGTGGTGGATAAAACCTTCGTGTTCTGAAATTGGATGATATGGTTGCCTTTCTCTTGGGTATGTTCTGATACTGCAGTCGTATCAAAACGGTTAAGGCGGCAATTTCGTTCGTGTTCCGAAATATGTGTCTTGATACTTGATACAGGGTAGTGCCCACGTAGACAGAGCTACATGAGCAGGGGATCCGGTAAACTCCCGCTGAAGGTAGTGGGTCACGTGGGTCCTTCACTGAACGGTGTAGATCACGTAGTTGTGTTGTGGGTTTAAAAATGGGCTTGATATTGTGGGTTTCCAGAAGTCTTCCGATGCGATCCACTTACCAGATCTCCTGCTCATGTGGCTCTGTGAAAGCAATATTTTTAGGCGGATGACCCCCAGGTGATATATTGCTAATTTTTTTTCTCAGCTTTACCGCTCGTAGAATGTTACTTTGACTGGGCCGACAGGATCTCTAGGATTAGCGATATTTTCGATTAGTTTCCCACCATAACGTTTATTTATTTCATTATTATTACCGGATATTACTCAATTTTTTGAACATGAAGCACTTTAAATTAACCCAAGCTGGTTTATTTATATTAATACGTCCAACAAGTGTTTAAATTTTACAAACAAATCCACTGAATCTTTCACAATCCGAATCCACAAAACTTTAGCACTGAAACCCCCGCAATAGGATTTGTAGACACAGTCACACAAAAAAGGCCCATAGGCCACAAGAAATACAAAGATATTCAAAATTATGTTAATACAAAGAAAGTACCTTACGATTTTCCGGAAAATCCGTTTTCTATTTAAATTATAACCTAAAACAGAAAGCAGTGAATAATACCCTACACCATAACATTCAAAAGCAATTGAATTAAATTTCAATTTCAATTCTGATAAGGAAAGCAGAGAGACGTAGGTACCTAATAAAAATGAAAGCCTTTTTATTTATTCAACACTTTTCTTTATGGCCAAAAGATTTCTCTTCTCTCCACTCTAAAAATCCTTTTGGGCCTCGGGGAGGTAATTTTTACACAGAAATAACAATATTCTTTGGAGGTACTTTTAAAAGAGAACTTGAATTATATAATTATAAATTTGCCAGGGAAAGGTATAATTAAATTAATTTGAATGTTAAATATCTTAACAAAGATAATATTAATTAATGAAAGGTAAATAATAAATGTGGTTTTGTATCGAATGATTCTTTCCATTATTGGAATTTGTTATTATTTGATTTCTTTTTAAATAGTTATATAAATTTTCGACTATGGAAAATAACTATTACAGATCATCAAAACAAAGTAAAAACAAACTCTCAAAGTCACCCTAAGCAGGGCTCGCCAACATTTTCCATAAACTATAACCTGTATCCCATAACTCTTCCTTCGAGAAGATCTAATCGGAAATACCGATTTTAGTGCCGATAGTAAAGAGCTGCGTAAAGCTGACCGGACCACACATAAATTCTTTCTTTATCATAAATCAGTCGGGGTTAGAAAAATGTTGGTGACACTGGTAACATTCACGATATCTCTTGGACTGTTTATGTGACTCTAGTAACTGGATTCAAGATGTATAATAATAAATAATAATATATTAATGGAATAAAATATTTCATACGTAAGTGTAAGTGTGTAAGTATATACTTTCATTTTGAGCATCAAATCATGTTAAAGCTAATCACTTATAATAAAAAAGTGTAATAAAATTATGAAAGCAAAGTTTTAGGAAAATAAGCCAAAAAGATGCATATTTGTAAACTTTGTTTCTACTTGATTGACGTCTCAGGAGACCAAAGAGCTGGCAGCTTCCTCGCTCAACGTATTAGCCTAGCAATACAAAGAGGAAACGCTGCCAGCATCTTGGGTACAATGCCGCAGGGGCCCTTTTTAGATTTAATTTAGTTTTTATTAAATGCTTAAGGTTTTTATTTTAAGTTAGATTATTTTATTGCTATTCTAAATTATTCTAGGTTGTTACATAAATAAAATTTCTCATATAGTAATATCGAAGGTCTTACATAATACATTAACCCCTAGATGTTCTTCATATCCAGGTGCATAAAATTAATTTTATAGATATAATGCAAAATAATTGCTAAATCTACAAAAAAGCTTAAAAAAATATGGCATCAATTTTAAGTACTCAAAAAAATATTTGTGGCAGCCTGCCACTGCTGAAACCTAGGATGATGTGTGAATCTTTCATCCAAGGCTGAAACTATAGAATTTCGTAAGGGAAATTTGCCTCAAGCCGTTTTTTCGTACACGGTTTATTTCTTAATCTTGTCTGTATGCACCTTCTGTGAATTCAATAAAGCCTTTCGATATATATTTATTACTCATTTATTTAATAAGTACTGTTAAAAACCAAGCTCACTGAACATAGAAGTAACTGGCCACTTCTATGTTGAAACTCTTTTAACCGATATCCAAAAAGCGTCCTTTTCTGTTTCTCAATGTTCTCAATTCGACTGTATTTTTTTATTTGAACCGATTTAGATATTTCTTTTTTATTTGAAAGCTGGTAAATGTCGGCTCATTTATTATTCAACAATTACTGATCAGTAGTTCTTGAGATATCTTTAATAATGCTTGTTGGATTCACCCAAAGTTGAAGTGGGCAGGGCACATAGCTCGAAGAACTGATGGCCGTTGGGGTCGATAAGTTTTCGAATGGTGGCCACGGACTGGCAAGCGCAGCATAGGACGGCCACCGACCAGGTGGACAGACGACCTGTCTGTCGCAGGCAAGGGCTGGATGCGGGCCGCTTTCAACCGGTCCTTGTGGAGGAATGGGGGAGGCATATGTCTACCAGTGAACGTCCTATTGCTGAGATGATGATGATGATGATGATGATGAGATTCGCTCTACATCGATGATGAAACGGTGAATATATTATGGGTTGGTAGTCGGTCTGTATAGGTTTTAATACGTACTTATTGATATTCTATCCCACAGAGTAAGTAACTCTAATCAATATTTTTTTACATACATGTTTAATTATTTTAATGGATTTGTTGAAATAATTAATTAATACAAATTTTATCGAACTAGTGATCGCCCATTAGTCGATCCACGACCATAATGATTAAAATTTTTAAAAAAAGAACAAAAAAAAAACTATCCCTTTCTACCATCTTAATTATCTCTACGCAGTACTGTCCTAATGTAAACATATTTAAACAAGAGAGAAAAGGGAAGGAAGTAGTCCATCTCTGCCGACAATAAATAATACACGTTTTATTGCCTTTTTATTGTTATTGGATTACGTTGAAACTGTAAGGCTTCTGATGCCATCGACCGTTACGATCGCCGATAAAAGTACGTGGTAATAGAAAACTGGTTGAAAATGGATTTTCCGAGGCCGATTTGTCGTAAGTCTCTGGTTCTATGTCTATGGTTTAGGGTAACGTGACCATTTATTTTTTTTGCCAGTGCGGGACATTTGCAGAATTATATATTTTAAAAAAAGTTATTAGTATTTTACAAGATTTTCATTATAAAAAACAGAATAACAGAAATTAATCAAAGCACTAAACAAAAAATACCAAGTTAAATAAGCACGACTTTCTAAACCCCATTAGTGGCGTGAATTTATTTCCCCCAAAGTTGCAGTTCGTGTTGTCTCTTCGAGCGGGAAAAATACATTTTAAATAATCTTTTCAACTGTTTGCAAAAGCGGGACTATGTCGACCTCGCTGGGGACACCGGGACAGTCTGCCTGAAAGCGGGACTGTCCCACTCAAAGCGGGACGTATGGTCACGTTATTTATGGGTGAAGAACAAGGAGGGTCTTCACATTAGTATTTACTAGCTGCGCCCTGCGTTTTATCAGTGTAGTGATAAAAATACCAATGTTGTTATTAAAACTGACGTGGTTTTGACACATTATGAATGTATAAAACACGGCAATTACACACGTAATAATTCAGTCCTAGTACATTACTAGGCAAATCGCGACCGCGACCGCGAGCGCCCCGTATTGTCCTTGAAAAAGACCACCGAATATGGTTGAAACTATCGGAACACTGACTTATTACGTGAGTAATTCCCGTGTTTTATACATTCATAAAATATCAATGCTAATACCAATTAGAAGCAAAATTCTTACTTGTAGCGAGCTAGTAACATTTACAATCCTATAACCAAGCAGAAAGACTTCGTTTTGTTTTGCACGAGCATTGTGGCGGCTGGTATTGAGCTCTGAGTACAACGCCAACAAAAGATTTCTTGACTTACCTTTATTTGAGTGTGTTTAATTTACGGAATAAAGGACAAATTTAGTAGTCACACCTATAAAGTATACGTTATGAACAGTACCCAAGATTAATTGTAACGCAGTAATTTATCAAACCACAACCTGGTGACTGTGACGAGAGAGCTGACGAGGCTTTAATGATAAGTGGTTAGTGTAATCGTTACGCTGTTAACGTGTTTAGATACGTCAGCATTTATTAATTACTCTACATTGGAATTTATTTAGGTTTTTTAAAATATTGCTAATTATATATTTTAAAGACTTTTCTACTTATTTTGTTGAAATTTCGGCAAGTCTAAAAAACTTTCAAAAATACCATATATGAGAACAGTTCATAAATATTAAGTTTTCTTTTTTTTTAACATTCACACAAGGTCTTCAGGTCCCAAACTAGGCAGAGCCTGTACTATGGTAACCTGATGACTGATATATATACTTATATAAATATACACACCCAGACACAGGTCGAACAGACATGTTCATACACACAAATGTTTGAACTGTCCGGGAATCGAACCCGGGACCAGCGGCTCAGAAGGCAGAGTGCTACCAACTGCGCCAATTGAACGTAATTTGATTTCACTTTCTAATTTATTATTAAAAAATATTTTTGAGCGACCATATTTCTCCTTAAAAAAATCTCGCAGGAAATTAAATATTCCATAAATGTAATTAATAATTTTTTTTTTGAACCCGTGGGTCACCTTTAAAGTGCTTGTTAGAAATCAACGCTCATCATTTATTTATTTTAGAAATGACTTAATGCTGTTTACCACATGGGGTATTAACGGCTTCACCGGACTTTTGGCGAGTGCAGAGGGCACTCAGCCGATTTTGGGTTGGGGTGAGGGGGGGGGTGCGACTAGCGCAAGGGCACCTCAGGGGTTCGGACCTCGGCTTGGGCTATCGCCTAAACGAGGTAGCGTCTGTGTGTGTGGACGTCGCAGACTATGGTGCGGCCTATCGGTTGGGGAGCCACCAAGATGGGTAGTAGCTGAGTGATGGGTGATACGTCTAATAGGGGGCCTGCGGCGCAGTGGTCTACGGTGGGCTCGGTGTCTTACCGTGAAGCCAGCGAGCCCGAAGCCGCTGACTAGGTCACGGTTGGAGATCGAGTTATGAGAGCGCGGGTCATTAGCCGGAGTTTGAGCTGCCTGAAGCACGGTTATCGGGTCGTCTGCGTCTACGAGCACGTGACGGGGGCGCCGGCGAGGGGGCGTGAACCACGGGTCGGTCGAGTCAGTTGAGTAATTGGCCGCTTGGACTACCAAGGGATTCGGATGGTGGGCCGCGGAATCGAAGTATCGGCGTGAACAGTTTTTGATGTGTTGGGCGATTGTGGGGAGGCCTAAGTCGCAATGCAATTCGGCGTTCCGTACGTACCACGGAGCGCCGGTTGCCTTGCGCATGAATCTATTTTGGATTGCTTGGAGTGTATGGAGCGGAGTCAACGCTCATCAGGATTTATCGCGCCTTTTATCTGCCTGTATGGACCCGCGAGCCTCTGTGTGTCATTGGTGCCTCTTAAACCCATAACTAACGCACCTACACGATTAATATAGTCAAGTAGGTATCCCGACATATTTTCGTGACTTTCTGAGTCACTTTTATTAGAGAGCAGGAGCTCTTAGCCTCGTCCACTCATGCACTGGCATATTCTACATATATTTTCTCTACAATACTATGTATCTATTTTTATTTTACTAATACCATCCTTCTTCGTCCAAAATAGGTTTTTCCACCAGTCAACCAAATTGTGAAAAAAATGGATACAAAAGTGCACCATAAAAGAAAAGAAAATAAGTAAATAAAATAAAATAATATTTTATTGCTACGGGTTCAGTTAGCGAAAGAAATAACATAAAAAATAGTTTTAAAAAATACCTTCCTCAGACAATCAGTCGGTTAAAACCATAGATGCAGACGACATCTATGTTTAAGTTTTTAAATTTCATGTAAAACACTTACCAATCACTTTCTTCCATGTTCCATTCAACTTTAGCTTTTTTGCTTAGTAAATCTCTTTTCGTCCATCTCTTTTACATTTTCTAACCACTTATGACACCATTCTCAATCGTATCACCATGATATTCCACTTTCATAATATTCCAATAGATAATTATAATTTCATCAGAAATTAGTACTAAAACTCTGTCTCTTTTAGTTTTCAGGCGAGACCAGGGGTCGCACCACCAACTTTTACAAAACCATCATGTTTCAATTTTTTTTTTTTTTTTTTTTTTTTTTCTTTAATGTTGCTTAGTCTAAACAACATTAAAGTAACATTGCTTATGTGGCCTTGTGGTACGAAAATTCAAAGTAAGATTACAATAATACTGCTATAAGAGTTGGTGGTAGCCCCCCAGAGCTAGCTGTGACATAAAATACAAGCGAACAAAAACATCTATCACTTAGTAAAAGGACGTCATAAAGCCCATATTAGTTTATTGGTACGCATTAATCTAAAAGCTTTTATTGTTTAACTTTATGATCGCTACTAGTCCTTCGTCTATATACTCGTACTAATACTATGACATAGTAAACGTTTATTTTATCGCACACTGAAATAACTATATTATGCATGGTTTGGAGCATTTATACCACAGTTAGCTTAATATTATGTCATATGATGTTCATAATCAGACGGTTAATGAATCGATTCTCATCTTTGTCTTTTATTTATTTTATTCGTCAAAAAATTCCACGGCCCTAAATAAACAAATTATACTATATGTAGCTTACTTACACCTAAGGCCATTAACAAATTGACATTTTAGTCATGGTTCAATAATGTCAGTAAACCTTCGATCAATAAAGTTAACGAATGGATATCGATCTGTTCTGCACGCAGGTTGGGCAATGATTTCTTTGACTGCACGTAAATATTAGTAATTTTTAAGTTTAGTTTAATTGAAGTTATTATTGGGTGTATGTTAATGAAAAAAACAAGTTTTTTTTATTACTTATTATAAGTTTTTGTTTGACAAGTGATGACGTTGTCTAGGATTTAGCACGCAAACCGAGGAGGTACCTATTCACTCGCAACTTGAAGACTCCAGGATTGTACATATCGGGAAACACAGACTCGCGCAAAGAGTTCCCTTCCTTGGCAGTACGCATTAAGAAAGTGGAAGCAAAACGCTTCGTACGTATAGGTGGTATATCTACCATATAGCGATGGCGAATTGCCGTACGTCGAGTCGACCGATGATAGAAAGGGGATGGTGGAATCAGATTGTGTAATTCCAATGCACAGTGATCCCTATTATTAAGTTATCCGTGAGGACCTATAACTGGCTTCATGTAGCTATTCAAATATTTTCATAAATGTCAAAAGCTGTTGGTCTTCCACAAATTAAAAAAAAAAAGTGATAATACATATATATATATGTATACCATAATAGTATGTGCACTAGTAGGTTTTAGTTATGCATATGTGTTTATGGTGTGCGAGTTTTCACATGATCAAGACCCTTTCGATTTTTTAACAATGTGTGCAAAACTTTTCAAAAAAGTCTAAAAATTACTATTACGATTTAACTTACATATATTAGTTGAGTAGGTATCCCCAACTGATTTCGTGACCTTCGGAGTCACCGAGAGCAAGTGTTCTATATAGAAGGTGACTCAGAAGGTCAAGAAACCTGTCGGGATACCTACACGACTAATGTATTTAAGTTAAACCGTAGTTTACCCTATATAATAGATATCGTATTATTAAAGAGCATTTGTCTATACGCGTTCATTACTAATTATTATATGTCGTTTTTCATTTTAACGTATAAAAGCAGCACACTAGAAAAGTAGTTTATGAAACTGTATCTTAATAAGGGTTTTTAAAACACGAGTATTAGTTAAAAAACGAGCCGCAGGCGAATTTTTTTATAGCATTACACGAGTGTTTTAAAACCAAATTATGTGCAGTTTCATACACTACTTTATCCAATCTCATAAAATAAATAATGAAATTTACGTAAAATTACAGCATCTGTTTGCATTTATTAGTAAATGTTTAGCGCCAAAATCCATTTACTGGTCGCGCATGCGTGTTGCGCCGCGTCCATAGACTATGTATAGGTAGAAAAACTGCATTGCAACCTCCTTGGTCCAGCTGAAGCAGTATCATAATGGTGAAAAAGTTAACATTTCGATACGGTTGTCATAGAAGAGCTGTATCGAAATGTTAACTTTTTAAATTTATTTCGATATATTGTCGATATATTTTGATATATAATGAATGTTATTCAAGTTCTGTTTTTGATTTTTTAATCTATAAGTATCAGTATGGGATTAGATAAAAGGTATTATCGTATATCAAACAAAACACATTATAAAATAATCTTTTGAACTAGAACTAGGTAGAAAAACTGATCTTCAATAAAGAGTATCATAAGAATCTATCTATTTTAAAGCCCTGAGTAGACCCCTCTTGTTATCCGAAGATCCTTTGTGCTCCCATTATTTCCTCTCCAGGCCCCGACCTCGGGCGTTTCTTTTAAAAATTGCATCTTTTCAAGCATTAATAGTCTGGTTTCTTTTTTTCGCTTCACAATAGTTTTTATTTCTTTGTTAGAGCTGGCCGAGAGTTCGGATACTGTATTGATTGAAATTTCACGTTTGGGAAGAGTTATAGAAAATTGCGTTCATTTAAGTTTGTATGCAAAATAAGAGACGAAATCTTGATGAATGATGAGCTGGGCTTTGAAAGTGGCAGCTTAAGATTTAAAGCCGGACAGCTCTCGTCCATCTAGAATCAGAATTACAATCATCAGCTCGGGGCGCTACTGTAGCGCAACGCTGTTTCACCCCCGTGGATTATGGTTTTCTCGCTACCTCGATTATCCCACGGGAACTATACTTTTTGCGGGATAAAAGTAGCCTATGTGTTAATCCAGGGTATAAACTATCTCCATACAATATTTCATCGAAATCGGTGCAGTTGTTTGAGCGTGAAGAAGTAACAAACATATACACATACATACATACATACACACAAACTTTTGCATTTGTAATATTAGTAGGATAGAATAAAAGTAGAATACACATACACACATACTCACACATACACACGTGCACACATACACACAAACTTTCGCATTTGTAATATTAGTGGGATATTAGTAGGATTTATGACAAATAAAATTTGCATTACACTGGTCAAGTCAAGTTTACACCAATTAGCCATAGGCCTATATAAAGTAGGTACTAAACATGAATGTGGATGGATATAGAGGTAAAGGAAGGCCGAAGAAGGTATGGATAGACTGCGTGAAGAATGACACCTAGTATGTTCATGAATATCAGCACTGAATCATAATAATATAATGGTTATAAAGAAACTAAAAAGCACGCTATTGCAGATCAATCAATTTAAGCTAGGTTGCCGTCGTGCTTGCATTACTGTGTTCCGTTGAAGAGTATGGTTTCCGGTGAAATTACAGGCACATGAGAATTACCAACTCTATGTCTCAGGGCTACGGGCGCAGTGCAGTTTTTTACGAATTGTATCTGTTTATAGGTAGAGGTGACCACTGAACATCGCGTGGGACTTCTGCTTGTTCAGCCACCTTATCCCATAAAAATAATATTGGGCTGGACACAAGCTTATCTGCCAACCCGAATTGGCCATCGTGTTAGATTACAGCCAACTCCCCTTCGTGGAATCAGATTTGTGCCCAAACCTGTGGGAACGAATTTGGTTCATCTTTAACTGATTTAAAAAAAGAATGATAATTTTGTTCCACTGTAGAACTTTTTTTAAATGTTTGTTCACCGATTTTTACCCTATTTTTGGATCAATTCTCCATTTTTTTTTTATTTGATGTTAGTCCCGAGGTGGTCCAATTTAAATTTCTTCAAAATTGAACAAGCGGTTTATGAGTTACACTCCAAGAACTGAAAAGTGTCACATATACTTCGAATACATTATAATTGCGGGTGAAAGAATCGGTGAACATACACAATGACAATTGATCTCGTGAGTAAAAATGGTAAAAATGGAATCGACTTCAACACTTAAAAGTGTGAAATAATTTGTCGAAGTCGGTACCATGACTACAATATTTTGATAATAGATATGTTCATTTGAACTATCATGGTACCGACTTTTGAGCGTTGAAGTCGGTTCCATTTTTTGGTAAAAGTATTTTTTGTCATTTTTATATTCGCCACAGCCAATTCGTATTTTGAACTTACAATATGCTAAGAGATATTCAAAATTAATTCGTTGATTATAAAACTCATTGAAACGTATAAATTAAAATTCATTTATTAAAAAGAGCGCAGAATCCGGATATTGCTTTGATAGAACTTTATTGAACATGAAGTCTGTGTTTTTAATTTTGTTCAATTACGTATATCAGTGAACACGCTCTTCATTTTTAGCCTATATAATTATTATGTATATTTTTATCCCAGAAATCATTTAAGTTTAATTATTTGAATTTCAAGTTCAAAGCGGATTTAGCCTGCTATTTATGTTTTCAATATGATATTAACTTTTCTTGCATGTGTTTCGTATACTTTAACCACGCTATTAATAAAGAGAAAAGATTTCATTTTTGTTCGTTTGTACTCTTGCTTTTTTGTACTCTTGTTTGTGCTCTGACCGTTCTGATAAATTATTTCACAATTTGACTAACATTTTTGTGTGTATGTGTGTTAGTGTATATGTGTGTATGTTTGTTACCTCTTCACGCTCAAACGGCTGTATCGATTTCCATAAAATTTGGTATGGAGATAGGTCAGACCCTGGAATAATATTTTGATCCCAAAAAAGAATAGTTCCCGTGGGATAATTGGGGTAGCTCGAAAACTATATTGCACGCGGGTGAAACCGCGGCGCGCTATGTTTATATCTTTCTTCTAAAATTTACAGCGTTCAGCAAGCTATGGGGGCACGGGTCAGCTAGTATTTATAATATAATTTATACACAAATGATTCGCTATTTCTCTTGGTACCGGCATCACGCGTAAACTTCTTCACCGATTTAGATAAAATTTGGTGTAAAGATATATGGGACCTTGGAGAAGGACAAAGGCTACTTTTTGCCCTGGAAAAGTATGGTTCCCAGGAGTGAGTTAGCAGGAAAAACGTAGTGCAAGCGGGTGAAACCGCGGGGCTTAGCTAGTATAAAATAAATACCTTTGCCTTTTTCATTTAGAAAAATGTTAAACATATCACCAGAAAAAGTTCCACCTTCCGCATACAATTCCAACCGCTGGGAATAAGCTCTAAAAAATTGCTGAAAAACACTCTGCGTGGCTTGTTTTATAAAACCTCTATAAAGACCTACCATTTAGAGACCTTTTCTACTCTTTTTACGCAAGTATTTGTCGACTCTACCATAAAAGGTACCACACAACCCTCTTGTTAAGATATTATCCTTTAAAACGTCCAACGCACGTATACTTTCCACACAATACAATATACCCAACAAGTTTTCCACCTTATAGATCTTATTGCCTCAACATACGGTTGAAGCTTGACAGTTTTGTGTAGACTGTACCGATGACCACAGTTTTCTCAAGTGGGGTCCAGCTCTCATTATTGTTGGGTGAAATATTTTGTGACAGCGGTTTCGGAGTAGCCTCTCCAAAGGTTTTAGTTGAATTACTTTAGTAATGGGTAGTTTTCTATGCAAACAATATTTAAATATCAGAGAAGATATGGCAAAATATGATTAACTAGCTGCGCCCCGCGATTGTACCCGTGTGGCGATGAAGAACGGTGATGATGGTGATGATGAACATAACCCTATGTATTAATCCAGGGTATAAGCTAGTAGGTGTGTGGTGTAGTGAAGTGGTGTGAGCGTGAAGAGGTAACAAACATACACACTTACACACATACACAAACTTTCGCGTTTATAATATTAGTAGGATTATTACCAGATCTAAAATATAGAGGTTTTATGTCGAGGTATAATTAAAGTGTGTATTTTTATTTTACTTGATATTTTAATTAATTGTAAACTAATTTATAAACTTTTGGGCCTGGTGGGCCCTTCAATTGTTCCTTCACCTTATCCGACAAAATAAGTAACAATGCTGTATACATAATTATATTATGTGAAGAGAAAATAATCATGCCGAAACAGCGACTGGCGGTGTGACTATTTGCACTTGTAAACATACAAAATTAAATAATATATGTCAGCACAAATAAATTTATTTATTTATTCTTCATTTCTGTAATTGTACAGTCAACAAAAGAGCTGACCAAAATGTGGGGTGCTTGTAGGGTGCTCAGTGGTATCCAAATGATTTAGGATCGCTTGACCTAAATCTACAGTTGAGTTATGAGTTAATTTCCAAAAATGGTGCGAGCTTTGTGCGTAGGTAAGCGATTCAACAATTTCGCTATCGCAAACATGAACGTTCGCAGAATAGCTTTAATTTAAATGTATTTATGGACATATAGCGTATCCCCGAATGCAAGTAATATCACTAGTATTTCGCCCTTAATTCAAAGCTGCCATTATGATTTGGTGAATTATTGCTAATATTTCGAACGACGGTAGGGTATTGTCGCGTATCCGCCTGGCTAGCTACCACCCTCAATTTTAAAAAAATAATTCCCAAACAATGCAATCCATTTCAATACTCAAAAGTGTGAAATAACTTGTTAAAGTCGGTACCATGATAGTGTTAGTCATCATGAATGGCTTGACCAATTTTGATAAAATTCGATGTAAAGTTATATGGCACTTTGGAGAAGGACATAAGCTACATTCTGTCCTGGATAAGGTATAGTTCCTGTGGGATAACTGAGTTAATTACTGATAACATACAACCTGGGTATCTTCAAGTCACGAGTGAATAGGTATCTTCTAGGCAGGCGTGCTCCACCGTAGACCGCATCATCACTTAACATCAGGTGAGATAGTGGTCAAACGCTTGCCTATTACCAATAAAAAAAAAAAAAAAAAAAAAAAGGTTAGCGGGAAAAACGTAGTGGACGCGGGTGAAACCGCGAGGTATAGCTAGTATAAGCAAGATAAAAAAAACATAAAACAAAATGTTCGCTCCTTCCATAACACAGTCCTGAATCTCGTATACAGAACAGTATTGTAGGTACGCCCACACCAAGCCAACTGATTCTGATTTGCATTTTAACGCAGCCGCTTCTATCTACATATTGTTTGATATAATTGATCTGGACGATGCCATTTCTATTATTTGATTTTATGGCATAATTGCGTTCCAGCTAACTGTTTATATTATCCTACATGAAAGCCACGAAAATGGCTAGAAACACAATAATGCGCCTGCTTTGCGTTAAGCAAAATCTTAAAAATTGACAATTTGGCTTCAGGCGTGGTTTGAATTCGCATCCTCCGAATACCTGAGAGATCAAATCATAGCATGTGGTTTTATATGGTTTTATACTGGTCTCGGGTTCGATTCCCGGACAGGTCAAACATTTGTGTGTATGAACATGTCTGTTTGACCTGTGTCTGGGTGTGTATATGTATATAAGTATATATATCGGTCATAAAGTTACCATAGCACAGGCTCTGCCTAGTTTGGGACCTGAAGACCTTGTGTGAATGTTAATAAATAAATAAATTAAATTTGGCTTATAATAAAAATATATATATATATATATATGTTTTTATCATTAGATGTTTTTTTGTTAATGTTTCATTTCATTAAACATCAATGACCATTTTAATTGAAAGTATGTACGGACACTAGCTCAAATACGAGATTCTTCAAGGGAGATTCAACAGAGACAAAGGGATCGATACCGTATGGCAATATTTTTAAGCTACGTAACACCCACCATTGCCGTGGTGGTACCGGCCTAGAATAGTACTCCCCCATCTCTTCCCGCGGGTGCCGTAAGAGTCGGCTAAGGGACTAAGTACCAGAAGGTGGGCAGCAGCGCCATCTGAGGATTAGAAATCATACTGCGCTCGCCAACCCGCCTGCCAAGCGTGGCGAGTATTGGCAAATCCCCCCTATATGGGGGAGGCATATGTCCAGCAGTGGACGCACATGGCTGAGAGAGAGAGAGAGAACACCCACCTTATTTACACTTCTCTTAGACCTTCTTTTAGACTCTTCGACCATTCAAAGGTTGCCTGGCAGAGATCAATTGTAATGATAAGGCCACCCATTAATACCGGTGCGGTTTATCTGTTAATACCGGTGATTTCTAGTTTTTCAATCAATACCTGCAGAACCCATTACTCTAATACCGTTATCTGTATAGCTTCGCGTCTGGCGGACTCCAAATGAAATGCACTTTTGTGGCTCTCTTTTGACGACAGAGAGACTTAGCTTGAGATCAAGATAGATGATTAGTAGCAGAGTTTGCTCTAGTTTGTGTTATTTTCACTCTGACTTTATCCTTAAGTAATTGCAAATCACACTTATATTATAAGTGCGAAAGTTTGCATGGATGTGTGTTTGTTACCCCTTCACGCCCTAATGGCTGAATAGATTTGAATGAATTTCTTTATTTAAGTGCATCAATCTGATTCGATGGTTCGGTTGGGATATAACTAAAAACTAATCTATATAGTCCTACTAATATTATAAATGCGAAAGTTTGTGGGAATGTGTGTATATTTGTTACTTCTTCACACTCAAACGGCTACACCGATTTAGATGAAATTTGGTATAATTGGTATAAGCAGGCTACTTATCTTCCGGAAAAAGTATAGTTCCTGTGGGATAATTGAGGTAACGGGAAAACCGTTATCCACGCTGGTGAAACCGCGGGGCACTACTAGTAATATTATAAGAGGAGTGGTTTAATTGTTTGTTTGTTTGCGTTGAATAGGCTCCGAAACTACTGACCTGATTTGAAAAATTCTTTCACTGTTGGGAAGCTACACTATCCCCGGTTAACTTAAGCATTATATTTTTATAAAAAAAGGCATCCATATAATAATTATTTTTTTACCCCTGCGAAGACGGAGCGGACCGCTGGTTAAAATAAAAATGTGAAAGTAACTGTCTGCCTCTTTGGTTTTTACGCCTGTACCGCTGAAAAAATGTTAATGAATTTTGGTATATTTATACGAGCTTGTAAAATGAGAAAGTCTACTTGTTATCCTAGAAAGAGCAGTTATACACATATCGATCGAAGCACCCATAATACATTTCAAAGACATGTACTATGAGAAGTTTAAAAGAAGAAGAATTTAATCACTAAAAAAACAGTATTAAAACAAGCTAACAAAACCACTTCATGCTCGAGGCTATCACAAATTAATTCAACTATCCAGCCAACAATCTCACGCAACTTAACTGAGTTTAGCAGTCGTTGCAAACTGGCAAGGGCCACGTCGGGAGTCCAAAAGTAATTTAAATTAATGAACACTGCTAAGCTTGGAGCCACGTCATAACGAAATATTTTGTTCAGGGTCAGTCCTTCCCGAATTTAACTTTTCACGAAGTAAGTCCTCACAAGTAAAATGGATCTTTTTTTAAGGACTATAGGATAGCATTTGACCTCTATCTCATCTGATTGTAAGTGATGACGCGATCTTAGGTGTAGCACGCGTAATGTAAGATATATATATATTTTTCTTTCTTTTCTTTCTTTCTTTCTTTCAAGCCATGAAAGTACCTATACGCTCGTGACTTGAAGTTTTGAATTTATTTTAAGCCGTTTTGGACATTAATTTATTTAATACTATCTGCGCCCCGCGGTTTCACCCGCGTGGTGGTGAAAAACCATCCTCCAACATTCACCAACCAAAAACGACGGTGATGGTGATGATCTTGAAAAGTAGACTATGTGATATTCCAGGGTTCCAACTACCTACATACCCAATTTAATCAAAACTGGTCCAGCAGTTTGAGCATGAAAGAGTAATAAACATCCATACATCCATACAAACTTTTGCGTTTATAATATTAGTAAGTATTTTCTTTCAAACTTTACCTAACCATGAGCAATATTGCAAATGAAATGGGCTTATAGAAAAATACTTTCAAATAAATAACGTAGTCGGAATTGCTATTTATGTATAATAATATAATTCACCATGATTGTATTATAAAAAAAATTGGTTGTCTGTAAAGTCGGTTTACGGACGATAGATTTACGTGATAACGTCATAATCATTTATGACTTCGACTTCGACTTCTGACTTCTGACTTCTGACTTCTAACTTCTGACTTTTGACTTCTGACTTCTAACTTCTGACTTTTGACTTTTGACTTTTGACTTTTGACTTTTGACTTTTGACTTTTGACTTTTGACTTTTGACTTTTGACTTTTGACTTTTGACTTTTGACTTTTGACTTTTGACTTTTGACTTTTGACTTTTGACTTTTGACTTTTGACTTTTGACTTTTGACTTTTGACTTTTGACTTTTGACTTTTGACTTTTGACTTTTGACTTTTGACTTTTGACTTTTGACTTTTGACTTTTGACTTTTGACTTTTGACTTTTGACTTTTGACTTTTGACTTTTGACTTTTGACTTTTGACTGTTGACTTTTGACTTTTGACTTTTGACTTTTGACTTTTGACTTTTGACGGAAACGGAAACGAAACGCTACACGGAACGTTACTATTTTTCATTTTTGCATTCATCAATTTATAAAACGTTATCACGTCAAAAAGGTAATTCACAATAATTGTTGGCAATATTACGTTGCACTTTGACTACATGCAATGCACGGTTCATAATTACAAAGTAGCGACACAGAATTGTACACTCAATTAATTACATTTTAATAGCAGCTTTTGTATAAAAGCTAAGTATTGAATTGGAAAATAAAACAGTGATTTGGTTGCGTATAAAGTTACCCCGGCGCTGTAGTGAGAACTTTTGCGTAACATAATATCATATTATATGCAAGGTAAGTCATCATCTCATTAACAGGATGTCCACTGCTGGACATATAACTCCTCCATTGATCTCCGCAAAGACCGGCATAAAGCGGCAGCAACCAGCCTTTTCCTGCGATCTTATTCAAGTCGTATGTCCACCAAGCAAGTTATAATTATTAAAAACTAACTGTGCCTCGCGTTTTTACCTGCGATATTTTATCGCAGGTAAAAACGCGAGGCGCATGTAGGAGTTATATGTCCAGCAGTGGACATATAACTCCTACATGGTACATGGTATTGATGTTTGTCATTCTTATTTACATCATTTTATTCGGCTTTACTCACGCAGATAGTCGATATGGTATAAATAATAATGTGTCAAACTCACAAAAACTTTGTTATTATCAGCGTGATCAGCCTACTACGTTACTACTAGTACATTTACTACTAGTAGCGCCCCGCGGTTTTACCCGCGTAGATTACGGGTTTCACGCTACCTCAACTATCCCATGGGAACTATACTTTTTCCGGGATAAAAGTAGCCGATGTGTTATTCCAGAGTTTAAACTATCTCCATACTAAATTTCATCGAAATCGGTGTAGCCGTTTGAGCGTGAAGTAGTAACAAAACTACACACATACTTTCGCATTTATAATATTAGTAGGATTTAGTACTAGTGGTCCGCCCTGGCACCGTATATATGGGTAAAAAAATTCACAATTAAAAATTATAAGGATCCCTATTTAAAAAAAAAATGTGTAGCCCTTGTCACCCGGGGATAGTGTAGTTTCCTAACAGTGAAAGAATTTTTCAAATCAGTTCAGTAGTTTCGTAGCCTATTGAATGCAAACAAACAACCAAATCTTTCCACTAATATTAATATTGATACTGCTAAACATATGCCTTTGTTCAATGTTAATATATGTTTATATGAGGTAGATGTCGCAAAAGCGCGCGGAAACTGAGGCGGCAAAATTAAGTCAATTGAAGTAATTTTTATTGTGACGCGTACCTCAAGCGCAATTCTAAACATATAGCTATCCCTTTCTATATTATTTGTACCGTATTATCTGTCGCAGTAAGCATGTTTATGCCGTAAAGTAACAAAATCTGAGCACCGCGCAGTATGAATATACGTCATCTTTAGTAAAACATCATTGCCTTTGATAATGACACCACTAAGCCTAATAAAGATCGAGCTTTTTGTTGCCAACCACTGCTATCCTACGCATTATTTAACGTAACTTACGTATTTTTTAAATTAAATTTGCTTTAATTAAAGCTGGATATGAATATTAAACACAGAATGAACTTAAGTTTTTATTCAAATACTCACGTTGCCAAGCTAAGTAGAAGTTTTTTAATTATTAAACAAACTCCCTCACTATCCAAGAACTTTTTACATCCACGATTTCATGACTTTAGCTTGATTATTCATTCTCGAAGCTATCATTAGTGCTTGAAACTACGGCGGAAAATCTTTTAAATATAATTATCATACTTTTTGGTTGAGACTATAGTAGACTAAGCTCTTTCAAATTTGATTTGAAATTGACAAGATTCACGGTCGCCGTGGCGCCGTGGTTAGTGTCACACTCAGATTAGTGTCGGATTCGAATCCCGGCAGGGGCAAACATTTGTGCGATGAGTGTAGATGTTTGTCCCGGGTCTTGGATGTTTGTGTGCTGTGATTGTGTGTATCCATGCCTCCCGCGATACAGGGAATCCTAGAGCGGAGGTCTGAGTGCGATAAAAAAATAAAAAAATAGAAACGCTTTCGTTGAAATCCCGTGTTGAATGTATCAGTACGGCCAGAGGATACACACACATACATAAATGTACTTACATTTAATCACGCCTTTTTCCTTTTCACGTTCGGAGAGACTGAATTTTCGCCTTGATATGCTCCGGACAAGCTATTTTTTCCATTTTCTACCTTTATGAGCCTTTCAAGCTCGTCCGCCTCTGTTGCAGGCTGGTTGCTCTGTACTCTTGATCTGACTTCGCTGCTTCATCTCTCTATTCTGGCTAGTTTGTTGTGTAAGTATGGTTATTCAACAATTACTAGTATTTTATTCACAAAATACAATACAATACAAATACAATCGAATCTATGACGTAATTACTATTTTTGTACCACTGTGAAGTTAAATGTTTCAAAATTACAAAATTTCTGTACCTTCTCTCTTGTAGATAGGTAATCTGCCAAAATACTTGGCCTACATGTATATTCGATCATTATTTAGTTTATTTATAGTATTGTAATGTCATTAATGTAAATCATCTTTTTCATCTCTTTATTGTTAATTAGCGTAATCTTTTAAGTCACGTAGCCCAGCATAGATTATGATTTATTTTGTTCTAAGTAATTAGTGGATAATGTTGTGGGTAGCATAGTTAGTATTGATAAGAACAAATTGTGTTACTTAAGATGTATTATGTTACCGTTTTTTGTCCCAAATAAATAAATAAATACAATACAGAACAATAACATTGTTTTATTAGTGCCAAAAAGAGAAATAAATTATGATGCTTAAAACTAAAATTAATTATAAGTACTTCGTACGATAATTTAAATAGTTACAAACACAGTTACAGGGGTTTTAAAATATATTGAAAAAATAGTTGAAATGTACATGTCATAATAATTGATCTCTTTTTTTTTTCTTTTTTATTCTCATTTATTCAGTTTTTACATTATTTAACTTAAGCTAAAAATACTCATAAAACCTAGAATAGGTTTAACGTGAGTAAAAAAAAAAACAAAAAAAAACACTGACCACGTATGATACCTTCAAAAAACACAGTATACAATAACCTTTAACTATTGTTTTTTATTAATGTTTTAGCTTCGCCTGCGTGCGATGCGGCAAAGGCTTTATTTAAGGTATTTAAGAAATAATTAAGTTTTTATTCGTGTATAAGTTTAGGGTACGATGGGGCTGGCATACCATGTAGGGAAAAGCCCCAAAATAAATAGTGATTAAAAAGAAAAAAATTAACTATTGTTGATATATTTCCACAAATTCTTACTATCCGCAAGAGTTTACTTCTGAAACTTTTCGTCGCGTTCATTATTCATGTTGAAAGCAATGATTAATGTTGAAACCTGGATCTTAGAGCAGTTTCACACTATTTTTATCAGCACCCAAGATAAAATCCAAAATGTTGTTCGTCAATCATCAGCTACCCATACAGATATGCAGAAAAATCAGATATACACAGTCATATAAAAAGGGATCAATTTGAAAGATAGCAACGAAAAATACTTCATTATAAAAACACATTTTATTGTGTGAATTTAATTTTTACATAAAATAAAGATTAATCTAAGACTATGACTAAAACTCTCTTTCCTCGGAAAATTATCTCCAAAATATTAAACTATCTATATCAATAAAGACAATTATTATTCACAATATACAGGTAAGTATAGACTGAAATAGTGAAACAATACAATAGAAGTTGTATGTATTGCTTTCGGGCTGTTTGGCCGTGGTTTATGTGAAACTTTTGTTCCAGACGTTTCGTCGATCACTGCGGTCGACATCTTCAGTGGTTCAGGTCCGGGCGGCGACAAGAGCGTAGAACTCTCCTCCGCGGCGTCTTCTCTGATACTGAGGAACGTCTGGAAGAAAAGTTTCACATAGACCACGGCCAAACAGCCCGGAAGCAATACATACAACATGCAACGCCGGCCGTGAAAGCCTTAGAGTTTACAAATACAATAGAAATTTAATAGTGTGCCCTTTCCTTTAGAATTTTCACAAACAAGTTACATAACCGGTAATATACATATTAATTTATCAACGTTGGCGTACAGTCAGATATCACATTTTTAAGTTTTATCCGGTTAATGTATGTCTGAAAAGCTTTCCTTGTGAGTTCATGTGGTTGGACTGAAAGAATAAAATAAATTAACTAACTTTTGAAGTGATATCTTCTTTAGCGGCGTTCTACACTTTTGTATGGGAAAAAAATGTTTAACTCGCGTCAGATCGTAAGATCGTGAGATCGTAAGGACTGCCGTTGAAGTTTAAACTTAAATTTGTTACGAATAAGGAACATTATCGTTTATTGGTATTTTTATTTGATAAAGTCGTTGTGTTAAAGTATTATTGAGTTCGGTTATCAAAACGGTTCGGTTACCAAGTTTTCACTTCTGCTGGCACTCCCGGAGTGCAACCAGTTGTTTTTTTTTATAACATATATAACTATTTAATACCTTATAAATATTATAAATATATCTTAACTCTATTGTGAGTCACCATATTAATCGAGGCTATTTCATCATCATCATCATCATCTCAGCCATAGGAAGTCCACTGCTGGACATAGGCCTCCCCCATTGATTTCCTCAAGGACCGGTTGGAAGCGGCCCGCATCCAGCCCCTTTTTTTTTTTTTTTTTTTAACCTGGGCGAAATGCATTTACGCACTTCCGCCTACCGGGAAAGTAGGCGGGGTGTGTGGGGCTCGCTCGAGCATCACCGCTCCCTGGGGGGCCTCATGGCCCCCAACCCTAACTGCACCCACAGCAGCCAGGGTCCACTACCGACAAAAACCCACGGTGTCCATCCTGCCGCTTTAACGGAGGGAGCGCGTGGTACATTTGCATACCGACGATTCGACGATTCGCGCACGTGTCGATTGACACACCTAGATAAGAGTATTTTAAAATCTGTTGCTACTGAATTTAAGGTTGTGTTAAGGTAGTAAGTAGACGGTCAATTATTTAAAGAGTATATCGTCGTTATATATCGTCATGGTGGGCGGTTGTCAATACATTTCACAAGTAGGTACTTATGAGAATATCTACAGTTAATACAAACACATTAAAAATACTCAAACTATTTAGGTAGGCATTTGGTATAGGAACACTTGGTGAGCAAGGTTTAATTGAATAATATACGATATATTTTGTCAACTTGCTACATTGAAATAATTAGAATCATGATTACGTCGTTATCATTATTAAGTCAGCTATTAGATGTATTTTAATACAATTGTATTCAAAATATCAGTTTTACTTATGCATTTCTATGAACTTTATCTACTGAAATCAGATTAATTTATCTGTTATATCCCTTCAATAAAAATTAATCTTAGAATGTTTGTTACCTCACGTTCCCTAATGCAGCCCTGTTAATTACAGATAGTAGGTATTGTGTATGCGAGCAGGCCGCGCCGAGCATGTTCTAGTCGTAAACAGGCTTGTTCTGCCCGATTCCTAGAAATGTCAGATAACCGATTCGTTTTGTGTATTGCTTATTGTGGCTTTACGTTTGTTTAGTGTTTAGCACACATTTGGTTATAGTTGTATATCTAATGTAATAATTTTATAAGTTCAAGGGTAGTTCAAGATAAATTAAGGTGAATATTATTTAATAATCTGAATTTAAGTTATACGATGTAGTTGTGTTACAGAAACAGGTTAGGTTATATTAAATTGTATAGCTTATTAGAAGAAAAAACTATTGTTTTTTGGTGGGCGGTATGTTAGATGTTTGGCGTCTGTTGTGTTCAAATACCGCTGTCAGTTGCGAATAAACACTCAAGTAAACCGCACGTTCGCTTATCATTTCAAAACTTCCCAAACCTATACTGAACCGTATTAGATTAAACACCCCCCCCCCCCCCCCCACGGCCGTCCGTTTTCGGACCCCTCCA
This sequence comes from Apeira syringaria, assembly GCA_934044485.1. Lineage (NCBI taxonomy): Eukaryota > Metazoa > Arthropoda > Insecta > Lepidoptera > Geometridae > Apeira > Apeira syringaria. The sequence goes on along the minus strand of OW203670.1, from coordinate 6,689,919 downwards.
GGGGGGAGGATGACCCTCCCCCTCGCGACCGTGCCGGGACCAAGAGCACGGCCGCACCACCCCAGGAACCACACAGTGCAAGGAACGCCAGACTTCCTACATCCGACGCTCGTGGTCCCCTGCGATGGGCCAGATGAAGCAGCCCCATCGCCAGCAGCCGCTTCGGCCGCCACCCTCCGACGGCGGCCATATCGGCGCCACAGCAGGAGACGAACTGAATCACTCCCGCCGCAGCGCCTCCTCAGCTGCAGCGCCGTCAGACAGCGCCGCTGCCCCCCTCAGTTGCAGTGCGTTGTTTCGCAACCGCAACCTACCGTCTGATGGACCGCTCCTCGTCGGCTTGGCGAGCAAAGCCTATCGGGAGCAGTCCCGCCCTAAATACTATAAACATACATAAATACATGGATATAAATAAACTTACATAGATATGAGACACGCGAGGCGCCGGACGATGTCTAGTTACGTCTATTTCAGAGGGAATTAGACCAAGAACAGGCAGCACCGCGAGAAGGTAATCGCCAGACTAGCCTTGAGGATCATCACGACCTGCGCTTCCCCCAAGACCGTAACCTCCCTACCCATCACGGGATGAGTAAAGAAGGCCTGGACTTAACCAAAACAAGCAGCGTGAACGCCGCAAGCATAGGCATAGCAACTATTTAATGGATAAACCCAGACCCGCCCCGCATCCAGCCCCTGCCTGCGATCTTAGTCAGGTCGTCTGTCCACCTGGTCGGTGGCCGTCCTATGCTGTGCTTGCCAGTCCGTGGTCTCCATTCGAGAACCTTTCGGCCCCAACGGCCATCGGTTCTTCGAACTATATGCCCTGCCCACTGCCACTTCAACTTGCTAATCCGCTGGGCTATATCGGTGACTTTCGTTCTTCTACGGATCTTCTCATTTCTGATTCGATCACGAGGCTATTTAATTACCTTTTAATATATAGAAATAAGTAACGTAAGCTGATTCTGGCGTCATTTATCAGCCCGCTGGTTTATATTCCTAGATATTTTAAAGTTTTTTTTCGATAGGAAGCACGGATATGAGAGAATGTGAGACTCGCGTGCGGGTTGACCAAAGAGTACAAAAATACAAAACTGGGAGATAAAAGAAAAAAAATCGGTGTAAAAGAGGTCGGACATTATTGTGGCGTTTTAAAAGAGTGTGGTTAAACTGTTTTTTCATACGAAAAAGGTTTTATATTGCATTTTGTTGTTTTAGAAGATGTGGTACATGCCTACTTTAAAAAGTAGAGAAACCAACTAACAGTTGTTATCTGTAGATGTTATTTAAATTTTTTTTGACAAAAATTTACCGGTTTTAATGAAACTTCTATGCAACAATGTCTTTTAAGGTTCATTGCATTAATGTCAGGCTAAGCGATACTTAAGTTTATTGTATTGAAATAAAAATTCGGCTACTTGGCTTGAAACCACGACTATCGAATTTCGTGCTGCTGTTTTGCCAATTAGGCTATAGTTGCACTCCACTACCTAGCACTTCAAATTTTTCATTGCAGGTACATTGAGGGGATGTTACTCTTAGCGCCATCTACCTTTAACTGTGTGAACTATTAACAGGAACAATATAACAATATTGCTATAATTGGTAACATAATTTTAAAAAAAAATTAAAAAATATATTTAAAAAAACACACAAGATAATGCGCAATGGCTATTATGGCTATATTGACCTCTCGATATAATTTATCGATTAATATGTAATGAAATAAATTCGGTCTAACTTTAGTATCTGCGACAAATCTGAAATTATAACCTTTCGAGTTAGTAAAAAAATAAGTTCGTAACTGACGGTGTTCTGAAGTAACAAACATAATATAAATATAAAACATAAATACATAAAAACATAAATATCGATATTTTCACATCCAGCCTTTCATCGATCAAAGCCAAACTTAGCCAAACCTTCTTTGGTTCAACGCAGGTGAAAATGGGAAATTATTAAAATAAAAATGTGTTATTGTGTGCAAAAAATAAATTTTTCTAAGTTTAGTGTAAATTTTGGATTGAGGATGTTATAATATTTTGTGTGATTTTTGTTACACAGATAATTTCTATCTGTGGAGACTTATTAATGACTCTTTTCATATTCAATACTGTATACCTAAGTTAAGCTATGTGTCGACAGTCTTCTTAATAATAAATAAATAATAAAAAAACAAACACGCAAAAATTTACCAATTGGTTATTATTGGTTAATGGTATCCGCTCTATAATATTTCGGACCAACTAACTTACTAATTTATCGGGCTATGCCGGTGAGTTTCGTCGTTTTCTACGGATTAATACAGGTTGTATTTCCAGTTATCGGATAACCTTATTTTCAAGCTTTCCTCATTTTTATTTAAAGTGAAACTGTGCACTTTTGTATGGGGAAAAAAATTTCAACTCTTAAACTTAAATGTGTTACGAATCAGTACCATTTTCGTAGGTATAATACGACCTTTTTTGAAGCAGCCCGCACTCACCTTGCTCGCCCGTTTAACATGTGGATTTTGACTTCATTATATTGTGTGCTCTAGCCCACACTGTGTTTAATATGTAAGTACATAAAATCAATAAACTTAAATACCTATTGTCATGTTTGTGTACGCTAACGCAATAAATGTATGTTGTATTTTACCATATAAATGCAAGTCTGCCGGCCCTCCCGGAGTAACCCTTAATTTTAGAAATATTTTATTATGATTGGAAAATACATGTAATAATAGAAACAGTTAATATAACAGTTTAATAAAAAGTAACTTCTATAAGACGAAAGGTTCTTTGTTCTCAGGATGTATGGTTTGTATATATGTGTATTGATTTTAGCAAGTACAAACTGAAGTTAAACAAACGACCAAGTTTCTCAACGGCGAAATATCGGTGAGCCTAATAAATCCAAGTAAATACCTCGGCTTACGGCTGAATACATCTAAAATACAGTAGAAAACGGTGATCAAACTTAACATTATCATCCTCCATCTGTAATAGTTTTTCTTTTTACATCGAAACAAAAGCTAGAGCCCGTACGGAAAAAGAACCGACAGTTATATCAACACCCCTGTTACGTGTTGTTTAATTAGGTATTAAATTTTTAAAAACCTCGCCTTATTTTTATTCATCGCAGCCATAGGATGTCCATTGCTGGATATATGCCTCCCCATATAGAGGGGATTTGCCAATACTCGCCAGGTGGCGGCACCCAGCAGGTGGGTTGGCGAACGTAGTATGATTTCCGATCGTCAGAAGGCGCCGCTGCCCACCTTCAGGTACGTGTTCGCTTAGCCGACTCTTACGGCACCCGCGGGAAGAGATGGGGAGTACTATTCTAGGCCGGTACCACCACGGCAATAGTATATTAACTGGAAGCATATCTAAAACGAAATAGTCCTTTTTAGGTGTACCTAACTCTTTATTGAAATAAAATGTTAATTACTAATAACTACAGCTAATAAATGTCTAAATAATAATTTATCTGTTAGCAAGCTACCAGTTGGCAAAGTGTTAGAAGTATTTATTTTATTGTTTCTAAATATAATGCAACTAACAAAACGTTAGAAGCTTCAGTACTGCTTCTATTAATTATTGTGCGTTAAAAGGCTTCAGAGGTGTTTGCCACGTAACAAACAAAACGGGCTGAGAATTGTTTGAAAGTGGCTTACGTCAGTAATACTCAGACTTCATTGAAAGACTTACCGTTTATACACCAGTTTGGCGTTCGCAATTTGTGTTTCTTTCTTTATTTGTTTCTTTGTTTATTTAGCGACGGAAAGTTTTCGGGCAGCGGCTGCCGCATTGAGAGCGCAGTGTTTATTTTTAAAGTTGGTCTGATAAATGTTTGAAACATTCTTTTCCCTTTTCTATTGTTGTTGAAAAACAGTCTGTTTGTGCAGTCTTTAAGAATGCGTTAAATGTGTAAATATATGGCAGTATTTAATGAATACTTTTTAAAGTATTGTGATGACTTAAAATAGTTAAAATACACACATTATTTTAACATTGGGTCTTGCAGTCACGAAGAAATAGGTACCTTCTAGACTTGTGTGCTACATCTTAGACTGCGTCGTCACTTAACATCAGATGAGACAGTGGTCAAACGCAAATATTTAATAAAGGTATCAAGTAGATCAGCCCAATATGTTTCCATTGCTGTGACTTCTTTTCAGAGAACATTTAAGACTGTCTAGAGGCCTCTGATGGCGCCAACAACTTTTATCTTAAGACAACAATCTGGAAATTGGCATCAGTTGCATTCCAAACGCTCAGTTGAAAATAGCACTAGCGTAGGGTGCACGCTGGTGCTATTTTCAACTGAGCGTTTGGAATGCTAAAAGCTATGACCATGAAGTACGGTTTTAGCCTGGTTGATTGGTTAGAATCGCACTGCCAAACTCCTTTCCTAGTGTTTCACATCATAAAGTAAATACTATTATTATCTACATCTTACACTATAGAATTTATTGTAATATTATAAAGAGGACGAGAAAATTTGAATTTTTGTGTGTGTGTATGTTTGTAATGAATAAACTCAAAAACTACTCAGCCAATTTAAAAAAATCTTTTACCATTGGAAAGCTAGGTTTACCTTGAGTAACATAGGCTATATTTATATAAGATTAGGGATCTTTATTAAAACTTAAGTAACGTAACACAAGATGTAAAAAAGTGCCCTAAAACTTCTATCGCGCTGCGCTGCGGAAACTATTGATGATAGATCAAAAGTATGTTCTACAATATTAAAGAACATATCAATGTGTACAAAAAACTTTTGCGATACCATATGTCCAACTATTATCGTTATGTCACAATATCCACTCTTACATTTTTAAAAAAAAAGTTAAGAAAGATAAATCTTATGTCCACCCGAGCGAAGCCGGGGCGGGCCGCTAGTTTAAATTTGTGGTAGATGGAAGACTTACTCCCCGGTCCTAGACCGCATAAATAAGGTTAATGCACTGTTGTGGTATTGTTTGTAACGCAACATATTTATATATCTGTGGTTAGTCTAGCTAGGACATAGCCAGAGAGAATGTAGCATCTGTGGTCTGTGAGAGAGATCGTCAACAGGATGACAATTGCAACTGCGCACTAGTTTTTTTTTTTAGCTAAGAAGTTTCCAATGAATAAATATGATTAATTACCTAATTCGCAGTATTTTATTACATGCACCTAATTTGTATCAGTTGCAATTGGACACGCAGTTATACAGCACGCAATATTTGTATACTTAAGCAGACATAATGCGGTCCTATACTTTCAGAAAATTAACAAATAGCTCTTATAAAACTAACAACTAGGTCTGTGTTGTTCTGTAGTTGTATCTAGGGCTGGTTTTTAGTTACGTGACCTTTGAGCGTACTTCATCTTTTTTAAAATATTATCGCTGACTAAAATACTGAAATGATTTGCCATAGTATCGCATAATGCTGAGTAGGGACTCATATCAAGCATCGCGTAATACTAAAATATAGCTAGATATAATATTAATGTTTTTAAAAAAATGTATTTTTATCACTAGTAAGACCCCGTGGTCTAAATAAATAAATAAATAAAATAAAATATCTTTATTTCAGGCAACGCACACCCATAATTGTCTACTAACTACACACAAAACATTAACTAAAATTAAAATTATGTATGTGTCACACTCTCACTGGCACCGCCACATGTCTATTACAGCAGTGCCGAATGAAAGGGCAATCCAATCACCCCGCAATCATCACCAGGGCGGTGTTGGAGCTGTCCCGAACTCTGCGCACCAATGACGCGGCACGTATGCGCATGCTCGCATGGAAGCAACTGGTACGCGCACTCGCAAATATGCCCGAAGCACTGCAGCACCGAGGCAAACCCAACACCGCCCTGAATGCGTTATTGTATTGAACGCGGAGGGCGCTGTAGGCTTTTTTTGTGTAGTCGGCCCACAAGCTGCACGTGTACAGCGATGAGCAATACGCTCTGAAGAGAGTAACTTTAACTTCCGTCGTACAACGTGCAAATCTGCGGGCTATCATGTTTGCCCTTGTGGACAACGCCCTCCGCTCTCGTTCCATATCAATGTGATCCCTAAGGTCAGCTGTCACCCAATGTCCTAGATATTTAAATTTGTCCACCCAGAGCAGGGAAACTCCATTGAGAAATACTGGTGGAATAGCTCGATTGAATTTGGCAGCGCCCTCAAAGACCAAGCATTGACTTTTACTTACATTGTATTTTAGTCCGTGCCCAATCGCGTACTCTTCACATTTCTGAAGCAAAGTTCTCAATCCACAGACCGATGCGCTCAGCAGCACCATGTCATCCGCATAGCTTATGTTATTCACGCAAACATCATCAATATGACATCCGACATTCGTACTGCTCAGCGCGACGATCAATGCATTAATGTAGAGGTTGAACAGAGTTGGCGAAGATAACCCCCCCTGTCTCATTCCACACTCCATCTGATACGATTCCGACATAGCCCCCGCCCAACGGACGCTGTTGACCTGATGTGTGTACCAATATTTAAAGATGTGGATGAGTTCAATAGGCAGATTTATACATTTTAGCTTTTGCCACAAGAGGTCATACGACACCAGGTCAAATGCCCTTGACAGGTCAAGAAAACACGCGTAAATTGGCGTCTTGCGATCAGTGTAATATCTAACGGTATGCTTAAGACACAAGAATAATACATTTAGAGAAAAACAATTCAAATCCTATTAATGTTATAAATGCGAAAGTTTGTATGTATGTTTGTAACTTCTTCGTGCTCTAGCGGTTTACCCGCATGGTTTACGGTTTCCCCGTTACCTCAATTATCCCACGGGAACTATACTTTATCCGGGATAAAAGTAGCATATGTGTTAATCCATGGCTTAAACTATCTCGATACCAAATTTCATCGAAATCGATGTAACCGCTAGAGCACGAAGAAGTTACAAACATACACACAAACTTTCGCATTTATAACATTAATAGGATTTGAATTGTTTTTCTCTAAATGTATTATTCTTGTTAGTTATATTTATGTTTAACCGGTGCCTTTTTATGTTTTAAATGTTGTAGTGTTGATTTCAGAAATAAATGATTTTCTTCTTCTTCTTCTAAATATTGAAAACTCTTTATGTACCATTCATTTACAAATTAAACATGATGTATCTAAATGAAACGCATTTTGAAACTATTTAAGCGTAATATGAAATTTTGGTTACTTTTCCTGTTATATAGCGACAATTAGAGCCTAAATATGTGAATAGCAGATGTTGCACCAAAGCAGGACAGAGTAAATTAATTTGCAGAGTTGCAATGCATGACGCTCCATGTCGCTAAAGGTCATATTACTCGGATAATGCTGCTACACGTTACACAGTAGTGTAATACAATAGCAAGTAGGGGTAAACAGATTTTTTTTTCAGCGCTTGGCCACTGTCTCACCTGATGTTAAGTGACGACGCGGTCCAAAATGGAGCACGCAAACGTAGAAGTTACCTATTCACTCGTGACTTGAAGACTTCAGGATTGCACCTATCGGGAAACTCAGACTCAGGCTGTGAGTTCCATTCCCTGGCAGTACGCACTAAAAAAGTAGAAGAAAAACCGACGAAGTCCGAGTCGGGCTCGAAGGGTTCCGTATCTATAAGAACGGAAAAAATCACGTTCTCTGTATGGCCCCCTTAAATCTTTGTTTAATTCTATTTTTAGTAAAAATGTTTATAGCGAGAACAGAAATACATCAGCAGTGAAAATTTCAACTGTCTAAGTAAGTATCACGGTTCATGAGAGACAGCCTTTGAAAGGCGGAGAGACAGACAGAAGAACGGACACCGGAGTCTTAGTTATAGGTTCCCGTTTTTTCCTTTGGGTACGGAACCCTAAAAACGCTATTTACGTTAGACATATATATAGCGTTACTGCTGCTAACATGTGAAACAAATAACTACTAATTGGATACAAAAAAGAAATAGCTCTCTCATTGTGTTCTGTACGGTGTAACAATCAGCCTGCTTTACACACTTTAGTCGAGTATAACGGCGCTTTCATCCTATGTAGGTTAAAAGGGGGTTGCATTAAGGTGCCTGATACGGCAGCATGGTAATGCTCGGTAATACTCGGTAAACAGCCTGTGTGTAAACCGGTTTACGTTAAGGTTTTATTGATGAAGTTTTGTACAGCTGGATTAGGTTTTACTTGCAAATGTGTGAAGTCTTTGCCCCGTAAAAGTAAGCCTTGTTTATGTATGTGCGTCATGCGATAAATATTATGCGGTGAAATTATTAAAAATCATGGTCATTCTTACGTTATGCTGTTTATACGGGTATAACGTGACTGGTCCTGATGAAGGCTTCTGGAAGCAGCCGCAACAGTTATCATCATCATCATCTCAGCCATAGGACATCCACTGCTGGACATAGACCTCCTCCATTGATTTTCACAAGGACCGGTTGAAAGCAGCCCTTGCCTGCGACCTGCCACCTGTCTGTCCACCTGGTCAGTGGCCGTGCTATGCTGAGCTTGCCAGTCCGTGGTCTCCATTCGAGAACCTTTCGACCTCAACGGCCATCGGGTCTTCGAGGTATGTGTCCTGCCCATTGCCACTTCAGCTTGCTTATACGCTATGTCTATGTCGGTGACTTTTGCCGGATCTCCTCATTTCTGATTCGACCGCGTAGGGAAACCCCGAGCATAACCCTCTCCATAGATCGCTGTGTGACATTGATACTGCTCACGAGGCCCATAGTCAGTAGTGTGTATAATGGTTTTAATTACATACGTTTCTAAAAACAAACTTTAGTACATAAAGTATCTATCAAATGGGACGAAAACCCAAATATCATAGTCGTACGTAGTCATAAAGCATTGATAAATGCGACTACGCGGTTTTAACTTTACCAATAAACTTGGATATTTGTGAAATAATGGGACAATAGACGATAAAAATGTTTTTGTCGGCGCTTGTCGCAAAAGAGAAACTGCGCTGTTATACGGAAAATGATTTGTTGTTCACATACTTCTACGGAGGGTAATAAAGTGGTTTTTATTAATCTCAACTCTTCCGATGTATAACAATATTGTAGGAATATATTAAAATATTGATATGTCATAGATGAGGCCATTGACTTCTGAAAAACAGTCCTTATAGTACAGCAGCCTTTAGGTTAACTTTTTTATACCACATTTTTTCTATTAAGTATTTTTAAGCTATTGCATAGCTTCTATCGCGGGCCTTGAGCGTGGAGACCGAATCCAGAAATTCCGTAACGAAAATAACCTAACACCCCCCACTCCGACCGGCACAGCGGTGATACTTTTTAGTTTTGCCCAAGTTTAGGATAGCAGAACTTTTAATGACTTTTGAAATATCGAACTTGTCTGTTTCGTTCAGCATCTCGCCTCTAGGTGGCATTGGTTGTATCGGCGTTAATGCATAAGTTATTAATATATTAATTGCATACGTTGATAAAAAATGCTTTGCAATAGCTTTACCGCGGCAGTCCCTGAGTGCCCCACGTCTTTTTTTTGTATTTTGTACATAAACACAACAATCACAGATAGAAGAAACACCCAACACGGACTGAAATTGACAATCTGAGACATGTCTGAAACCAAATCACTTGTAACAATGATATAGTATCTCTTAAAACGTACTAAAATCCAATTATATATTTATTATTATTAGCTATTACAAAAATTTTGATCTTATCGGTCATCAGTTTTATAATACATGTCCCCTGCTCACTATCATTTCAACGCAATAATCCTCTGGGCTATGTCGGTGACTCTCGTATTTCTGCAGATCTCATTTCTGATTCGATCGCATAGAGAAACCCCGAGCATAGCTATGGATACCCACAGCTCGTTTGACAACCATGAGCTTGCTTACACTGTCAATGTCAGTTGTCAATTGACCACTGTCAACGGCACGTGAAGTGATACAGTTCGGGAGACTAGAAACTAGAAAAAGACTAGAGTTTTTTTTCTTTTTTCTAACAGTCACACAAGATTTTCAGGTCCCAAATTAGGCAGAGCCTAACCTCGCCCTAGCCAATAAATTAATTCGTATGTATTAAAAAATATGAATATGGCAAAATAAATCCTTAGCGTATCTAGACTATTATCTATTCTAGGTGTAGCTTGATAACATCTTCGACCATATCGTCACTGACCATCAAATGAGATAGTGGTCAAACGTATCTATCTAACGTCTAACGTACGTCTAACATATCTATACCGTATAAAAAAAACCTACCCAATTTTGGAATTTATGATGAAATTAATTAATTTTAAAACCAATTTTAAAAAGAGGAGGTTCTCTATTATGTTTATATATATAAGTTTGTTACCTCAGGACATTCGACTAGGTGAGCCGATTTTGAGTGTTGAAGTCGGTTCGATTTCTTGGTAAATTTTATTGTTTATGTAAATAATGTTAATTTTTTTTTTAGAAAACTTATAATTTTTCTATGGATGTGTAGTGGTAGTGGTTTGTTTAGTTTTTAACTTTGTAATTATTGTCCACTAGCTACGTCCCGCAGTTTCACCCGCGTGGTGATGTAAAACGGTGGTGATGATGATGATGATGCCTATGAGACTTATAAATGACGTGGCTTTCTATTGGTAAAATAACTTTCAAAATCGGTTTAGTAGAAACAGAAATTACCCCCTACAACCTCACAAATTTTACTTCTTTAGAATATTAATTAATTTATATAATTTAATTTATTCCAACTAATATTATATATGCGAAAGTTTGTGAGTGTGTGTAAGTGCGTATGTGTGTATGTTTGTTACATCTTCATGCACAAACGGCTACACCGTTTACGATAAAATTTATTATGGAGATTGAGCTAATGGAGCTTATACCCTGCAATACATAGGCTTATTTTCATTATCACCATCATCACTGTTGTTATCAGCACGCGGGTACAACCCCGGGGCGCAGCTTGTATTACAAATGTGAAAGTTGTGCGTATGTTTGTTACCTCTTCACGCTCAAATGGCTACATCGCTTTCGATGAAATTTGTTACGGAGATAGTATAGACCCTGGATTAACACATAGGCTACTTTTCATCATTATCATCAATCGTCACCACGCGGGTAAAACGCGGGGCGCTACTAGTATAGTATAATGAGTAAGTAGTATATGAGTATAAGTGGTAAGTATGGATGACGAGTGACGCTTACGTTATCATATCTATCATTGTAATGTAACAAACCGACTAGGACTCACGTGGTAAACACTGGAAAATTACTCTCCGACCAGTTTCGAACTTATTTGCAGTTCTTCATCTAGGAGTTATGATCGTGCCAGGCGGCGTGAAGAACTGCAAATAAGTTCGAAACTGATCGGAGAGTAATTTTCCAGTGTTTACCATGTGAGTCCTAGTCGGTTTGTTACATTACAATTATGGAAGAAACTTGAATAGTTTTCAGACTCAAATCATATCCATCTACCCACATAAGGTTTCACGCGTATAAATTTCCCCCAAATACGCAATATCCGAGCTCTGTTTAACTTAAACAGGCTTACCTCGCAATCTGATACATTCACAAAATACCCTTTTGTATTTGGTTTTGGCCTAACTGTGACGCACTACTGCCTATTTGAAACCACCTAGGGGCATATTGAACCTACAGAGCTCTTTGTAACGGATTATTTAGCTGACACATTTACTTTAACAGCACCCGAGTTGATTCTGTTTCGCGTCAAACCATATTGAATGTTAAAAGAAAAACAAGGAGCAAGTGGAGCCAAGGGAATTGTGATGGTTAATACAAATTGTTCGTGTAGGCATATTGTAATGCTTACCTACAATATGATATGTAGGCATAAATTACTTCAGGGACTATTCGGTTATGAAAATAAATGGTTATTTTTATACGAAATGAGAAAAAATAATAGAGTTATTGTAAGACCAAAGATGTATTTTTAACCGACTTAAAAAAGGAGGTTCTCGATTAGACCCGTATGTTTTTTTATAATTTTTTTTTGTTTGTAATCTCCGAACTTTTGACTGGGTAAATAGATTTTGATGATTTTTTTGTTGAAAGCTGGTGCTTACCGTGTGGTCCCATTTAAATTTCATCCAAATCCGACAAGCAGTTTTCGAGTTACTCTCCATTAACTGAAAAGTACTACTCATACCTCAACCACATAATAGCTGCGGGTGAAAACATCGGTAAGCATACACAATGAGATACAAAAATACATACATACATACATACTGATTTCGTGAGGAGCCAAAGTCACTGAATGGGGTTAAAAAACATTTTTTATTTAAAAAATTGAACCAACCACAACACTCAAAAGTGTGAAATAACTTGTCTAAGTCGGTACCGTGAGCACAATATTGTGATGTTAGTTACTTTTGTGAACTATAATGGTACCGACTTTAACAAGTTATTTCACACTTTTGAGTGTTGAAGTCGGTTCCATTTGTTGGTAAACTTTTTTTTTTCAGCCTTTTCAGTGACCTCTGCTACTCATGGGATCAATTGTCATTGTGTATGTTCTCCGATGTCTTCAACCGCAACTATAATTTCATCGAGCACAAGTGCGAAGCACTTTTTAGTTATTGGAATGTAACTCAAAAACCAGTTGTTTGATTTTGATGAAATTAAAATGGGACTACCACGAAAGTATACATTATCAAACAAAGAAAGAATCATTAAAATTAGTTCATAAACGACGAAGTTATTCGCGAAAACACATAAAAAATATACGATCGAATTGAGTAACCTCCTTCTTTTTTGAAGTCGGTTAAAAATATGACTAACCAAACCTCTAAATCCCTGAAAACATGTTAAGAATATGCGACATCTGTACACTCGTTGGTATGCATATATCATACATATTTACGCAAACATTTCTGTAAACAAACTTCTTTCTCGTCTAAAGTAAAGAACATGTCATACAAAATACGAACAAACTTTTGCCAAGGTGCTGGAATATGGCATAAATATTTAACGTTCTCAGGAGCCTACATGTCTTGGCGGAAACTTTGATGACCGCACGCCGAATTCCCGAAAATTTGCCTAACAAACATGAGTTGTTCAAGGATTTCCGTATTAATCAAATATGCTAAAAGACAGCTTCCTACTGAATCTTGAAATAACGAGAAATGTAAATGATATTTTCCACAAGTTTTCTTAATCGATTTCAAAAAAGGAGGAGGTTCTCAATACGACCCAAATGTTATCTTATAAAAAAGATTTTATGGTTGTTACCGCATAACTTTCGGTTGAGTACGAGCGGTTTTTGAGTTACACGTTACACTCCAATAACCTACAGTCCTACGCATACTTCGATGTTATTATAGTTGCGGATGGAGAAATCGGTGAACATACACAATGACAATTCATCCCGTGAGTAGCAAGGGTCACTGAAAAGGGTGAAAAAAAAATTTGAGCAAAAATGGAACCGACTTCAACACTCAAAAGTATGAAATAACTTGTTGCAGTCGGTACCATGCCCACAATATTTTGATAATAGTTACTTTTGAACTATCATGGTACCGACTTCAACAAGTTATTTCATACTTTTGAGTGATGAAGTCGGTTCCATTTTTGCTCAATTTTTTTTTTGTTACACGTAGTAAACACTTTTTGAATACGCACTTGTGTGTGCATGAATAACAATTTAAATGAATTTCTGCAACTTAAATACAATAGCATTATAATTATCATATTTGTCACTTACTAGCTTTGCCTCGCGGTGTTAGCTGCGATGAAATGGTACGTGGTATTAACGATTTTTGTGTCTTTCTGTCATCCCACGGGAACAGTCAATATTTTCGAGATGAAACGTGTCAATGTGTTCATCGAAATCGGTGCAGCCGTTTGAGCGTGAAGGAGTAACAAACATTTAAACAAACTTTCGCCTGTATAAATATTAGTGGGATTAGTGTGATTCGAGATATCGTTAGGCTATCATTGCTATGATAGTCGAGGGGTGAACGCGTCAGTTGTCAAATTGACAGTCGCTGATACGATCTTCGGTATACATAGGTATAATCAAACCCACCATATAATTGAAGGCAATTATTCAGTACAAGGCTGGCTGACTACCATACCACCCCCAAGTTTGAAAAACTGACATGATCGCACTACTTAGGGACCGTATAAATGATATCACTATTTTTACACACAACTTGTATATTTCACTTTTAACCTTAATTCGAACTCTAAATTTATGCACGTCATCCTTTTCGCGTTTTAAGTGACTATTAAAAATTGAGACATCTCGTTGGTGTGTTAATTGTTCTACGAATGAAATGCTTGCGCGATTCAGGATTTGTGCAAACGACGACTATCGCCATCTATTATCGGTTAGCTGAACTAAAATAGCTTCAACAGACACGAAACACACAACATACTCAAGCAGCTCTTGAAAGCCATTTAATATTCTAGGTCTAGCATGAATAAACCGTCGACCACATCGTTACGTAAGATAGTCGTCAACCTATGAAGCACAATAAACAATCTCACAAATTCTTGATGGGAAATTCTCGTAAGTTTGACACATTATATATATATATATATATATATATATACTGGCTTTACTCACGTTTTATGCTGCCAGATCGCGGCGGCCTCTGTGGTGGTCAGCTCACCTGAGGACGGGCATTGGACATGCCCGAAACCTAGGTTAAAACTTCGACTATAAGCGTGAGTAAAGCCGGATAATACATAATATACATTTAATAATCTCACGAATATTGTAATTTGAGTCTGAAAACTATCGCGAGTTTCTTCCATATTTCCATAACCGAAACTGGTCGGAGAGTAATTTTCTAGCATGTACCACGTGAGTCCTAGTCGGTTTGATACATTACAAATAATGTAATTATCTAATTTGCTGACTAGTGAATCAGCTACATTGTTGATTACAAATTGAATACTATATTCTACGCCTAGTTCCCTATGACAGCATAATTGATATTAGTGACTAATTGGAAATGGGTTCACAATTGGATACATCTTACTTAATTATAATTATGTTTGTAGATATAAATTGCTACATATAATATTAAATAATCGCATTATACCAGATTGATGTGTTTGACTGTGTTTGTTATTTTGAATAGGGTATGTTTTGTTCTACGCATATTTTGTATTATCGCTGGGTTTATCTTTATGGGTATTTAAAAAGGCGCATCTTTATTTTTTGTAACACCGAGCGCGAGGGTGTGAAACTTCGCACCAGGATTTCCTGTGTCACGAGAGGCATGGTCACAATGATATGTTCAAGCATCAGCTTGAAGTTCGTGTCGGCGGTAACTGATGGCTGCCGAGGCGTGCCCCTGCACGCCCTCCATCATTTCTCCACAAATCGCGTAGCGAGGCGCACGCGCACATCAGCTTATTTAATATTCTTAATCTAGTTTGCACTCAATCCAATGAAAATACAGTCTACTACAAAATACCATCTTATTACCATCCACATAGGACCCTACACAGATATCACAACAAACATCCAAGACTCGGGACAAACATCCATGTTCATCACATAAAAGTTTGTCCTTGCTGGGATTCGAACCACATTCTCCGGGGACCAGAAGTCACGCCACTAACGACTGGGCCACGGCGACCGTCATTGGAACGATTAACATATATATCAGAACAACAGAGTTATTAAATATAAGAGATTGAGGAAGGTCTAAGAAAGGTCCAGCTTAGGAGTACTCTAAACGGAAGCTCTTGTATAAAAGGCTTGATGAGCGTGAATGAAGTGAAGGAATTGTGTCGGGATCGTAGTAATAAATCCATGTTTCGTCACCTGTTATTATGTCCCACACCAAATTTGACGCACCTTCGTTGAATCTGGTAGGCACTGCACCAAGTGACGCGGTCCGTTTTTTGAGCCTCGGTCAAATTGTGTGGGATCCACCGCGAGCACAGCTTTCTCACACCCAAGACTGGTCGGTTGGCGCAGTTGGTAGCACCCTGCCTTCTGAGCCGCTGGTCCCGGGTTCGATTCCCGGACAGGTCAAACATTTGTGTGCATGAACATGTTTGTTTGACCTGTGTCTGGATGTGTATATCTATATAAGTATATATATCAGTCATCGGGTTAACATAGCACAGGCTCTGCCTAGTTTGGAACCTGAAGACCTTGTGTGAATGTTAATAAATAAATAAAAAAATATTTGTGTAGGAATTGTACTTGACTCATGCCTATGTCTTAGAATGCGCAAATGTCTTGCTGTGCGCACAGCATCGATGTTTTTGTTGTTCACAGCGCTGGACGGGCGACCATCGCGAGATTCATCACTGAGATTGCCACGACCGCGCTTGAATTCAGCAGACCAGCTATAAATCTTGTCTTGCATGGTGCTTCATCGCGAAAAGAAGGTTGAAGCCGAGCGATGCTCTGTTGAGCTGTCAAACTACAGTTAAAATCGTAGAAAATCATTCTACGAAAATTTTCCCGAGTTAAAACTATGTTAATGTAAACGCAAGTTTTAAAAAGGCGCCTGAATGTAAAAACAAATTGACAGTCAGATGAATGATACTGAATTTTGCTGCCAAAGAGTTCCATTTTCAAATGTTTTAATTACTTTATAAATATTGTTTACGTAAGTGGCCAGTTCCGGAAACCTTTAGTTGACTATTGATTGTGGCTTGTTCGCCTATTGATTTTGGCAAGTCGACAACACTCAATTATGAGGGTTTGTTGCTGTCGATCGATGCCCGACGTTGCCAAGAATACCATTCATGACCACAGACTATTGGCATGTGATGCCGATACTTAAGGGCTTAACAGGTGGCGATGACATAACAGAGGCTCGCGGGTGTTTACAGGCAGAGAGGGCGAGACAAACCCTGATGCGTGTTAATTTAAAATATTTAAGTATTTAGTCAATCTGGTTGCAAATTTCTTTGTTGGTTTTGCCTATATATTTTTATTTTATTTATTACCATTCACACAAGGTCTTCAGGTCCCAAACTAGGCAGAGCCTGTATATAGAATCATAATTTGGATGATGGTAAGATCCACGCATATCCAATATTACGATGTTTAGGTTTAAAGAACTTTATTCTCATACGAAATAAATTTCACTTGCAATGAGATACATAGAAATTTACAAAATTAGCACAATTTATTGGTCCTTGGCGCTTGTTGCGATGTGTAACTTAAGTTTGTTCTTGAATGCATCTATACTTTTACTTGTTTTTATTTCACTTGGTAGCTTATTGAACAGCTCTGCTCCTTCGCTCAATAATGTCTTCCTTCCGTAATTTGTCCTTGATGCAGTCACTACAATTTTATAGTTACCTCGGAAGTTGCGTGAGTTATTTTTAAGTGTTAGTTTTATATTGATTTAATTGTCTTCGTAATAATTTTCTTGATGACCATGCATGTGTTGTATATATATAGTTGCGATACATTGAATATCTTGGTTTTCTTGTAAAGCTCTTTAGTTGGTATATGAAAGGGGTAGTGGATGTTTTCTCAATCGATCTATTGAAATCGGCTGATGTTCTATGGTTTTCCTTTATGTTTTGAGACAATTGTGAGAGGGAGATCCGTTTAAGAGGTTAATAAAAACTATAATTTATTGTAGCACTAACAAACTAACTGACACATACATCATCATCATCATCATCATCATCATCTCAGACATAGGACTTCCACTGCTGGACATAGATCTCCCCCATTGATTTTCACAAGGACTGGTTGGAACCGGCCCGCATTAACACATAAAACAGTATATAAATAAATAGGTACTTATGTTAGTGCTTGCAGAATTCATATGCTGAAGCTAAAACATTGGCTACGCGAGCGGGTCAGTTAGTACACAATAAAAAAAAATACCAAAGGAGAAAAGCGACTTCAACACTCAAAAGTGTATACGTGTATAACTTGTTGAAGTCGGTACCACGATAGTTTAAATTATCTATTATCAAAATATTGTGCGCATGGTACCGACTTCGATAAATTATTTCACATTTTTGAGTGTTGAAGTACGTTCAATTTTTTGTAAAAAAATGTTTTCACCCTTTTAATGACCATTGATCCCGTGAATAGCAAAGGTCACTGACCTTTGCTATTCACGGGATCAATTGTCATTCACCCTCGAAAAGGAAGTCGTCCAGAAAGATGTAAAACTTTTCTGTTATTGAAGTGTAACTCAAAAACCGCTAAGTCGATTTTGATGAACTTTAAATAAGACTACCTTGAAAGTATACTTTAACCAACAAAAAAAAACATCATAAATCGGTTTATAAACGACAAAGTAACACATATAAAAAAAAATACTGTCGAATTGAGAAACCTCTTCCTTTTCTTGAAGTCAGTTTAAAACTTATAATTTTTTTAATAAAGTATGGTATCTTGTATCATCTCTCTGTCACATTTCTGAGTGAAAACCCTACAAATTATCTATTTCTATAAAGTACTGTGTTTTTATTATGATACTTGGTATATAATAGAACTGTCCGCAAGTCTATCACTGTATTAAATAAAATAAAATAAATGTGTTTTATACAGTTCGAGTTAGTTCAAGTGAAGCAATTACCACCCTTGTATACTTAATTGTTAAAGATTTTAATACTTAACATTTTCAATTCATTGCATACTAAATAATACAAAATATGTAAAGTATTCTAGACTCCCGAGAGTCAAGTTTACTGAACGCCTGGTTTCAGACCTACGTGAGGGCGTTTCTAATATTTCGTGCGTGATTATAAGAAATTAATTTGAAGATTAGATCATTAGAATTCAAAACTTAACTCAGTCTCTAGAGAAATTACTGTCGATTTACATCAAATGATGTCATTAATAGGGATGTGATTAGCATTCAAATATTAACTAAACTTAAAAGGGAGATAATGAAAATCATTGTTAATTCTCTTTTTAGTTAGGTATATACTTTTTTTAATTTATGACCTCCGATAAAAAGTGTTATTTTTTGTTTTCACACTATACTTTTTGTGACACAATACATTGTCACTCATTGTCAAGACGCTCTTGTATGAAAGGCTTGATGAGCGTGGATGAAGCGAAAGAAGTGTCTCGGGATCGTATCCTTTGGAAGTCTGTGGTCTCTGCCTACCCCTACAAAAAAGAGGCGTGAATATGTTAATTATGTATATATCTAATCCTATCTTATGCTTTCACAAGTAAACAAATAGCTCTCAATAATCTAAATACTGAAGATAACAGCTTAAAATGCGACCTCATCATATAATTTCGTGTTATTTACAGCTCTTAACCAAAAACGTTAATACTAGTGATGACCAGACAAACACAACACTAGTGGCACATGGCTTTTCTGCAATAATTATGGTGTTACAGCACAGAAAACGCAAGTACATCTTTATGTATGAGAATATAGGCAAGAAGAGGATTTCAATAATTACACTTTAGGTCTACATAAAAAAAATTGTCGATTAACCAAACAGACTTTTTACTTTGAACAGTTCAAAGTAAAAAGTCTGTTATTATTGAATCGACAACTTTATGCAATCATAAAGTTGTCGATTCAATAATGTGACGTATGTTATGGGCCTAGCGGTGTATAATCGTTTGCCAGAGCATATTACATCAGCGTGTAACCTTACATTTAAGTATAAATCGAAGTCCTGGCTTTCAAGATGGCATTCTGCACATATGAGGAATATTTCCATTGTCGAAGACTGAATCTTAAAACACTAATTGTTTTTCACTGTTGAGATGTTGAAATGAATAAATCATTTATCAGCTTATCAGTTATTCTAATAACTAGCACATATTAATTGGTATATCATTTATTATTGACATGCCTTAAATTGCAAATGTTTAATTATCTTTTGGGTGCTTTTACGTACCTATATTAATAATCGTGAATTATACTGATTGAACCGCGGCTTTGTTATTTTTATGACTAACATTAATATTTGAATATACGCGCAAACATAATAGCAACTTTCCTATTTGAAATATAATAATTATTATTATTGAATCGGTATTTGAAACGTATATACTTAGTATTAGTTTAAGAGACAGTCGAGCACAATTCTAATATAAAATTAATAATTAATAACCACAATTTGGTAATGCATTTACTTCTAGTATCAATTATGTAGGAAAAATAATAGTAAATTCTAAATGCATTTCTTTTTGGCATAGTTTCCTTACACACGTAAGATATGGCCGGTTGGCGCAGTTGGTAGCACTATGCCTTCTGAGCCGCTGGTCCCGGGTTCTATTCCCGGACAGGTCAAACATTTGTATGTATGAACACGTTTGTTTGACTTGTATCTGGGTGTGTATATGTTTACAAGTATGTATATCAGTCATCAGGTTACCATAGTACAGGCTCTGCCTAGTTTGGGACCTGAAGACCTTGTGTGAATGTTGTCCCATATTATTATTATTATATAACATCAGATTTTAGATAAACCCTGACTGTGCTCATTATAAGTTACTTATTTGTTCAAGAATATAATATTCAAACAAAATTAGCCGGCATCACACTAATCCCACTAATATTATATATGTCAAAGTTTGGATGGATGGATTGATGGATGGATGGTTGTTTGTCGGATCTGGAGGAATTTTGGCACAGTTAGAGATTATAGTCTGGAATAGCACATAAAGTACTTCTTATCTCGGTAAAATGTATGATTATTCTGGAATAATTGATGTAGCGGGAAAACCGCGAATAAAAGTGCGGGGCGCTACTAGTATATAAAGTATATATAAAGCTAAATCAACAGAAGACGCTGTGATAGAACTCACAAGTAAAATAGTTACTAATCTGGATACTAAAAAGAAAACTATAGGTATCTTTCTGGATCTGTCAAAAGCATTTGACACGGTGTCTGTCCCGCTACTATTGGAAAAGATGGAAATAGTTGGCATTCGGGGACCTTCACTGAGTATTTTCCGAGACTACCTACGTAATCGTACTCAAGCTGTTAAAATTCAATCGATTACAAGTAGTGACGAAAATTTGAGTAATTTTGGGGTGCCTCAGGGAAGTGTTCTTGGCCCTACTCTATTTCTTATTTATGTAAATAGCCTATGTCAGTTAAATATCCCTAACTGCAAAATTGTAGCTTATGCAGATGATACAGCACTTATAGTAGAAGGAGATACATGGGAAATAGCCCGTATGAATGCGGAAAATGCACTTGCAGTAGTAATCTCTTGGCTAAATTCCAATCTTCTTACTCTAAATCTTAATAAAACAAAATTTATCACCTTTTCCGCAACCATTTCGTCACAACCATCATCTTTTCTTATCAAAGCTCATGAATGCCTCTCATTATCTTCAGTAAAATGTGATTGTCTTAGCTTAGAAAGAGTTCCACATATTAAATATCTCGGTGTATATATTGATAATACACTTGATTGGCAAAAGCAAATAGATGTCCTTAGTGGACGTGTTCGAAAGCTGATGTTCACTTTTAAAAAGCTCAGGTCACCGGCAGACTTGTCTACTCTCAAATTAGTATACCTCGCGTTGTGCCAATCTATTTTAACGTACTGCATCACGGTATGGGGTAGCACTTGTACTTCTTTTCTGCTTAAAATAGAAAGAGCGCAGAGAGCTGTCTTAAAAGTTATGTATAAAAAACCCATTTACTACTCCACCATTGAATTATACAATTTAAGTGAAGTAATGACTGTGAGACAGCTCTTCTTACTACAAACTACTTTGCGACAACATTCAATTTTAATATATGACCCCGTGAGCCGTGAACTTAAACGTCGTAAGGACAGAGTGTGTCAAACTCTTCCTTGCAGACTAACTCTTAGTGCTAGAAATCTAAAGTTCATGGGCCCGCGTCTGTATAATTACATAAACAGATCTCACGACATATATCCTCTTACAAAAAGAGAGTGTAAACGCGTTGTTGCTACCTGGTTGCAAAACAAAAGCTATGTAGACACTGAAAACATACTAAAGGCTTGTTTATAATAATAATAGTAGTAGTAAAAGTAATTGCGTTAAATATTACAACCCCCCCCCCCCCCCCCCCCCACACACACACACACACACCACACACACCACACACACCACACACGCGCGCGAACACTTGTATATACGGCTCACACACATATTTTTTTTAGCCTCTGTAACATTAACCACACAAAATTGCACATTTATTTCTCATATGTAAATAGAATTACAATAAATCGCCGCACATTGCTAAATATTTTCGATGTCACAATAATGGGAAGGAACTGTTACCCTGTAACACAGTGCATACTAGTACGGGGTACAGGGATCTCTTCAGTTGACCACACACATCCAAACCAAAAAAAAAAAAAAAAAAAAAAAAAAAAAAAAAAAAAAAGAAGATAGTCTATAAAACATACAAGATAGAAATAATAACATATAAGCTACTTTTTATGCTGGAAAAGAATAGCACCTACCCGTGGGGTAATAGACGTATAGCGGGAAAACCGTAGTCCACGCGGGTGGACCCGCGGGGCGCACCTAATCCATATATAATACGTACAAGGCCAAAATTAAACAGTTCAAGCTTAAACCGCACTATCTCTAAAATTACCCCACTCTACCCAAGTGTGCCAATTTCAACTGTTCACTGAAACTTTGCTCGTATTTAATTTGGCACCGCATTCGTATGAGGTTGTTGAGACGTGTTTAGTATTATTAGTTTTGGACAACAATAACGACAAATTAGATAGGGTATTGAGAGACTGTATTTGAAAATCTTTGGCCATCAAGATGTCGCGGAAGATATGGACACACACATAATGACAGCTCACAAACATTCAGAAACCAAGACAAACATGCATGCTAATCATGTAGAAATGTTTGTCCCTGCCAAGAAATTAACCCAGTACTTCCTTACTTACTAATTCACTGAACTATGTCTCTTACTCCGTTTTTCTAATATAGCCAAAGCTCCATAGCTCTTTCTGCGATCTACAGCTTGTTCATCGATCATGATCGTGTTCGGTGGCGTGCAATGGGAGAGGCGTATGTCTATCTATACCAGGGTTTCTCTACGCGATTGAATCAGAAATGACGAGATCCGTAGGTAGATGAACGAAAGTCACTCATATAGCCCGGAGGATTAGCAAGTTGAGGTGGCAGTGGGCCTGGGCAGGGCACATAGCTCGAAGGACTGGTAGCCTTTGGGGTCGAAAGGTTCTCGAGTGGAGACCACAGACGAGCAAGCGCAGCATAGGACGGACACCGACAAGGTAGACAGACGACCTGACCAAGACCACAGGCAAGGGCTGGATGCCAGCCTTCTAACCGGTCCTTGTGGAAATCAATGGGGGAGGCATATATCCAGCAGTGGATGTCCTATGGCTGAGATGATGATGATGATGATGTCCAGCTATGGATTGCAACAAGATGATGATGAGTTTGTTTATTATACCCATATACTATTTAACTAAGATTCTTGGCATGCTACACTTATGACCAGTTCTTATAACGTTAATGTGTAGCTTTCAAAGTGTAAAATCAGCACTCACGTAAAACAGACGGTTACTTTCAACTATAGTTTCAATCACATCAGGCCCTCATTTTCATGTGGTCCTAGTAGGTATTCACCATCTCATAAACGTGAGTATTTGCCCTTTTAACTGACTTCCGGAAAAGGAGATTTTCGATTTAGTTGAATTTTTCATTAGATAATGTTTGATGGAGTTACTTTAAAAAAATATGTGAACAGAATCAATCAATATAATGTACAAATTAATTCAGATAACAAACAAAAGGTTTTATACGTGTCAGAACTGTCAGAACTCAGTATTTTGCGCATCCATTAATAGGTCAAAATCCCTGGCGTGAAGTTTTGGCTTAATATGGACCAAAGTACCCGGTTTTTTTGGCAGCAAGTTGAGACTAGCTCTGTATAGGTCTTAAATGCTTGATATGCTCTGCTTTACACTCTAATAGACAAAGTCATATTATTACAAATAGTCTCATAATTATAAATAGTGTTAAAAAATAAATCTTTATTTTGCTAATAGCATCAAACAGTGTGAACCAAACATAATGACATGACACGTCAAATGCAAACTTCACATGACACATGACAACATCTCGATGTTGGAACTAAGTAGGGCGTGTCACTAAGTCAAACTCTCGACACATTGTTTCAGACAGCGATCCAAACATTAGGAGCTTTACTACGCCTTCCTTTGTTCTCATGATTACGTCTGGTAAGGACCTCATTGTCGCCGTATTAAACGCTGAAAACAATTTTAAGCTTTTGTTTTTAACGGTTCTCGCTTGTTTGGATAACTTCGTAGTGTTTCAATTGATTATTTGAGTGACGCCTTAGACGAAATAAAATTTATTTAAATAATGGTTTGGATGTTACGTGTTTTAAAAAAAGAAAATATGTATTGAAATAATAAAAGTCGTGCAAAATTAACAACAGTACTTGATTTATTGTTTTATTTTTTATTATAGTCTTGCATATTTTTACAAAGTATTGCGTAACATTATAGACAATATTTATTAATAATTATGTCGTTAAAAATTATAAAATATTGCTATCAAAAGAGGCAACAAAATTTTTTCTATTAAAGGCTGATAATGTATATTCTGATTTTTTATGGAACTAAAAGAAAATATACCCTTACAAATAAATAATTTCTTCAATCATTTTTTAGGCTGAGTAACGAAGTAACAAACAATGCAAAATATAGCAATATACTTAATGTATGTAATGTAGCAAACAAGCAGCCCGATGGTAAGCGATCACCATGCCTATTCAAATCAGTAGCACTGGGGGCTTTACGTTGCGTTGTCATTAATCTTAGGACTCCTGTTATTCCACTTTTAAAGAATCCCTCAACGTAGCTACTCGGGTATACAGAGGGATGAAGCTCGTTCCACATTTTACAGATGAATGGCATAAATGATCGGTTGAATTGCACAGTGTGCGACTCTTACTGGCTAATAGTTTAGGAATGACAAAAATCGGCTTCTAGTGGGACTTGAATCCACGACTACAGAATACCGTCCTATCGCTTTGTCCAACTAAGCTATAGCAGCCCATACCACTAGGGCCGAATTACTTCCTTCGTTTTTCCTTCAAATATTTGAGCGTAAGTTATAAACCATAAATATCTTATTTGAATGAATTTTAAAGCGATATCTGTTGGTGGTTAGAAATCGAATGCCAATTCTTTTTCACGCAGGTGAAAAAAGTTTTGGATTCTTTTGATGGTTCAATCCTTTTCTTTATTTTTAACATGTACCTTATCCACATCACAAAATTTATCTACAGACCCTAGGGGGCTCTTTCTACGCTACAAGGAATCTCACGAAAACCTTTGACAAATAATCTGGAAATACTGTACTGACAGTTTGACATATGCGTCAAAAAGCTTTTTTTTTCCTATTTTCTAGAAGATTGGGTCACAAGAAAGTGTTGCTGCCAAGTATGACAGTAAAATAACGAAAATATTTTTGTGTACTGTGAAAAAGAAATCATTGGGATGAATATTCTAATAAATATTTAACGGAGGTTATATTTTAAGAAATTACGTACACTGCTGGACATACAAAATGGAACCGACTTCAACACTCAAAAGTGTAAAGAAACTTAATAAGTGTGATAAAAAAAATTGAATAAGCAAAAACGTGCTGAAGTCGGTACCATGCGCACAATATTGTGATGATAGTTACTTTTGTGAACTATCATGGTATGATGGTACCGATTTCAACAAGTTATTTCACACTTATGAGTGTTGAAGTCGGTTCAATTTTTTTGGATCATAATGTTTAAGAAAAATAGTTTTATACAGTTTTATATTAATCTTGTACTATTCATTTTTTTAACTACACTCAAACCCATGTATGTCCGTGCTTCCCGCAACACAAGGATTTCTAGTGCGTACACATTATTATAGCACACAAAAATCTAAGGACTTAAGCCTACAATCGTCGCATAAATTATTACCACAGCCGGGTTTTAAACCCAGGACCCCGCATACCCAGAAATCATGTCACTGACCTCTGAGCCAGGCGACCGTCATTTAAGTTTTTTAAATTACCTCCAACCTGTAAAGCAGAATGTCTGGCTATTAAAATCTGTGGCGACATAATACAAGATCCTCGTGCAATTAAAAGGGTTTATCAACGCCTTTAAAACCGTGTCACTGTACTCCTACAGTGCATAAAATTTAAAGAGTTATCTTCATGATAAAATTTTAACGATACTTCATTATCCGGAAAAGCATTCCTGCAACCTATCGGGGACAATAAACTTATTTATGAGGACGTATTCTTTCAGGTACATATTTGAAATACCAATAAAAATGGCCATCTTGAGATCGGCAAACAGTGCTTTTATAATTCACAGTTATAACGTTTAATAACTGAGGAACGAATCATAAAAAGAAAAGTTATATTGAGTTTTATTTATTGCGGAAGACCCTAGCTTACGTACTCACACTCAGTAGAATAGATTGTGTCGCGGGAGGTACAGTATAGACACACACAGTCAATTACAGTACAAATCGCTATAATATGGTAGATATACCACCTATACGTACGAAGCGTTTTGCTTCCACTTTCTTAATGCGTACTGCCAAGGAATGGAACTCGTTGCCCGAGTCTGTGTTTCCCGATATGTACAATCCTGGAGTCTTCTAGTCATGAGTAAATAGGTACCTTCTAGGTTCGCGTGCTAAATCCTAGACAAATGGTTCTCCGTGACTATGGTGACACAGTGAAACAGTCTCTCCGTGAATCAGTCTCTTGGTGAAACAGTCTCTCCGTGATCACGTGGTGCGTGGAACCGCACCGAAATATCGGGAACTCATTAATAATAACAATCATGCTTCAATCTTGTTCTAAACCAAGTATTTTTGTCTATATATTTGTCTATGCTAGGGGTTATTTTATTTCACCAAACGAATATACGATAGTTTTTATCTTGTTGACACTAAAGTTTAATTTCCTATACCAAAAAATAATGCCACTTTTAATACTAAAACTGCTTCAAAAACTTTTTGATTATGCTAATGCGGGTAGTTCGAGTCAGCACCAAATAACAAAACACAAACTTAGGCTGAAGTTTACCCGCAATTTAACAGAATAAATGAATGTGATTTGATGAAGTGTTTGAGAATGAAGATTATAGAAAACCATGGTCATATTATATTTCATATTTGACTGGCCGGTTGGCGCAGTTGGTAGTACTCTGCCTTCTGAGCCGCTGGTCCTGGGTTCGATTCCCAGACAGGTCAAAGATTTGTGTGTATGAACATGTCTGTTTGACCTGTGAAATACACTTCATACAAAAAAACTAAAACTAAAAATATCTAAACCTGTGAATATTTCAAGCGTCTACCTGTGGCCGTTATTAATACAGGTATCAAGCAAAAATAAGCAAAAAAATCACGTTGGTAGTATGGGAGCTCCTTAAATGTTTATTTTATTCTGTTTTTAGTATTTATTATTACGGCGGCAACAGTTATACATCATCTGCGAAAATATCAACTGTCTAACTATCACGGTTCACGAGATACAACCTGGTGACAGACGGACGGACGGACAGCGGAGTCTTAATAATAG
This sequence comes from Apeira syringaria, assembly GCA_934044485.1. Classification (NCBI taxonomy): domain Eukaryota; kingdom Metazoa; phylum Arthropoda; class Insecta; order Lepidoptera; family Geometridae; genus Apeira; species Apeira syringaria. Next base: position 6,662,425 of record OW203670.1, on the reverse strand, counting down.
GTTCCCCTTTTACAATTTGGGTACTGAACCCTTAAAAACAAATGAAAATTCCACCAAGGAGATTCACATTACGAGAATAAATTAGCTCAATGATCGAACCTCCTTAGAAGCTCTTTTGCCCAATATTTTAGTTCTTTTTTTTCTGTCGAGAAAATGAGACGAATGATGTACTTAGTTCTGATTTTTACCGCGCGCTCATGGTGCCATTTGCGAATGCGCGCCATTTTCATAAACTTTAAAAAACTTGCGACTTTCCAACTGATATTTGTAAAACAACCATACTATATACTTATTATAAGCTTGCGGTTGATTTTTATAATTTTATTTTATTTAGTAGTTCTTCAACGTAATCTGTTATCATGTTTAGAATAAAAAGTTCTCAATGTTTTCAAAGCTTCTCTATGCTTCGAATGTCATTAATGTAATAAAATACATGTATTTAACATCAAAACACTAAAATATACGTACATTAAGTTCTTGCTATAATTATAATACTTGCCAAAAAGGAGCGTACAAATTTAAGGTAAGAAACTTTTATTTTTTATGAAATGATGTCAAAAAGGTCCTGCCTCAGCATTATTCCGCTCCAGATCGTTAAACATGGAGCAGAGCTGGTTTTCAGACAGAACCGAAGTAATGGTGACTTTATTTTATTTGGTGACGAATCGTCGACTTAATCTTAACACATAACCTTAAATATAGTGGTACATTTTTAAAACTGTATAGATCTAGCGTTTGGCCACTAACTCACTTGATGGCGAGTGACGATGTGGTCGCAAAATAATATCACGCTAGACCTAGAATGCTCACTGGCTATGTGTTTGGTGACAGTTTTTCAAACTTGAGAGTGGTACCTAGCCAGGCGGGTACTCAAAAGTACCCACGCTGGGATTTTGATAACGGCGTTACCTTCAAGCTCATGCTGTTGTTAGGGATCTTTTCGATGAAATTTGGTATGTAGATATTTTAGGTCCTTTCCATTCTTATAGCACCCCTTTTTGCGTGAGGGGTAAAATGATAAGATACAGAATATTAACTAAAGTACATAATATTATTGAATCAACTTTAGTGATGTTCCTCAAACATAGGTTACCCTCGCATAGAAAAAGTTCCACATAACGAGCTCAACTCAACTTTGGCCGTACAAGACATTATCGGAAACTTAAGTGATTAACCGTTTTCGTGAGTTTGGGATTCGTAACACAATGGGCTAAAAGTTTCCGCAAAGGATCCGCATATTTTAATGCTAATGTGATTTTCATGCTTACATTGTGTCGTATAAATATCATTAGTAATTTTAAACTAAACTGAGTCATCAACTGACTGTGTGTGATGTTATGAAATCTAAACATTCAAGCTGATAATAATAGTTGAGATTATAGGATACATTTAGGGAAGTGTGCTCTGAAGCTAAGACCCTAAGAGCAGCTGATCGCACTCGCATCGATGCCTTTGAAATGTGGTGTTGGCGAAAAATGCTGCGAACACCTTGGACAGCACATCGAACCAATGCATCCATACTCAGAAAGCTGAAGATCACGACCAGGCTGTCAACCACCTGTCTCAAAAGAATCCTCGAGTACTTTGGGCACATTGCCAGAAAGGAAGGTGACAACCTAGAGAAACGCATGGTCACTGGCAAAGTAAACGGCAAAAGAGATCGAGGTCGCAGCCCGATGCGTTGGTCTGATCAAATCCGCACCACTTTGGAAACATCTGTCCACGATGCAATACACATCGCCGGGAATCGGGGAAGATGGCGTGACACCATTCGGAGAAGGGTCATAGAGGGAGGAGGTCACGATCCTCAGACATGAAGAGTACGAATTAAGGAGGAGAAGGCTCTGAAGCTACATACCTTGATTTGTTCTTCTCTCTCTCTTTCTAACTTCATAACTTGCAATACATCTGCAAAATGTGGAACGAGCTTACTCTCTAGGTATTCCGGAGTAGCTACAATATGAGATTTTTTTTTTCATATAATAAGTTTGCATTTGACAACTGTCTCACCTGATGATAAGTGATGACGTTGTCTAGGATTTAGCACGCAAACCTAGAAGATACCCATTCACTCGCGACTTGAAGAGATTCTTCAAAAGGAGAATGAACAGATTCTGAAAAAGGATTGGCAATGTCTCGTAATGCCCATAGTGTTACAGATATCCTTAGAGGACGGTGATCGCTTACAGGCGTTTATCGGGCAGACCATGCGTCTGCTTATTTGCCATTAATATCAAAAAAGAAAAGAAGACAAAAACGTGGCGAGTATTGGCTAATTCTCCCTATATGGGGGAGGCATGTGTCGAGCAGTGGACATCCTATGGCTGAGATGATGATGATGATGATGATCAGAAAAGAAGAAAGAAACGGACCAGACAGACTTTAATGCGACATTCATACTTAGTAGACGTTCCAAATTTTTGCATTAAACTTTTTGCTTCAACATTTATAGCGTGTGCAGCTAACGAGAAGAATTATTTTTTTAAGTTGTGTATAGATAATATTTGGGTGTCTGCAAGTCACGAGTAAATAGGTATCTTCAAGCCAGACCGGATCCATCGTAGACCGCATCACCACTTCACATCAGGTGAGTATCTGACTATGAATACATAGGAAGCTGGTGCAAGAAAATTTGGAGTACTACATAGACATTTTCACCGTTTATTTGGGAAAATATGGTCAAAGTTTTTTTTTTTTCATTGTTTTAAACGATTAGTCTACTATGCTACTATGTTACGAGACAGTAAAGAAAAATGGACTAAGTTAATAACAGAATGGTACCCAAGAGATGGCACAAGAAATAGAGGCAGATAAATCAAAAGATGGGAAGATGGCTTGAAGAAAGTGGCTGGTCCGGTATGGAGCCGTTTAGCAAGACACAGGAATACGTGGAAATCTTCAGAGGAGGCATTTGTCGACAGACAAGCGGTCCTACACAAATATCCAGTTGCCGATAGTTCAAATAATAGAATAAATTAAATTAATTAAGTGATTAGTAAGTAGGCATGTACATACTAATTGTAAGAAAAAAGCAGCAATAAAGGCTATTTTATTTTACAAATACTCAAAAGCTATCTACTAGTCAGATCTTCATCAAAATGGGACCACATGGGAAGCACCAGCTAAGAAATAAAAAAAGTATCAAAATCGATTCAAATAGGAAAAAGTTCTGAAGTTAAAACACGAAAAAAGTAACAGTCGAAATGAAAATCTCGTCTTTGATGTCGTATAAAAATAAAGGTAAGTAGAGCATTCGCTTTAGAAATTCAACTAATTTAAATTGCTTCGACGTTCATTAGTTACAAGCTGCGCCCCGCTGTTTCACCTGCGTAGTGATGATAGATGATGATGACGATGATGATGAAAAGTAGCCTATGTGTTATTCCGGGACCTGAAATATCTACATACCAAATTTCATCCAAATCCCTCCAGTCGTTCTTGCGTTTTTGATCCGTCGATCCATCCAAACTTTCACATTTAGTAGAATAGTGGGAATGAACTAATTTCTATAAAAAAAATTTAACAAAATATGCAACCGACTTCAACACTCAAAAGTGTGAAACAACTTGTTGAAGTTGGTACCATGATAGTTCACACAAAACTATCATCACAATATTGTGCTCATGGTACCGACTTCGACAAGTTATTTCACACTTTTGAGTGTGGAAGTCGGTTGCATTTTTTGTAAAAAAATTTTTTTTTACCCTTTTCAGTGACCTTTGCTACTCACGGGATCAATAAATTGTCATTGTGTGTTCTGCGATGTCTTCAACCGCGACAATAATATCATCAACATACGCGTAGCACTTTTCAGTTATTGAAGAATAACTCAAAAACCGATTGTCCGATTTTGATGAAATTTAAATATATTTTTTTTATTGGGAATAGGCAAGCGTTGACCACTATCTCACCTGATGTTAAGTGATGATGCGGTCTACGGTGGAGTACGCCTGCCTAGAAGATACCTATTCATTCGTGACTTGAAGATAACCAGGTTGTATGTTTGCGGAAACACAGATTTAGCCAATAAATGGGACCACCACGAACTATAGTCGTAGAAATCGCTTTCAGCGATAAGGCCGCCTATTGTCTCACTATATTAATTGTTAAGTACTGTAATAATATGTACAAATGTGTTTGTGATACAATAAAGCATTATCTATCTATCTATAGTCTATCTAACAAAAAAAGATCGTCAAAATCGGTTCATAAACGACGAAGTTATCCGCAAACACACATTCAAAAAAAAACATATATACGGTCGAATTGAGTAACCTCCTTTTTGAAGTCGGTTAAAAATTGCTTTAACGTGTATATTTCCATATACTAGTACAATAATTAGTCACCTGTTACCCTGACGTTGTTTCAACTTCGCGACAGGCTAAGTTTGCAGCCACAACTATGTACCAGCAGAGAGCTGTGTGAATTAGTACGTGTTTATGTCATAGTTGTGAAAGCACTCTGGTTCAAGTTGCATTATAAAGTTATGCATTAGTTGCTTGGGAAACGACTTCTGCATGCTCCAGATAGGTGTTTTAGTAAATATCAAATTAATATTAACCTGGATAATGTTGAGTCTGAGAAAACTACCGAATACTATCCATACATACGGAGAGATGAATAAAGATAAAAAAAAAAACGGAGAATGATAGGGAAGCGTTGCGCGCGCAAGTATTTTTCAGTAAATATTACTTGGGTCCTAGCCGGTTATTAGACAATAATAATGGACGAAACTTGTAAAAGTTTTCAAACTCAAACAAATAAGATTTCGAAGTATCTTAGTTATTCTAATATGACACTATACCAACAGTTATTTTATTCAAATATAAACCAAAGATTTAATGGCTCGAATCGTTCCTGTGTGTTCAAGCAATCGAACTGGAAGACAGATAATTTAAGTACACCCTACTGTCACAGTATACACATAAACAGTACTGTAACTGTGATACAATCACATTAAGTAATTGTAGTTTGAAGCGATGATAGCTCAGCAGGAGGAAGGTCGACTGTCAAACTGACGGACACTGGTTCGATCTCTAACAACGGCTTGAGCTTCCGGTGAAGGTAACACCGTTATTAAATTACCAGCATGGTAGTAGGGTACTTTCAAGTACAAGCCTGGCTAGCTTCCACCCTAAAGTTTGAAAAATTGTCATCAAACACATAGTGTGTTCAGGCAGCAGTCTTTGAGAGCCAGTAAGCATTCTAGGTCTAGCGTGATAACATCTTCGACTACATCACCACTGAGCATCAAGTGAGATAGTGGTCAAACGCTAGATCTATACAGTATAAAAATATGTATAAGCCGTGGTGGTACCGGCCTAGAATAGTACTCCCCCATCTCTTCCCGTGTGCTGACCCCACCTAGTGTGGGATAAGGACAACAAGAAGAAGACTAATTAATCTAGCGTTTTACCACTATGTGCAAGTCACACAGTAATGAAGCTTTAAGTTCAGTGACGATGTGGTCGAAGGTATTTTGACCCCAGACATAGAATAATGGAATAATAGAATAAACTTGGTGCATTACAGTGCGTGTGTATTTGATAGTTTGCAAACTTGAGTGTGGTAGCTAGCCAGGCAGGTACTGGAAAATACCTTACCTCTTTTTGTATTTAGCTAACGGTAAAACAAGTCAAATACGCTATATTTAGTCCAATAATATAGTAGGCGTAAGCTAACATAGTGGCTCCGACCGAAGTAAGGATCTTCAATTGTTAACAAGTACTAAAAAGTCTAAAAGCAGATGATGAAGCGTACGCGTACGCGAGATAGGAAGATGCAACAAACGTAAGCGAGTGACTGAGACAGATAAACAATAATCAAGTCCCTAGTGACTCACAAATTACAAATTCGCAATAACATGCAGGCAATTTCAAATAGCTTACTTTTGCATACCACAATATATTTATCTAACTTACTTCAGTCACTTTGATTTTCACTTTATTCGTTTATATGCACAATTGAAATTAAGTTACCTAATTCAAAATGAATAAAAAAATGTTTTTCCTAACAAATTCATTAGCAGTTGTTGCTCTAATACTTATTTTAAATTTCATATAATCTCTACGTACTTTCTATATCGCTTCTGCAATTAAATGAAAAAAACAATTTATGGCCATTCTATGTAGGTAAATATGGTCTTAAAATATAAAATCGGCTAAGTTGTTTACAAAACTTCATATCGCTGTTTAATATTGCTATAAACCCCATTTACAAGTTGATACGAATATAAAGATTACTAAAATAAAACAATATTTTACGAGTAACAGAACCCATATCACTGTTTTCAATTCCATTGCCACTCAGGGGAGAAATCGCAAATGATGCCAGATCACAGAGTTTTTGCATAATACTTCTGAACAATGACGTTTACCTTTGTTGGAATTTTCGTTTCGATATTCGAATCAGGGTTTGTTAACGATGAGGCTGCCTATTGAGTGTACCTATGTGAAACAAAACGACTTCAGAGCGTAATGAACTGGTAGAAATAAAGTAGCAAGAAAATTTTCGATTGATTGAATATGTAAAATGCATGCAAGACTTTGGTATCATTTATTTCTTTGAAAATAACTCTAATATAAAGGCGAAAGTGTGTTTCTCGTTTGTATTTCAACAACCATGTGCTCAGATCTATGAGTGAAGTATACTATTGCTAGTATTGAATCTCCTCAATACTTTGAAAAATATAGTATTTAACCTCCATGCCAAACTACTTTGGGAATAATAAAAAAAAAAAAGGATATCTTGCATATAATTTTGAAAAAACACAAATCTCTTGAGTACAACATTGAGCTAGATTGGAATATTCGTAGGAGGAGTCATATTTGTCCTAGCGAATCTAGTTTATAACAAGTTTAATAAACAATTTCATATATATCCCCTAACCTACAACAAAGTAAAAGTAGTCATAAGTGACTATTTAAGAACGCTTTGCTATAGAGAAACTGAAGAATTAACGAAACATTTACGGTATACTTAATGTTCAATGTTTAAAATCATGTAGACCTTATTTTAAAAATTACAAGATACTACTTCACCTATATGTTCTAGATATGTGCGTTTTTGTGTTTAAGAATAATGACCTTTTCCAACTAGCTAGTTCGCTGAATACTCGGAAAATATAGGCGGCAAAATTAAGTCAATTGTAGTAATTTTCATTATGACGCGTATTTCAAGCGCAAGTCTAAACATATAGCTATCCTTTTCTATATTATTTGTACCGTGTTATCCGTCGCAGTAAGCATGTTTATGTCGTAAAGGAACAAAATCTGAGCACCGCGCAGTATGAATATACGTCATCTTTAGTAAAACATCATTGGGGCAGAGGCTCATTATTCGACGCTCTCATTATTCAATTTACAATATTATGTATGTACGAGAAAACGAGTGCTGATTAAATATGAATTAATATAGAAAAAGGTTAGTAACTGATTTAAAATATTTCTGTATATTAACATCAGTAAGTGCATTACTAAAGTACTAACATGTTTTCTAAAAGTTTTATTTAATGTATTTACTACTTAACTAAAGTATATCTTGTCTATCAGTAGCTTCTTCAGAGCTTTTTTATAGTTAAGTTCGTCCTTTTTATTTTATTTTATTACACCTCGCAAAACACGCACACACAGACGTCGTCCTGCCTGTCAAACAACTGACAGTTATGTCAAACACTATATGGTTAAGTTAGAAGAGTTTGTATTCTGAAAAGCACTAAGGTTACATTAGAAAAATGTAATATGAACTTTTAAGTTCTTAAATTTTCTAAATTACCGCGCTAATTCTGCTATTTTTTCTGCAATAAGATTCTTCTCCGGAAAGTAACAAAAACATAATGATCAATAATTGGCCCAGCCATTCACGCGTGATGCCGTGACCAAGGGGAATAGGGATTCATTTTTACACATACATTTATATATACAGTTTTTTTTTAAAAAGATCTAACTATTTTATATGGCTTATACACTATTTTCATTAGTTTGATTAAATTAATTAGTTTGATTGAATAACAGAATCACTACCAATTTGAGATGGCGCTAAAGTATGAAAGGCGATAAAGTATTTTTTTTTTTTACATAAGGTCTTCAGGTCCCAAACTAGGCAGAGCCTGTGCTATGGTAACCTGATGATTGATATATACTTATATACATATACACACCCAGACACAGGTCAAACAGACATGTTCATGCACACAAATGTTTGACCTGTCCGGGAATCGAACATGGGACCAGCGGCTCAGAAGGCGGAGTGCTACCAACTGCGCCAACCGGCCAGTCAAATAAAGTATAGTCAATAAAGTATGCTACTCTGTAACAAAGTTATTCTGTATTAACCTGAATTCATTCAATATTCCTTTTGCTAACTCTACTTACGTACACCTTATTACCGACTATTAACATAAAACATCTGAAATATGGCTGTAGTTCAACAAATGTAGGAAAACTACTCCCACAAACAGAGCACCTATGATAACAAGGTTTTTCCTAATTATGACTATGTCTCTTTTATTGTGGCGTGGTGGTATTGTGTTGTGTGTGTGTGTGTGTGTATGCCGACACATACAGCTTTGTGTAAGTTATGTGTTATGAGCTTATGTGTATGTGTGAGTATGTAGGCCAAGTTTTTCGCGAGCTCTAATCAAAGCAAATAAGCGGTACTGCAGTAAACTTGTATTATGCCATTTTTGTGTTAATCAATTGAGAAATAAGATACCTCATATTCATGTGATGATAATGATGGTACAGATTTTAATGTATATTAAAACCATAAGATTGGATTGCTATATTCTATGTATTTTTATTTAACCTATCTGACCGGCCGGTACCACCACTTGGCCGTGGTGGTACGGGCCTAGAATAGTACTCCCCCATCTCTTCCCGTGGGTGCCGTAAGAGTCGGCTAAGGGATTACGTACCAGAAGGTGGGCAGCAGCGCCTTCTGAGGATCGGAAATCATACTGCGCTCGCCAACCCGCCTGCCAAGCGTGGCGAGTATTGGCAAATCCCCCCTATATGGGGGAGGCATACGTCCAGCAGTGGACGCACATGGCTGAGAAGAAAAAAAAAAAAAAAAAAAAAAAAAATCTGAACCACTCAGTCAGCGCTGCCAACGTCAGATCAACGGAAAAATATACATTTTTTTTTTACATATTATAAGTTTGCGTTTGACAACTGTCTCACCTGATGTTAAGTGATGATGTTGTCTAAGATTTAGCACGCAAACCTAGAAGGTACCTATTCACTCGCGACTTGAAGTCACCAGGATTGTACATATCGGGAAACACAGACTCGGGCAACGAGTTCCATTCCTTGGCAGTACGCATTATGAAAGTGGAAGCAAAACGCTTCGTATATATAGGTGGTATATCTACCATATAGCGATGGCGAATTGCGGTACGTCAATTATTATTATTATCTTCATTGCTTTTTTATTCGACACGAAGAAGGTCTGAAAAGAGGACAAAAATATGAAATGCAAAATAAAAGATTGCATTATACATAATTACTATATATACACCGTACTCTATCATTAAAAAGCTACATCAAGAATCAACGTTTATTTTTTTTATATTCCATACTGCGCACCAAATATACATTAAAAAAATAGAACTCCGGTACTATCAAGTAAGTTGTACGAGGCTTAAGCTAATCAGAAACGGAACTTCCTTGCGGCAGTATGTCATGCTGGTATGTCTACTGTCACGTCCGGACGCAAGATCCCTTGCGATTGTGTATATTTACGCTTTGTATATGTGTGTGTGGATCACGTGATATGAATTTCTGTTTGCGCTTTTTTTTCTATGTTGATTTTGTTGTTGTTGTTTTGTTAATATTGTTTTTACGCTTTAAAAGAATGCGACCCAAGTGTAATAGAGTATCTGTGTAATGCCATTATGGTGGGTCTGGCCATCATCGTGACACTATTTTTTAACCGACTTCAAAAAAGGAGGTTACTCAATTCGACCGTATATATGTTGTTTTTTTTTATGTCTTCGCGGATAACTTCGTCGTTTATGAACCGAATTTGATGATTCTTTCTTTTAGACAGAGTGTACTTCCGTGGTAATGGGAAATCCGTAATGGGACCATTCAAATTTTAGATAAAATCAGACAAGCGGTTTTTGAGTTATATTCCAATAACTTAAAAGTGCTACGCATATCTCGACGATATTATTGTCGCAGTTGAAGACATCGGAGAACACACAGTGACAAGTCCCTTGAGCAAAGCACTGAAAAGGGGAAAAAAAATTATTAAGCAAAAAATAGAACCGACTTCAACACTCAAAAGTGTGAAATAACTTGTCGAAGTCGGCACCATGAGCACAATATTGTGATATTGTGATGATAGTTACTTTTGTGAACTATCATGGTACCGACTTCAATAAGTTATTTCACACTTTTGAGTGTTGAAGTCGGTGCGATTTTTTGTCAAAAAGTTTTTTATGCTAAAAGATAAGACTATTGAAATTAATTTATATTAAAAGATAATTTAGCGAAAGTCCACTACTGGGCATGCCTCCTTCATTGATTTCCACCAGGACATCATGGAAGCGGCCCTCATCCAGCCCTTACCGCAATATTGCTATATATCGAGCAAAAGTTCTTCTTCCTTTGTTTTTGCGATCGAAAGAGATTAAGGCCTGCGCCGATACCTACTTACCTCATTTTAGTAGACGTATTATTATTAGTAGTATTATAGTATTTAGTAGTAGTAGTATTATTGCTTTTCACTAATTGCCTTAGCTATCGATCTTCATTTCCATATCAGAGTATGGCTTTTGTTGGCTCTATTTCTTCAGTCCGTGCTAACAAAGTCTATTAAAGCAAGAAGTTTACGCCCTCCATAAAACTAATTGGGCTTGTTATATGATAATTTTAATAGCACCTGTACCTGTAATCTCCCATTAAAAATGAAAGCCACACTCTAAAACAGCAAATTGTGAAGAACATCGCAATTAAACTTTCCTAATTGCTCTAACAGCGGGATTATCCTCATAACGGCTGATGTTATGTCCACCCTGGAAAAACGTTCACAATGTTTTATACAAACAGTATGGGTTCTATTCGTGAAATGGGAGATTTGTACCAGTTCACATCGGAGTTTTATGGTTTATTGCATTAACAACATGCTAGGCGGAACTTACGTTCAAATTGACGGTCGCCGTGGCGCAGTGGTCAGTGTCAGTGACATGACTTCTGTGTCTCCGGGACCCTGGGTTCGAATCCCGGCAGGGGCAAACATTTGTGCGATGAGTTTAGATGTTTGTCCCGGGTCTTGGGTGTTTGTGTGCTGTGATTGTGTGTGTCCATGCCTCCCGCGAAACAGGGAATCCTAGTGCGGGGTGTAAGTGTGATAAAAAAATTTGTGGGATAATAAAAGCGCCATCTACTTTTATTGTATGAACTATTAATATGACAGGAAGGTTCCTGTCATATTAATAGTTCATACAATTAAAGTGGAGTGGAGTGCTACTATAGCTTAGATGGCAAAGCGACAGGACGGTATTCTGTAGTCGTGGGTTCAAGTCCAACTAGTAGCTGAATTTTTTTATTCAATTAATTGGAACGTCAGTACACACCGATTTATATTTTGCACTGATCTCATATTAAACATTTTTTTTTATGGTGAAGGTAACTGAACAACGAAAAGGATGTTAAGTGGTAACCTCTGCCTATAGACAGATACAATTCGTAAATAACTGCACTGCGCCCGTCACCCTGTGACATAAATGTAATGTAACAAACCGACTAGGACTCACGTGGTAAACACTGGAAAAATACTCTCCGACCAGTTTCGAACTTATTTGGAATTCTTCATCTAGGAGTTATGATCGTGCCAGGCGGCGAGCGCGAGTCTCAGCACGTAACTGAGGCACGTTACGTGCTGTTTGGTACTGAACTATTTTAAATGTATTGTCTTCCACAGCAGATAGTCTAGGTATAGTAGGTATGCTACTGTTGATCACGTCATCAATGACAAAACTAAACTAAAATATATAGAAACGGATCAAATAAAAAAAAATCAACTTCTTTATTTACTTTATGCTGTAACAAACATGGTGGTAAATATAAATTACGTCAAGAACATTCTACCATTACAATGGCGTGCAAACAATAAACATTACATCAAAAAATTAGAAATATAAATGATATTTGTAGATGTCAAAAATTAAATGTCCTATAAAAATCACAATGTCAAAAATTTAAATGTTCAAACTACATATTTAAAAAAAGTCATATTCATATTCCTATTGAAATTAAATCACTTATTATCACTTATTCAGATATTTAGTTACAGTCTGGAAATATAACAAAAATAATAAACATTGTATTAAGACCTAGTAGAGAGTATTTCTATATGTCATAAATTCATTAAGATTGTAGAAGCATTGGTCCAGTAGCCATAGCTGAAAGCTTTTTCTTGAACTGTAATAATGGTAGCTCTTTAAAAGTATCGGGTAACTTATTATACACTTTGAATGCATTAACATATGAATTCCTCATGTATGTATTTAGCTTACACTGAGGGAAGTACAGTTTAAATTTGTTTCTTGCCTTTCTACCTACTACATCAGAATGAAAATTAAAAACTTCAGGATGTTGTTTAACAAAAACACAAAGTTTCTTAATATACATACAAGCCAGAGGTAAAATACGAAATTTCTTAAACAGAGGCTTACAGCTGTCCATACACCAAGCGCCACAAATCGCTCTGACGCACTTCTTCTGTATAATAAAAGCTTTTTCAATTTCAACCGAGTAGAACCGGAAATGTGTACAGTGCTTTATAACTTTTTTTTTATATATAATGAAACATTAATTCTCCAAAAATTCTCCGGTTCGTGTCATTTTTTAGGAATTTGTTACGATTGTTACTTTGAAAAAGAGAACATTAATAAGTGGACAACTTGTACTTAATTGGGGACAAAGAATTAACTTATAACTTCCCCGCGACATGGGTTGAATGTATAAAAACAGGAAAAGCAATATCTACTTAACATTTTCCGTCTTCATGAGCTTAATAAAATATTATCTTCGAATTAAAAATACAAAGAAGGCATCATCGATGCTCTACCATCTAAAGAAAATATTTTCATTTCCTTGTAACGGGTATATAGAAAAGATTCCTATTTTTATGAAATTTAGCTCTTTATTTTCCAAGGTTTTGTATTTCTAATAAGAAAATTCTAAAAAATCTATAGATTTTTGTTGTACAATATGAACCAGTGACGCGGAACTTTTCTTGGTTATATTCAATTCAATTTATTATCGTAAAAAGTAAATTCCACTTAATTATTGACGTGCACAGTCTACACTAAGAAATAATATGATCATGCTTTCAAATATAAGACAATGGCCCTAATTCTGTTAATCACTCAATCTAGCTAAAATTTACTAAAATTCTTCAAAAAGAAATAGATCGTATTATATTTAAGCTAAAATTCAAATTCGTATAACTCGATTGAACGCTATTTCTTATATTAGACGAGTTTTATTCAATCACTGGCCAACCGCGGGTAGTTTAAGCACCAAAAAAGTGGCGACTTATTTTACCTAAATCTACCCGCAATTTGAATAAAACGATCTCATTTTAGTGTTGTTACTGTTAATTGTCATACTAATTTGAACTTTAATGTAACCATTTAAGCAATTATCTTATAGAATTTTAGTTTAGTTCGGTTGCATCAGACAATCACTACCAATATCTTAGATCTTAATAATAGATATACTCGTACTAATAAAGATAAATATATATATTTTTTTAAAATTTTAAGTATTTTTTTTAGATCGACCATTTGACCTTTTTCTCACGTGGTGGTCACCACGTCGTCCATCTATAGAATGTTTGCTGGATCTAAAGGACTGCTGCGCTTGCCAGTTTGTGGTCTACATTTGAGAACCTTTCGACCCCAACGGCCCCATCAGTTTGTCGAGCTATGTACCCTGCCCACTGTCACTTCAACTTGCTAATCGGTTGGGTAATGTTGGTGACTTTTGTTCTTCTACGAAACTCCCAATTTCTGATTCGATTGCGTAGAGAAACCCGAGCATAGCCTTCTCTATAGCTCGTTTTGCAACTTTGAGCCGGCTCACAAGGCCCATATATATTTATAGTCGGAGACCTGTGGTTTTGATGTTCATTTATCCACAAGTTTAAGCTAGATCAACCTAGCAACTGTCTGATGGCAGCTGATACTCATAACCCCGCCGCTATCATCGCTTTAAAATAAAAACCTTGGAAAAATCAACTACTCGTGAATTTTACTTTACATACGATTCTCGCGTACCCACGACAGAACAATCAAAATCGACCTAAAACTGTGACAATACGCTGACATTTAGTCTTCTACGTAACACTAACTGTTATAGAAAACGAGTCAGTTATACGGCTTTTGAATTTTTATACAAACCACTGAATGGACTGAGACTACCTATGACTACTACTAAGACTAACTGGACTAAAAATCAGCTCAAACTTACTTATGACGTAGCTGCTGGTAGTGATCTTGTTTAACCAATTAAACTAAAATGGTTAAAAATAAGAAAATTCTTAAACAGATACGATAATGTTCAAATTAGGATGACACTTTCAATAACAGATCTTTCTTAGTTGTACGTATAAGTCGTCCCTTATTTGTTCCAGACTACAACTACTCTCAATTAACCAGCTATCGAATCATCATCATCATTATCATCTCAGCCATAGGACGTCCACTGCTGGACAAAGGCCTCCCCCATTGATTTCCACAAGGACCGGTTGGAAGCGGCCCGCATCCAGCTCTCGAATAAAACTCGCCTAAAAGTAGTTTCTGTGGTTATATTTAATAGAGTTATCAGCAATGTGGATTTATAAGAAGAGCGGCATTTAAATTAGCTATGATGTAAACTTTATAACTTTGTAAGTGGGTAAGTCGGTTAAGGTGTTTTCGAGGTTTGAGCTTAGATACAAATTTAGCGATTCATTTTGATTTTCACAATTTCCGCTTTTTTCAATTCTAGTATAAAAAATAGGCGTTCCCATTTAAAAAAAATGAGTTTGACCTTTAAATAACCTTGAAAATGAGGTGATCAAGGTCAAATCAGAGGTTACCGTTGGATTCCTCGTTGAAATTTCGTTACCTACCTACAATACCTTTATTTCACGACTAACCTCGTGCGGTTTTCCGAATTTTCCGAGGTTTCCATAGTTTTTCCTCGCCCGGTATGTATGTACAGATTTATTTATTTAATGGGAGAACCTTTGTAACTGTAAAGTTTAAACAACCGTTAACGAACGTCGAACTAAACAATGGGATGAGAATAAACGTCGGAACTGCAAAGAGTGGAAAACCAATTTTGTTTCACCATCCATGGGCCAAAACTCGTTTGTGTGACACAAGTTTTAAAATAAAAACTAACGGCTTGTTACGAGTACGCTCAAACACAATTTCAATCAGCCTTTTGTGTAAAAAGCGCTTAAAGCGCTGAAATTACAGCTACGTCTTGTCAAGAGTTTTGTACGTTGCAATATTGGATACCTAATTCTGATATAACTACGATTTTTCTAAAGTCGTCTTCAGCTATTCTTACTTTGCGATTTTGAAGTAATCTATTGACCTTTTCAGGGTTCCGTACTCCAAAAGTAACCTATGTTGCTTACTGTCGAATTATATCGAGTCGACGATCCATACTCGCACTGCAGGAATCACTATCGCAGTCGTAGCGTCGCCGAATCGCATACTAAAACAATTGAAATAAATAATTGACGTGAAAACTTATTTAAACAAATATTATACCTAAGTTAACAATTTTTGTTTAAATAAGTATTTTTTATATTACATTAATACCAATGCGCTTAATTCCCTGGCTGATACATACATCAACTATCATAATTTTAGCCATGTTTTGTCCACTACTAGACGTATGCATATGCTAACATAACTAACGAAATTGTTGCCATGTACTTTTTTGGTTGATATGTCGGCACAGTTGCATGTGCTATGTGTACTAATCTAACTACCCTCTCTCTTTCATGTTTGTTGCGTTCATTGGTCACCTACCCACAGAACGTTTGGTTTACTCGTGAATATGGCGCATACAATTGAGCTAAAATATCATTTAAAACAAATAAAATACATACCAACTATAATATTAATTCTTGTATTGGTGACTATGTCAGTTTAAACTAGGTTGTACCAGTTGGAAGCGGCCACACGGTTCTTCTAATAATCTAAAAACAAATGAACAACAGAACCTTACTGATCATCACTCGTACACGTTTCCCATCGGAATCGATGGGAATTCCAATCGTTTGAAAGTTTCCGACGTTAGCAACTTTTTCCGCACCAAACGTTCAAACGGGCGGTATTCCCTCACAAGTCCAAGTATTAGAATACGTGTACTGTCCTCGAATCATACGTGCCGCCGCATGAATATCGGGTGCTGTAAGTATTAAAATAGTATCGGTTAAGCTGCGCTGGGATTCACCATCAGAGATGAAATGTATTATTTTGGCCGGATTGCCGGATACTAGACTGGATGAGAAGCCAAATGATTTAAATACGTTATTATACGTATACGCTCGCATTTTTCATTATATTTTAATTCTTCATACAAATATTTTACTCAAATTTTAGCCTATACCGTTCAGTGGTTGGAGCTTTGTGTTTATAGATCAATCAGTTAGCCACGGTTGCTACCACCTACTTTTTCAAATTACTTTTCAAAATATCATTTATTTAAAAAATATTGATCAGATAACAACACCGTTGCCAGAAGTTGGCAAGATTTTTTTTTATATAATAATAATAATAATAATTTATTTAGGCACAGTAAAACTTAAATCTAGGATACATCGAGTTTAGGCGAAGCTAACTTATTCTAAACTCGGGGGGCACTGTGCTCCACACTAGGTTAAACCTGTGTCGTGGAGTACAGGCTCTTCCTTAAAGTCTTACGAAAATCGTATTCTACTTATTTACAAATTATAGAAAAAATAAATAAATAAAAATAATAATTAAATTTTGATAGATAAGGCCAAAATTTTTATACATACATAAACTTATACCTACTTCATTACTAGTTATTTATTGTTATAGCATATAGGTATATACAACGGATACAATAAAAGTATGTACCTGCAGTTGAAAGATGTTCAAGAGTGTATTTTAACAGCGTGTAGTCAACAAACAAAGATGAGTTTATGATATTTAGGAATGAGTCCGATACGCAAGGGGGGATATAAGCAGGTACTGCACAGAAATAACGAAATTATGTGTGTGAGTTTTAAATGTGTAAAATAAGAGAGGTAGGTTGGTAGGGGCCTGCATTCACGACAAGCAGTTCACAAGGAACGTCACCAAGTTTAACAAATAAGATACAATTAAATAATATAAAGTTAACCTTTATTGGAAATTCTCGTGAGTTTGACACATTATTATATATATGTGGTATCCGGCTTTACTCACGCTTATTTACACAGTCTGTATATTATACACAATTTTACTGCAGTTGGTTTTTGAAATTATTTTTAAAACAGTTAATAAAGGAAACGTTTAAATATGTCTATGATTTGAAGCTATCATTGTTTTCATCGTCAACAAAAGATCGCATTGGATGTAAATGATTAAAATAAATAGTCCTTAACAAAACACGTAAAAGTGCTTGGACGCATTAAGCGACGGATACTGGCCGGATGTCACCGCTCTACGAAACAGTATTCCGTTTTCACAAACAAACCATAAATTTGGAGATTCGAAAAGCTTTTATCTCTTTGTTTGCCGCTTGTTTGGGCAATGTTGCCGCGTTGAATGTAAAACTGCGTCGTATGTGCAGTTCAATATCGTTCTTCCTTCGATTACTTCCTACTTTCAATTTAAAAAAAAAGTTATGAGAGCCTTGGGCTTATGTCAGCCGAGATTCAAATGGACCTGGGTTCAATCCCCATTGACTTGAGTTTTCGGTAAAGTTAACATCGTTATTAAATCCACAGCTTGATCGTACAGTGGTACTATTATACTGCTTGCTGGTACTACCCAGTATCTGCCTGGTATTTTCTATCTTCGAACACATTGTCACTGATTATTAAAGGCTTGACCATTTGCTAACTATTAAGCGTGAAGTGAAAAAATATTTTCAAGCGACCTTATTTTTCCTTTGCCACAATTTCTCGCAGTAACGACGAATGCGCATGAACTGTTTTTTACACGAGAAGAAAGGCAATTAAATACATGTGATTAATATTTTTTTGAACCCATAGGTAAGGAACTTATTGTAAGCGACGCATACAGAGACGTATTAAGAATCATCAGAATTTGTTCCTCTGATTTCTCAACGTCTTCTGATGTCAGGTGTTTTTCTTGTACTTTAAAATAGATTAATCCAATGAATATTATACAATATACAAATAATAATAATAATAAATTGATAACAATATTTATACTATGCAAATTTACATACCTCTAAATTTTAGTCTAACAATCCGCTACCAACTGGTAAAGATCCCAAAATGCTGACGACATTGCTGCGTTGAATTGCCATCCTTATTCTTTTTCATTCATTCATTCATAATTAGTGATTAAACGAACTTACCTGTAAGTGAAGTTCTATCATAATTATACGAGTGCTTCGTCCGAAGAGATTAGTAACCTGAAATAGAATATCTTTATACATTGTAGTAACGCCTACGTGACACCACTCTTTGCACTAAGTTGAGAGTTTTTTTTTTTTTGGTTTTGGAGGGTACTTTCTACTCCTTGCTCTTTCCCGTCGCTCATAGCGTCATTAATTTAGAGTCTGCACTATGTTATTTGGTACAGTGTTAATAATTTCCTAAACCATTTTAGGGATGGATAGTTACATAGGGCGGGCGGGTGTTAGGTACTAATCTCTTCGGACGAAGCACTCGTATAATTATGATAGAACTTCACTTACAGGTAAGTTCGTTTAATCACTAATTATACTTCGTGCTTCGTCCTCGAGATTAGTAACCTGAAATAGAATATCTTTATACATTGTAGACTTTGAGAGATAGCGTGTTTAGGAAATCGTTAACGCTGCCTGTTATGTAACAAAACATGTGAAAAAACACAAGTTTTGTTTTCCGACTTACAAATTTATAAATCACAATTGATGTGTATACTATTTGTTACATTTAAATTTCATAGTGATATTGTTATAGACTTAAATAATTTCCTAATAGACAATTATTCTATTCAATCTGGATTGATAATCGCTTTTGCTAACTCTGCTTCGACAAAGCTGAGAATAGTTCTATCAAGAAACTGGGAAAACGTGCTGGAGCTTGGGCTCCGGCCGGCTGTGTTTGGGATCTGCGATATCACTACTTCAAACACAATGTCGATAAATTTAAGCAACAAACTACTTGATAAATGATGATAAATAATGGGTATTAGTCATGTTATTCCTGGAAGACAAACTGAAAGCCAGCAGTCGCTGATGATAAAAGGCACCGTTTACGGTACGCAATTAACCGGTTAAGACTTTCGGAATTGTTTTACGATTGTATATCGAATTTCTAAAGGAATAGCTCTTGTATATCACTATCGAAAGAGACGTGAAGAGGTCCAGGTGACATGTCATCATGTCATCCGGATGTGATCGACAACCGATTGCGATTTCAGTTCTGTACTCGTACAATTCGTAAAAATATGACGAATTTGACGATCGTCAAATTTAGCGAACCGAGTTCTGTACTTGCACTGCTGGTTGCTGTTGACCGTCGGCGCGTGAGCTCGAGACGTAGCCGCGCGTCGCAGTGAATGTTGTATACCTTTAGGTAGAATACCTAAGACCTGATACCTGATCCAGCGGCTTATCGTTTGAGTAGTCACTCACTATATAAGCTATTACAATAAGCCTTAATAAAACTAACAAACAATTCGATACTTTTCCATAAAGGTGTTGTTCTATCTATGTACAAGATTAGTGCCTAAGCATGACGCTTGTCGTTATTGTTACGTTATTGTTGTTATTTTATAGAGTCTGAACTCTATTTATTGTGATAAGAATAATTAGGTTACCAATATATATATATATATATATATATATATATACATATATTTTACACGAGTCCTAAAAAGGTAAGTACATTTGTTTGGGTTCCACTGGGCAGTCTAATACTTTTCCAGGATTCCATGTCATATCACATTCGGGTATAGGAGGTATTAGTCGGATGAGGCTTTTAAAGAACCTTTGGATTCTATGATTATCTGACATATACTGTCCTAAGATAGCGCAGCCCTATAACTGTTAAAAAAGCCATATTGACAACCACCGTTATACATTTTCGTTAGGAAATCAATAACTCATTTACTAGAGGTTACGTAAATTTGAATGTTATTATCTTTGCAATAGGTGTGTCATTTTCTAATTTAAGGCCTGTACTGCCTAAATGATTTCGCTGACAACAGAGCTAGCCTAATATCCGAAGATTCTGGCGCCGCCCGTCGGAGCAGCGCGCCCCGGACAATATCCCTGTAACTAGGGTCAGATTGGCCTAGATGTTCCAGCAGTTGAAATGAAAATATAATTGCTTATATATTGAAGATTAAAAAATAAATAATCGGGTACCAAGCTTGTGAGGCCACAATTGAACAATAATGATACCTGTTGCTTTATTGGAGATATATATATATATATATATATATAGTTGTTGATCAGATTTTAAGCAGTATGGCGCAGGGGGAACGCGTAGAAATAATAACTATCTGATCGAAGGATCGTGAATGCATTTATTTCAAATGCTTCTGGATCTCTGAATCATGATGTATTGTTTACTATTTTGACATTATTTTATTGCATTTTTATAATACTATACGCGCAAATAAATTAACCGTGGGAGGTCCGAATCTACTGACTATAGTCTTAAATGCTGAACTACTTTGTTCACATTCTTAATCGGGGTGGGATTTTCTAGATTCCGCATCCGCTACGATGTTTTCTTTCGATGATAACAAGATGCTAATACAAATACTCTTTTTGATTCGCACTATGGCCAAATGTTATTAGCGATGCGCGTTAGGCGAGAGAATTGAATGCTGGCCATTCGGTTTATAGGAATATGAAATGGCAGTAGCATCGTCGTCGCGAAGTAAAATTTCACAGGTTGGCTGTTTTGTAAAAAATGTGATTGAGAAATAAACTACTAATACTTTAAGTTGATTAATGTGAAGTTTGCGCTTTCGTTCCGACCAGAAGCCGCTAGCGGTTTGACCGCCACACGCAGCCGCCCCCCGTCGTTGAGGCGTCAGAAAGTATTTCAAAGGAGTAGTTATTGTCTCGAATCCTATGGCCAAAAGTAATTACGGCCTAACAGTTGCCGATGACACCACAGAAGATTCAGATTCAGATTCAGATTCAGATTATTTATTAACCATAATAACATTCGTTATTTTCGGCAAGTCAATACATGTTTATAATTACTTATTAAATTAATTAATTAATAATATATATATTTTAAAGACTGGTTCATATGAAAGTGGAAATATTGACGTTAGTATTGACAATTTTTTAATTAAATCACTAAGGAGCAAGTGCATTTTTATTATAATTTTAGGTCACTGAAAAGACTTTTCTGAAAGTTTGATATCCATGAACTCATCTAATTTATAGAATGCATTACTAGTCAAGAAATATTTGATTTTACGTTTGAACTCTTGGTATTCTAATTTAGTAGCAGATTTAGGTAACTTATTGTACATATTTATTTTCGTATATATGCCATGTCTTTGGGTCTTTACGAGTCTTGTCTTAGGAATACTTAGTTTGTCCTCATGTCTCATTTTCATAGTCGCGATAGATCCAGTATGATTGTCTTTTCTTGTTTTGTATTTGTCAATATTTTTATGTACGTCTAGTAGGCATTTGTATATATATAATGCTATCACTGTCATAATGTTATGTTTAACGAAGTACTTGCGAGCTGAAGTTCGGCGCGTGATGCCGCTAATTATCCTGATAGCACGTTTTTGGCACACCAGTAACCTATTAATGTCTGTACCATTTCCCCAAGTTATTATAGCATAGCTCAGTATCGAGTGTATATACGCATAATAGACTGAAATTAGTGTTTTCGTATCAAGTACAGGCTTAAGCTTAAAGAGGGCATAATTTGCACTTCTTAATTTTTTACAAGTTTTATCTATGTGTGAACTATGGGTAATTGTGTAGTCCACAGTGTATCCTAGAAAAACATGTTCGGTTTTGCTAATGGCGTCTTTTTTCCTTTTTTTGGCATGATATTTCATTATAACGTTTTTATCACCGTTCAGAATAATGCCGTTTGCCTCGAACCATTCATGGAGTATGTTCATGGTCTCAGTTATTTTTGTATCTAAAGTGTCATTGTTTTTTTCTTTGATGCCAACATGTGTATCGTCTGCGAATAAATTTACCGACGCCCAATCAGGTAGGCAATATGCGAGATCGTTCACATATATCAGAAACAGTAGAGGACCAAGTATTGAGCCTTGAGGTATACCGATATTGTTTATACCTACAGAGGAACAGCATTTATTCACCTGAACGATCTGGGTTCGGTTCGATAAGTACGTCTTTATCATGTTTAATTCTTTTCCCTGAAATCCATAATATTCAAGTTTAGGTATGAGTATTTCGTGCCGCAAGCAGTCGAAGGCCTTTGAGAGGTCACAGTAAATGCTAGCGCATTTTTTTGCCTCATCCATGCCCTGTAATATGTAATAGACAACTTCCTGTATGGCCATTTCCGTTGATTTATTTTTACGGAATCCAAATTGAGCAGGTGTAAATAGTTGATAGTCTTCAAAGTATTTAATTATTTTCTTTTTTAAAATCGTTTCTAATAATTTCGATAGTATTGGGAGTATGCATATTGGTCTATAATTACTAAGGTCACTGTGATCTCCTTTTTTGTACAAAGGGATTACTCGTCCACGTTTCAGAGAATCCGGAAAAATCCCTTCTTCAATACATTTATTTATGACTTCATAGAGAAGTTCTAATATGAGTTCGTTTCTTGTGAAGAGCTTTTTTATAATTTTAACAGACATGTGATCTATATCTAGAGCATTTTTATTTTTAATTTCTTGAATAACACGTCTTATTTCATCTTTGGTTACAGGCTCAAACTTTATGTAGCTCTGTAGTTTGTCTATATTGCTTAAATACCTTAAACATTTATCTTTATCAACCTTCGTATGTTTTGTTAGGTTATGAGCTATATTCAGGAAAAAGTTGTTGAATAAGTTTGCAATTGAAGTTTCATCTTTAATTATATGGCCGTTATTTTTAATACAATATATACTACTTTTCTTTTTTGTCTTTTTCATTATCTGCTCATTAATTATTTTCCAAGTTTCTTTGATTTTGTTTTTCGATCTTGAAATTCTGTAGCAGTATTGTAGTCTTTTTGCTGATCTTAATACTTTTCTAAAGATTTTTCTATATTTCCGTATTCTTAACGTTCTATCTTTATTGGGATCAACAGATTGAAGTATTTCTAATTTTTCTAACTTATTTCTCGATACTTCTATGCCTTTTGTTGTAAATTTTGGTGCTTGGGTTCTTTTTGAGTATTTTTTTCTCAGAGGAAAAGCTATTTTATAAAAATGTGTTATAGCTTCCATCAAAATATTCATTTTACTATTAGCTGTGTTGGCTTCTTTAATTTCGTCGTATAATTTATCGTAGTCAGTGAATAGTAGATAATGGAAATAGTTTATATTACTTTCAGAAAAGGTTCTAGTCAAAACATATGAACAACTATCTTTGGTGTCTGAATCTTCGGTTTGGAAATTTAACATAATCGAATTGTGATCCGCTATTTTAACGTCCATCACACTTCCTGTACATGACTCAAAATTGACGATAAAATTGTCAATACATGTCGAACTAGTGCCTTCCGTCCTGGTCGGCTTGTCAATAATAAATCTAAAGTTATAATTGTCTAAAATGTTTTGAAATTTACGTAGCTTAGGACTAGGCTTTAAAATATTTACATTGAAATCGCCAGAAAGCTCGAAGCTCGCAGTCTACAGAACGAGAGGGCGGGACAAACACTGGCACGTGTTGATTCAAAATATTACAAATATGTAATGCATGTACTTTAGAGATGACCTAGGGGCTGAAAAAATATATTACCAATCACATTTTCGCCCCTCAACTTCCCTTCTTTAGATGTAGGTAATGACTCAGGTCAAGCGCATCCGTTGTTACGGCGAGAATCCTTGACAAAGGAAAATTATGGTAGGTAATCTAAAGTATTTCCTAGCTAATAAATTAACAAATGAACTCAAACCCTGTTCAATCAGAACCAATCTTTATGAACTGTTCTCGTATGTGGTCTTTTTATTTTTATTATTATTATATTAATTAAGCTTTCAATAAAATAAGCTGAAAAGACTAAAAATTGTCTTTTTAGAAAATAGTAAAAAAGTTATAATGGCGCGGAGCCACCATTTAAAGTAGAAGTAATACAACCTGCCGTATTTGACAGCCGGACATGCAGATGATGAGTAATCGTATCAACTGTGCGAGTTTCCTGACTTTGGAGCTAGTCTTTTTAGAAAACCATTCTATTCTTGTTATTTCTTTTCTACATGAATTCGTTTTTCATTTGGCAAACCTATTATAATAGAACGGGTGACCCTTGTGAGGTCTAAAAACTTGCATGAAGTGGAGGGAATCATATTGCTCTTTTTCGGATTTATTATTAGGTATATTATAATGTAATGTGTTTGTAAATTGTATTTTATAACCTTCAATGCAGTGTAGAATCAGTGATTCTTCATATCAGGGACCATTGTTAACGAAAGGGAGACAGACAATTGTTATGCGTACATTACCGTGTCTACAGGCGGCCAGTCGGTTTTGGCGGAGAAGACGAGCACCGCGAGTAGTTCGCGGCGCACCGCGCTGGAGGCGCAGGCTCGCGGCTCTGCAGCGCCGCGGGCGCGCGGGTGGTCCCGGCACGGGCGTCCTGCACGCCCAGGCCTCGTTCTTCTAGTTTAAATATTCGCCAGCTTGGGTTCTACTGATTAGCGGCCCCGCCGCTGGAGTTTTTAGAACGATTTTCCCGGTAGTGGGTGCGACCCCGGCACTGGGCGCAGACGTCGACCGCTGTGGCGGTCGCGGACTCATGCGCACGACGTTCAAATGGTGAACTCACATTTGTGGGTTCCCAGCTCATGCCGCTGCTGAGGCAGCCGCTGATGTAGTAATGGCCTTCGTCTAAGACGTACATCATAAATTCCAAATCATCCCCGCTAGGCGCTTCCTCCTCGGTAGGCGCACTTAGATTATTTCTGCCTTTATGGCGTCGAAATTTGTTAGTGATATACTAGCTCGAGGGTAGATGTGAAGTTCGACAGCGTAAATTGATAATTTACGCATACAGTTCGGTTCATGTACTGTTATCCTCCGATAGTCATCATAAAATGCGAAAGATATTATTAGGTAAGGCAACATTCCCACAGAATTACGCGCAAACCAAGTAGTTTATGTACCGAGTGAATCAGTAAGATGTATCCCACAGGAGTACACGCAAACTGATTATATGGCATGTGGTGAGACAGTCCCAAGTACAGCTCGAGTCACATTAATAGCATCTACGTACTATCCGGTACGATAAAATTCCCACAGAATTACACGCAAACCAACTAGTTTATGTACCGAGTGAATCAGTAAGATGTATCCCACAGGAGTACACGCAAACTGATTATATGGCATGTGGTGAGACAGTCCCAAGTACAGCTCGAGTCACATTAATAGCATCTACGTACTATCCGGTACGGTAAAATTCCCCCAGAATTACAAGCAAACCAACTAGTTTATGTACCGAGTGAATCAGTAAGATGTATCCCACAGGAGTACACGCAAACTGATTATATGGTATGTGGTGAGGCAGTCCCAAGTACAGCTCGAGTCACACTAATAGCATCTACGTACTATCCGGTACGATAAAATCCATTCCAATTTAGGACTCATTGATATGTTCCAATGTATAATATATTATATATTATATATTAATAATTATAATCGTCTTTAGATATTTATGTATTTCGATAAAAATACTTTTTTACTGTTAGTTGTAATTTAAGCTTTTACTTATAGTCTACATTTATATAATTTTGACATGTAAACAAATTTTACCCAATAAATAACTATGAACTATGATTATATGGCATGTGGTGAGACAGTCCCAAGTACAGCTCGAGTCACATTAATAGCGTCTACGTACTATCCAGTAAGATATAATTCCCATAGAATTACACGCAAACCGGGTTTATGTAGACAAAGTAGGTAGGTACTAGGAACATTACACGAATACTGATTACTTGAGTCTTAAAATGCTAATTACCTGGCGAGATTGGTGAAGAAGGAGATGCTTCTTGCGATGGGAAGACGACGAATACTCGATGATACGAGTTTTTGATAATCATCACTTGTTAGCTTCTGTTCCAGTTCCTTGAATTATTATTATTATTATTTATTTATTTTTTTTGCGATATCATATTCTATTTCGCGTTTCCTTGTCGTAATTTTTAACTAGGGACGGTTAACACTTCGAAAAAATCAAACCGGCACTGAGTTTAAAATATAGTGTTGAGTGGTGGAGCACTAAAAAGCGAATGACGCTATGAGCGACGGGAAAGAGCAAGGAGTAGAAAGTACCCTCCAAAACCAAAAAAAAAAAAACTCTCAACTTAGTGCAAAGAGTGGTGTCACGTAGGCGTTACTACAATGTATAAAGATATTCTATTTCAGGTTACTAATCTCGAGGACGAAGCACGAAGTATAATAGCAATAGGTCGTCCACTGCTACATATGCCTCCCCATGTAGGGGGATTTGCCAATACTCGCCACGCTTGGCAGGCGGGTTGGCGAGCGCAGTATGATTTCCTATCCTCAGAAGGCGCTGCTGCCCACCTTCTGGTACATGATCCCTTAGCCGATTCTAACGGCACCCACGGGAAGAAATGGGGGAATACTATTCTAGATCGGTACCAACACGGCAATCCTTATTCTTTGCTTTATATTATATATGTTATTATATTATATATTATTACTAATAGTGACCAACTAGAGCATATTATATTGGGCTTAATTCAAAGATTCGTCTGCGCTTACGATTTCTTCTAACACTGATATCAAATGTAAATCACGTGTATGAACATGTCTGTTTGACCTGTGTCTAGGTGTGTATATGTATATAAGTATATATATATATATATATCAGTCATCAGGTTACCATAGTACAGGCTCTGCCTAGTTTGGGACCTGAAGACCTTGTGTGAAAGTTAATAATAAAATAAATTATTGTAATGTTTGAAATCAATTTGAATTAGAATTTTTTCCTCTCCCTATTGTTAAAAATATCTGAATTATACCAATCACAAGCAAGTATATAAGTGAAGATAAGTGAACAGGCAACGTATTTTAGAAGTATGCCCTGCCATTCGGTTTTCCGACATTCGTCTGAGTAACTGGCATTGTGTCGCCGTAGGTTTTCCTAAGTAAAATTGTAGCTATAACAAAGCAATAGCAAATTATTTTTTTTGTATACTTCTAGCGTTTGACCACTATCTCGATTGATGGTCAGTCACGACGTGGGCGAAGATGTTATCACGCTAGATCTCGAATGCTCACTGGCTTTCAAGGACTGCTGCCTGGACACACTATGTGTTTGGTGGCAGTTTTTTCAAACTTGAGGGTGGTAGCTAGCCAGACGGGTATTCGAAAGTACCCTACCACCATGCTGGGAATTTGATAACGGTGTTACCTTCACCGGAAGCTCAAGCTGTTGTTGGGGATCGAATCAGTGTCCGTCAGTTTGACAGGCGACGCTATAAATAGATAGCGATAGCAATAAAGCTGATTGTCAAGTGTTTTTCATTCAAAGAAGCAAGGAGCTTCTGAGTGTTTCACCAGTACGGTTTATACTACTGTCTGTAAACACCAGTTAGTCTTTGTAACATCATGGGCACCCCATAAACCTAAAGAAATATATTTTGTGAATCACAGTTCGTCATAAAAATATTGAGCGTTCCGTTTTCACGAGAGTCCAACTACAGAAACAGCTATTAATTTCCGTCGTAAAAATAATCTTAACATGTTTGCGACTAGAAATACCAGGGAGCAATAAAATGTCAAGTAGTATCTCTCAGATTGGTGTAATAAGAACCGCTATAAACATAATTACATTATATACCTATATAAAGAGTCAGTTGATGTATTTTCTGGTATGAGATGTTAGTAGTTCAACCGTGATTCATCATCATCATCTCAGCCATAATTCACATACCATATGCTAAAACTAACTTTATAGGAAACAGTTTTCTATTACGGGCCAGCCGCATATTTAACGACATATCCTTACAGTACGATATTGATATATTCAATACGCCTGTCGACCACGTTAAGCGGTCAATTACTAAGTCATACTTTGATTCCTTAACTTAAGGAATGCACTGGTTATATACTTTGATTCTTTAAGTTAAGGCATTGCTTATATAAGTATTTCTATTTCTTATGAAATTGATCCGTGGAATCTTGTAATTAGCTTTAAGAACTTGTACAAATAACCCTAGCTTAAGTACCTAACCGTAAGATTCCCTAAAATGTAATAAATAAATCAATCAATCCTCTGCTCTAATTCAGCAGTACGTCTTCTTCCATTTTCGCCTATTAACTGACAACAAGACCACTGAGGTACCATTACTACTGTACAATAGTAAGTACCTCAGTGCAACAAACCAGTTACACCCTTGTAGCTAATTTTGTCTTTAAGTCGTCTTTTCCTTGCATTTTTATGCAAGCATTTACATTTCCATTATTACTACTCTTTTTAATTTAAATACACAAAAGAAAACACGTTTTAACATATTCAATATAATTTCTAAGTCTATTGAGAGCTGCTGAATCTGCATTGAGAGCAATTAGGTACATATAGAAATCAAAAAGTGCCATATCACGATTTTTCCCGAGACGCATTAGAAAATATAGAAGCATTGTAACTTGGCACTCCAACTAGGTTACCCCTTATGATGAGTGCCTTTCTAATTTAGCAAAGAGCATTATGTTAAATTATTGCTTACCCCAAATTGAAGATATCATAAGTTAAGATATAGCTCGGTACTTTAAGTTCTCCGGTTATATTTATTACGTGAGAACATCGTTTAACATTATAGCCTAACTTCTAACGGGCGTCGTAAACTCAGTATTTGCTCACCTTCAAGGTAAAAATGTACGGGTTTTATCGTAAAATCTTATGATGTAACTCTTTGCCTGCCCTGATGTCCTGGTACGTGCGGTGTTTATAGCCCCTTTTAACTGTCTTGTTTATTCTGGCAGCCGCTTGTAAATTGGGGTTTTGGGACGAAATAACAATTTTGTCCTGTGTTGTTAATAATTAAAAAAATGTTTCGCATTTTTAAACGTGCTTGCATTTTGGCACTGGCAACAATATTATTTCCTATTAACTTTGAATGAATATGTGAGAGAGATAAAGTAAACGTTAAGTTTTTCATAATAACTTAGTCTATGCATTATGATTTACTGTCTGCGCCCCGCGGTGGAATGGTACGTAGTATTGACAATTTTTGTGTCATTCCGCGGGAACAGTCAATATATTCGGGATAAACCTAACCTAGGTAGCCTTTGTGTCTTCATTCCAAATTTCATGGCAATCAGTTCAGCCGTTTCAGCGTGAAGGAGTAACAAGCGAAAAACAGACAAACGGCAAACAATTTTTCGCGTTTATAATATTAGTGTGATTAGTCTTAATCCAATTTTGATTTTCTAAATAGACAATTTTGAGTTTTATCAACTTATTTTGTTGAAACGGCTAAAAAAGACATGTCTAATAAACCTAAAAAAATCCACTAATGAAAACCAGTTCATGAAGGTTTAAACTAAATTCTGCATGTAAACACTAATTATAATTAATAACTAATTAATTAATAAATTGTGTTTATCCTGCCTATCTTTGATACTGCTTATTGATATTAAATCAAACGGGGCTTGATCGCGAGAAAAACATTTAGTAATTTATTTACCTCGACGTTTCGACCAAATTGACAACCCCGTGCTTTTGCAGGGCTGTGACAGCCCTACAGTTTAATAATATCAAACGTGGGTAGTTCGCGAATCTACGCGCTCTCGCCGATATTGCCACCCGCATTTCTCCCGTCTTCTCGTGACCACGACCAATGCAACTTGGTCGAAACGTCTAGGTAAATAAATTACTAAATGTTTTTCTCGCGATTAAGCCCCGTTTGATTTAATAACAATGTGTTCGAATCGCGAAAGTCTAAAAATTACAATTGTTTATTGATAATTATAATAAAACTGTATATTTTTTGTCGACAGGTACAGTCAACTCCCTCAAATCTCTTCAGATTCATGTCCCCAAAGCGGTGCTTACTGGGCAAAGCGCAGAGCTCATGTGCGCTTACGAGCTGGAAGGTACACATTTAAGAAGTTGTTTTCACATGCTATGTGTTTTAAGACAGTGTCTAGTAAAAAAAAATTACTAATTTCAGATTTACAAAAAAAAAATATATATATTTTCCAATGGCAATCAAATTATATAAGTATTGAGTATAACTGTATACATTCTAATCTATTGCTCATATCTATGTTTGTACAGGAACCATGAGTCACAAAAGAGTTGCTCTTATAAAAGTTACGAATTATGCAATATAATTTACAATATACCAAATATTGTAAAGTATATTGCATAATTTACATTTTGTATAAATAAACTTATTGAATACATAATGCACGAAATGAATGATCGCATAATAATAGTATTATGTACAATGATATTATATGTTTATATGAGATAGATGGCGCAGAAGCGCGCGGAAACTGAGGCGGCAAAATTAAGTCAATTGTAGTAATTTTGATTACGACGCGTATTTCAAGCGCGAATCTAAACATATAACTATCCTTTTCTATATTATTTGTACCGTATTATCTGTTGCAGTAAGCATGTTTATGTCGTAAAGGAACAAAATCTGAGCACCGCGCAGTATGAATATACGTCATCTTTAGTAAAACATTATGTATTTATAACTGTTTCTTAACTGATCACTAATACAAAAATTATCGGGAATACGTATATCATTTATGCCCCAATTTGATTTGCACACCGATTTGTTAAAGACACCAACACTTTGCCAACTAAGCTATAGTAGTACTCCACTAGCTGTCCGAATTTATTTCATCATTACAGTTACATCTGAGGGGATGTTTTCCTTAGCGCCATCTACCTTTAATTGTGTACATTATTATATACATCAATATTGCAATTTGTAACTTATTGAGCGATGGCTTATTCAAAGAGTTACATGGTTCATTGCATTGAAACATACAACTGTTGTGTTACAGGAGCTCAGTTGTACTCTTCAGTTGTATCGTGATTGAGCTTTATCAGTATGTCCCTAAAGAGTATCAGATCAATAAATTCCTTCATTACAGTTACATCTGAGGGGATGTTTTTTTAGCGCCATCTGTCTTTCCTTGTGTGAAATGCACTTGGCACAATTTTATTGGTAACTTGTCGAGCTATGATACCATAGCCCGATTCAAAGAATTTTATGGTTCATTACATTGAACCATACAACTCTTTACAAATGTTTATTATTATTCTCCACAGGAGCTCAGTTGTACTCAATACGATGGTATCGGAACATGATTGAGTTCTATCGGTTCGTCCCTAAAGAGTCTCCAGCCACCAAAGTCTTCCCAGTCGCCGAGATAAAGGTTGATGTAAGTGTTTTCATAACTATTGAAATAAATAAATATAACCTTATTTCAGACCACACCTTTGTTAGTTATACAGAATACGTATAACTATGTTAGGAATTACAAATTTTAAAAAAATTTAATGAAAATAACAATTAACATTTTGAAAATATTCCATTAATGAGCAGTGGAATTTAGTTCGTGTGGGTACCTACGTTTTCTAATTTTTAGGTGTAGGGACAAAATAAAGCTCACCAAAGGGTCATATAATGTGGAGTAGAAATATGTGAAAGCTTGTATAATAAACGGCTGGATGCGGGCCGCTTCCAACAGGTCCTTGTGGAAATCAATGGGGGAGGCTATGTCCAGCAGTGGACGTCCTATGGCTGAGATGATGATGATGAATAAACGTCACAATCACGGCCGTATTCGAGTGATTAAACAAACATTCAACTGGCTTCACGCTGTTCAACAATTGATCATATTTGTGATTGTAATTGGCGTATTCAGCATCCATAATCCGTGCTTTTGTCGAAATATGCAAACGTCGCTCGTCGAACGAGTTCAGTGATTGATTATTCGATAATTTGCAAACCAAATCTTGACAAGAGGCCGTTTTGATACTGTTTACTTTAAAACTCTGTCTGGCGGGAGCAAAATGCGGAATTTAATTGCTTGGTTGAAGCAAAATTGTGTAATATTGTTATTTTTTAACGTTTGACGGATCAATAGTTTGATCACCATCTAATTTGTTTAAAAGTCGAAAGCATCGATGTGGTTAAAAAGCCAAATCTATAATCTCGATCTCTTAGAGACAGCAGTTTGAACACTGTTGGTGTTTTTGCAATTGCAGTGATGTTTTTTAAATTGCAGTTTTTAAATTGCATATTCCACTATGCTGTACATCAGTGCAATTACTGAAAAGTATTTGTCTATCTGGATGACTTCCTGATTGAGGGTGAAAAAATCGGTGAACATACATAAAGACAATGGATCCCGTTACTAGCAAAGGTCACTGAAATGGGTGACATTTTTTTTTCCGATCCCATGGGGAAGACAATCAAACGAAAATGTCATTAATGGCTATCACTTAGTACTCTGAAGATAGCTTTGCGATAACTACTATAAAGGGATATTAAATATTGTCTTATTTATTTACACACTAGCTACACCCCGCGGTGTTACCCGCAGTGAAATGCTACGTGGTATTGACGATTTTTAACCAACTTCAAAAAAGGAGGTTACTATGTATGTTTTTTTAAATATTTGTAACCTCAGAACTTTCAACTGGATGAACCGATTTTGATCGTTCTTTTTTATTTAAAGGTTGATTCTTCCCGTGTGGTCCCATTTAAATTTCACTAAAATCGGTCAAGCTGTTTTTGAGTTGCTCTCCAATAACTGAAAAGTGCTACGCATACGTGAATGACATTATAGTTGCGGGAGGAGAAATCGGTGATCATATACAATGATAATTGATCCCGTAAGAAGCATAGGTCATTTAAGGAGTGAAATTTTTTTTTCAACTTATTTCACACTTTTGAGTGTTGAAGTCGGTTCCATTTTTACGTTAATATTTATTTTGTGTTTTCATTTCACCCCACGGGATTAGTCAATATTTTGAAATGAAATGTTTATTTATAAGAGTTTTGGCTGATTAGTTATGTTTAGATGTTTAGCTTAGTAGATATCTATCAAAATTCTACCTTAGCAGGCGTATAAGTTCTTAATATCATTATTCCTAATTACAATTTTCTATGACAATATACCTATTTATTATGTGTGATAAAATGTAGAATTCTGTATAATAATCTGTAATAATGTGTAAAATTAAGTGTGATAAAATGAAAAAAAAAAAAAAATATTATGTCTAAGTTCCAGTAGGTTAAATTATATAAATCTATTTGCTCATCATAATTTATGTCAAGTTAATACAGTTGGAATAAAACGTAGCTTATGTGCAATTCCAGGGTACAAGCTGTCTTTATTCTAAAATTTCATGCAAATCCGTTCAGCCGTTTCAGCGTAAAGGTGTAACAAACATACAAACGATAAACGACAAACCAACTTTCTTCGCCTTTATAATATTAGTGTGATTATGTTAGAAATTTAGAACTTAGAGAATAGAATAGCCGTCTAGCCGTCTTAGAATTTCCGAATTCAAAAGACAATTTTTTGACTAGTATAAAACTATAATATGATTTTGTAAATAGCATTATATTTGTATGCCTTGTCAGGCACAACATGTATGTTCAACTTTATTTTTATGATATTCCATGCTTACATAGTTCAAGTTTGCAAGCACATGTTTTATACAAATAAATGGTTGATTGATTCCCCACAGGTTGCAGCATCAGACCAGAACAGGGTGACGCTGACAGAGGTAGACCGTACGCTAACTGGGAAGTACCAGTGTGAAGTCTCAGCTGATGCTCCTCTTTTCCATACTGATATTAAGTCTGCTGAAATGGTAGTTGTTGGTAAGAATACGAAAAGCAATAATTGGTCTTTTTTGTAAAAGCTTTTTATCATTCTAGTCTCAAGTCTTAGTCTTAGTCTCAATTAAGCGACGATTTATACGAGTACAAAAGTAAGTATGCTTGCTAAATCCTTTTTCAGAATAAGTCTTTAAATTCGATTTTCAAATTGTTGAATTAACTGTAAGTTCGAATACATCTATCAGGAACCTTTTTTCATGCAGTACTTGATTTATTTTTGTACAAATGATTTTAAATAACGAAAAGCATAATTTTACGTAAAATATTTTAAAATATAAAAGTTTTAACGGTACAATTTCCCTCAAATAGCACATTACATTAAAAACTTACATTACTGAATATTAATAATATATACAATTGTGTAGTTAAATGACAGACATATCTGAACAATTCAAACGAACCTTTATGACGTTTGTTTCATGACTCTATGGAATGATGTCATTTCATTCCATTGAGATTTTGACGGTCAGTCACAACAACCGCCGAAAAGCCGAAAAACCAAACGGAATGAAATCATATATCCCATCTCGTCCCAATAAAATTATAAATGTCAAAGTTTGGATTATTGGATGGATGGATGAATGTCTGGATGGATGGATGGATGGATGGATGGACAGACGGAAGGAAGTATGGATGGATGGATAGATGTTTCTTACTCAATCACGCCTAAACAGCTGAACGGATCTGGATCAAATTTGGCACAGATAGATTATAGTCTGGAATATCGCATAGGCTAAATTTTATTCCGGTAAAATGTATGATTACCATGGAATAATTTTAGTGATGTAGCGAGAAACCGTAATCCATGCGGATGAAACCGCGGAGCACTACTAGTTAAACATAAAGCTTTTTTTTGGTCGAATCTTACTATTATCTATATCTATCATTCTTAAATGATGTTTCGTCTTCCCATAATATTTTATACTTATAAGTTAAATGTATGTATGACCTAAATATGTGCTTTTCTTTTTGTTTTATATGTACACTACATATAAAACAAAAAGAAAAAACACAGTGTTGTCAGTAATAAATAATTTTCTTTCTTTCTTTCTTTCTATAAAGCTATAAAAACCTTTTAGGAACACGACCCTTGGTTATGAATTTTACAAATAAGAAGAAAAAGAAATCGATAGAACTATTAATGAATAGATAAAGCAAAGTGATAAAGGCGCGATGATAAAAGAGTGGATAAAGCAAAAGTTTAATAGCGCAGTAACTTCTTTATTAACTGCGCGCGAACAACTTTGACCCGAAGTAGTCAATAAAATTGAATCGTGTTTTAAAAAAAGAATTTATTCGTGTAATTCAATGAATATTTTCAGTCTGTTTAATTATTTTTTCAAAATTATAATTGATGTACATGTTTGTACCTGTACCTCATTCAATTAGGATCTGGCCTCAAGACTAAAGAGTAATTTACTAATAGTAGGTCGCTGTGGCGGAGTGTTCAGTGACATGACTTCTGTGTCACTGGGACCCTGGGTTCGATTCCCGGCAGGGGCAAACATTTTTGCGATGAGTGTAGATGTTTCTCCCGGGTCTTATGTGTTTGTGTGTGTGTCCATGCCTCCCGACACAGAGAATCATAGTGCGGGGGTTTGAGTTTATTATAAAATACTATCGTAAGGTCTCATAGTTAAATGGTAAACCAGCAAACACTTGTGCAAGACTGGAGCGCTCGGTGGCCCGATTTGGCTGCTACAGAACGGGACAAATATTACATTTGTGTCTGTTTTTTTGTGCGTTTGTGTGCGTGATTGAGAGTGTGTATGGGTGCGATGCATGTGTAGGTAGGTATTGTTATCTGCTTAGTGATTAGTTAATTACTGTATTTATTGTTGTTTGCTGAAGCTCGTAAATAAATGATGTCTATACCTATCTTTGTAACTGAAAAGTGGTCTCTGACTATGGGTCTTCTGAGCAGGCTCAGAGTCGCACAACGAACTATGGAGAGGGCTATGCTCGGAGTTTCTTTACGCGATCGAATCAGAAATGAGGAGATCCGTAGAAGAACGAAAGTCACCAATATAGCCCAGCGGATTAGCAAGTTGAAGTACCAAAGATGGCCGTTGGCGTCGAAAATATTGAACTGATTTTGATAATACATTTTAACAATTTCTACGCGTTGTTGAAGCGTGTAGCGATTAATGGTGAAATGTTACGACAAAAATATGTATTCATGCCAAATTTGACAGCTATCCCTTTACCAAGATGGCCGCTATGCGCTGTCAAAGTTTGGGCTACCCTATTGAAAAATCCTGTATAAAAATAGACAGAGGTCGATCGCATGCAATGTCAAAACAATATTGTTGAATGTTTACATTAATTTACCAACTCTTTAAATTA
Source organism: Apeira syringaria (assembly GCA_934044485.1). Taxonomy (NCBI): domain Eukaryota; kingdom Metazoa; phylum Arthropoda; class Insecta; order Lepidoptera; family Geometridae; genus Apeira; species Apeira syringaria. Next base: position 6,625,854 of record OW203670.1, on the reverse strand, counting down.
ACAAATATGTTTTAACTTAAAACTTTGCCTCAAACAACAATCTTCGCCTCGCCATGAAACTTCTTTTAATTTGTTTCCGCTTTGAAAAATGTAGGGTAACACCCGGGCTTTTAGCGATCAACGTAAATAATTGGTTCACGCGGAGAAATGTCGGGCAAACGAGATGGGGGAAGTGAATTTTTGCGATGCGAATTTAAAGGGGTAAATGACGGCCTGGTAACAAGCTGGAACATTGCCTATTTAACCTTTTTTCAGAAGCAACGCATATTGAAAATGCTAATAACATGAGATATGCTTATACCCTAACTTTATAATGACTTTGATATGAATATTCCGCCTACATGCCAATCTCAATCAAAAATCGTCAGTGATGTCAGCAAAATGACTCAACGGAAGACCTGCGCTGATTGCACGATCATCGCAATGCTGAGTTGAGGCCGAATTGCTATTGTACACACCGCCTTATGGCATGTAAGCCTGTTTGTCATACCGTTGATTACATGTTATCTTCTCTCAGCCATGGGGCGTGCACTGCTGGACATATGCCTCCCCCATATAGGGGGGGATTTGCCAATACTCACCACGCTTGGCAGGCGGGTTGGCGAGCGCAGTATGAATTTCAATCCTCAGAAGGCGCTGCTGCCTACCTTCTGGTACATGATCCCTTAGCCGACTCTTACGGCACCCACGGGAAGAGATGGGGGAGTACTATTCTAGGCCGGTACCACCAGGGCACGTACATATTATGGTACGTTGAATGATGACACTAGCAAACACTTATCCGTTATTTCTGTTCATCTGAGACCTACATAATATACACATTTTTTAATTATTATAATAACACACACAATAGTTAAAAAATTTCTCTACGCGATCAAATATCAGAAATGAGGAGATCCGTAGAAGAACGAAAGTCATTGATATAGCCCAGCGGATTAGCAAGTTGAAGTGGCAGTGGATTGGGCACATAGCTTGAAAATCTGATAGCTGTTGATTTTGATAGGTTCTCGAATGGAGACATGAGACATCGGACTGGCAATTTAAGCGCAGCATAGGACGGCCACCGACCAGGTGGACAGACGACTTGATTAATATCGCAGGCAAGGGTTGGATGCGAGCCGCTTTCAACCGGTCCTTGTAGAAATCAATGGGGGAGGCTTATGTCCAGCACTGGATTTCTTACGGTTGAGATGATGATGATGATAGTTTTTGAAACTGTGACAGCCTCGGCTTGCGAGTTTTAGCCATCATTATGATTTTAGCTGGTTCAAGTTCTACCCTCAACTAGAATGTCCAGAGTATGTGACATTGTTATGAAATTCGCAATATAGAGATAGGGTACTTTTTAGTACCCGCCTGCCAAAAACAGTGTGTGACATACATTCTTTGATAGGAAATCCAATGAACGAAAAATGAAATGAAATGAAGCGAAAACTGTTAAGGTTTAGTGTTTTAAAATCCTGTTTGATATATCATCGTATACGATCGCTGTTTATTTTCCAACGAAAATAAAATAAAATAACTACATCGATGTTGGGAATGGTTGATTTGCTATTTCAAAATGCTGAGTGGCGTAATTACCATAAATGAAGTATTTACTTGAAAGCAACATATTGTTTGCCAAAGAATCAATTCGTAAGGCTAGATCACGATGGTTATAGGACGAATAATATTTGTACAAAAATATCAATACGTTATGCTAGGCAGAACTTCAGTTCAAATATTTGAAGGAAAGGAATTAAAATAAGGGTAGGGTGCCTTCGTTTGATACGATATCAACTGTAATGTTGGTCTATCAGTCCTATTAATTAATTGTTCATACAATTTAAGGTAGATGGCGCTAATAACATCACCGCAAGATGTTAATAAGGAAGGTAGTAATTCGGCCCTAGTGGTATGGGCTACTATAGCTTAGTTGGACAAAGCGACAGGACGGTATTCTGTAGTCGTGGGTTAAAGTCCCACTAGCAGCCGAATTTTTTCCTTTAAATATTTGAACTGAATATCAATACGGCTTTGTAAAATGAAACGAAGAATATTAAGCATTCCAGTTAGTCAGATTAAACATGAGCTGATGGAACATTGTTTGGTGAATTTCGTATCAAAAAGTGGAGTTATTTACAATGTAGTTATTACATTTTTTCGTATTGATCGGTTGATGTTTTGTTGGCGATGTTTCAAAGGAGGATGGCAGACTCCCATACATTTGCAGCCTAGAAGAAAAAAACCGCGTTCATGAATGAAACTTATACGTATCGATAGAGCAATAAGTACATTGTATATTGTATATTCAATCATGTTCCTAGAAGTTGGGAGTAAAAAAATATCATGGAAAATCATCTGTATCAGTATGCTAAGTACACGTCCATAAGCCATTTAATGGATCGCTATCCATCTATAGCATCGCAGACAGAGAAAGCAATATTGCATGGATCGCGCTGCAGATACAAATTACCTATTATATTCTGGAATAAACTAGGCATGGCTGTGTTTAAGATCGCAGTCTGGGTCTACAGAGCAGCTGACTACAGATTATAGAGTAACAATAACAATTAATGTCAGAGCGTAAGTATTCGAACGCAACAAACATAATGAGAACTATGTAGTACTAACTATGTAGTTTTCGAACGCACCCTGCGAAAACTACAAACACCACATAAATAAATAAAATAAAAGTACTTTAGCGAAACTGCACCATTATTGGCCTCCGTTTCATGAAGGAATTCAATTATATATGTCAATGTGTAAATTCGACCACTAGTTTTACGGTTTGCAATGCGCATCTATCGGCAAACTAAATCCATAATAAATAAACATTTATCGCCAAATTGCTAAGCGCAAACTCAAGAACGGCTTTTATCAATTTGGATATGTTTTTTCATATTATTAATGCACAAGGAAGGTTATTATGGAGAGATAAAAAACCTCTAATTATTGCGAGGAAAATAGTAAAAACATCACTAGTTTTCTATACAAACCACAGGACGAATAAAACGGGGTGTGTGGCTACTTTTTACTTAAAATAATATCTGAGTTTATCTATGCTTATTTATGTTTATTTATTACACTCAAACCCCCGCACTAGGAATCCCTGTGTCGTGGGAGTCTTTAAACTAAAAATATAAAATAATTTAACTTTGTCATAATGTATAAATTTTTAATCCCTGAGTAAGGCAAAATCTTTAGTTGGTTTCCACTCCAATCATTCAAACTGCGTTCGCGGTACTAGACGAACCATGACCGCGTTCGCGAGCGCCGCGTATTCTCCTTGAAAAAGACCACCGAATGTGGTTCAAACTATAGTCGGAACCCTCTGACTTATCACGTGAGTAACTCCCGCGTTTTATACATTTATAAGTATTTTATTTTAATAAAGGAATCTCTCAACAGAACCACCTTTGATAAGCCCCAACGCATCCTCGGATAGAATGTCCTACGTAGGAGGTGATCACATCAGGGTGAACTGCTCTTCAGCCCCCTCACTCCCCGCTGCCAACATCACGTGGTTCGTCAATGAACAAATGGTAAGTTGATGTTCTTCCGCATGTTCTTTCGCATACTTCAACACGATTATGATGATTGTATAAGATCTACCTGGTCTGAAGACTCTCTTATAATTAGGCTATATTTTGAATGTGTTGGGCCTGCATATCGTATATGCATGTACGACACATGACATGCATGTAGCACATGCATGTGCGACATACGACATGAACGTCGAGATGGTTGAAATTTAAAATGATTCCTCTCAAAATGCGAAGCAATGTTTCGAGATTAAATTGAACTTCAAAAATCCTATTTAAAAGGATAAGTTTAAGTACTAAAATGTGGGTTACCAGTGATGACTTAGGGAACTGAAACGTGGTCTCTGGGCCTTGTGAGCAGGCTCAAAGTCGCACAACGAGTTATATATGGAGAGACCTATGATCGAGATTTGTCTTCGCGATTGAATCAGAAATGAGAAGATCCGTAGAAGAACGCAAGTCACCGACATAGCCCAGCGGATTAGCAAGTTAAAGTGGCAGTGGACAGGGCACATAGCTCGAAGAACGGTAGAGGTTCTCGAATGGAGATCACGGACTGGCACGCGCAACATGGGACGGCGACTAAAGTCGCAGGTAAGGGCTGGATACGGGCCGCTTCCAACCGGTCTTTGTATAGATCAATGGGGGAGGCCTATGTCCAGCAGTGAAAATCCAATGGCTGAGATGATGATGATGACATTTAAATTATTCCAATCTCACTCAACTCAACAGGAAACATTTTTAACACGTGCTTCACCGAGACAACGTGTCCTGATGATGCCTCGTGCAGATACGAAAAAGGTGTTAAAGGTTTCCAGTTGAGTAAGATTGGAATATTTTTTTTTTTTTTTTTTTACTATTATAAGCTTGCGTTTGACAACTGTCTCACCTGATGTTAAGTGATGACGCTGTCTAGGATTTAGCACGCAAACCTAGAAGGTACCTATTCACTCGCGACTTGAAGACTCCAGGATTGTACATATCGGGAAACACAGACTCGGGCAACGAGTTCCATTCCTTGGCAGTATGCATTAAGAAAGTGGAAGCAAATTGAATCGATGAATGAAAATTAAATAATATATTTAATATCATTTCTTTATATACTTATGTATAAAGGTATATATAAATCCTATATTTATTGACATAAACACTTTCGAAGAAATAGAACAAAGCTCTTGTGTTCAAAGGGCCGCCAATCGCTCACAAAGCTTTAGCCTGTATTGTCCCATACTCCCACATAGCAAACGGCTGTTTGCTTTGTGTTTTTCCAATTGTTTGGAATGGTGTGTTTTCAGTGCCGGATTAAGTCTGTGCGCGGCCAGTAGCAAATTTTGTCAAAGAGAGCATGCTTTTTTCTGTATCAAATTTTAGAAAATTTGTTAACAATATCGTGACTCATTAAGTAAATCGTATTCGATATTCAATAGTAAAATGATAAAGACTTTCTTGTGTCGTCATGTTACTAAACTCATTTTTAACACGTTTTAATGTTGAGAAAGATTGTAAGCCACTGCAATTGGTGGTCATAAGAGACAAACTGCGTAAGGCATTTTTATGATTTAGGAAACAATATTGTAAATACATCCTACTAATATTATAAATGCGAAAATTTGTGTGTATGTGTGTATGTTTGTAACTTCTTCACGCTGAAACGGCTACACCGATTCAATGAAATTTGGAATAGAGATAGTTTAAACCCTGGATTAACACATAGGCTTCTTTTATCCTGAGGTATAGTTCCCGTGGGATAATTGAGGTAGCGGGAAAACCGTAACCCGTACAGCTGATATCGCGGGGCGCCACTATTATTTAATGAAGGCTTGTAAAACTGGAGGTTCAGAGCCTCATGCTTGTTGGTGTTGATAATACTAGCCACAGAAAATTTGTACTGTAAATGATTTGAATTACGGCAGAATACATTGATGCGCGGGGCCCTCAAATACGTGGGGTCCTTAGCATTTTCTACTTTTGCTAATCCGCCACTGTGTGTTTTGTTCACAGGTGCCGGGGTTCACGGCAAACCACGTGTTGAATTACAGCAATGGCTACGCTTCCAGTTTAGCCACTTTGGAACTAGAAGCCGCTGCGCTGTCACCTGTGCCTACATTGATGATACGGTATTTTGCTTTTTTAAACTTTGTTACAATGAAACACAACATAGAACTTCGACGGTCATCGTGACTCAGTGGTCAGTGACATGACTTCTGTGTCTCCAGGACCCTGGGTTTGAATCCTGGCAGGGGCAAACATTTGTGAGATGAGTGTAGGTGTTTGTCCCGGTTCTTGGATGTTTGTGTGTAGACCATGCCATGCCTCCCGCGACTTAGGGAATCCCAGTTCGATGGTTTGAGTGTAATAAAAAAAATGAAGTAACATTAATACTATTACGCCTGTAACTACTATCTATTAACTAACTAACAATTATTATTTGTCTATAATTGCAGCGAAAAATCTTTCTACGAAATAATTTATGCTAACTTTTTAGATTTAGGACTCATCCGGTCTGAACATAGTAATTGTGAATTGTTTATAAATCGACTCAAACTGGCTTTCACGACACGGGCCTTGAGCCTAGTGTGGGGCCGTCATTAATTAATCCTCTGTAGTTCAAATATTTGAAGGAAAAAATTCGGCTGCTAGTGGGACTTGAACCCACGACTACAGAATACCGTCCTGTCGCTTTGTCCAACTAAGCTATAGCAGCCCATATAGCCTAGCATAGCGCTAATGCAATACACAATAAAATCTCTTAATCCTCTGTAATTTTTCATTTAGAAATAAAGTTTATATTATTATTGTTCCAGTTGTGAGGCATCCCTATTTGACGTTTGGAGCGCGACGAGCTCCACGCTTATATTGCGAGAACGTAGTGCTAATCCCGCCTCTGCATTAGGAAGGAGTTTCACAGGTATATACTTACATTTTTAAAACGTTGGACAGCAATGACTTTCTATACACAAGGACATAATAATATCACAACACGCAAGAACCATGGGCGCCGGCAGGGGGGTGCCAGGGGGTGCACTTGCACCCCTTGGGAATCTCGCCAAGAACAAAACCGAAACATAGCACATGGCTCTAACTTCACCATATTGACGCACTTTTGCCTTTTGTATAGATCTAGCGTTTGACCACTATTTCACTTGATGGTCTGTCACGATGTGGTCGAAGATATTATCACGCTAGACCCAGAATGCTTCCTGGCTCTCAAGGATTGCTGACTGAACACACTATGTGTTTGGTGACAGTTTATAAAACTCGAGGATGGTAGCTAGCCAGGCGGGACCTTGCTGGAATTTTTTTTTCTTAACATTCACACAGGGTCATCAGGTCCCAAACTAGGCAGAGCCTGTGCTATGGTAACCTGATGACTGATATATATATACTTATATACACACCCAGACACAGGTCAAACAGAGATGTTCATACACACAAATGTTTGACCTGTCCGGGAATCGAACCCGGGACTCAGACAGCAGAACTCAGAAGGCAGATTGCTACCAACTGCGCCAACCGGCCAGTCAATTTGATAACCGTGTTACCTTCAACGTAAGCTCAAGCCTTTGTTGGGGATCGAACCAGTATCTGTCAGTTTGACAGCCGATGCTTTCCCCGCTGAGCTATCATCGCTTCAAATATGATGATGACATTAGTTAATGATGTAATTCTTTGTTGTATCTGTATTTATATTTTTATTCACAGGCGCTGCTACAGAAACGTGTCTACCAACAATAATGGTGTTACTACTCCAGGTGTTTCTACAATTTCTTTTACAAACATATACAGTGGTTAGATAGCTGCTAGTGTAACTAAAGTTAATTTACTTTGTTATTAATAATTGTAATTAATGTGAACAATTTGTGTCAGGGTTCTAAGCAATTTGTGTAAGAGTCTGGTGTTAATAATCGTATTTATAATTTGACAATACTCCACAGCTTTCTGTTCACTAAACGCATAACGTTAAATTATAAGATTCGAAATTTAAATATTTAAAATGAAATCTAGAATTCATACTTATTGTTAAAATAGACTGATTACGTAGGCTAAATGTTGTAAAATAATTAAGTTTGTATATTATATTTCATAGCGTTCATATTGTCGCCATAATTGTTTAAATGTGTATAATAAATGGCCATAGCAATAGAAAATCTTATACTAATCGTTATTATGTCGAAAATAGCCTAGATGCTATTTTGATAACCTAGAGTAATAAAAAAGAAACTGTTACAAAACAGACCCCTATTAAAAATTACTTTTAACATCACATCATGACATCAATTAAAATAGTAAATTATAAATGCCATAGTATAATTGATTTTAAATCTTACATCAGGTAATTTTATTATATTGAGTTAGGCTATTGTTTTTTTTAAATACTTTAAAACATTCCATGTTGTAATGTATTTCAAAAATTTTTAATAAAAATAATAATTATACTTTTAACAATACACCATGTATCAATTAAGATTGAAAATTATAATTGCCACGGTGAAAGTTATTTGAAATATGACTAGGCATTTTAATAAATTTGTGTTAGCGTACTATTTTTTTTAATAAACCAATCCATATTACGTGTTATTTTTTAAATTTAACATTTTAATACAATTGTATTTAAAAAAGTTGACATAATTTGTTTTTAATCATTATTATAATAATATGCGATGTTATTATGTATGACCTTATGTTTAATATAATTTTATTTAACAACAAAACACCCACGTAAATAAGTATGCCTTTCCAAATACAGTTTCAATCACTATGCGCCTGCGCTTGTTTTCAGCTCCTTGAAAAAAAAACCTCCTTAATTGTAAAAGCATTGATTTAAAAAAAACAAATTATGTATATGCATGATGTTAGTTTTTGATCAAAAGGGCTGTGTTATTGTATTACAGATATTTAAGGGTTGTGTGTTTCAAAGCTGTATATAAGGGCTATAATAAGCGGTAGCTAATTGACTCAATATTCTTACTAAACTGTTTTATTACTCCTGAGCCTACTTTCGAAGCGATCATAGCTGGTGTCACAGTGGTTGAAGTGTACGGCTGTCAAACTTACGGATGTGGGTTTGATCCTATAAACGGCAAGGAAATACCATTATCAAATTCCTATCATGGTGGTAGGGTACTTTCACCTTCAAGTATGAAAAACTGTCACCAAACATATAGTCTGATCAAGCAGCAATCCTTGAGATTAGTAACCAATAAGCATTCTAGGTGTAGAGTGATAACGTCTTCGACCACATCGTCACTGACCATCAAGTGAGATACAGATCAAACGTTAGATATATACAGTAAAAAGAACTTTCTACTAATATTTTGTACTGGACATGAATTAACTTAGTTTTAATACAGGTTTTTGTAGCGCCAAATCAATAAGTGTAATTAGTAAATAGTCAGGAAATTGAATGTTTCAGCCCAATATTTGGCACTTAACATCAGGTGAGACAGTGGTCAAACGTAAGCTTATAATCATTAGAAAAAAAAATTGGCAGCCTTGGACGTTATTCGGCTGTAAAATGGTAATATAACAGTTTAGTATGAAAAACGTTCTATCCATATATTTTGTTCAGTCTCATTGTGCTTGTCACTTTAATTTTACAAAAACAAAACAAAATTTGTGGTGCATATGTTCATTTTACACCTAATTGTTAAAAATTATATGTATATGTTATTTATATGTAGTTAAATAGAAAATGTAAATAAACGTCCTAATATAATCTTGCAGTATAAATCTAATAATAAAGAAATCTCAAATCTCATTATAGATGGCGTTGCGTTCGCTTGACATTATTGTTTGTTTTAAATAATTGACAGTCAATGGTTTTTGAGAATTCAATTGGTATAATATCAAACTGTTTATAACTAGTACTTTTATTTTATGGTCGCCGTGGCTCGGTCGTCAGTCGCATGAATTCTTGATCCCGGGGTTCGAATCCCGGCTGGGGCAAACATTTATGTGGCGGGCATGGTTTTTGTCCCCGAGTATTGGATGTTTGTTGTGATGTCATTGTGTGTGTTATATTATTCGTAGCAAATCCGCAAATTGTACACCGGTTGCGTCGGCAATTAAAATCATTATTGTTATATATAATTACATATTTGAATTTTTATGTGACTTAATTATTGTCTTATGAGAAATAAAGTCATTTTGGATTCAATTCTGTTGATTCATGAAACGCAACTTAATTGTGGTCTTCTTTTTCCTGTAGTAGTAGGCAGAGAGCACAGCCTTCCAAATGTTACGATCCAGACTCACATATTTCGCTGCATTCACGCTCATCAGACCTTTCACACAAGAGCGACGGTTCAGAGAGCTTTGAACCTGGTCCTTTCTTAGAACTTCCTCAAAAGTATGTTAGACAAGAAAGTCAAATAATTATAAAATCACACTATACAATTTTCTAACAGAAATCTTTGAATAACAGAGTCTTGAAAGGATTGGCAACGTATCGTAATGCCCCCAGTATTACAGATATCCATAGGCGACGGTGATCGCTTACCATCAGGCGGCCCGTCTGCTTGTTAGCCAGCTACTTAATTTAAAAAAACATTTTTCATTCAATTTCAAGTAATTTTACGTAAAATTAAATTATTTACGCTAAAATTACTTGCTTATTAAAACTACCCGGAATCGAATAAACTTTTCTAGTAGAAAGAATGGGAATAATTATAATTAAATAGTCAAAGAAGGGCAGAAAACATATTTATTCATGATCCACGACTGTTTGGCATTAACTATATTTATAATAATAATAATTTAACGTCAGTTTTATCAATACTTCACCGCTCAGTTTGACAGCAGCCAACCTGGAGCTAGGTCGGCGCGGGGGAACAGCTGCGCGGCGGCAGTCAAGTAGCTAGAACCAATTCCTCATCAGTGCAGGCACCATTTATCAAAATAAATTTGCTTCCCTCCCTACCCAGATGTATGGTATCATTGAACAGGGATTTTAAAATTAGTTAGTAATTATTTTGCGAAATATATCGTCAAAGTCATGAACACTAATTTTCTATATACACATCAGATCAGCGCTGATTGTTTACAACTATCATTATGCTGATTTTGGAACGTTTTGTGGCAGGAAACTGCAAAACTAAGTATTTTGTAAGCAATTTGTTTTATGTGACTTATTTTAAGGTTATATTTTGTATGTTTTTGCCGTAAATAATGCTGCTCACCGGTGAAATGCTCCATCGCGAGTGACCTATATAAGTATTACTCTATGGCGAGTAAATTTACGAGAACCAAGCTACTTATCCCCACCGCGCCCCTCCCCCGCGTGCCTGTCAAGAGCAATGTGGTTTTGAAATTTGAACGCGTTTCTGAACCAGCCTGTATTATTGCAATTTTATTTTTGTGTCAAGCTGTACAAGCGATATCTGTAGTGAGTATTTGATAGTTTTCTTCCACAATAATTTTAGTCCTATGAGAGTAAAATTAATTGAATTGAAATAAATAAACGATGGGCCTATAATTAAATAGTGTAATCTGATAAAACATTGTATTTATTAAATTTCGCCTCACTGTGCATTATTCAAAGTGATTTTAATGGATAATATAATAAATGAGAAAAAAAACTTCCAAAAATGGATTTGAATTTTTTCACCCCCCTTTATCAGTCACATTAAATCCTCATTCCTACAAATTCCCCTTCCCTGATTCAATACGATGGAAAACTAATCAAATCGAATCGATTCGATATTTTTCATAACTATTATGGAAAATATCGATAATAATAATAAAATATATTATTATAATATGTTTTACATTTAGAACATTCTATCCAAAACAACATATATCTACGATATAGTTATTAAGCCAACAGAATGGTGGTAGAAGACCGTCGCACACAACTGCGGCCTTACTGGGGACTATCACTTAACATCAGGTGTGGTAGTGGTCAAACGTAAGCATTAAGCTATAAAAAAATGAAATGTCACTTCGGTTCGTGTTTGAACCTCCAATGAGAAACAACAAAGAGACTTTAAGAGAGCCGATACGACTGCTTCTGGTTAGCCATTGATGCATCACCAACTTAGATTTGTTTTTAATAGAATATTAGATGCGTCGCGCGGTTGTACACGCGTGGTGATAAAAAAGGTGATGATGAAAATAAGCCTATGTGATAATCCAAGGTATAAGCTATCTCCGTACCGAATTTCATCGAAATCGGCCGTTTGAGCGTGAAGAGGTAACAAACATACACATACACACAAACTTTCGCATTTTAAATATTAGTAGGAAGTAGTATGATGACAGTACAAGCAAAAAGCCCACTGGATGTTAAGAGGTAACCTCTGTCAACAGACAGATACTGCACTGTCCCCGCCACCCTGAGACATAAAGTTAAAGAGTCTCATGTGCCTGTAATTTCAACGGAGGCCATACCCTTGAAACTTTAACACAGTAATGTAAATAATACTGGCTGGCGGTAGAAACAGATATGGTATCAGTATTTCCCAGGGCGAACTTTCACATAGTGCTACTACGCTGTAAATTAGTTTAGAAATATAAACTGATTTTTCAAATACACTTTAGTTTACCTTTGAATTCATGAAGTCTTATTTTTTATTAGATATAAAATATGAAAGTTACCACCCCTAAAAATAAACACAAGAAAAATAAACAACAATATTTCTCAGGTTTATAATACAAAATCCACGGCTATTAACGAAAGGTAATGCCATTAAAGCCCACAACAAAGATTTCAAAAGCGTCACTTCAACTCTGTGACTTCGTTACCGAATCATTTCTATCGCTTAAAACTCGAACGAAAAACAATGGCGCTGGTCTAAAATGGCGGATAGGGTTGCCACTGCTTCAAAATACACAAAATTTATGAAGTTGTTATCGAAATCAAAACAATTAATTTGCAAAACATGGGTACATTTTATGGTAAACTGTTTTCAAAGTAAAGTGTCTTAACCTACTAAGTCATGCAAAATTATAAAATTGCTTACAATAATTAGAATTATAATTACCAACTTAAGAAAAAATATATTAAGGTAAATTCATAATATTCTGTTTTTCTAATTACTTGTTATTTCTATAAACATTATATTAAACTTAAATATAAAATCATATATTTTTCATTTTATTTATTTATTAACATTCACACAAGGTCTTCAGGTCCCAAACTAGGCAGAGCCTGTACTATGGTAACCTGATGACTGATATATATATACATAATACACCCAGACACAGGTCAAACAAACATGTTCATGCACACAAATGTTTGACCTGTCCGGGAATCGAACCCGGGACCAGCGGCTCAGAAGGCAGAGTGCTACCAACTGCGCCAACCGGCCAGACGACGATATTCTACACACAAATTCATTATGTCATTTATCTTCTGGGCTAAGAGTTCGTCTATACAAAAATGAATGTGGCCTAACAACTGCGATCTTGGTGATAACGTTTTTGATGATATCATGGTGGTGAGAGCGTCAGCTGTCAACCTGACGGATGTTCTGGTGTGATCCTCACCAACGGTTTGAGCTTTCGTTGAATGAAACACCACAGCAATAATGCTGCACCCTCAACACTGTTACCAAATTCTTGAAGTGGTGGTTTTGACTACCTGCCTGGCTAATCATTTAACATTGTAAAAGACACAAAATGGACGTGTAAACACAAAACCAAACAATATTTACTAAATTTAGGCTACAAGAGCACAGAACAACTACTTAGAATAAATATATGTATAATATCCAAATGTACATAAATACCTCACGACTTACGTAACAAACAAAAACTAAATTGTTCCCCTTACTTACTTATTTTTCTTTATTTCAAAAATGTGTTTAAGCTACTAGACTCACTACACACACTCAATTACATCACCGAACCGCAATTCTCACACTGACTCACCCTGGAAGCCTACTAGCTCACAGACTCAGGGAATCCTACCGTGGGAGTTAGGGATCTTTAAAATCCAAGAATACTTCTTCACTTTGCACAAATTAAATTAAAAAATCATTTGTATATTATAAATCATATGGTGTATTGTGTGTTGAATAAATATATTTGTTTGTTAAAAAAAAATTGCAACATAGTATTGTTATTATTCAAGCATTGTACGCTGGAAGTGTCTGGGCTTCGGCCACCAAGAAACTGAGGTTTTCCTTTTATTTCGAAAACTCTCACGAGAGTTGGGTTTTGGTCGATCGTCTACAACATAGTAGGTAGGTATATTGAGACTCTCAAAGTGAGTCCGCTGCAAAACGACTCCATGTCCACGTCTCAATATTGAGAAGAGAATATCTTCTTCTTTGTCGTTACACTCTTTGCAGAGTGGTGGCGAGCTTTACAATTCGTCGCCATTCCTCTCGTACTGTCGCTTGCCTCGTGCATTCATGAGAAGTCAGTATACATACAAAAAAAAGTATGTTTACGCAGCAGTCATTCATCGTCACGCTTAGCAGTCAGCATGTCGTTTGTCACCGAGTTATGCCAATGTCATGGTGTAGCTGAGGGCGTCGGTCTGTGGCCTGAGAAAGCTCGTACAAGCCCGTAAGAAGGACACATTGCACAGATTCAAATACAATGTCACAAAAAGCCAGTAGGTATATGGTCTTCGATATCATTGGCGCTAAATTCCCACAAAGCATACGTAGGAAGAAAATGTCAATACATTTTTTATAGATAATTTAAAGATACACAATTTTTGTTTCTGGTAGTTTTATGATAAAAATTACAGTTTCGCTGAAAAGCGCGAAAAACTTTGACCTCGAGTAAAATTATTTCCATACACAAGAATGGTAAGAAATTATTAAAAATTTTAAATTATGTCTTGAACAATTTTACTGATGTTCAGCTTGTTATAATTTTCTGCACCTTCACTCTTATTTGTTGGTCTTTATTAACCGGACTAATAGTGATCCAATGTGGAAAAGCAGCATCAATCTCGCCCACTCTAGAAATGTTTTTATTTTGTGTTTTATTTACAAAAAAAAAAGTTAATAAAAAAAATTAAAATATATATATATATAAAGCACAGGCTCTGCCTAGTTTGCGACCTGCAGACCTTGTGTGAATATTAAAAAAAAAAATTGATTTCTATTTGTTATACTTGTATTAAATATATACTATATTTTGAAATACAATATCAAAATAATAATCTCTCAGCTGCCCTGAACAAAACGTGAACTTTATAAATTCAACGACATTAATATGTCGTTGAATTTATAAAGTTCAGGATTTATTTTACATTCTTTTCCTAATTATCTTAACTTATCAAGCACAGCCCTACCAACCTTTTTTGCTTTGAAGAAACAAAACACAGTAGGAACAAATCACGACGCGACGCCCGCGGCCTCCGCTGAATAATTCATAATTCATATGGCCAATAAGTAGAACAGGTGAATATAATTCTTTCTTCTTTTTGTTCGTTGTTCGCCTTGAATAGAACGAAGCGCTGCAAACGAGTGATAATAACTCATCGATTGTTTAGTAGCTAACAACGTGTGTGAATAGGGCCTGGTTGAGTTTTTAGGATTCGGTTTTATAAGGGATTTTCCAAGTACCTATGTGTTTTTTAATTTTCAATTTTTGTTTGATGACTTTATTTTTATTTTATTTTAAATAGGTATGTATTCTATGTAAATATTGTTTATATTGTCCTATATTTTGCTCGCATTTTGCAACGTACAGTACAACTGAGAAGTAGTAACTTGTGCGATCGTCAGAAATGAGTGTCAACTAAAAATCAATGCTAGGGGTGACCCTAGTATATGCTGAGTCAAAACTCATTCCTGACATCGGGCAATATTACTTATTGTTTTTTTGTTAGTTTAAATGTATTTTTGTAATGCTGTCCTTCGATGGGAATAAAATTATTTTCTTTTTTTCTTTCTTATTTCAAAAATGTTACAAGTGAGCGATAGGCGAGGCGTATGTTTAGCAGTAGACATCTTAAGGACGCAAGCCGCTTCTAACTGGTCTTTGCGGAAATCAATGAGAGTATATCCATATATATCCTATATCCAACTTATATATTAATATATACATTATAAAAACCTCAATTCATTAATTTATCCGTGAAAATTTGCTCATAAGAAGATAAAGAGAAATAGTCCGTTTTTAAATGTCTACAAAAACCATATGAAAGAATATCTTTTCATCTGCCGAAAGCAATTGATTGACTAATGATGACGATGGAATGACGTGTGTGGAATGGGTGAAGTGGAAGAGGAAGAGTGGAAGAGTGGGTCTTGGAAGAGGAAGGCCTACGCGGACGTTCCGAAGTCATATCGAGGAAGTTCTAAGAAAGGGCCAGGTCAAGAGTGCTTTAAACCGATGCTCTTGTATTAAAGGTCTGATGAACGTGGATGAAGCGAAAGAATTGTGTCGGGCTCGTAGCAATTAGAAGGCTGTGATCTCTGCCTACCTCTACAGGAAAGAGGCGTGAATATATGTATGTGTGATTTTCAAAAAAGAGGCTCTCGATCTATTGACATTTATTGGTCTCATACATGTTCTCGTGTTACGATTTTTCAATATTTGGGATTTTTTACTGTTGTGCTGGTACTCGTTTATCGAATATCGTCGTTTATCGATATAGTCGTCACTTAACATTTAGTGAGATAGTGGTCAAACGCTATATTTTTATTTTTTATACATTTTTTACGTTTAATAGCAATAAATAAAACTTTAACGAGTATTTCTAAAAACTAAACACTCTTTAACACTTGCGCATGCTGTGATTTCCTGTTCCAGTATCATGATAAAACGAATAACGTAGGTATCATACCTTCGTTCTCCTTCAGATCAATGTACGCCTAAAACTCCACGCTTCGAAAAAGCAATCAAAATTGCTTTATTTGTACAGAACCAGTACAGCTCTAGTCCTATTTGCTTATGGCAACTTTATTCGTTGATTCATTGTTGGGAATATTGTAGACGATCCGTTAAATGGGTTTTTTTGAACGGGCAATTTTAGCTGACGGCTTTTGTGGAACGGCTTTATTGTGTTTCGAATCTGATACGAATTTTTGGACACGCGTAACAAGTGCACGATTTTTCCATGTGCTTTATAAGGTTGTCGTAAAATAAATTGGATGGCCAAGACAATGAGACATTTGAGACATAAAATTATATTAAATTATAATTATAATGATTAAATAATGATGATGATGATTATATTAAAATACTCTTGTCTAGTTTAGGACAAGCTTTGAAAAAATCTACATTAATTTATAAAAATATATTTGAAGGAAAAAACTCGGTTGCTAGTGGGACTTGAACCAACGAATACAGAATACCGTCCTGTCGCTTTTGCTTCAAATATTTGAACGTCAGTTCCGCCGAGCATGTTGTTAATGCAACAAACCATAAAACTCAAAAAATAGATTATATGTTTTTTCATATAAATTGACGTTATAAATATGTATACTCCAAATCACATTTTAAAAAGTGGACTATATACAACTAGCAACGCCCCGTGGCTTCACCAGCGTGGTCTACGGTTTCCCGCTACATCATAATTGTATATATTGCACGGGAACTATATTTTTTCTGGGATAAAAGTAGCCTATGTGTTATTCCAGGATCTCACCTATCTCCATACCATCGAAATCGGTACAGCCGTTTGCGCGTGAAAGAGTAACAGAGGTTTAGAATAATTTGCTTAAGCAATTATTTTCGGGATTAAATTTTGCCTACGTGTCGTGCGACTAAGGTCTAAAATATGTCCATACTAAATTTCAATGACATCGATGAAGTTGTTTGAGCGTATAGGAGTATACAAACATATATACTACACATAAAAACTTTCGCCTTTATAATATTACAAGCACCTCGCGGTTTCACCCGCGTGGATTTCGGTTTTCCTGCCACGTCAATTATCCCACGGGAACTATACTTTTTCCGGGATAAAAGCCTATGTGTTAATCCAGGGTTTCAACTATCTCCATACCAAATTTCATCGAAATAGAAAGAAAGAAAAGAAAGAAACCACATTTATTCAAGACACTCACAACACACATTACACAAGAAATACATACAAAAACAATAAAGAACAGAGTAATAATGATCTTGTGAGTGTCATGAAATCGTGAAGAAATAACAAATAAACATACATACACACATACCTACACATAAACTTTCGCATTTATAATATTAGTAGGATATATATGTAAAGAAAATGTATTTCTTAAATGGTCAGTTTAAATTTCGTCGCGCTCCACACCGTCGGTAAAGTGGTGTAAGATTGTAGATAAAGCAGTATAGGCTCCACACCGTCGGTCGGTAAAGTGGTGCAAGATTGTGGTTATGTGATGGTTAGAAAAACAATATGGAGTTTTAGTTTTGTGGTGTGATTTCAAATTTGGATTGAAAGTAAAAACAAGCGTCGTAAGGAATTGACATAGTAAAGAATAACCTTTAAATGTCGTTTCTTTGTTTACAGGTAGGAGTTTCGGTTAATTGCGTAATAAGTGTAGTTAGTTTGATATGTAATTGAACTAATGAAATAAAAACTTTGTTTACAGAGCAACACATCATAGTTTATTTGATATTCAATTGTCGATCCTTATATATATATATATATATATAAATACATATGTATATATATTAATACTTATCGTATGAAATAAAATGTCACAGATGTTTCTCGAAAAGGTGGTCACAGATTATGGTTCTCTGGTTGGTAATAATACATGAAACTCTCCATATCTCCAACCTACAATTTCCAACAAAGACACTTAAATTCTGTATCAAATACTCAATGGCGCTTCACAAATAGTTACTGAGGGCCGAAAATCTGACCACTGGTTAATAGACCGTAATTTTGTTGTAATTGTTGTTGGCAAAACCCTCTTGACAAAGTTCTAATCCACCGCAGCTAAAACACTATTTACAATTTCGTGTTCAGTTTTCAGACGCAATACACATACACAACAGTAAACCAACTGTACACGCAGCGAAATTGCAGCACATTGATGATGCAAAAATATATTGAATAAATTGTCTGTCTGCTGCTCGAAATTTAAGATTTCATAAAATAAATTATTTAGCTTTTAGACAATTCGATTAATAAGCCAGTGGATTGTTAAAGAATTATTAATCTAAATAATAAATGGTGCTAGTATTATGAAATTAAGTACCAAGATTTTAAATAAAAGCTTAGTTTTTTCAAAAAGAACTCACAAATTACAATGTTCTTTCAACATTCTATTTTATTGGGTGCCCGAATACAATGGCAGTTTTTATTGACAGATTCTCAAATTGGTCCGTAATAGCTAACCAGGCATTCACAGTACCACCTTGTCGTTCATACTACAATCATTTATTGGCACAAATCGAATATCAAGCTACCTACCTTTACTTAGTTAACAAATCGAGTACTAGCAAAACCTACAGTCTAATCTATAACTTTTAACAGCGGGATTTTATTTGAGTATCTCACACGGTCCGACACATAATTTAACAGTGTGGTTACGGGATTTTGCGATGCAACCATGTGCAATATATCAATGTACATAATAATTAACATATAATCGGTACCATAAGTAATTTTTTTTTTTTAATAATAATAATAACATAACAGATGAGGTTATATATGTCGTAAGCCGTATCTTAGACCATTATGAGAATCCCACTACCAAGGTATGTTGTTAACAATAACCATGTGTTTGCCGTTTTGTACAATTCATTAATCTAAATTTGTATAAATCTGACCTACTGTGACAATACGAACATTGTCATGCCATCATAAACCTGTTTGGAAGTTAATTTGTGTGGACTGAAGCACGCTAACCGTGAAATTAATAAATTTTAACAGTCAAGTATATATACTGTTATATACCGACAATGAGTTGGATTATAACAAAATTAACACTGAATTTAGGACAAAAGATTTCACGATCAGGTATGTATATGTTAAACGACTTCAAAAAGGAGGTTACTCAATTCGACCGTATATATGTTGTTTTTTTTTATGTGTGTTCGCGGATAACTTCGTCGTTTATGAACCGATTTTAATGATTCTTATTTTTGTTAGATAGAGTATACTTTCGTGGTGGTCCCATTCCATAAAAATTTCATAAAAATCGGACAAGTGGTTTTTGAGTTATTCTTCAATAACTGAAAAGTGCTACGCGTATCTTGATGAATTTATTGTCGCGGTTGAATACATCGCAGAACACACAATGACAATTAATTGATCCAGTGAGTATCAAAGGTCACTGAAAAGGGTAAAAAAAATTTTTTAACAAAAAATTTAACCGACTTCAACACTGAAAAGTGTGAAATAACTTGTCGAAGTCGTTTGACGTGTCGAATGAGTATTAAGAAAGTAGCTTTAGTGTTGAAGTCGGTTCCATTTTTTGGTAATATATTTTTTAATATGTTTACTTCTGTCTGTAACCACATGCCGGTAATGCAACTCATACTTACAAATGCTGCCTCCCGAACAATGCGCCGTGACAGTTACTGAGATAGTATTTCCGTCGTGGCGCACCCCAGATTTATAGTTGTTTGGCGACCACCCTCTACGTCAAGTGGAATAGTCCCGCCATTTAACAATTTTGATCAATGATACTGCGCTAGAGGTCTTTTTGGAAACTTTTGTCATGTTACACTGTCCTACATGACATAAATACTTGGGCGATGCAATTGTGTGATGATATATAGTAGAGTTTCTAGTTTTGTCCGTAGTGAGGGAAAAAACAACCTTACATTGTGTATAAATTCTAACTTGCACTACTAAGTCAGAAATATTCACATATATTTTCCGGGTTCGATTCCCGGACAGGTCAAACATTTGTGTGTATGAACATGTCTGTTTGACTTGTGTCTGGGTATGTATAATATGTATATAAGTATAAACATAGATCAGTCATCAGGTTACCATAGTACAGGCTCTGCCTAGTTTGGGATCTGAAGACGTTGTGTGAATGATAATAAATAAATAAATAAAAAAATTGTAGCCGTTTAAGTATAAAGAGGTAACAAGCACACAGATACACTTACAAACTTTTGCACTTATAATATAAGAAGGATAGGATAAGAAGTAGGAATAGGAAGTAGCATAGGATAAATCACATCTTTATATTTTTTTAGACTAAGTGCATTTTAATATTATTGTTATTCAATTTTTAATTGTTTATTGCTATATTCTGTTGTTTGTTCCCTTCTGTGCCGGCTCAAATGGTTCCAACGGAAGACCAGCGCTGGTTTACTTAGAACTAGCATACGCTGAGTTGGAACCAATTTGAGACATGTCATTTAATGCACTATTTAGGAATGTTCCAAATTTTTAATTTTTGTAATATTTAAGTGTTTAAGTGTGTACTGTCTCAAATAAATCTAATTTCTTTCTCTCTTTCTTTCTATATAATATTACGTGGCAATGTTCTGTTCTCTTGCGTCAACGCTTGTAGAATGTTACTTTCTCTAGGGCCTCTAAACAGTGGTTTTTCTGTGATGTGATTCACTTATACAAGGTAATATCTACCATGTTGTTGAAACTAGAAACTACCTCTAAGTTATAAGCCATATCGGTCATTATCACTTCAACTTATGTATCTAGAGGCTCGTCTCGATGACAATTTTCTAAGAATTTCTTTACTAAAGTATTAATGAAATTCTCGATTATGAATCCCGATCAAAGTCAACCAAGTTAAATTCGATAATACAAACTTTAGCATCAAAGTTACTCGGAGGGTCACCTGATGCATACTAAGCAGATATCTGATAACATGGCTCTGTACTTTATGAAAACTAGTAGCGATTCGCGGTATCACCCGCGTGGATAACGGTTTTCCCTTACCTCAATTTTCCCACGGGAACTAACGGGAGAACGGGAACTACTTTTTCCGGTATAAAAGTAATCTATGTCTTATTCCAGGTCCTAATCTATCTCCATACCAAATTTCATCGAAATCAGTACAGTACAGTTTCCGTGGGGTAATTGAGGTAACGGGAAAACCGTAATTCACGCGGGTGAATATGAAACTATAGTAATACTTTAAAGGTGGAAGTTTGTCTGTTTGTCGTTTGAATGTTTGTTACTTCACGCTGAAATGGCTGAACCGATTTGCATAGAATAAGACATATGCCAATTTTTATCCAGAAAATAGAATAACTCTTGTAAGATAATTAAGGTAGCGGGAAAGCCGTAATTCAAGCTAGGATTCCCTGTGTCGCGGGAGGCATTGACACACACAATCACAGCACACAAACAACCAAGACCCGGAACAAACATCTACCTTTCTATCATCGGTCGACTCGACGTACGGCAATTCGCCATCGTTATATGGTAGATATACCACCTATACGCACGAAGCGTTATGCTTCCACTTTCTTAATGCGTACTGCCAAGGAATGGAACTCGTTGCCCGAGTCTGTGTTTCCCGATATGTACAATCCTGGAGTCTTCAAGTCGCGAGTGAATAGGTACCTTCTAGGTTTGCGTGCTAAATCCTAGACAACGTCATCACTTAACATCAGGTGAGACAGTTGTCAAACGCAAACTTATAATATATAAAAAAAAACCTACCCTCATCGCACAAATGTTTCCACTGACGGGTTTCGAACCCAGCGTTCCGGAAGCACAGAAGTCATATCACTGACCACTGCGCCATGGCGACTTCCGAATACACATAATTATTTTAAATATAATTTTAAGTTATACGCATTTAAATCTATAACTCTACACCAGACATAACTCCAACTGTTCCTAAGAAAATTCATATCCAAAGTATTTTCCGAAGTTGCGAACTCTGGTCGTTTGCAGAAACTGAAATCGTTCGCCTGAAAGCAATAGCTGAAAGTTCACTGAACGCCGTATATCGTATCGTAAAATTCATGAATTATAAATTTCAGTACCTCTGAAGTTATACCTCTGACCAGTCAACGAGGAGAAGTGAAGAGCCGGCATCTTCGCATCTCTACTTATCTCTCGATATATATATAATGTAATTTTTAGACTTACGCGTTTCGAAGACATTATTAATAAATCAAACGGGGTATTCCCTGAGCAAACTAAAGATACTGTCAGTATTGTGTGTCGTGACAACCCTGTGATTTTCCAGGGCTGCGACAGCCCTACAGTTTAAAAAGATCAAGAGTCGGTAGTTGGAGAAACTACGCGCTCTCGGCTACATTGCTACCCGTATTTCTCCAGTCTTCTCGTGACCGCGACCAATGCAACATGGTCGAAACGTCGAGGTAAATAAATTACTAAATGTTTTTTACGCGATAAAGCTCCGTTTGATTTATTAACAATATATATAATGGATATGTTTTAAGTTATATCTAAAATGAGTTATTTTCTATGATGATAGATTATATCAGAAATCTACAATTAATTTTTAAAAAATCTTCGACCGCATCGTCATTGACCATCAAGTTGTCAAACGCAAGACCTATATAGTATAAAAAAATATTATTCCAAATTATGACCAGCAAAAATAATTTAAACCAATTTCACATATTGCCAGTGCTGTGCCAAATGCCAGATCAATTGAATAAAAAGTTTTCCTATAAAATTTGAACAAACATTTATCTGTTAACATTTCGGGATAACATCTAAGCTATCTATATGATAATGGTAGTGTTTTTATTAAATTAATTTTTAAAATAAGATTATTATTTAGGAGGTGCATATGTACAGTTTATAGAAATTTGTAAAATATATTGAGGTTAATATTTTTTTGCGTTCAAGTTTTTAATATTAATTATTAAATTAATTTATTAATTAAAAATTAATCTATATAATACATTATTTCATTTCATTTTGACAGTTATTGGCAACGTATCGTGAACGTAATGTGTTGCAGATATCCATAGGCGACGGTGTTCGCTTACTATCAGGCGGCCTGTCTGCTTGTTCGCCACCTATTTCATTAAAAAAAACAACCGGTTGCACTCCGGGAATGCTGGCAGAAGTGAAAACTTGAACATGACTGACGGGACTTGAAGTATCTACATACCAAATTTAATCCAAATCCGTTCAGCCGTTCTGTGCTTGAGTAACAAACATCCATATATCCATCCATCTATCTATCCATCCAAACTTTCAGATTCATAATATTAGTGCGACACATACAATCAAATAGAAATTAAAAAAATATCAAATAAAACTACCAAAAAATGAAAATGTTTTCTTATTCGTAACACATTTAAGTTTAAATTTTCACTCGCGAGTTTTACATTTTCTCCCTAGAGTTAATTTTTCACTCACAATGGTTGCGACTGGAAAGGAATATGTATGCAAAAGAATAAAATGTATGAAATCAAATTAAAATAAACGAATTCGAAAAGTAATTTTAAATTATTCTAATTTCTAATTGCACCATGTTAAGAGTCAAATGAGCGTCCAGTCGAAGCAACACTTGATCAAAATGCCGGTCTTTATATTGC
This sequence comes from Apeira syringaria, assembly GCA_934044485.1. Classification (NCBI taxonomy): domain Eukaryota; kingdom Metazoa; phylum Arthropoda; class Insecta; order Lepidoptera; family Geometridae; genus Apeira; species Apeira syringaria. The sequence goes on along the minus strand of OW203670.1, from coordinate 6,601,966 downwards.
ACAAACAATAAGCATTGGAATTTATTTTTATTTATAGAAAATATATATTTTATAGAAAAAAAAAATTAATATACTCAAACCCCCGCACTAAAATTCCCTGTGTCACAAGAGGCATGGACACACACAAACAGCCAAGACCCGGGACAAACAACTACACACTCATCGTACAAATGCTTACCCCTGCTGGTATTCGAACCCAGGGTCCCGGAGACAGAAGTCAACGTGGCAATGCTGCTAGGATTTTGGAAACTTTAACTAACTGGTAGCGGATTGTTAGATTAAAATTTAGAGGGTATGTTTATTTTTTTATTACTTTGTGACGAAGTATATGTTTTCTCTTTAGGGTCAATTTATTAGTGAGATTCCATTGCAGTCTTTTGCAGCAGTAGTATGAAGGAAGAAAAAGTCACTACGATGCTTATACAATCAACATTTTATGCTTGAGGGACTTCATGAAACTGGATTAACCTCTATGATTTTTATACAATAGATAGTGATTCTTTTATTTAACTAAACTAAACCTAAAATTGTTTAAAATAAGTTCTTATATTAAGTGATTCATACTTCAGCTACAGATAATGGTTTCTATGATAACCTTTAAACTTTCCAGTATTTTTCCAACAAATATTACGTGAGTCCTAGCCAGTTCTTAGATAGTAACTTCTAAACAGATTTTAAGATTTTCATACAAACTATTACACATTCTGTGTTATTACGTAAGCACGCTTGTATCGGTTAAAGACGTAAAAGCAGACTGCCGCAGGTAAAGTCTCTCTCTCTCTTTCCAGAACTCTCTCAGCCATGGGGCGTCCACTGCTGGACAAATACATACGTGAAGTCTACGTCACATTATCATATAATATATTAATTACCCTTTCAGACACCACTAAGTATTTCAGCTGTCCTAGGTGTACCTATAGTTTAAGTTTATAACGGAAGTATCCACCATAGCTGGCGTATATGTTTCTATGTTTCTATTGTTGCTGCTTGTCTGAATAAATGATTTTTATCATTTAATAAAAATATATCTATAAATATTAGTTTTAAATATCGTAATTGGCCTCATCGCCGTCATTCACTTGTTTTAGACTAGGTTACTGATGCTCAGTTATTTTGTTGAAGTGTTGGTCTACAGGATCCCAAATAGAATATTTTAGTAGTTCGCTCCTTTCAAGTCAAAATTTTAGGGGAAATGCGGGTATATTTGTAATGTTGGTGCAAACCGCAAGTACTTACTCACTGCCAAGGGATTTGGAATGAAAGGGTAAGCTGCTCCTTAATGTAGTTGTTTGAAGCGTTTTGTTTAATTTACAATCAACTAAACCACCAGTCTAAACGTTGAAGGTACGTATGTTGTGGTACTTTTAAGGGTTCTAAGTTTTTATTTTTCTACTGCAGCGGAAAAAAAGTATTTACAAAAATATATCAGCTGTCTTACGGAACTTGCGAGAGGGCACAAAGTTGCACAACGAGCTATGGCTTTGCTCGGATTTTCTCTAAGCGATCAAAGAAATAGAAATAGAGTAGAAGAACGAAGTCTGACGAAGGCTGACATAGCCCAGCGGATTAGCAAGTTGAAGTGGCAGTTTGCAGAGTACATAGCTCGAAAGGTTCTTGAATAGCGACCACGGACTGGCAAGCGCAGCATAGTAAGGCCACCGACAGGGCGAACAGACGTCCTGACTAAGTCCGCAGGCAAGGGCTGGATGCGGACCGCTTCCATCCGGTCCTTAGGGAAATCAATGAGGAATGCATATGTACAGCAGTGAACTTCCTATCGTATAATAATAATGATAGCACATTATTTCAGACACAACATCTGTATTGTACACAATAAAATGATGGTTATTTTATTTGTAGAAATTAAATAGGGTAACAGTAAATTTCATACGTATATTAAAGTATATTATACTTTTGTCCTAGGTGACAATCTTCACCAAATAATGACAGATATATCCATGTGTATTTACTGCAGTTTAATAGAAATACACGAAGAGCGGAAATCTCTGATGAAAAAAACTAAATATATAAGTATAATTTAAGAAATAACGAAAAACTATTATTTGTTCCACAAGTAAGTTTGACAAAGGTTCAAAAACAAGGAATCTGCAATAAAATATTATTATTTAACAATCTACCATTGACTATAGCCAAATTAAACACTAGGGACTTTAAAAGAAAACTTAAAATATTTTGTAAGCTACCCATTATATTCGTTAAACGAATTTGCTGAAATGCGTCTCAAAGAATATTTATTCATCTCGTAGAATTGTACAATATGTTTTTATTTTATTTTATTATAAATCCTTACGTTCTTATTTATGTATTAGTAGCTAATTATTGTAATTTTGATTTGCCCAGTGTAACGACCATTGTTATAAGGCCAATAAAGTTTCTTATTCTTATTTTTATTCTATACTTTTTCCGGCATAAAAGTAGCCTACGTGTTAATCCAGGGCTTAAACTATCTCCATACCAAATTTCATCTAAATCGGTGTAACTGTTTGAGTGTGAAGAAGTAACAAACATACACACATACGCACAAACTTTCGCATATATATTATAGTAGGATAGGATTAGTAGGATTACGTCAACATTTCTTATCGTTCCTCGGAGCACTCACACGCACCCCAGAAATAATCTTCTTTTAGCAACGTAATCATAATAAGCTGTTTCCCGTAGTAGGTATAAATGAACTTCAGAAAACGATCAAAGCCTAACCACAAGAAACTCACTGCGAAAGACATTTTTACATTAGCAACAGTTCCAAACACCGCCCAGCAGCTGTAAACTGTAATAGTTTGGAGACACACTGCTTAAAATGATATCCAGCAGAAAACACCTTAAAATTTACACTAGTACTGAAAGGGTGTAAGTGTGGGAAAAAAGAGAAAAAAATAAACCTTTTTTATACTTCATAGACTAACTCTTAGGAACTGCAACATGAACACGCTATGTGTTTGGTGACAGTTTTATTTCAAACTTGAGGGTGTTAGCTAGCTAGCCAGGTATTCTAAAGTACCTTACCACCATGCTGGAAAGTTTGTAATGGTGTTACTTTCACTTGAAGCTTAAGCCTTTGGTAGTGATCGAACCAACGTCCGCTAGTTCAATTACAACCGATGCTGCTTCAACTGAGCCTATCTTTTTTTTTCTTTTATACTGTATTGTACCATCTAGCGTTTGACCACTATCTCACTTGATGGTCACTGACGATGTGGTCGAAAATGTTATCACGCTAGACCTAGAACGCTCAGCGGCTCTCAAGGACTACTGCCTGAACACACTATGTGTTTGGTGACAGGTTTTTTAAACTTGAGTGTGGTAGCTAGCTTGGCGGGTATTCGAAAGTACCCTACCACCATGCAAAAATATTTGAGTTTGCTTGTAGGAAGTAGGTAATGTTTGGAACTACTAAACTGATGCCGACATTTTACATCAGTAAAAGAAGATACAATTAACTCCTGAGTGACAAAGGCTATATTTGATCAACAATATCACATTAAAATATATATATATATATATATATATAAAATTGGGGAATCTCCGCTATGTCTTCTCGTCAAAATTACCTTAATGCCTGAAAACGAAAGTCTTCAAACGCTGTTCGAAGACTTTCGTTTTCAGGCATAGGCGTGTTACCATGCAGTGATGACTTACGGAACGTGATCTCTGACTATGAACCTTCTGAGCAAGCTCAGAGTCGCTCAACGAGCTATGGAGAGAGCTACGCAATATTTTGATAATAGTGACTTTTGAACCATCATGGTACCGACTTCGACAAGTTATTTCATTCTTTTGAGTGTGGAAGTCGGTTCCATTTTTCGTAATTTTTTTTTTCCTTTTTGAGTAACCTTTTTTACACGGGATCGTTTTTTAGTGTTAGTATTGATAATTGTCATACTAATTTAGACTTCATAGTAACTATTTAAAAACGTTTGTCTATTATCATATTTCCCAGTTTTTTTAATAATTTTTTTTATTGGGAATAGGCAAGCGTTTGACCACTATCTCATCGATGTTACGTGATGATGCGGTCTACGGTGGAGCACGCCTGCCTAGAAGATACCTATTCACTCGTGACTTGAAGATACCCAGGTTGTAAGTTTGCGGATATACAGATTTAGGCAATGAATTCCATTCGTTAGCTGTACGCACTATAATTGTGGAAGCAAAACGCTTCGTTTAGTTTAGTTAGGTTTAGTTAGTTTTAGTTGTGCCGTGGTGGTACCGGCCTAGAATAGTACTCCCCCATCTCTTCCCGTGGGTGTCGTAAGAGTCGGCTAAGGGATCACGTACCAGAAGGTGGGCAGCTTTCTGAGGATCGGAAATCATACTGCGCTCGCCAACCCGCCTGCCAAGCGTGGCGAGTATTGGCAAATCCCCTCCTATACGGGGGAGGCATATGTCCAGCAGTGGATGTTTAAGTGCTGAGAAGAAGAAAAGAGAAGAAGGTTTATTTGTGTGGTGTATAATAATGTTTGAGTACCCTCAAACATTATTATTATATGTATCTATTTATAGGGTACTTAGATGTGGGAATAAAATCAGTTGTGTCACCGGCTCCATGTTTTATTACTTGTTTCGCCTAAATATTCCATATATCTTAGTTAAATAAGAGAATCACTTTCAATGTCTAGTTTTTCGTTAGTAGGTACTAGTGTGACCTAAATTTTAATACGTGCAATATACCCATTAGAATTCATATTCCCATATAAATACCTATAAACAAAACGGAACTTTACCACAATTTTTCCATTTGAGAGTTTGTTTACTTCTCATTTCCGTTTCTCAAAAACCAAACCAACTAATTAGGACCTCAGTAGGTCAACTTGGTTAATTTATTTACATAATCCGTATGAAATGAATTTTCGTGGATTAACCCAAATAAGGTTTTGTTGAAAACTATAACGAACAGAAGCTTAACCCCACGGTAACGGTAATTGGCTATTACTTTGTATCGATAACGACAGTATCGCCTGTTATTTTGGGGTTCCATTACCAAAAAAAGAATCTCATTTTCAGTTTTCTCATCTTACTAATATTATAAATGCGAAAGTTTGTGTGTATCTTTTTTTTATACTGTATAGATCTAGCCTTTGACCACTAATCTCGCTTCATGGTCAGTGAAGATGTGGTCGAAGATGTTATCACGCTAGACCTAGAATGCTCACTGGCTCTCCAGGACTACTGCCTGAACACACTATGTGCTTGGTGACAGTTTTTCAAACTTAAGAGTGGTAGCTAGCCAGGCGGGTTTTCGAAAGTACCCTACCACCATGCTGGGAATTTGATAACGGTGTTACCTTCACCGGAAGCTCAAGCTGTTGTTGGGGATCGAACCAGTGTCCGTCAGTTTGACTCTCAGCTCCCCTCACTGAGCTATCATCGCTTCAAATTGTATGTTATATAATTGTGTATGTGTGTATGTTTGTTACCTCCTCACGCTCAAACGGCTACATCGATTTCGATGAAATATGTTATGGAGATATAGAATATTAACTGGATTAACACATAGGCTACTTTTATCCCGGAAAAAGTATAGCTCCCGTGGGATAGTTGAGGTAGCGGGAAAACCGTAATCCACGCGGGTGAAACCGTGGGGCGCTACTAGTGTTTGTACAGTTTTCGTTGTAAAATAGTAGAGGATTATGATTTACTCGTCATCTCTTCAGAACTTACAGTTAAAAATAAAATGTAAAAATTATATTGTTATAACCTATAAATAGTTTGAAAAAATTGAGTATAACAATGAATGTGTGAATCATCATCACTACGTGAATCATTGTAGACCGCATCATCACTTAACATCAGGTGAGATAGTGGTCAAACGCCTGCCTATTGTGAATAAAAAAAAAAAAGAATATTCAATGAATTATATTATTTTCGAGCTTATTTCAGAGATAATTCAAATTTAAAATAAAGAAAAATATTATGATAAAATCAACTGGAAGTACTTTTCATTATCATCTTTCATTTATTTACCAAATCTTAGGTTAGGTTATGTCTGCGTAAAAATTAGTTTCTTCAAACCGAGAAGAATGGATTGAACGAGGAAAACTTGTAGCGGTGAAAGTTTAGCAAAAAGAATGTGCACTGGAATTACACAATCTGATTCCACCATCCCCTTTCTATCATCGGTCTTCGACGGACGTACGGCAATTCGCCATCGCTATATGGTAGATATACCACCTATACGTACGAAGCGTCTTGCTTCCACTTTCTTAATGCGTACTGCCAAGGAATGGAACTCGTTGCCCGAGTCTGTGTTTCCCGATATGTACAATCCTGGAGTCTTCAAGTCGCGAGTGAATAGGCACCTTCTAGGTTTGCGTGCTAAATCCTAGACAACGTCATCACTTAACATCAGGTGAGACAGTTGTCAAACGCAAACTTATAATATGTAAAAAAAAGAAGAAAAAAAAGAAGTAGACTCTCGCAATGTTAATAAAAAAGTAAAATGCTATCTCTGAAGTATTAAAGCCTTTTTAATACTTCATAGTACACAGCTATTTACTACTGTAAAGCAGTTATTCCAAGAATATTATTTAGTATCCCGCAGTAAAAAGCTGAAAGAGAGTTTAAGGAAAGGTTAGCACTCAACGAGACTTAGCATAATTCATAGTTATATTGCATAGCCTTTAGTAGGTGTGTAAAAGTTCCAAATCCCTTTATATAGTTGGAAACCAATAACCAAGTTTTCGGTTCATAAAATTATAGGTATACATAGGTATATTGCAATTTTTAGACTTTCGCGATTTGAACAGTCTTCAGTTCAGTCTTCTCGTGACCACGACCAATGCAACTTGGTCGAAACGTCGAGGTAAATAAATTACTAAATGTTTTTCTCGCGATCAAGCCCCATTTGATTTAATAACATAGTTATATTATATTATAGGTAGACTATAAACACTGGTATATTTTTATTTATTATTAACTAGAATTAGGGCCACTTCTTCTTCTATGATTTATTTTACCTTTTTCTTATAATACATTTTTATAAAAAGATCTAATTTTAGATCTGTAGATTCTCAAGTGTCATGGCAATTTGGTTTTTAGCATAAAAATATTTAATAATATTTTGTTAAGCAAGAATAGAATGGAAAAAAGAGTCTGTGGAACGCCTTGTGGTTCAGGGAAAATTAGAGGTTACCAGAAGCCGCGGCAGATCAGCCATGCGCTGGACAGACCAAATTAAAGCTGCTCTGGATTGTCCACTCCACGAATCTAAGTACCACAAAGGCAGCAGTACGAGCGGCAGTGGCGATGGATTTCCAAGCGTGCCACCACTCCTGATGTCCGGTCACGGTCACACTGTCAAGAGTCTTGCGATTAAGAAGAACAAATAAGAATAACTATTATCATAATACTAAAGTTAATATGATTGAACAATAGGAGTACTACCAATATCGTCCCTATTTTCATACAGATTTTTTTGACCAGCTTTTATTTGTTATGATTGATGACGTAGTCTTCATATTTTTTTTCTTATACTCTTTTTTGTTTATATTCTCAGCCTGAAAAAGTTGCTTAATCAGTGAAAAAGTTACCAGAGTGCTAAATTTCCTAATGCTTTCAGTTTTGATTTATGTGTTCAAAGATCAGTTACTCACGTTATTTTTTATCTTACTCAATATATTTCAGATAAAAAGTTAATATCGATATAAAAGTCACAGAATTCTCTAGTCTAGCTTGTCGCCTGAGCATGAATCACTGTCACATTCGTAACGTGACCGTATAGCGGTGAAACAATTAAACTCAGCACTAGCTGTCATTTATCTACACGCACCGAGTTTATCCTGACGGTACGTGCGTTATTCAATTGTGCGATGGCGATTCGATGACTGTACCGTAAATTGTTGAAACAATTGAATAAGACATAGACATAGACAAAGTCATAGACTTTATTTTGTGACAAAAACAAAAATAAGAACAATCTGTTTTAAATTAACATAGGTAGGATATAAAAACATTTGTTTTTGTTACGAAACCAGCCCCAAATCTGCATAGTACTGGTAGCAACAAGCGCTGGTCTTCCTTTGGGACCGGCCAGTAACGTCATGCACAAAATGATAATTTATAGTTTTTAGTGTTTGCTACGCACACTAACATTTATGCATATACACTACATTATAGACAGCACCAACTGTCATTTATTTACACACACAGAGTTTATTCGACGGAACGTGCTTTATTCAAAATTGTTTATGCGATTACGATACGATGACTATACCGCAAGTTGTTGAAACGACTGGCCGGTGGCGCAGTTGGTAGCACTCTGCCTTCTGAGCCGCTGGCCCCGGGTTCGATTCCCGGACAGGTCAAACATTTGTGTGTATGAACATGTCTGTTTGACCTGTGTCTGGGTGTGTATATGTATATAAGTATAATATATATCAGTCATCAGGTTACCATAGTACAAAGACCTTGTGTGAATGTTAATAAAAAAAAAAACAATTGAACTCAGCACCAACTGTTATGTATTAATACAAACAGACTTTGTTCTGACGGAACGTGCGTTATTCAATTGTTTATGCGATTACGATAGGATGTCTATACCGCAAGTTATTCATGCTCTATGCACAGCTTATCGAAAATCACGTCTGTGTGTCCAGAAGAAACATTTTCTCTACGCCCTGCAGCTGCATCGAAAGGGATATATCTCAAACGTGTCGCCTCGCGGTAATGGAATCATTTATTACCTACCCTCTACTACGCTACTGGGAGTGTTATCACGGCTTCAAAATTGTTTAGCAAATAGATTTCCATGCTTCATTACCACACCTATAAACGAAGTTGGGTTTCGATATCCAGTCATGGATAAGCACATCGCAAGATACGATTAACACCATGCTTGTTATTACAATAACAAGTACTCCGCAGTATCATTTAGATACAATTGCAATGATAGTACAATTAAAATCTTAGTTTAGGCAAAATTGACAATATTACTTTTAAATATAATCTTCTTCTTCTTGTCTTTATCCCACACTAGGTGGGGTCGCCACACCATGTTTTCCTCTTCCATTCTCTTCTATCATTGGTCGTCTCAGTGGTCACACCTTTCATAAGCATATCATTCTTCACTCAGTCCATCTTACCTATACCTACTTCGGCCTTCCTCTACCTCTATATCCATCCACATCCATGTTAAGTACTCTTTTTGTTATATGTTTTTCATTCCTCCTCATGACATGCCGATACGAAGCCAATCTATTCGCTTTCAACTTATCATTCACTGGTGCTACTTTCAAGCTTCTTCTGATATACTCATTCCTTGTTTTATCCATCCTAGTCACACCACGCATCCATCTCAACACTCGCATCTCTGCCACGTGCACTTTTCTTTCATCAACCTCTTTTGCTGCCCAACATTCAGATTCATACATTACGACGGGTGTAACTATGGTCTTATAAATTTTGCCCTTGAGTTTCAAGAGCATACGCGGATCGCATAATATATGGTCCCTGAGACCTGTCTCCATTTCATCCAACTTGCATTTATCCTGTTCCTTACGTCTCGGTCAATACTGCCGTCACTTTGGATCAATGAATCGAGGTACCTAAAATCGGAGCAGACTGGTAGGGATACACCATTTAAGGCTATATGGGTAAAACTGGATGGTCCACCGAAGTCGCAAAACAGGTGTTCGGTTTTGCTTCTACTGATCTTCAATCCGGCACTCTCCAGGTTTTCCCGCCATTTTCCCAGTCTGTTCTGGACCTCGGTTGCACCGGTACTTTTAAATATAATATATAACCTTATCAAAAAATACTCAATATAAAGTAAAACAAACTATAAAAAATGTAATGCATTCTGCATTTAAATCTTACAATAATTATTAACATTATTTGTTTATTTTAAATAAATACAATTTGTTATTTCTTTGTCTTGTGTTTTCGCTTGAGCATCCTCAATCTTACCATTTCAATCTTTCTTAACAAAAAGCATTATAGCATTTACACGTTTTTTTGGGATCAGGTGACAGAAAAATTAAATGGCCCATTGGTAAGATGTTAATTGCTAACAGATACAATTTGTATAGAAGTGCACTGCGCCCGTCATCTTGACACATAAAGACAGTAAGTCTCATGTGCTTGTAATTTCACCGGAAACCATACCCTTCAAACCGGAGCACAGTTATACGAACACTACTGCCTGGCAGTAGAAATAGATAAGGTGGCAGTACTTCCCCAGGAAAATCCTGACACAGTTTTACTGCTCTTTAAACATTCAACTAAAAACTCAAAAAATTATTTACCAATAAATGGTATTGACCTCAACGCTCAAAAGTGTGAAATAACTTGCTGAAGTCAGTACCTCTAGTGCAAAAGTAACTATTATCATAATTATTATGCCCATGGTACCGACTTTGACAAGTTATTTAACACTTTTGATTGTTGAATGTAGTTCTATTTGTTGTAAAAAAAAAACTCTTTTCAGTGTGACCTTTGCTATTCGCGGGATAAATTGTCATTATGCATGTGCGCCGATTTCTTTACCTGCAATCATAATGTCCTCCAAGTAAACGTAACATTATTCAGTTATAGGAGTGTAACAAAACAGCTTGTCCAATTTGATGGAATTTAAATGGGACCACCTCGAAAGTACATTCTAACAAACAAAAAAGAATTTTGAGAATCCGTCTAAAAATGGGGAAGTAATCGGTGAACATACATTAAAAAAACAGTGAAATATATAACCTCCTCCTTTTTAGAAGTCGTTTAAAAATAACGTATGACGAGTCAACCAACCCTAATGTTAATTACGTGTTTACACCATTAACTCTTGAGTTTAAACGTTATAAATTATATTTACGTTAATATATCAAAGATCAAGATTAACTGGGTATTAAATAGCATGAGAGAGTTGTGTTTTGGAGTTAACGCGTATGAATTAACTTTATCTTAACTGTTTTGGCACGAGGGATAATACGTGATTTTTGGCATAAATGCAGTGATATGTTGTTTCCTTTGGTCAGTTTGTTCTGATTCTATTTCTGTTTTTATTTTTTTTGAAAATTGATCATTTTATTAAATTATTTTATAGCTTTATTTATATACTCGTTTTTGGCCGATTATGCCAATTTTTGAAATTTTTTTTCTCTTATATTTCTTTTAGTAAATTAATTTATTATACTAAGTATTATATGCAAAAAATAAGGAAATAAAATTTTATAATGGTTATAAAAAGTAATGTCTTTAACCTAAAGGTTCACAATAATTATAAATAATTCTAATAATAATTATAAAATGTATAAAAATAATTAATAATAATAAACGAGTACAATAATATGTATTATTTATTTATTGTGTATTCATATTTATAATATATATTTATATATTATTAATCGCCACACGTTTGCATCACTACTTTCAATTTTCGTTTATTTAGTGTTGCACCGCTACCACTTTTCTTTCACCTTGTGGTTGACTGGTAGAAAATGCTACTTAGCGTTAAGTCTTCCATGTACTAAATAGTGCTAAAGTATAAATAAATAATGGAACTGTAAACAAAAAGCGGCTTTTAAGTTACTGTACTGTAATTGTGTTTATTTCCCAAAGAGTGCATAGTTACATAAGCAGGTGCTTTTATTGTTACTGATATAATGCTATTATTGTATTGTGGCGTAACAATAAAGTATTCATGTATCATCTGTCGACAGTATTTCATCATAATATCTAATACATATATATATATATATATATATATATATATATATATATATAAGCGTAGAGATCCAAACTAGGCGAAAGCCTTTGTCTTGGAGCTCTGAGTACGATTAACAATAGGTATGAAAATATGCCGTAATTTAACGTTTATCATATATAACTACAGTTTTGAAAGAAGAAATCTGTTCGCATACTAAAACATCAATTTACATTTATACATAATAAATCAATAAATAAAATAGGAAGCACGATGGCGTCTGCGAAAGTTTTTTTTTTTAGAACTGTGTTGCAAACAACAACACCCTCTTCCTCAATAACTAAAGTACATTTAGTTCATAGGTTATGATATTATTAGGTTATACATGAAGTATACTACATTTTAGCTTACCGCTAAGTCATTGGTCACACGCAGCTTAGAAATGATGTTAAAAACAACTCAAAATACTATAAAAACTGCCGCACAAAATTTTACTGCGTCATTCATCTCATTCCTAACGTGCAGAGGCGTAATCAGATGTCCGCCTGTCCTCAAAAACCTAACAAAAGATAAACCCCATAAAATTCGCCAAAGAGTTTTATGACGTACACATAATAATGCGCCTTTCGAAAGTTCCTGTTCGAGTAATAAAGCCAACGTAGATCAGAGCTGTTACGTATTTGGACGACAACGTATTTGCAGTGTCAGTAACATAGGTTACTGACATAGGTATTTGTGATTTTATTATTAAAAAAATATACGTAAATACTCATTATTTATATTCTTAGAAACGATATATATTTTAACACATGCGAAATAACATTCACACCAGTGCGTAATAGAATTATTTCTACAAAGTTAAATTGTTGTACCTCACTGTGAGCTATATGCGAGTAAACATAGCATTCTCAATGTAATAGTGAAACGATATAGAGAAATACATGTGTTTCTCTCCCTCGCATTTGTTGAAAAACGTCGTGAGCTCGGCCTATTCATTACATACTCAGATTTATCGCCAAAAATGACGTGGTGGTAAATTTTGTAGCAAAAAGTCCCTGAGTCCGTTTTTCTGTATCTGGTATTGGTTACTGTCGCAACGGCAATTCCATCATTAAATCAAACACTACTAAATTTTTCAGACTATGAAATCATCGGTTGAAAGCATCAGGGCCTGCAAAGGCGCGCGGGCGCAGCAATCGAGGAAGCAGCCAGCACTGGCGCCAATATCACCCTTTTTTGTTCGCGATCGATGACAGTGCAAAATTCACATTGGTTCTTTATTTTCAGGTATTATGTATAACACCTATCATGTTGTTGTCAATATATTATCATGTATTATGAACTAATGTTATCCATTAGTTAATTCAAAAATCAAAGCTACTCTTATTTGCCTAACATATGTCATTTACAGAGTAGGTACCTTACCCTGTCGCAGCAGAAAAAAGTACATACAGAGTGTATACAAATGACCAGAAGCAAAACTTTTTTGCAGTTTACTCGAGACAACAACTACTAAATAATCTTACTTGCCAGTACCAATATAAAGTATCATGATTAAATCCAGAATATAACGATAGGTACTAAGACGAATCGAGTATATGTAATGAAGTTCTGTCACTGTTTCCAAAGTACATGAACGATATTATCTTTCCGAAATATGGATTCGGTGTGCTCATAAAAGTGACGCGAGCTTAACGACTCTAGACTCAAGTGCCTGATAGATTATGATGTTTTGATCAATGAAGGCAATGTTTATCCGGAAGTAAAAGTATCAAGATCTTGTAAATTATTTGTTCGGAAAAGTGTAGTTTGAAAACATTTGCGGTCACTTATAAAATATTTATAAGTAATGTAAGGAGGACTTTTACTCAAATGAGAACTTAATTTTATTTCTTACTTTATAATATTTTTGAAGAGCAATAATCCCCATGAATATCCACAAGGTTCGAGGTCGGTCGGGTTGGAAACAGCTTACTTATTCAATCAATCAATCAAAAACTCTTCATTGAACCCCAAAAAGAATACAAAATAAAATATTAACACTGGTTGAACAACTGGCGGCCTTACCGCTTTAAGCAATTTCTTACAGGCAACCGTTGTATGTACAGGAATTGTAATAGTATACACAGTAGATGTGAACAAGTATATAAAAATGGATACAAACAATGTCTGAAATATATTTGTCGGTAGAGGTCCTAAGCTTTGCTAGCTTGCGTCTTGTCTCTACTTAAGATCCTTTCAACCCAATCTGCCATCAGTTCCACAACATTATTATGTCTAGTAGGTACTTTTTGAATAGCACAAATTTTTCTTTTCCAAAACTTTGGCTCTTCCCAAAACCGTCTCTAAGTTTTTTCAAGCAATTGTGTATTCCTGTTTTAACTGACTTCCAAAAAAGGAGCAGGTTCTAAATTGAATGCATATTTTTTTAATGTTTATTACCTCAGAACTTTCGACTGGGTAAACCGATTTTGATGATACTTTTTATTTGCATGTTCATGCTTCCCGTGTCGTCCCATTTAAATAACATCAACATCAGTCAAGCAGTTTTTGAGTTACACGCTAATAACTAAAAAGTATTACATCTATCTGTATGACTTCATTATAGAGGGTAAAGAATTCGGTGAACATATGCCAGTAGTACCGTGAGCCATTAAAAAAGCTCACTGAAAAAAAAGGTCCCGGAGACACAGAAGTCATGTCACTGACAGTAACCATTGCGCAACAGCGACCATCAATATAAGTGAAATTGATTAACATTTTATCATAATAGACCTCTCTTGTATAGGAGGCCAGTACTCACTTTGGGTCGTTGCGCCAACAGAGTAAGTAAGTAAGTATGACAAAAAGAATTATGTCACAAAATTTAGGCATAACAAAACACCAGACCATAAACTTAAAGTACACACGTAGGAATAATAATACACTAAGCTTCAGACGAGAACACAGTTGGTTATTCGAACGAAAAAACATCTTGAAAGTTTGGGGGAGGTCAGGTCATTACTGGAACATCCCAAGCGTAAAATGAAGTAATAAAGCCGCCGCGGTGACTGGTATATATATAAGATTGTGTTTACTTTTTAACCACGAATGTTTTTGTTTGAATTTTTGAACCAGATTGGGTTAGTCTTTTAAAGGATAAGCAGCCTTACGAAAATGTTGCTATGAGCGAAAGCTCACGAGCATAACGAGCTATGAAAACTCTTCGATGACTTCGATGCGATAAATTATAATAATTACTGACTAGTTAACCTCTTCGCAGCTATGTGCAATTGGTGTGAGATTTTCTTCTTAAGCTCATCACATTAATATTATAAAAGAGAAAGTTTGTCTTTCGCCTTCAAAATATAAATATTTCTTCTCTAAAATGGTTTTACATTCACTTTACTAACTCAATATATGCTGTGAATACAAACACTCTCATAGAACACACAAAACAGTATTAAGATCTTAAGCATGTCTTTTAGTCCGTAAAAGGCAATAAGACGACGACGTATCAAAGGTTGCTGAATAATTAAACGCAAGACGAGAATTCTCCTCACGAATACTTCTCTAGCTTCGTTTTATTTATTGTTTTGTCTCATTGATGTATTCCTTATTTCTTTATTCGTAAAAAAAAAAAAAATATATGCGTAATAAGCAATTTTTAATACAGGTTCTGTTTCACAATGAATTTACAGTAATGGTGGCTTTTAAATGGAGTTAATTTCTTACTATAGAAATACGTTTCTCTCAAATATTTTATAGACTAAAATATCGCCTACCACCTCACTTGTCTAAGACTTACAGAGTAAGGCACCTTGGACGATAGACTGTCTTTCTGGAATACAGGAGTGATGGAGTGATGGTCCCGTGATGGGTAGGGAGGTTACGGTCTTGTGGGAAGCGCAGGTCGTGATATTTGGCATTGGCAATGCTGATAAAGGTGCCAGTAGAGTCTCGGAGATTAGTCATTAGAAGGAGGTTATGGACTTTGGAGCGGATACCACGATAAAGTTTTAGAAGGTACGCAGTATACGTTAGGCAAACGTCCCAAAGTTTGCATCCTGGCATAAAATTAATTACGTTGATTGATCTTTATCGTACTGAATTCCATGTTATTTGTGTACAATATTTATCTTATTTCTAAATATGTATGTATATAAATTTGTATGTATTTAATAATTTATATATATATTAGGTATGTTTAAACATTATTATTATTATATTTTTTGTTAAATTCTATTTAATATTTTATATGACACACCACCCTCCGAGATTATCTATTATCAATTATTCTCCATCCAAAGGTTGTCTGGAAGAGATCGCTCTTAGCGATAAGACCGCCTATTGAACATTTCTCATTGTAAATATATATTTTTTTAATTTCTGTAATTTTGTGTCAGTAAAGTGTATTTGTATTGTATTGTATTGCCAGATATATAATATGTAAAAAATATTTAATCCAAAGACCAAAAAAAATACTATTGTTCGTCTTATAGTTGCAATTTGGTTTCATGCCATACACATAGGTAATGGCTGTGCAGCTTTTTGTCCTGATTTTTACAAATATCACAAGCAAAGCGTATAATTACGGAATAGTGTATAGTGACGGTCGTCGTGGCTCAGTGATCAGCGACACTGACTTTGGAACCGCGACCCTGGGTTCGAACCCCGGCCGGGGCAAGCATTTCTGTGATGAGCAAAGATGTTTGTTCCCGGGTCTTGGATGTTTGTGTATTGTGATTGTGTGTGTCTATGCCTCCCGCGACACAGATTACATAGTGCGGGGGTGTGAGTGTGTGAAAAAAAAAATGATGTACGTTTCTTCACTAGCTAGTTGGGTTTGAGTATAACCGGTGCAGCCATATCATAGTATTTTCATTATGTCAGCGTGAGACGTCTACTACTGCACAAAGGCTACCCCCATTGATCTCCACAAGGACCGGGGAAGCCGCGGGGCGGTACTAGTTATAACATATAATTATCATGTGTCAAAATAAAACACTAATAACTAATTACAATACTGCAGCTACTACAATAACATTAGAGCAATCCACTAGCTATTGGTAGCCTATAGATAACTCAAGTGTTCTAACCCGCTACCGGCTGGCAGCGTGCCCAGAATGCTAGCAGCATTGCCACGTTGAATTGCAGTGCTGATTCGTTAAGCCAAATATGTGCCAGCATTTTGGTCACCCGTCGCATCGATCAGACAGCAATCGAACAAGCAGCATTGCCATATGTGTCTGCTAAAATCAATACAAAGGAGGCGGGCATCACAATTATTATTTTCTGATGTATATTGGCAAATTAATTATATTAGTTCTATAGGTGTAATATATAACAATATCAATATATCCAATTCAATTATCATCATAGACAATATGATAAGTATAATGTAATACTGTGTCAGAGCTTAATTAATACTTCACTTAGTTGTGTAATTAACAAGTATAGTACAACCTCGATTATGTGTTTTTATTGTGTATCGCATTAACCATATGCTAGGAAGAACTTATGTTCAAATATTTGAAAGAAAAAATTCGGCTGCTAGTGGGACTTGGGCTAATAACATCCCCCGCAGATGTTAATAAGGAAGGAAGTAATTCGGCCCTAGTGGTATGGGCTGCTATAGCTTAGTTGGACAGAGCGACAGGACGGTATTCTGTAGTCGTGTGTTCAAGTCCCACTAGCAGCCGAATTTTTTCCTTCAAATATTTGAACATAATCTCGATTAAACCTCTTACTATTATATTAAACTAGCTAGCCCTGCGGATTTACCCGCGTGATGATGATGATGATGATAAAAAGTAGCTTATGTGTTAATCCAGGGTCTAAACTATCTACATACCGAATTTCATTGAAATCGGTGTAGCCGTTTGGGCGTGAAGAATTAACAAACATACACACAAACTTTCGCCTTTATAATATTAGTAGGATTACGATTACCTGATCAGTAATGATGTGGTCGAAGGTCCTATCATGCTAGATCTAGAATGCTTACTGGCTCTAAAGGATTGCTGCCTGAACACACACACTATGTGTTTGGTGATAAATTTTCAAACTAGAGTGATAGCTAGTCAGGCGGGTACTGGAGAGTACCCTACCACCATGCTGGGAATTCGATAACGGTGTTGCCTTCACCGAAAGCTCAACCCGTTTTCGGGGATCAAACCAGCAACCGTCATTTTAACAGCCGACACTCTTATCGCTGAGCTTAAATCGCTTCGAAAAATTCAAGTATACAAAATCTTCAACTTTGTTAATTATTTTATTTAATTACAACTATAAACTTTTGTATACCAAGGTCTAAATCAATGATAACTGTAGTAGTTTACCGTGTCGCAGATAAATATTGTAAACAATATGATTGTGATAACTTTTGTGTATTTGCTGTATTTATCGATAAAAGTACCCTGTGGAGTTTATCGAAAAAAACAACATACAATTATGCCAAAGTATTTATCAATACCATAACAGTCAGACCGCAGTCAGGCCGCTTCCAACCGGTCCTTGTGGAAATCATTGGGGGAGGCATTTGTCCAGCAGTGGACGTCCTATGGCTGAGATGATGATGAACAGTCAGACAGCACGACGGTTTTAGCCCAGTTCCGACTCTCTCATTGTCCATCGCTTTATCAATCTAAACGACAGTGTTACTTACTCCCACTGTTGGCACAAAGCCCACCCACACAAAAACTGTACTTTTATTTCCCCAGTTCATTTCAGTTCTATCCGCTGAATTAACACTCGTGCAATAACGAATGGGGTTAAAAAAACTGATGCTTTGAGAGGTTCCTTGTTGCTGTCATAATTTTATTAAGATTTTAATATCTGTCTGTTGATTGTGAATTATTTTGAGTTTGATAAGGATTCAATCCTGGAGTCTTCAAGTCGCGAGTGAATAGGTACCTTCTAGGTTTTCGTGCTAAATCCTAGACAACGTCATCACTTAACATCAGGTGAGACAGCTGTCAAACGCAAACTTATAATAAGTAAGAAAGAATCAAATAAATCGGGCATGTTATTACAGGCAGCCAAATATATCGTGTACCACCCAACGGTTAAAGATAATTTGACATCGAAGAGCAACAAGGTTGATTTTCCCGTGCGATTATATTCTGACAGTCAAATAGGTTCGACCTTATCGCTATTGTAAACACACAGCAGTTTGTATCAAAACTGATTGACAGTTTTATTTGTCGACTGTACTATTATTCAAATGGACGCACCAGCTTGAGCTTTGGTGAAGGTAATACGGTTATCAAATTACCAGGAGAAGACCATTACCAGAGACCCAGGAGAAACATCTACTTTCATCGCAAAAAAGTTTACCACTGCCGGGAATTGAACCCAGAGTCCTCGGGGACCAGAAGTCATGCCACGGCATGATGACTGAGCCACAGCGACCGTCGAATAAACGATGTCTATATCTATGTCATTTGAGTTTCAAATTAATTTAAATTAGTCTATAGACCATTTGGTAAATTCAATTTTGAATGTAAGTATACTGTTTTAATGGTTTCCTAACTGACTTCAAAAAAGGAGGAGGTTATATTATGTTTCACAGTATTTCTCCGATTTCTCCCCCATTTTCCGACCGATTCTCAAAATTCTTTTTTCTTTAGTAAAGTATACCTCCGAAGTCTTCTCTTTTAAATTTCATTAAATTCAGACAAGCAGTTTTCGTGTTATATATATTATAATTATTGCGGGTGAAAAATTCGGTGAACATACAGAATGACAATTGATCTCGTGAGTAGCAAAGGTAAGTAAACAAAGTGAAGAAAAATTTTTTACCACAAAATGGAACCCAATTCAACACTCAAAAATGTGAAATAACTTGTTGAAGTTACTCTTATGCCTACCATTAACACATTTTATTTTATTACAATCGTAATAAAATAAAACGCTCAAATATAATCAAGAAAAAAGTTCAAGACAAAAAAAAACGTTTGAAACTTTTTTATTGTATCTGTAATTCGAACTCCGTTTCGTACTGACGTTGTTTTCACCAGCACTAAGCATTTTGCTGCAACAAGACCGAATCTTGGATCCATGCCAATTCACATTACGAAGAGTAAGCAACATTGTAATTCCATTTGGCTATGCCTGAGGCTTGGAGCGTAAACCGGGCAAATACCGAAATATACCTTTTCACTTCAACGGATTTACAAAATATATTTTAGCTGGCGGGATGAATGCGGCTTCTGTGAGGTTTGCTGATTGAAAGGCTGGGTTTTGTAAGGGAAGCCGCCTGTTTTGTAACTTTATTTCCCGGTTTGTTATGGTGCTCATTGGACAATTAAAATAATTATTAATAAATCAATCTTGTTTTTATTCATTCTTAATTTTAGTGACACGCACTGTACAAAGTAGGTACATTCCTTAATGCAATGGGATGTAATTTTACATTTTTATGGTAATCAACACGGAACACCATATCTCTAGGCAGTCATCTTACACCACATAATGTTGATCCGAAATGGGTAGCCTACTTGTAATGTAACAAACTGACTAGGACTCACGTGGTAAACACTGGAAAGTTACATAACGATCATAACTCCCAGATGAAGAACTGCAAATAAGTTCGAAACTGGTCGGAGAGTAATTTTCCAGTGTTTACCACGTGAGTCCTAGTCGGTTTGTTACATTACAAGTATGGAAGAAACTTGCGATAGTTTTCAGACTCAAATGGGTAGCCTAATTATTTTTGACAAGGGAATCATGAATATAATAAAATACGCTAAACAAGACCACCGAATATGATCGGAACTATGGTCGGAACCCTCAGACTTACTACGTGAGTAAGTCTAATTTCTCATATCATATAGATAGTGTGTCAAAACCATGTCAGTTTTAAAAAAAAACAAAACGAATACTATTATATATCCGACTTTACTCAAATAATACATACTCTTATATTTTGAAAATACTTGCATCTACTTTGAATAAAAACGAAACATTTCAAATCGGCTTATAAATTACGGAGGAAACACACACTAAAAAACATACGAAAATACTGAGAGTATTCTCCTTTTTAGGGTTCTGTACCTAAAAAAGAAAATAACGGAACCCTTATAGGATCACTTTGTTTTCCGTTTGTCCGTCTGTCAAGATCCATTTTCTCAGGAACGCGTGGAGGTACCAAGTTGAAATTCATATCAAAGTCTACTGTCCGTTGGAGCTGGGAAAAAATTCTAAGCCTACGCAATCAAAAGATACAGCTGTTTATGTTGCAAATTTTCGACACTTGCAGAGAATCAAAACCTACAGGGTACTTTCCGTGAACTAAGAATCTTGAAATTTTGTAGGACCAACGTGTTATAGCACAGATACAGGAAAAATTGCGAAAAGCATAAATTCTTAGTTACATTTTTACTTATATACCCACAGTTTTGTACGGAATCCTCAGTGCGCGAGTCCTACTCGGCTGCGGCTGCAAATAATGCTTCTATAGATCTTCACGTGGACCAATCCCGTCAACCACCCATGGCCCTAACAATCTTAATGTTAATCATTATTATTTTAGCCAGAGGACGTCCACTGCTGGACATATGCCTCCATCATTGATCTCCATCAGACCGGTTACAAGCGGGCTGCAGCCTCTTCCTACAATGTTACAAACCTTGTCGTTAGACATCCTACACTGCTTGCAAGTCGGTGGTCTCCACCATAAACTATAAATTACAAAAAAATTATTAAAAATAAATTATTGTTATTAATTATTAGAAAAATATATTATTTCCCATAAAATGCAGAACTATCTAAAATTCAAATCGGCTAAAACCGAAAACAGTTATCCGATCGACCGCAACCAAAACAACGCCTAGATAAAGCGGACCAAATTAATAACCTATGACGTAAAGCTTAACCATTACCATACTGTATTTAGGTCAGTTACAACAAGTATATACTTACTGATTGCATATCTATGATCAGTGGCTGAAACACGAATCACTAGCGCAGCCCTATCGCAGCGCAAAATAATTGAACTCAATGCTAGGGTTGCCAACTTTTTTTACTAGAAATAAAGTCTATTTGGGTTAGGGAAAGATAATCCCCCCTTCCTCGTTCTATCAGAAAACGACCAGACGGACTGCAATGCGACATCCATATATGGTAAACGTTTCAACCTGACACACAAAGAGTTTGCTTCCACATTCATAGTGCGTAAAGCTAACGAGTGGAATAGTGGTCGAATTAAAATTTTATTCAAATCAAACAAAAAACGACTATTCACATTAGTGAAAAAAATAATATTCTATAAAAATTAACTGTATTTTATTTTAATAATGTTAAAATGTATATTTCTTTTGTACTTCTCGTACAACTTATCAACTTAATATCATTTTCGAAAAATTAGTAAGCTTTACCACAGAGAAAATTTTAGAAACCATTTAAAAACTTATCTTACCTAAATTATTTTCCAGAAATTTGGTTTAGCTTAGCTTAACAAGATTAGAGAGTCAATATTCAGAAACTCTAATTAACAAGTTTGTCTCAATAAATAAATAATAAGTAGTATAATAATCTTTATCTCATACTGAAATATAAAGATTAATAGTAAAAACATAACTTGAAGTACAGTCTTTATAGTCAATATATTATCTAGTACTAGGCGAATCGCGACCGCGTCCGCGAGCGCCCCGTATTCTCCTTGAAAAAGACCACCGAATGTGGTTGAAACTATAGTCGGAACCCTCTGACTTATTACGTGAGTAACTCCCGTGTTTTATACATTTATAATGTGTCAAATCCACGTCAGTTTTAATAACAAAATATATTATCGAAATAAATTTAAAAAGTTACATTATGATACAGCGCAGCTTTGGTCTTAAAACACTCGTGTAATGCTGTAAAAAACTCGCGTACGGCTCGTTTTATTTAACCTACACTCGTGTTTTAAGAACCCTTATTTAAATCCAGATTCATAAACTACTATTATTTAGTGTAATTGTTATTAAATCCAACGGGGCTTGATCGCGAAAAAAACATTTAGTAATTTATTTACCTCGACGTTTCGACCAAGTTGCATTGGTCGTGGTCATGAGAAGACAGAAAAAATGCGGGTGGCAATATCGGCGAGAGCGCGTAGTTTCGCCAACTACCCACTTTTGATATAGTGTAATGTATTTATAAATAATAAATAAATAATACGGGCCTTATTCATAACAAAATCGATTTGGTTAAATATCGAAGAGTCCCGAATCGGGGCGCAGGTAGATTATACGTCAATGACAAGTTTGACGGACTGTAAGTATAAGTCTTACACTCCCTTTCCTCGGTTTCACTTCAGTGACTACACAAACTGATATCAGAATTCTGTAAGAATTCCGACTTATTTTTCAGTAAGATTTTTTCTTTAATATAGAGGACATAGCTCGGGCATGACTTCTTATTGTATCATAACTAACTACGCCCCATGGTGTCATCCGCATGGATTACGGGATATTTTATTTATTTGTAATAAAATACTTGTTTCACTTACAGTTGTTCACCAAATCGCACAACAAGTCACACACATCGACACATTTTCATATTCACATTATCCTATAACTTACTTATGAAATCAATACATAGGTCTAAAAATATATTAAGTTTAGTGTGGAAGATATCTAGATCAGCTTCTTGATCAATCAAATTATTGTACTGTACTGTCTGCGTGCGCACTGACGAATTTTCCGTTGCTTCAGTTATCTCATGGGAACCGTACAATTTATTTGGATGAAAAACATCCTATCCCGGCCTATAATGTACCTATATGCAAATCTTAATCCTACTACTACAGATTAAATACTTACCTACTACAGATTAAATACTTATATAAATTTAACCTATCGAAATCTACTATCTACTTAATACCAAGACTGTATCGCAAAAAATGCAAAAGCTAGTAATATATACCTGTATCAATGATTCGCATACGTTGCCACGGGCACATTGTGATCATACTTTTTTAAGAATGCCTTTATATACTGGTGTGTATTATATACATTTTGGTGAAAGATTATTTCTTAAACATGCTCACTTATTATTATTTTCTTTTTCTTTTTTTAAACTGGCAGATGCCTTTATTAAGATAAAACACTAATAACTAATTACAATACTGCAGCTACTACAATAACATTTGAGCAATCCACTAGCTATTGGTAGCCTATAGATAACTCAAATGCTCTTATTTACTTATTTTTAGGTTTATTATTGATTTTAGTTTCCTAGTCTAAAGTTACACTATTTTTTAAGTTAAATTAAGTATACAAATATAGGTATATGTTATAAAATAATCGTCACGCAAAAGTCGTGGACAAAAGCTATTGAACTAACAATTTTTAAAAAAACTTTCCGTGGATATAATAAAATACAGGTAACTTCACCAGAGTCTACCTAAACCCTTCAAAATTCACCAATTAGTAATCTTACCAAGTTTAGTCCCTGCTAATCGTCAAACAGCTCCGTAGTGTTAAAGTTTCTACATTTACAGAAATAATTACAAGACGCCCCTTACCCCGCTTTCCCCAGCTCTACCCTTGTTTACCTCGGTTGGCATCTTATTGAAAAACTTTTGAACACATTGCTTTAGGGAATTTACTGGGTCAAAATATTTGTACTAAAAGCTGAAACGAGTTCTCGCTACCGATTAAGCACCGATACAGTTATGGCCTTTGGAGGGTCCAGAACTGTGACATTGGGCTTTCCACAGACCGGTGCGATGGGGGGCAGCCTTGTGTCTACAGTAGGGCCTGCTAAGCTGATTATAATGTTCATTTTCTACATGCAACTTAATCACAAGAAACGCGAATACCTTTTGGCTTAAAATGAATAAAAAAATGAGTAGATAATCCAGAGTTTGTGAAAATGAATACCTAAAGTCTAATGAGCTGACATTATCACTTTTTTATTACTTAAATTTTAGTTTAATCCACTTTATCATAAACTAGTTGCGCTCTGCGGTTGTGAAAAACGGTGATGATGGTGAGGATGAAAATTAGCCTATGTGTTGATCCAGGGTATGAGCTACCTCCATACAAAATTGCATCTAAATCAGTGTAGCCGATCGAGCGTGAAGAGGTAACAAACATAGACACATAGACACTTACACATACCTACAAACTTTCGCATTTATAACATTAGTAAGATAGTACGCTCAAGCAAAAACACTTATAGGTATCAATTCGAAAGCAGTAGAGTAGACTTCGATTTAGTCGCGTTAAATAAAAATATACAAAAAAAAAAAAACGGAACCGACTTCAACGCTCCATGTCTGAAATAACTTGTTGAAGTCGGTACCATGATATTCCAAAAATAACTATGATCAAGATATAGTGCGCATGGTATCGACTTCGAAAAATTATTTCACACTTTTGAATTTTTAAGTCGGTTCCATTTTTAAAAAAAATTTTTCAGTGACCTTTGCTACTCTCGGGATTAATTTGTCATTGTGTATGTTTACCGATTTCGTTAACCGCAATTATAATGTTTTCGACGTATACGGGACACTTTTCAGTTATTGGAGTGTAACTCAAAAACCGCTTGTCCAATTTCGATGAAATTTAAATGGGACTACCTAGGAGGTGCACACAATCAAAAAAATAATAATTTTGAGAATCGGTCCAAAAATAGGGGACAAATCGGTGAACATACATACAAAAAAATTCAGTGAAATATAATTTAACCCCCTACTTTTTTAAGTCGGTTAAAAGTAAAAGACTGTAAGTATTAAACACTGTTCGGTCCTAGCGCTTTACTTGTACTTAGATCTATGTGCTATTCAATGTATTTACAGGAGCCCTAGAATTGTTGCTCTAAATTAAATATTTAATTTATTTGAATTTCTAATGGCATGTTTCCTATAATCAATTCTGTGCTTGTTTAGATAAAGGCCAACATTGTTTGCATTTCTTTTAACAAACGTTTATAAATTAAATTACCCGATTACGCTTTGAAGTTGTCCCATCGTCACATTCATGCATGTTGAATTTCGTAATCCAATTCGTTAACTTTGAAAATTAGATAAGAGAACATTTTATCACATATTTAACCAACTTCAAAAAAATAAGGTTACTCAATTCGACGGTTTTTTAATGTGTGTTCGCAAATAACTTCTTCGTTTATGAACCGATTTTGATGAATTTTTTATTGTTTAATAGTGTATACTTTTTTGGTGGTCTTATTTAAATTTCATCAAAATCAGACAAGCGGTTTTTGAGTTACATTCCAATAACTGAAAAGTGCTTCACTTATCTCGACGATATTATAGTTGCGGTTGAAGACATCGATGCACCTACACAATGACAATTGATCCCGTGAGTAGCAAAGGTCGAGTACAAAAAAATGGAATTGCTGTTAAATTGAGACCTCATAGGATATACTGTACACCGTAAGTATAATATGTCTAATGTTATCTAATATAATTATATGTGAACATTAACAAATAAAAAATATAATGCCGATGAAATCTTTAATGTGTTTGCAAATTAATAGGGAACAAAAAAAAATGTTTACCAAAAAACGGAAGCGACTTCAACACTCAACAGTGATAAATAACTTGTCGAAGTCGGTTTGTGTACTGTGATTGTGTGTGTCCATGCCTTCCGCGACACAGAAAACTCTAGTGCGGGGGGTCAAAGTGTGATAAATAAAAAAATAAAAAATAGTCGTTAGCGTTAAAAAGTATTTAACTAAAAAAGTAAGGAACCCTAAAATAGGATGTTTATTTCCAGACCAGCTGAACACTTTCTATCTAGTAAACTCTTTCACTTCAGCAAATTGAAACTGCGACAGATTCTGCGTTTCCGCTCCCTTTTAGGTTAGTACACCTTAAGTGATTGTGGTTTGAAAATAGAATTCTATTTTCAGTATTAAAGTAAACTCAAAATTCAAAATAAATTTTATACCTTATCGATGGTTTGACCACTATCTCACACAATGTTCAGTGACAATGTGGTTGATGATTTAAGCCGCTAGACCTAGATTTTTATTAACTGGCTCGGACTGCTGTCTGAACACACTGTCACCAAACGCATAGTGTGTTCAGGCAGGAGTCCTTGAGTGCCAGTGAGCAATCTAGGTCTAGCGTAATTACATCTTCGACCACATCGTCACTGACCACCTTCTCCCTTACTTTAACGGAGCGGAGTTTTACAAAGCCTTGTTCTATTCGAAGAAGGGAACGGATTGATAAGTCCAATTACTACTGAAATGAGCCTTCAATTGCGTCTATGTATCTATCAATTCAACAATAGCCAGACAGCACATCCGCCCTCGGCTTTAGCCCAGTTCCGACTCTTGCATTGTCCATCGCTTTATCAATCTAAACGACAGTGTTACTCCCACTGTTGGCACGAAGCCCACCCACACAAAAACTGGACTTTTATTTTGCCGGTTCATTTCGGTTCTGTCCGCCGAATTTACCATTTGTTCAATGAATATTGTTTTATAAAAAGAATCTCGCACATTGGTATTTTTATACGGATTTGATTTGTGAATAGATTTCAGCTTTTATTTGAGAGTGAGAAAAGTTTCCATCTTTATGTAAATATTAGCAAAAGAAGCCTATAATGTTGGTCTCAACTTTTCAGGGAGTGACCTATATGTGTCAATCGACATTGTGCACTTCGTTTTAATAAGCAAGCATGGCTTGTGTATGACAGTTTTTCGTTTATTGGTAAAATACAGCTTTAGTATGTTATTAATGTGTAGACCTGTAATGCAAAAAGTAATATGTCATGATTATTTTATATGTGTCAATCGACATTATGCACTTCGGTTTAATAAGCAAGCATGGCTTGTGTATGACCGTTTTTCGTTTATTGGTAAAATACAGCTTTAGTATGTTATTAATGTGTAGACCTGTAATGCAAAAAGTAATATGTCATGATTATTTTATATGTGTCAATCGACATTGTGCACTTCGGTTTAATAAGCAAGCATGGCTTGTGTATGACAGTTTTTCGTTTATTGGTAAAATACAGCTTTAGTATGTTATTAATGTGTAGACCTGTAATGCAAAAAGTAATATGTCATGATTATTTTATATGTGTCAATCGACATTGTGCACTTCGGTTTAATAAGCAAGCGTGGCTTGTGTATGACGGTTTTTCGTTTATTGGTAAAATGCAGCTTTATTATGTTATTTATGTGTAGACCTGTAATGCAAAAAGTAATATACTCATGATTATTTTCGTCAATTCATCTACTGACTAACATAGTGATCTATTAACGTACAGCCCAAACCACTGGACGGATCGGGCTGAAATTTGGCATGCAGGCAGATGTTATGACGTAGGTAGCCGCTAAGAATTTTAAGATTATGATTAATTCTGCCCCTAAGAGGATGAAAGTTTGTACAAAACTTTGTCAATTTTAAACCGATCGGGCTGAGACTTTGCATGCATAAAGCTACTATGACGTAGTCATCCCCTAAAAAAGGTTTTTGAGATTTCCCCTAAGAAAGTTTGGTTCCCATGGGATAGTTAGCCGCGGAGTACAGCAAGTGTATGCATATATATATAAATAGTGCATATACATTCCCGAAATATATCCGGTAAAACACCGATAACCTAGCGCGTTTACGTCGCTGCTGCAGGCTTTGAAGTCTCGTCTCGCAAATGATTTATTAAAACAAAACAAAACAGACGCCTCCATTATCCAAACCAGGCTTTCAATCGACAGATCTCGCAAAACCGGATTCATCTAGCTGAAATATACTTTGTAAACTTGTTGAAGTGAAAAGGTGTATTTCGGTATTTGTGTAACTAAATTAAATTAAAATGCTGCTGACTTTCTGTAATATGAACTGGTATTGGTATAGATACTAGATTAAGTCACAAAATACTTGAAAGTGATATGTAAAAAAGTGTGAGCCATTTGTTGATAATTATTTTTTTATTCGTTTTGTCTAAGCATTTTATGCACGCAATGGACACGGAAAAAGTAGCTCTTATCAATATAAATATTCCCTTAGGCTTGACACATAGGTATTACTAGATATAGGCACCTTCTAGGCTTGCGTGCTACATCTTAGACAATGTCATGACTTAGCATCAGGTGAGACAGTTGTCAAACGCAAGCTTAAAAAAAGTGAAAAAAAACTTTTTGCTAATGAACACATATTTTGTGTACACCAACCAACCAACCAGGTGTACAGATGACCTGACTAAGATCGCAGGTAAAAGCTGTATGCAGGCCGCTTCCAACCGGTTCTTGTAGAAATCAATGAGGCATATATCCAGCAGTGGACGTCTTATGGCTGAGATGATGATGATGACATATTTTGAGTCTTTTCAGCTTATTTTGGTGAAAGTCCTACATGACAAATATTTTTTTTTAAAATACCGCTTATGAGAACAGTTCATGAAGGTTAATACTAATTTAACAACATTAGATTTCATTTGCCAATTCTTAGTAAAAAAAAATGATCTACCATCCATATATTTTCTATATCAAAAACTTCTACGGTAACGTCAAATGCGCTTGAATTGTGTTTTATACCAGAAGGAGAAGTCTACAAATGTGATTAGAAAATTTTTATTGAGCCATCATCATTGACCATCTGTAAAGTACATATTTCTAATATTTTAAACTACCGGTCCACTCGGTTAAATAATTTAAACATTATAAATTATAAGGATCCTTCATACTTTTGAAAATATAATAATTATAGCCTATTCCACTTGCCACTCAGGGTGAATGTACCTTTGAGAAGAAGAATTCAATATTTACTTAATCAATATTTTACTTAAAACTTACATACGAGTAACATACATGCTTGGGTATATCCACAATTCAGTGAATAAATACGTAGTTTAAAAACTATATAAAACGAACTTTAATTAAATGCCTGCAAAACAAATCTTAGTTTACGCGTTCATTAACCCCGCACCAGGATACCCTGTATCGCAGGAGGTATAAACACACAAAATTACAGCACACAAAACATCTAAGACCTGAGAACAAACATCTATGTTCATCACACAAATGTTTGCCCCAGCTAGGGTACCTCTCTCTCTCTCTCTCTCTCGGTTTTTATGTCAGTGTGCACTTTTCTCACTCTTCTTCACTCGCAGACGACATCCGCAACCGTCCCATAATCTCCTTGAAAAAGGTTACCGAATTTTTGAAATAGGCACAGTAATTTTTGAGTTTATTCATCACAAACATACACACATACAAATTTTTCCTCTTTTATATTAACACTCATC
Source organism: Apeira syringaria (assembly GCA_934044485.1). Classification (NCBI taxonomy): domain Eukaryota; kingdom Metazoa; phylum Arthropoda; class Insecta; order Lepidoptera; family Geometridae; genus Apeira; species Apeira syringaria. Next base: position 6,572,131 of record OW203670.1, on the reverse strand, counting down.
AGGGTTCGTACCCCCACTCTGCCTATGAACATCCCGAGCCACTGAAATGTTATCGGCATCTGTTTATGCGTACGGCAGTCAAATTGGTATCACTTGCGTTGGCACCAATTTGATATCGGTGCTACTTTCAACGGAAGCTTAAGCAGTTCGTGGAGATCGAACCAGTATCCGTCAGTTTGACAGCCGAAGCCCCCACCGCTACAGAACGTATAGTGAACATGCGTGCGAATCGCTTACATAGTTAAAAGTATTGACGCACACGTAATATACAATACGTAATAATTATATAATATAGGATGTACGCTAATACATCCAATCTTCAAGGAAATTTCCAAGAGACTGGTTGACGTCTCAGGAGACCGAAGAGCTGGCAGCTTCCTCGCTCAACGTATTAGCATAGCAATACAAAGAGGAAACGCTGCCAGCATCTTGGGTACAATGTCGCAGGGGCCCGTTTTAGATTTAATTTAGTTTTTATTACATTTTTAAGGTTTTTATTTTAAGTTAGATTATTTTGTTGCTATTCTAAATTATTTTTAAATTATGTTAATGTTACTTTGTTAATGTTGTGAATATATGGAATAAATAAACTAATACATCCTATATTATTTTTCAGATTCATATAAGAAACATCTAAAACATGTTGCTCTCGAATGTAATTATGTATAAAAAGTCTGTAGGCGTAGTCTCATTAAAAACACCAAAGGAGATATATTATTTCTTTCATGTTAAACTGCGCAGGAATGCCTACGATATTGATAGCCCTGAGGCCAAAGACCCAAATGATTATGTTCCAAATTTAATTTCAAGACATTGTTCTTTTAGGCAGTTTCCGGGGCCCATTAGGGTAGCCCTAGAATCAATGGTTGGTACTATTAGTTGTTCTGTGCCACGAAATCTTAACGCACAAAACAGACGCGGTTTTGTTTTTTCTTAACTAAAAAATTTTTTTAACAAATAATGCAACCGACTTCAACACTCAAAAGTGTGAAATAACTTATTGAAGTCGGTACCATGATAGTTCACACAAAAGTAACTATCATCACAATATTGTGCTCACGGTACCGACTTCGACAAGTTATTTCACACTTTTGAGTGTGGAAGTCGGTTGCATTTTTCGTAAAAAAAATTTTTTCACCCTTTTCAGTGACCTTTGCTATTCACGGGATCAATTAATTGTCATTGTGTGTTCTGCGATGTCTTCAACCGCGAAAATAATATCATCAAGATACGGGTAGCACTTTTCAGTTATTGAAGTACAACTCAAAAACCGCTTGTCCGATTTTAATGAAATTTGAATGGGACCACCACGGAAGTATACTCTATTTAAAAAATACAGAATCATCAAAATCGATTCATGAACGAAGAAGTTATCCACGAACACACATTAAAAAAAGCATATATACGATCGAATTGAGTAACCTCCTTTTTTTGAAGTCGGTTAAAAAGAAAGAAAGGAAGCCTGTGAACACCCGTGAGCCTCTGTGTCATCGAACCTGTTAAACCCTTATATATAAAGTTACTTTCGTACTGACACGTGTAATTTTCTTTGTCCCGAACTGTACCTACTTTTTGATGTAGTAGGGTATAGTATGACATTTTTGGGGTAATTAACATCAAATACCACCTCTCCAGGGTGTCCCAATTACGGTCAACAAACACCGCGTTATGGTGATCTGAAATGGGTAAAGAACCTTAATTAGGTTGGATCGTTTTCATGTAAGTAGGTTGAATGAAGACGTAAATACAATGTTATCTAAATATAGTATCAGAAGAGTTCGTGGTTAAAAAAACGTATCAACCACATGTGCTGAGCAACTACTGAAATTTCGAACATAACTGAACTCTTATATTCCATATTGCGTATACAATTTATACAAATACAAATACAAACATTGTTATTAATTAATATATGCATTATAAAAATGAATCCCCATTTCTCTTGGTCATGACATCACGCGTGAACTGTTTGCCCCTTTTCGCTAATTCTTTTTTTGTTATGTTTGTTATTGTAAGGAGAAGGTTTATATGGGAGAAAAAATGAGAAAATTGGGCGAAGAATAAAAAAAATTAAGAAAACCAAGGTTTATATTACATTTTCAAATCTCTTTGGTGCTTTTGACAACTTTTTTAATGTAACATTACAGTTTGATATACCTAACTGTCAGTTGTTTGACAATATGTACTTATAGTTTAGACAAGACAACGTCTGTCGGGTCAGCTAGTAAATAATAAAATTACAAAATTATCGAAGTAGACTTAATATAAACTACAATATACCATAAAACATTTACATAACTTCTACAATTTAGTCTAACACCTACACTCGGTATGATGTCGGTCCCCACAACACAGAGAATCCTACTGTGGAGAACAGTCAACAAAAGCATTGTACCGTGAACTAGCTATACATATTTAATACAAGCTGCGTCCCACGGTTTCACTCGCGCGCTGATGATGGTGATGAAAACTAGTCTATGTGCTAAAGTATCTTCATACCAAATTTCACCCAAATCCGTCTAGCCGTTTCAGCGTGAAGGAATAATAAACATCCTTACAAACTTTCGCGTTTATAATATTAGTAGGATTCTAAGCTAGGTACGTTAAGATTAATTTGCAACCATTCCAAGAAATGCATCCAATATGTGCATTGTGACATTTAATAAATTACCAAATGACCTAAAAATCCTGAACGGTAATCTTTTTAGGTCTAAATTAAATAGATGGCTGGCGGAAAAAAAAATTTATAGTGTGAAAGAATATTTAACCCATTCATGACAATTATATGTAAATTCTAATTATTAATTTCTTGACATTTTTGTAATAATTTTAAATAATCTTGACATTGACATTCATGTAAGATTGTATTATATGTAGACACTTTTAATTCTTACTTGACATTATATTTTATGTAGACAATTTTAATTATTACGATATCTTTTTATAATATTTGCACGCCTGCTTGCAGGCTGGATACATACTCCTAACCAATATACTTTTAAGACCTTGTACAATACGATGTATTCTTGCGAATAAAACCTTTTGATTTGATTTGATTTGATTTGAAAACGAACGCCATATTATATTAGTGTCACAACTTTTTAATACTAGTGCTGTGCTTTAAAACTAGTCTTGTACATTGCACCTTAACAAAGTCAAATTTTGTTTTGAAATTTCCAACGTCACAATGCTAACGTTAATTTTTACAGATAGGTACAATATTAATAAGGAAGACCTAAACATGAATTAGTATAATACAAACTATTACAAACGACGGTGGCGCAGTGGTTAGTGTCAGTGACATGACTACTGTGTCTTCGGGACCCTGGGTTCGAATCCCGGCAGGGGCAAACATTTGTGCGATGAGTGTAGATGTTTGTCCCGGGTCTTGGATGTTTGTTGTTTGTTTGTGCTGTGATTGTGTGTTTCCATGCCTCCCGCGATACAGGGAATCCTAGTGCGGGGGTCTGAGGGTGAAAAAAAAAAAACTAAAATATTGTTTGAAAAATACAGTCATACCTACTCTTTTCAGTTACTTTTAAATATCTCCAAATTCGTCATACAGAAAGCATCTTCACTTCTCTCAGCCATGTGCGTCCACTGCTGGACATATGCCTCCCCCATATAGGGGGGATTTGCCAATACTCGCCACGCTTGGCATGCGGGTTGGCGAGCGCAGTATGATTTCCAATCCTCAGAAGGCGCTGCTGCCCACCTTCTGGTACGTGATCCCTTAGCCGACTCTTACGGCACCCGCGGGAAACAGAAAGCATATCGCTAAAGAATTTGACTATAAGGCTTCGTCAACTGTAAAGTCTCGCACTTTCCACGCCCCGTTCCACTTCAGTGACTGCACAAACTAGTCAATGCTCTATGACGTCAGACGAGTTATTCAGAAAGAATTTTCCTCAACAGGGGACATGGGCCGAGCATGTCCATTTAGATAATGATTTCGTATCTCCATAATAGAATAGCCTTAGATCACGGAAACGACACATTATGTGTGAGTTGTGAGATGGTTATATTAATATCACAAGAGGTGCAGCTTTCCTTTATGGCCGGAATTAGCTTAATGGTAAAGTTGTGAATGGTAGGTAGTAAGACTCCATATAATTAGTGTGATAAATAAGGGTCATAATCATGGGTTTTAAAAGTAAACCAGAAGTTGAAATGAAAGTCACTAGTTGGCTTAAAACTCATTTAAAGATACTGAAGACCTACTTACAGTCAGTTACTCGGAGAAGTTTATAGTAATATGTATTTAGTTTGTTGTAGTTTATACCACCTATACGTACGAAGCGTTTTGCTTCCGCATTCCTAGTGCGTACAGCTAACGAATGGAACTCATGCCTAACTCTGTATTTCCGAAAAAATACGACCTGGGTATCTTCAAGTCACGAGTGAATAGGTATCTTCTAGGCAGGCGTGCTCCATCGTAGATCGCATCATCACTTAACATCAGGTGAGATAGTGGTCAAACGCCTGCCTATTCCCAATAAAAAAAAACAAAAAAAAAAAACTTTCTTTCTTTTTTCTTACTGCCAAGGAATGGAACTCGTTGCCCGAGTCTGTGTTTCCCGATATGTACAATCCTGGAGTCTTCAAGTCGCGAGTGAATAGGTACCTTCTAGGTTTGCATGCTAAATCTTAGACAACGCCATCACTTAACATCAGGTGAGGCAGCTGTCAAACGCAAACTTATAAAGTGTAAAAAAAAAGGTAGATTTCGCACAAGCGCGCGGAAACTAAGGCGGCAAAATTAAGTCAATTGTAGTAATTTTGATTATGACGCGTATTTCAAGCGCAAGTTTAAGCATATAGCTATCCTTTTCTATATTATTTGTACCGTATTATCTGTCGCAGTAAGCATGTTTATGTCGTAAAGGAACAAAATCTGAGCAACGCGCTGTATGAATATACGTCATCTTTAGTAAAACATCATTGGTGACAACTAAGATGGCTAATCGTTGTTGCAAATAATTAGATGATAGAAGAGAATGGAATATGAAAACATGTTCTGCCAACCCCACCTAATATTGGATAAGAACAAGAGTTTTAGAAGAGTTTTCTTCATTATAGATAAAAAAGCCGACTACTGCATCGAATACTGCCCCATAACGTTACCAAAAACTTACACATGATATTCTTCACGAAAATATAAAAAATTAAAACTATTGTATATGCTAAATACCTGTAATGTGTTTATCGATATTGCATTTTTATTTATTTATTATCTTTATAAGTAAGTTTCATAATAAGTATCAAAGGAAATTATTAAGAAATTCATTTGCATTTTACCTAAAGTCCTAAAATACGTTTAAGTAATCATATGTATTATTTTCCACAGTAAAACATGATAAGGTGTTAGTTTTTTGTTATTCTGATTATAAATTAAAATCGGTTAATTCTTTCAACAGCTATACTTGCCATAGACACACAGATACAGAAAAAAAATTCAAACTTAGAATACAGTTTTACGTCAAAAATTAAAAAAAGATTTTATATTAAAAATAGACAACTGATTTTGTTAAAACATGAACCACAGAGAAAATCTGCTTTCAAAAAGAAATAAACCTGTACAAGAAGATAAACCGCATCCAAATTTACTTACGGTGGCATATGCAGACACACACACACACATATAGCGATGAAACTTATAACACTCCTTTTGAGTCCCGGGTTCAATAACCGGGCCCTTAACCGTTTATACGTTATTATCAAAAAAACGTTTTTAAAAAAAAATTACATAAAATCTAATCTACAGAGCGATATGGACGCTCAGCGAGAAAGCCTTCTAAATAAATCCTCTAAAAAAAAAGTAAGGCATCTATTCATGATATCGGAAGCCTTGTAACTGTTTGAGACAAGAAATTTATCGAATAAGTCACTTTTTTACAAAAAGGTTTAACAGGAAGTTTTAATTTGACTGAAACTGAAGACTAAATATAATTAATAACATTTTTGTACCATAACAGAAGGAAATTTATAGAAATTAGAAGAATCGGGAAATTTTGCGTTTTTTCTATCTCATCTTGGGAAAGTAGATTCTAAACGGATTTACCAAAATTATGTTCCAATAAAGTTATAACCCTTTTTGTCTTTCACAATAGACAGGCGTTTGGCCACTATCTCACCGGGAGAAGGACTGTGTGAGGAATGATATGTTTATGAAAGGTTTTGTTGTGTATGAAACGGAACTAATTGAAATGCAACTAATGACCATAAACTATTGCTGTCTGTGTAGAGCTGTGACAGGATCGAGGCACGGAGACTTGGCGGTTGGAAAATGTGTAATATGTGAATAAATAAATAAGCAACAATTTAGTAGTATATTTTACAGGTGTGAGCACTGAAACGACTGATAATAGAAGAGAATGGAAAAGGAAAACATGTTGTGCCAACCCCGCCTAGTGTGGAATAAGGACAAGAATAAGAAGTTTACACTGTTTTTTACGGGTATAACGTGGTACTTACGCGTAGTCGATCACGATCGACAATTGTTTCGGCTTCTTCCGGAAGCCTTCATCAGGATCTTGAGTGCGGTGCGTTAGTCGTATCGTCGTAACGTCCCGTCTCGCACTGCGGGCGGCGGCGCGTGATGCTCGACAGGACGCCGCGGGCTGTGGAGGCGGGTGGGAGGGGTGACGGTTGCGTCATCACATCCATGTGTGGGGATCCGTCTTCATCGCTGCTGCTTTCAAAAAAAACTTCTGCTGCTGCTAAAAACAGTGTAAAGTAATTATGAACGTGAGTTTTAATATTATTCAGAATAAGAAGAGTAGATCTAAGAGTGAACTTGTAAACATTCGTCAAAATACAAACTTGATAACTTTGAAGCATCGCGAAGACTTCGAGATACACAAATTATCTCGCAAAGTTCCGTACTTGCTAATCATCAAACAACTTCGTAGTTTTCAAGTTTCCATATAATTACATAGCTCCCAATTACATGGCATCTTATTGAAAAACTTTTAGACACATAGCTTTTAGTTAATTTAGAAGTTTACCTATTCAATATATGTCCTACTAGCGCCCCGTGGTTTCATCCGCGTGGATTACGGTTTTCCCGCTACCTCAATTATACTACGGGAACTATACTTTTTCCGGAATAAAAGTAGCCTATGTGTTAATCCAGGGTTTGAACTATCTTCATACTTAATTTCATCGAAATCAGTGAAGCCGTTTGATTGTGAAGAAGTAACAAAAATACATACATACACAGAAATACACATACACTCAAACTTTCGCATTTATAATATAAATACGATAATTATTTTTGACGTGATAACGTTTTATAAATTGATGAATACCAGCAACACTCATGAAAAATAGTAACGTTCCGCGTAATGTTCCACCTGAGTTTTGTATTACATAAAATAATCAAAGTCAAAGTCAAAGTCAAAGTCGAAGTCATAAATGATTATGACGTTATCACGTAAATCTATCGTCCGTAAACCGACTTTACAGACAACCAATTTGTTTTTCTTGGGGCAAATGCCTTTATTGAAATAAAACACTCATAACTATATACAACACTGCAGCTACTACAATAACATCAGAGCAATCCACCAGCTATTTGCAGCCTATAGATAACTCAAATGTTCTAATCCGCTACCGGCTGGCAGCGTGCAGAATGCTAGCAGCATTGCCACGTTGAATTGCAATGCTGATTCGTTGAGCCAAATATGTGCCAGCATTTTGGTCACGCGTCGATAATATTATATATATATACGATAATTATATACCTATGTAATGTTCGTTTTTGTGCCACGAAGTGTTGGAATTCTCTCCCTCCACCGTGTCGTACTTTAACGAGTATTTTTAGTTAAAACCTAATTCATCAATACTGCACATTTTCTTTTATTACCAATTTGTTCGCTCTAACTTTGTTCATGCGTAACATAACTTGTGAGCTTCAGAGAAGACGTGTTCTCGGACAGCGGATACAGTCCGGTTCAGTGGACCGGCTAATCAGTGCTATGAATATAAAGTTGTACGTAATCTGTGTAAAAAAGGATCAAGATTCTATCCCCAGTTTGTAGATATCTAGATTAGATTTTTTGTGATCTGTTCCGCCTGGCAAGGGACAAACTGAATAATGACCAGCTGACTGTCAACCTTCACTTGATGAAATGAATTTTATTTTACGAAAATAGAGTACAAACATGTTTTTATATTTTTGATTGCCTGTTCTTCTATTTTGCCGTTTGCACGTGAAATCACATAATTCGACCCTGGGTTCAATTCCCGGCAGGGGCAAACATTTGTGCGGTGAGTGCAGATGTTTGTCCCGAGTCCCGTCTTGGGTGTATGTGTGTGTCCATGCCTCCTGCGACACAGGGAATCCTAGTGCGGGGTTTTGAATGTGATAAAAAAAAGAATACGGTCGAAACTATTGGCGGAGCCCTCCGACTAAAAGCGTGAGTATTTTCCGTGTTATACGTTTATACATTGATGAGAATAGCGCATTGTTACCTTTCTTATTTGTAAAATGCAAAAAAATTATTCGGCCTTAATCTCCGTATATCTTCTGAACACCGTTTTTTAAATATGTATAAAATACAATGTCACATTTATTACTGTAAGTTGTTTCTATAATGCACGATAAATATGGAATAGTTTAAACACAACTTTATATTTCAGATGGCAATATTTTCTTGTAACATAATTTTAAGAGCGTGATTTTTTAATAGTCGCGCTTTTGTTTTGAACGTATTTTTTATTTTAAATTATCATTAATATAGAACACTAAGTCTGTAAAAACATTTCGTCTAAATAAGCACAAAGTAAGCTTAAAAAAAAATTGGTTGTCTGTAAAGTCGGTTTACGGGCGATAGATTTACGTGGTAACGACATAATCATGTATGACTTTGACATTGACATTGACATTGACCATTGACCATTGACCATTGACCATTGACCATTGACCATTGACCATTGACCATTTACCATTGACCATTGACCATTGACCATTGACCATTGACCATTGACCATTGACCATTGACCATTGACCATTGACCATTGACCATTGACCATTGACCATTGACCATTGACCATTGACCATTGACCATTGACCATTGACCATTGACCATTGACCATTGACCATTGACCATTGACCATTGACCATTGACCATTGACCATTGACCATTGACCATTGACCATTGACCATTGACCATTGACCATTGACCATTGACCATTGACCATTGACCATTGACCATTGACCATTGACCATTGACCATTGACCATTGACCATTGACCATTGACCATTGACCATTGACCATTGACCATTGACCATTGACCATTGACCATTGACCATTGACCATTGACCATCGACCATCGACCATCGACCATCGACCATCGACCATCGACCATCGACCATCGACCATCGACCATCGACCATCGACCATCGACCATCGGACATTGACATTGACATTGACATTGACATTGACATTGACATTGACATTGACATTGACATTGACATTGACATTGACATTGACATTGACATTGACATTGACATTGACATTGACATTGACATTGACATTGACATTGACATTGACATTGACATTGACATTGACATTGACATTGACATTGACATTGACATTGACATTGACATTGACATTGACATTGACATTGACATTGACATTGACATTGACATTGACATTGACATTGACATTGACATTGACATTGACATTGACATTGACATTGACATTGACTTTGACTTTGATTATTTTATGTAATACAAAACTCAGGTGGAACGTTACGCGGAACGTTACTATTTTTCATTTTGGCATTCATCAATTTATAAAACGTTATCACGTCAAAACATAAATTCTCAACACGTACTTTATGGCAATACCTCTACAAGACAACTTTGACTTGTAGCTATCCGTGCGTTGCTTCACGCAAGCGCAATTTTTGCCAAAACAAGAGACATGCTACATAATATTATTCCTAACATATCGCGTAAACTTTTAAGCTTTGTAGTTTTGGCATAAATCATGAGTTTGGTTCTGTGAGTCGCGCGTGGAAGCTGCCAAAAGTATAAGCTGATGACAATTTGATCTAAACATACGATAGCGCCTGGGGATGAATAGATGAAAATTCGAATGGAGGTCGGCATAGAAAGTTTTCATTATCTGTTGTATGTATTGTATGTAAGTATGTAAATTGTAAGTCATATAATTATATAATTATTAGTCATCATCATCATCATCTCAGCTGGAGAGGAATTGTTGGAAGCGGCCTGCATTCAGCCCTTGCCTGCGATTTTAGTCAGGTCGTCTGTCCACCTGGTCGGTGGCCATCCTATGCTCCGCTTGCCAGTCCGTGGTCTCCATTCGAGAACCTTTCGACCCCAACGGCTATCAGTTCTTCGAGCTATGTGCCCTGCCCACTGCCACTTCAACTTGCTAATCCGCTGGGTTATATCGGTGACTTGCGTTCTTCTACGGATCTCCTAATTTCTGATTCGATCACGTAGAGAAACTCCGAGCATAGCCCTCTCCATAGCTCGTTGTGTGACTCTGAGCCTGCTCAGAAGGCCCGTAATCAGAGATAGATTATATTAGTGTTTTTTTTTTTTTTTTTCTCAGCTATGTGCGTCCACTGTTGGACGTATGCCTCCCCCATATAGGGGGGATTTGCCAATACTCGCCACGCTTGGCAGGCGGGTTGGCGAGTGCAGTATGATTTCCGATTCTCAGAAGGCGCTGCTGCCCACCTCCTGGTACGTTATCCCTTAGCCGACTCTTACGGCACCCGCGGGAAGAGATGGGGGAGTACTATTCTAGGCCGGTACCACCACGGCACATCTTATATTATATATATAGATATATATATAATATCTATATATAATATAATAATATAAGATATATATATATATATATATATATATATATATATATATATATATATATATATATCTATCTTATATTATTATATTAGTACATTCATTATATTAATACGTGAGACGCATAAACTTTGTCGGAGTCGGTGCCATGATAGTTCTAAAGTAACTGTTATCAAAATATTTTGCTCATAGTACCGACTTCAACAAGTTATTTTACAATTTTGAGTGTTGAAGTCGGTTCCATTTTTTTGGTAAAACTTTTTTCATAGCTGGTTGTTTCTTTTTTTTTTATTGGTATTAGGCAAGCGTTTGACCACTATCTCACCTGATCTTAAGTGATGATGCGGTCTACGGTGGAGCACGCCTGCCTATAAGTTACCTATTCACTCGTGACTTGAAGATACCCAGGTTGTATGTTTGCGGAAACACAGATTTAGGCAATAAATTCCATTCGTTAGCTGTACGCACTATGAATGTGGAAGCAAAACGCTTTGTGCGACAAGTTGGAACGTCCACCATGTATGGATGTCGCATTGCCGTCCGTCTGGTCGTCCTAAGATGGACGACTGTCCGACTTTGAACTTGCTCACAAGGCCCATAGAGCACATTTTGGCTTTATAATATGTCATTACTTAAATAATTATCATTACATCAAAAGTATACCGTGCAACTAAAGTGCTTTAGAAAAGAAAATGCATCGCAAGTAATAAATTTGAATTATATTATTTTAAAATTTTAGCATACAGCGCGTCACAGGATTTTGTGAGTAATCCAAATTAATTCAGAATTTACATTTGTGCCGTTGGTTTTAGAATTTTTCAAAGCCGTTTATGAATATTTAAGCTGATGGGAAACGTCTAGGCGCGGAATTTAATTCACTTTTTATTTGTTTTAACTTGTGTTTCACCGAGAGACCTTTTATTATTTTGGATGCAGATTTATGGATTTAAAAATAATAATGTAAATTGTAACATCAGCAGTGAATTGCAGGCTTTATACGACGATATTATATTATATATTATTATATATTTACGATATTCAAGACTACAACAAGCAGAGCAACTTAGATATCGATATTTTCACATCCAGCCTTTCATCGATCAAGGCCAAACTTAGCCAAACCTTCTTTGGTTCAATGCAGGGGAAAATGGGCAATGATTAAAATAAAAATGTGTTATTGTGTGCAAAAATTAATTTTTTATAAGTTTGTGTTTTCTAAGTGTAAATTTTGGATTGAGAATGTTAAAATATTGTGTGTGTTTTTTGTTAAACAGATAATCTCTATCTGTGGAGACTTATTAATGAGTCTTTTCATATTCAATACTGTATACCTAAGTTAAGCTATGTGTCGATAGTCTTCTTAATAATAAATATGTTTTACTCATAAACGTAATATTTACTTTAACAACTAAAAGCTACTGATATTTATGTCTTGAATTAAAGTCAATGAAGCGGTGATAGCTCCGGGGGAGCACCGGCTGTCAAACTGACGGAAACTGGCTCAATGCTTGACAACGGCTTGAGCGTCAACGAAATATGCTTTTTATTTGGTTTTAAGTTACGTATAAGAGAAACCACCAGCCAATTACAAAATAATCCTATCATAAAAGTCACTCCTTGAATATAAAAATCAACTTTTCCTTTTAAAGTAGAGACGCAAAACGTTTTTGTGACTGAAATGAGTGAAAACTTGTGATTATTTCTTGGAAGACCATTATTCAAATTCGCTAACAGACTGAGAAGGAATTAAATTCTTTTTAAAACAGCACAATACGAAATAGCTTTTTGTACTGTTTACAGCGAGAAAAGTAGAAAATAAATAGCAAGATACCGTTCATTTGTTTACCATTCTTTTTTTCAAGTTAAAGAGTAAAAAAAAACAAACACACAAATTGGAATCGATTACATCTAGTTATTTCGTAGTTATGTAGGTACCTACATATTTTCTTGGACTATGTTTATAAGATCGAGGCGTAAAGAAGGCGTATGTGGGTCAACAGACCGGCCATCGGCCAGTGGGAAGACCTAGATACAGGTGGAAAGATGAGGTGCTAAAGGACCTGCGTGAGCTCCATGTGGACGACTGGCAGGAACGCACTCATGATAGGGAAGGATGGCGCTTGCTCTTGTCAGAGGCCAAGATCCACTTTGGGTCGCTGAGCCAGCGTAGTAAGTAAGTATGTTTATAAGTGTAGAAAAGAACAATTTTATTGAATGTGATGTTTATTTTTTGAATAGGTATGTAACCTTCTACCAGTTTTTTTTTCCTTTTGTTTAACTTAATCCTATTAAGATTTCTGTGTGTAGTATAAATTTTTATAATGTATTATGTCTACAACACGAAGACTAAACTAGCGTATCTAAAATTGCTGAACTTTAGAAGAGACTATTCAACCCACAACACAGTCGTATCCTAGTGCGGGAGCTAGTATACAAATTGTCATATTTTAGTTGTACCCATATATTTTCTTTGTGAGTTCTATTTATTTGTACCAAACAATCAAGATATTTGTGTATTTGCATTTCACACTTTTGATACTCACGGGATGTATCCTAGTGCGGGAGCTAGTATACAAATTGTCATATTTTAGTTGTACCCATATATTTTCTTTGTGAGTTCTATTTATTTGTACCAAACAATCAAGATATTTGTGTATTTGCATTTCACACTTTTGATACTCACGGGATGTATCCTAGTGCGGGAGCTAGTATACAAATTGTCATATTTTAGTTGTACCCATATATTTTCTTTGTGAGTTCTATTTATTTGTACCAAACAATCAAGATATTTGTGTATTTGCATTTCACACTTTTGATACTCACGGGATGTATCCTAGTGCGGGAGCTAGTATACAAATTGTCATATTTTAGTTGTACCCATATATTTTCTTTGTGAGTTCTATTTATTTGTACCAAACAATCAAGATATTTGTGTATTTGCATTTCACACTTTTGATACTCACGGGATGTATCCTAGTGCGGGAGCTAGTATACAAATTGTCATATTTTAGTTGTACCCATATATTTTCTTTGTGAGTTCTATTTATTTGTACCAAACAATCAAGATATTTGTGTATTTGCATTTCACACTTTTGATACTCACGGGATCAATTGTCATTGTGTATGTTCACCAATCGGCGGACCCTCACCTTCACCCTCGATAAGGAAGTCATCCAGATAGCCGTATAACTTTTCAGTTATTGGAAACTGAAAAACCACTTTACTGATTTTAATGAAAACCATACGGGAAGCACCAACTTTCAAATGATAAAAAAATCATCAAAATCGGTTCACCCAGTCGAAATTGTAAGGTAACAAACATTAAATAAATACAGACGAATTTGAACCTCCTGCTTTTTTAAGTCAGTTAAAAATAATAGCCGTGGTGGTACCGGCCTAGAATAGTACTCCCCCATCTCTTCCCACGGGTGCCGTAAGAGTCGGCTAAGGGACCACGTACCAGAAGGTGGGCAGCAGCGCCTTCTGAGGATTGAAAAATTACTGCGCTCGCCAACCCGCCTGCCAAGCGTGGCGAGTATTGGCAAATCCCCATTATGTGGGGGAGGCATATGTCCAGCAGTGGACGCCCCATGGCTGAGAGAGAGAAAAAATGCTAGACACTAGTGGTAGTGGCTGCTGTAGCTTAGTTGGGCAAAGCGACATGATGGTATTCTGTATTCATGGGTTTAAGTCTGACTGGTAGCTGAATTTTTTCCTTTAAATAATTTTAACGTCGGTTAAAAACGTCTTGGAACAGAGTTTTACAAACATAGAGTCACAAAAACTTGCTCAAATGTAGGTATCATAAGGTTTTTTTTTATTAAGCAATTATCCTCCTTAGTCTTTCACTTGGTCGTGATTGAAGTTTCTTCATTTCTTTAAATGACGGTATGAAGAGTGTTCTGGGGCTGATAAATCGATGTAGTCTAGATCTATTTATCACCTTCGAAACCCCCTTCATACTAAATTTCATAAAATTCATGGATATACAAGAATGGCTCGTTCAAAGGTATTTTAATTTATAATTATAAGGAAAGGACTTTCAGTCCAGTTAAATGTCTATTTTATGCATAAAAGATGTTTAAAATACCGAAACCCATGTTTTACACGTAAAATACTCATTCATCACATTCTCGACACATGAACTATGCCGCGAACGCAGCCGTCAAAAGAGCGCCCCTCATAACGAGAACTTCAAAAGAACAGGCTTATTATGTTACTGAGCCATTATTTAAAGCGCAGAACGCAACTGTGGTAATATAAATTATGTTAGCAGTATGGAATTTGATGCACAATCATAATGCGCAGTCGTCTATAAAATTATACTTAAACTAGCTGCCCCCCGAAAAACAGATAAGTCCAAAAAGCAGACAAGTGCGAGTGGAACTCGCCTACCGAGAGTTCCTTACAAATTTTTAGACATATTATAAAATATGTTTGTTTTTTTAAAATTTTTCATCATAACTCTAAAACTATAGGTACACCATAAAACGAAAAATCTGTATAAGTTTGTGCGAATGAAACCTTTTCATACGATACCCCACATGAAATGGTTAAATCAATTCATAATTTGGACCACCGTTCTTTGCTTCAAAGACCTTGTTTTTTATGTTCTAACAACAAATGTATAGTTTTTGGACTTTTTCCTATACATGTAGTATATGACGGTATTACTTGCCAAATTTCATACTTATAGGTGAACGGAAAATACCCTATTAATTTTTATTCTCTTGAGAGTTCCAAAATGTACGTTTATTGCGTCATAAACGGCCGCATCTTTGTTTTACGTTAACTTAGTAATTTGATTTTTACAGCTTCAAGAGACTGTAGACCTGAGTATATGGTTTAAATTTCAACTCGATGCCTCTACGCGTTCCCGAGATAAAGGTTTTTGACAGACAGACGAACGGACAACAAAGTGATCTTTTACGGGTTCCTTTTGAGGTACGGAACCCTAAAAACAAATTTTTGGAGCAATTTGAACTGAAAATTTGCTAATTCTGGAGATCTTGACAAGGATAATGATACAATAATGAGATTGCACTGTCATCGGTCCGTGATAATTTTGCAAAGTTACAAATGAGCTCGACGTTTTGAAATGGGACAAAAATCACGTTCAAAGAATCTGATACATAGATACAGACCAGAGCTAATAAAAAGTTTTGATAAAAAACGTGTTCAATTAATTTGAAAACGTTAATATAGTAATTACTCTTGTTATACGTACTGTAAAATACTGTTGTGTTGCAGCTAAAAGAACCTCGCAGAATTTCTAGGCAGTTTTTATTTAGTATTTCCTAGGAAGCGCCTGTGGGATTCCTTCGCGAAGTTTCTTTGTGCTTCCGAAACAATTCACAGTGAGATATGGCCGTGGGGAATCTCGCCTTGAGAATTACTGTTATAGTCTGAGATAAATGGTGGTAAGGAAAGTTTAATAATACTAAATTATAATCTACCTATAGATTTATCAAATTAAATGCTGTGATTGAATTGCTTGTCAAACATTTATTACATAAATTGAAATGATGAAGAAGTTAATTTTTGAAGTGAAAACTTCTTTAGGCGCGTTAAGCACTTATGGGAGAACAAAAAGCGTAAAACTCGCGGCATCGTCACCGAACGCTTTCCATGAGCTATAAGTACCTATACTGTTTATTATGGGTACTTTTCGGGTGAACAAAAAGCCTGAAGCTCGCGTCATCGTCACCGCACGCTTTCCATGAGCTATAAGTACCTATACTGTTTATTATGGGTACTTTTCGGGTGAACAAAAAGCCTGAAGCTCGCGTCATCGTCACCGCACGCTTTCCATGAGCTATAAGTACCTATACTGTTTATTATGGGTACTTTTCGGGTGAACAAAAAGCCTGAAGCTCGCGTCATCGTCACCGCACGCTTTCCATGAGCTATAAGTACCTATACTGTTTATTATGGGTACTTTTCGGGTGAACAAAAAGCCTGAAGCTCGCGTCATCGTCATCGCACGCTTTCCATGAGCTATAAGTACCTATACTGTTTATTATGGGTACTTTTCGGGTGAACAAAAAGCCTGAAGCTCGCGTCATCGTCACCGCACGCTTTTCAAGAGTTTTATGTATATTGCGTAGGTATATAATGTGTACTTTTTGGGAGATCAAAATGTGTAAAACTCGCGTCATCATCATCGCACGCTTTCCATACTATTAGAGCTCAAAGACTGCCCCGCATGATTTTCTTTTTAATTATTTTATTAGCAACCTGCCAATTTATAGTTTAAATAAACTTGCAAAGGAGGATGGCAGAACCAGCCTTGCTCCCGAAAAACGAAATGATAATCCGTTCATGTATTTTTTATATATGAAAATTTAGATGATATTTTTGTGGATTCCGTGAATAATTTGCATTATTTATAAAGTTGGGAATCAGAAGTACTTTTATTTTATTTATTTATGTGGTGTTTGTAGTTTTCGAACGCACCCTATACTTCTCATTATGTTTGTTGCGTTCGAATACTTACGCTCTGACATTAATTGTCATTGTTACTCTATAATCTGTAGTCAGCTCCTCTGTAGACCCGGACTGCGTTCAAAAACACTCCCATGCCTAGTTTATTCCAGAATATAATAAGTAATCTGTATCTGTAGCGCGATCCATGCAATATTGCTTTCTCTGTCTACGATTCTATAGATGGATAGCGATCCATTGAATGGTTCGCGTGGACGTGATATCGTGACATACTGATACAGATGATTTTCCATGATAACTTTTCACTCCCAACTTCTAGGAAAATGATTGAATATACAATATACAATGTATTTATTGCTCTATCGATACGATCAGTTTCATTCAAGAACGCGGTTTTTTCTTCTTGGCTGCAAATGTATGGGAGTCTGGCATCCTCCTTTATATTTCTAGCCTGGTGTCCAATATGTTTATGTGAACTACAGAAGCATTGATCAATACATTTATTGGTATTATTATTATGATATTATATCGCATGAAACATTTATTTGTAAAATGTACCTAATGTTTTATAGCAAATATTTACTTGTGTCCTTGGAAGAGATAATAAACTTACGACACAAGCCCAACCTTAATGCTTTTCTTCAAGTTTTTTTAATAACTATATTATTATTAAATAAAATACTCGTATAACTGTCTAAAGATTTAAGAACAATATTTTTAATGTTAGATAAGTATATCGTAAAAATCTTGCAGTGTCCTCGCACATTCGTACAATAAATAACTTTAATAATCCAGTTACGCCCCCATTAAATTGATTTAGTGGTGTCTTCGGCTTATTCTCATAGCAAAGGGTTTAAAAGATCATGTGTGGTGTGTGTGTGGTGTGTGTGTTGGATTTGCAATGTTTCAAAATTAACGGCTCTTCTTTTCGACAATATTTTTTTATTACTTATTCATAGGCATCCTCCATTCATTTTCACAAGGGCCCGTTGGGAGCGGCCCGTAAACTGCAGTCTTAGGTCGTTTGATCACTTTATTGATCAAGTTGTCTAAAAAGCAAATACGAGTAGTACCCTACCACCATGCTGGGAATTTGATAATAATATAATATGGGACAACATTCTCAAAAAGTCTTCAGGTCCCAAACTAGGCAGAGCCTGTACTATGGTAACCTAATGACTGATATATACTTATATACATATACACACCCAGACACAGGTCAGACAGACATGTTCACACAAATGTTTGACCTGTCCGGGAATCGAATCCAGGACCAGCGGCTCAGAAGGCAAAGTGCTACCAACTGCGCCAACCGGCGCAGTGTTTCTTCGCCGTGTTCAGACACGGCGATATCCGCGCGGTTTGGAGATCTCCATAGTTACATAATAGCGCGGGTGCCGCACGATTCGCGTGTACGCCATGTCTGAACAAGCACTCACTGTCAAATTTTATCGAGTCGACGATCCATGCTCGCAGAATGCAGAATCGCCTAGTGCAGGATTTACAAGAATTTACATAATCTTATTCTAAGTACCTAATTACTGTACACATAAATAAGTAAGGACATGTTTAGTTTATTATGGTTATAATAGTTTGGTAATTAAAATATTTCTATTTTCTATTCTATATGTCTAATACAATAACAAACATAGTGTTATTTATTTATTTATTATTAATACAAATCATTCAAGTACATTGGCAGACACTACCCAAAAACCAAAGTTAGGTTTGTCTGGACAGAGCAGTTCTCTAAAACATTAATCTATTAGCTACTATCATCATCAACAATATATTATTAGCCAATATATTATTATTATTATTATTGTTTCTCGAATTCTATGAATTTTTTTTACATAATAATATATTGAATTTTTAAACATATTTTTCTCAGATCAACGTTAAAAACACAAGCTAGGTAAAAACTCTAATGACAAATAATTTGAGTGTCACATATTTTCTTTTTCAGAAGAAGATTATCTTAGACAGCATTTCGAGGTCACTTTCGACAAATTGAAGGATTAGGTAAGCTTAAAGAGCGGTGACGGAGGGATCATTTCCCCAAAAATAGAATAATTAAACATTACTATTCAAGGCGTGTTCCTTACAATGAAATTTGTAAGTTAATGGTGCAGCAATTTAAACGGGTACTAGAATATTAAAGTCAATTTATTTTGTAGATAAAGTTTGAATTTTCTTTGCGAAGTTAACTCTTTCTATTATGTCTTTAATTTTCTTTCGGGCTGTGTAATATTCTGTTACAAGTTGTTTCGTAACTTGAGTGAAAAATCAAGCTTCACAGTTTAACAAGTTAAGTTGTTAAGACATAAAAGTTGAATAAATTAATAGATAATATTGAATACTTAGGCTAGAAAGACATTCGCACTAGTACGCAAACTATTTGTGGCAAACGAAAAAGTAGTAATTAATTTTAATTCCCTTTTTACAAATCACAATAAAAACCGAAATTAAACGAAATGCATGTGTATTTATGTAAAGTAAGTAAATTCAAGTGAGCTTTTTGGGAATAATGCAATTATTTATATTTACACATACATTATTTGTTTTCGTTAAAATGTGTACTAGATTATTAGTAGTTTATTGGAATTCTCAACTTTAAATTTAAATTTACAGAAATTGAGCAAATTTCTAAAATAATGTAGTACTATGTTTATATAGAAAGAAAAAAAAAAGAAAATATATTTATATCTGACAAAAAAAAACACTAGTACAATACAACACAGAGAAGTACAATATATGATAAATAACAATAAAACTTATATGAATAAAAAAAGCCGTGGTGGTACCGGCCTAGAATAGTACTCCCCCCTCTCCCCCCCGTGGGTGCCGTAAGAGTCGGTTAAGGGATAACATACCAGATGGTAGGCAGCAGCGTCTTCTGAGGATCAGAAATCATACTGCTCTCGCCAACCCAGGTGGGTTGCCAATACTCGTCACGTTTGGCAGGTGCCAAACGTGGCGAGTATTGGCAAATCCCCCCAATATGGGGGAGGCATATGTCTAGCAGTGGACGTCCTATGGCTGAAAAGAAGAATAAAAAAAAGAAACATTAAAAGAAATATTGCAGTGTTGCGAGATGCCAGCAATGAGTCCCTACTCAGCATTGTTCTAGGGTTTGACAACCTTCGCGCTGATTTTCAGTAGGAACTCATTGACTGGCATCACGAACGTGCAAAGTGTACATAATATACAGATAATATTTTAATAAAAAATAACTAAATTGAAATGTGTATATATTACAGTACGAGGTTCATAAAATGTTGTATTTTTCTTACATTATTTTAGACTAATGTAATTATTACTGCTGTTAATTTAGCAAGAGTTATAACTGTGCATTAGTAGGTAAGCTATTAATAATAATATCTGTGGGATAATGATGATGACGTTGCAACTTACGACGTAGCACACGTGAAGAAAACATACGGGCTGTTGTTTTTTTTTTATTTTTTTTTTATATCACACTCAGACCCCCGCACTAGGATTCCCTGTATCGCGGGAGGCATGGACACACACAATCACAGCACATAACATACAAGACCCGGGACAAACATCTACACTCATCGCACAAATGTTTGCCCCTGCCGGGATTCGAACCCAGGGTCCCGACGACACAGAAGTCAATGTCACTGACCACTGCGCCACGGCGACCGTGCATGGCTCTATCGAGTGGTTTTAAACATATTAACAACATGACGCACACACACATGACCACACAAAAACATTTATCCTTTTTACATATAAAAGATGCTGGCGCCCCTTGGCTTTACCCGCGTGGTGATGAAAAACTGTGACGATAATGTCGATGAAAATAAACCTATGTGTCAATCCAGGGTATAAGCTGTCTCTATACCAAATTTTATCCAAATCCATTGAAGCGTTTAGGCATGAAAGAGTAACAAACTTAAATCCATATTCACAAACTTTCGCATTTATAATATTAGTAGGATTTACACGAAACATTAGTAAGATTTACACGAAACACAAAAAAATCCCTGCACTTCGTGTGTACTTGAAACTCAACAAGCAGCAAGACAGCTTTAGGAGAAAAAGAATCTTGTAATGCTCCAAAGCAGAAGAGAGCGAGTGATTTTGGGAACCGGTATTTATAGGGAAACTAGCTGTGCCCCGCGGTTTTACACGCGTGGTGATAATTGATAATGATGATGACAAAAAGTAGTCTATGTGTTATTCCGGGACCTGAAGTATCTACATGCCAAATTTTATGCGGGCCGCTTCCAACAGGTCCTTGTGGAAATCAATGGGGGAGGCCTATGTCCAGCAGTGGACGTCCTATGGCAGAGATGATGATGATGATGATGAATATACACTTAAGCGGGCATAATGTAAAATCATATAAAATCTATAGGTTACCAATAGCTAGTGGATTGCTCAAATGTTATTGTAGTAGCTGCAGTATTGTAATTAGTTATTAGTGTTTCATTTTAATAAAGGCATTTGCCCCGAGAAAAAAAAAGTCGCAGCGTTATTTTACCGTAAGGTCATTCGTATATTGCCACCCACTTGATCTAGATATCAGCAATCACTGTCAGCCATCAATGTAACTAATTGGCCGCATAATTTATGCGCTTGGGTGGTTGACTAATGACGTCGGTGGCGTACGCCCTCTAATCTTAGTTGTAGCTGTTCCGGTATTGATTTTGGTTTGGTTTGTTAAGAAAACAAGGTCTACGTAGTAAATACGAGTACATGTAAATTGAAGTAATTGGTATAAAATATAGTCTTTTAAAATATAGTCTAAGAGACGCTGAATCAACTTTCACCCATCTGAGATTTTTTTCTTTAATTTATTGATTTCTCAACACGCCTATGATAGCTTGTTAATCGAAAAGTGTTCATATATTTTAAATTAAATCAATTAGCTCATTTTTAAAACAAATGAATTTTGAACAAATTAAAAACAAAGGTATCTGTGGTAATAGGCGTCCTATATTGTACTAACATTCACCAGAGGGAATACTGGAATCATCGTCATCATCTCAGCCATGAGACGGCCACAGCTGGACGTAGGCCTTTCCATACTCGCCGAGTGTAACTACAGGTCTTTAGACCATTATTTTGGTATTTCTTTGTACTCTTCAAATCGCTTAAACCATTGTGTGCGGTGGTTGCGGTGGCTGCGGCATTTGTTGAGGCTGCTGCAGCCGATGCGGCGGCTGTTGCTGCCCCTGCATAACCATCTACACGAGCTGCACGAAGATATGCTAGTCTCAAGTAAGCGCTTCAAGCTATTAGCAGTGTTATTTTTAAACGACTTCAAAAAAGAAGGAGGTTACCCAATTCGTCCGTATATATGTTTTTTCTTTTTTTATGTGTTTTCGCGTATTACTTCTTCATTTATGAACCGATTTTGATGATTCTTTTTTTGTTAGATAGATTATATTTCCGTTGTGGTCCCATTCAACTTTTTTCAGTTATACTCCAATAACTGAAAAGTGCTACGCGTATTTTGATGATATTATTGTCGCGGTTGAAGACATCGACAACCCGTGAGTAGCACAGGTCACTGAAAAGGGTGAAAAAAATTTTTTTTAACAAAAACTGCAACCAACTTCAACACTCAAAAGTGTGAAATAACTTGTCGAAGTCGGGACCATGAGCACATGATATGTGATGATAGTTACTTTTGTGTGAACTATCATGGTACCGACTTCAACAAGTTATTTCACACTTTTGAGTGTTGAAGTCGATTGCATTTTTTGCACGACAAGTATAATTAACGACAATAACGAACAACGACGACAAGTATAACGACAGTATAATTTCTAATTCGACGGTCGCCGTGGCGCGTCGTTAGTGTCATTGACATGACTACTGTGGCTCCGCGACCCTGGGTTCGAATTCCGGCTGGGGCTAACATTTGTGCGATGAGTGGAGATGTTTTTCCTGGGTCTTGGATGTTTGTGCTGTGATTGTGTGTGTCCATGCCTCCCGCGATACAGGGAATCCAAGTGCGAGGGTCTGAGTGTGATAAAAAAAAAAATGGAATCTGAAGTTGTAATTAATATTGCTAATAATAATTTTTTTTACACGTTTTGTATATAGTATTTGAAACCACTATAATGAAATTAATTAATTAAATTACCACTTAATAAATTAAATTAGTTAATGTTTGTAAAAAAAAACAAATTTTAAGTTCAACTGGTGAAAAATGTTTAGCTACGCTATGGATATTTTTTAAGACCAATTATGAACTATACACAGTATAACAATAAACATATCGGAATCTGAAATTTAGTTTCAACTGTTTTTTTTAACATGGTGGTTGCGCGGTTTATGAAATTTAATTAGCCGCCATATTTATTTTGTTAATTTCACAGTTATATGCAATAAATATTTCTGTATTCTGTATTCATTCGTTAGTTTGGTACTACATCCCCTAGTCCCCTTCCCTACTCCCGCACGGCCTGACTCGCGATTGCAAGCGAGACAGACGCCGCCCGACGCCGCACCGAAGATCCTGATGAAGGCTTCCGGAAGGAGCTGAAACAATTGACGGCCGTGACTGACTGTGACAGACTTATGTTAAACCTGTTTTAACTATAATAATTCACATGGATGAAATCTCCTTTTAAGTAAAAAATACCTGTCATAGGAGATTTCGTTCTTGCCCAGATCTATTTCTTCATTTTACAATATGGTAAATAAATAAAAACAAAGTGTGAGAGTGCGTGTGGTGAGTGTTGGTGTGTGTGTTTGTATGTGTGTGTGGATGCGCGTGTGAGTTTGTGAAGATGTCATGTACTATGTCATATATAGTGTGAATTTAACGTGACAATACGTAGTGACACTGAGCGTTCCACTGAGAACATCAGTCTCTTAAGAGTCTGGGCAACAGATGGAACCTATTTTTTTTAACAAATTTTCAAAAAAATACTAGGCGAATCGGGTCCGCGAGCGCCCCGTATTCTCCTAGAAAAAGACCACCGAATGTGGTTGAAACTATAGTCGAAACCCTCTGACCTATTACGTGAGCAATACCCGTGTTGTATACATTCATAATGTGTCAAAACCACGTCAGTTTTAATAACAGAAGGAGAAAAAAGAAGGAGGTTCTCAATTCAACGCGTACGTTTTTTTTAATAAAATATCTTAAAGTGGTAATGAGCGCGTGTTTTATAGCTATAATAAAGCTGTCCTTGAGAGTCAGCCAAAATTCTAGATCTAGGTGATTATGACATTGCGATATAATTAGTTTTTAAATAATGATGTTAGGCGGCAAAATAAGTAGCTAAATGTTATGTGTACAGTAAAATTATTCCAGCCAAAATTGATACACCAGATCTTAATGAAACGCTAAGTCAATTTTGTGTCCGGACAGTGGTCAAACGTAAGCTTATAATATTTTAAAAACAGACAAATTTAATGTTTCTGTTTCTAACTGTTTCTGCTGTTATCTCAATAAGTTTAACTGGTTTAATGTTAATCTCTTCGCTAGCTACGTTATTCAACTAAAAGTTTTAAATTCAGTTGTTAATAGTTTTATGGCTTGTTTATGCTGGCAATCCTTTGGAGCCATAATGTCTGCAATACTGAATAATATCAACGTACTCTCTTAAATTGCATTTTGCTGAAAACCCCCAGTTTTGCATTGCGGTATACATTTGTGAAAATATTTCAGTGTGACTGAAAAATATATGAAAATATGACTTTTATTCGATGTTAATTTAATGTATTACTATTCAACCTGCTCCCGAGATTTTACCCGCGTGGGTTACGATTTTCCCAGTACATTAATGATCCCACGGGAACTACTTTTTTCGGGATAAAATTAACCAATGTGATTACAGAGTCTAACCTATCTTCATGCCAAATTTAATAGTAATCGGTACACCCCTTTGAGCGTAAGGAGTAACAGGGGTTTTTGAATTATTTGCTTATCTCACGGGAATAGCGATTGTTTTTGGGGTAATAAGTAGCCTAGAGTTTAAACTAACTCCATACCAAATTTCCTCGTAATCGGTGTAGCCGTTTGAGCGTGAAGGAGTAACAAATATACACACTTGTCCACGTGGTGACAAAAACGGAGATAATGGAGTTACCTTTTCACACTCAAACGGCTCAACTGATTTCGATGAAATTTGGTATGGAGATAGCTTACACCCTGCATTAACACATAGGCTTATTTTCATCATTACCATCATCACCGTTTGTCGTCACTATGCGGGTACAGCCGCGCGGCGCAACTAGTTTAGTATAAAGGGAAATTTATTTTCATGTCGAAACTAGTTACCATACGTCCTCATAAAATTAGCCTGTTGCTACCCATTGATCTTTCTCCGTTCCTGGTTCCCTCTCACTTCTATTTCTAGCTATTTTATCCTCGTAAACAAAGACAAATACACACACGACCCCATCTCAACCGAACTCAAACGACGCAAGGATAATCAATGTCACCTAAATTTTATCACCGGTGAAATTTCGTCTAACCCTCGACTTAAAACGAATTAAGTTGAGATCGCTCGGGACTTTGACTAATGAAACAGTAATGGTTCTCGATTCGCTTAAATATTTCATTTCGCCTACTACAAGAACCCTTTTAGAGGTATTGTTCTGAAGACAAGTAATGTCAATTGTTGCTAATCAAAAGTTTTGCATGACGTCAACAGAAAGTGACAAAATCTGCTAAAATATTCTAACGAAAGGGGAAAGGCGAGATAGATCGATTGATGCTGACTTTAATTATAATTTTGATTCCATTAATTGATGCCACTTTTTCTTAAAATTTTTATTCTTGCACTCTTCTTTATTACTAACTAGCTGCGCCCTGTTGTACCCGCAGGGTGATGAAAAATGGTGATGCTGGTGATGATGAAAATTAGCCTATGTGTTAATCCAGGTTATAAGCTATCTCCATACCAAATTTCATTGAAATCAGTGAAGCCGTTTCAGCGGAAAAGAGGTAACAAACATACACACATATACACAAACTTTCGCAATTGTAATATTAGTAGGGTTTTTGTCATATTATGCTTTATTCATTCATCGCAGCCATAAGACGTCCACAGCTGGACACATGTCTCCCCATAGAGGGGGGATTTACCAATACTCGCCACGCTTTGCAGGCGGGTTAGTGAGCGCTGTATGGTTTCCTATCCTTAGAAGGCGCTGCTGCCCACTTCCTGGTACGTGATCCCTTAGCCGACTCTTACGGCACCCACGGGAAGAGATGGGGAAGTACTATTCTGGGCCGGTACCACCACGGCACCTTTTGTTTTATGTTTCAATGTTTATCTATGACTTATGAGTATGACTTTATTTGAATAGTTTTTAATTGTGTGAGGTAGCTTCCCAACAGTGAAAGATTTCTTAAAATCGTTTCAGTTGTTTCAGAGCCTACTCAATGCAAACAAAAAAAAATAATCTTTCCTTTATGATGTTAGTATGGATTATAAAGCTTGAGTTTGGTCGCTGTCTCACCTGATTTTAGTCGTTAAGTCACGACGCGGCGACGTGGTCTGGTGTCCAGAACTGACGTCACGTCTGAACACACTCTTAAGACGCCGACAACACCTGATGAGATTAACGATTTCAGAACTTTATGAAATGAAATAGCAAATCAGAATGAAATAGCGGTGAAACGCCGAACTACGAGTTCACTGACATGTCATTACGAGATATAAAATAATATATGGGACAACATTCACACAAGGTCTTCAAGTCCCAAACTAGGCAGTGCCTGTACTATGGTAACCTGATGACTGATATATACACTTAAATACATACTTATATACATATACACACCCAGACACAGGTCAAACAGACATGTTCATACACACAAATGTTTGAACTGCCCGGGAATCGAACCCGGGGCCAGCGGTTCAGAAGGCAGAGTGCTACCAACTGCGCCAACCGGCCAGTCGATATTATATTCTGTGGCGGGTACCACTGGCCCAAAGAAACGCGTTATAATTTTGTAAATATTTTGTTTTAAGTAAATTTTGATAGAATTCCTAAAAGTACGCAAGCTTAAACTGTACCTATTAAATCTCCATTTTAAATAGACATACGAAATGGTTACATAACCGGGAATATATTAAGGAAACATTCGAAATAACGAATGGTGTATTAGCGTATCGCGCCAACTCGAAAACACCGATGTGTCTTATTTAGCGAGTTTTAAAGTTTTCGCTCGCCGCGGTCCCGGGATAAGTTATTGACTTATCGACTCCGTAACTTCCGCTGAGAGGGAGGTACAGTCGCGAACAACTTGTAAATACGAGAAGAAAACAAATTATTGTATAGTAGACGGTAAAAGTAAGGGTAATAATCTAATTTTGTAGGCAATGTACGATGAATTCATTTATTGCTATAGTATAGGCTGATTTACAAAGAATAAGTGATTAAGGTTGTTATCATTATCGATAAGTCAGTTGACAATTATCGACAATGACAACCCCAAAGCAATCGTTTCAAAATGTCTGTACATTTTCTAAAATTGTGCAAATGGACAGACACTTATTACGATCATATAAATGATATGCAAACTTTGTTGTATTTTCTACAAAAGTAAATTAATAATGTAGTAGGTGTTTATCCCGGGTCTTCGTCATATGTCCTGTGGTTGTGTGGGTCTATGCCTCACGCGACATAGGAAATCTTAGTGCGAGGACTTCAGTGTAATAAATAAAATACAAATAAATAGGTATGATTACATAAACTAACTAAATAATTTGACTAGGTATAAACCCAAGTTTATACCTATTATATATTTTTATTTTTTTAGTATGTTACAATTTATGAAGTGAAGCGTACAAAAAGGTCAAGTCGGTGTCATGACTCGCTCGGAATCTGTATCGTTTTGGCAAAGTAACAAATTGGGCAGAAGGGTGGAGGGGCAGAAGATTGCTTAATTTTTTTCAACATCGGATTGAAATCCTTTGTTGTAAAACACTAGCCAAAATAAAACTGTTTACTAAATTGTTTAAATAGGTCTATAAGAAAATATGAACGCATAAGTGACGAGCGTTTTTGTTGCTAGTTTTAAGAGTGGCAACTGCAGAAGCGTGCATTATTGAATACCCCTTATAACCGACTTCAAAACGGGAGAGATTCTCAATTCGTCTGCATTTTTTTATGTTTACTACCTCGATACTTTTGACTGGATGAACCGATTTTTATGATCCGTTTTTTTATTTGAAAGCGGGTGCTTTCCATTACATTTACATCAGAATCAGTCAAGCGGACAATTTGATCCCTTGAGTAGAAAAGGGTGAAAACAAAATTTTACCAAAAAATGTAACCGACTTTACATTCAAAAGTATGAATTAACCTTTCGAAGTCGGTACCATGAGCACAATATTTTAGTAATAGTTACTTTTAACTATCACGGTACCGACTTCAACAAGTTATTTCACACTTTTGAGTGTGGAAATCGGTTTCATTTTTTGGATTTTTATTACCCCGAAATAATTATTTATGGATACCACCAGTATAAAATACAATATGTTTTAATCTATGTTCATAGTTAGACCGCAGTCCTGAGTTCAAACTGTACATTATACTGTGTCTTAACCGAGTTCTGTTCTGAGTTAAACTTGACAATATTCTGTGTCCTAACTGAGTTCAGTTCCACGTTCAACTGCATTAGCACGTGTCAAGAATGTTTGTGGAAGCAGTTTTGCTACTAGATCTCTGTCATCGTTAGGTTTAACAAGCTGGGTTAGTGTGACGAGTTTTCGGTAAATTAGGAGAGTTTGGTAAATTGAGTGTGAAACGTGAATAGAACATAAATATATATATTTTTGATTGGAAATTCTCGTAAGTTTGACACATTATTATATAGATGTAGTATTCGGCTTTACTCACGTTTATAGTCGAAGTTTCGACCTAGTTTCGAGCAAGTACGATGCTCATCCTCAGGTGAGTTTGCGCTGCGTGTGGTTGCCGCAATCTGATGATGTGAAATGACCATGAAAATCAAAAATCTTTTTAACATCCTGCAATAACACAGAATACTTTGTAGTTTGTACTTGTACACTGTGGGATAACAGTAAACTGTAAAACAGAAATTAGTCGGCGAAATAGGGTCTGAGTGAGCTACAAACATCAAAACATACAAACAAATGCTTGCAATTACAATTTTAAAAGTATTTAGTAAGTATTTTCTCTTACGCGTGTTTTTAATAGTATTTCGGTATATTTAGAAATCGAGAAGGCGGTGCCAGCATTATGCTCTCTATATTTTTTTCCTCGGACAGGAGCGGCGACAGTGTAAATCTGCATCCGATAGTTTTGTTAATGAGAACAAAACTGCGTGGAGTGTCGTTGTCGCGAGAAAGTTCTAGTGTTAACGATAAATGCGCTTGAACTGCTCCTAACACCAGAAGAGAGGAAATTTAAAAGTCTTAAAATTTGTTTAGATTTTTTTGTAAATTACATATTTGTTAGGTATATTTTAAATCAGCAAGCATCAGTGTACGCGCACCACAGCGCGTACATAATCTATGCACACCCAAATCTACCTACAAGAGTATCAGCAAGTCTACGACAGGGGATGGCGCGGGGAAAGGGGTGCGAAGCCGTCGCCCGCGCCATTACAAACAATTCGGACGAGTCCAAAACTAACCACCGCGCGCTGTGCACCCGTTCTATAAACGTGTGCACGATCGACTCGCCTAAAACCCAAAAATAATCAAGTAAGTGCACGTACTTGTCCCTATAACTCAAATCTATGTCTAGCCGGTGCTTAGACAATCAGGATTTGTCCCGCCCTCTCTGCCTGTAAACACCCGCGAGCATCTGTGTCCGTAATGTCATCGGCACTTGTTTTCTCTAACGTCAATTTACATTTTTAGAAATTTATAGGTGCGCCCTGCGGTCCCGTTTTTATATCTATCGTGTAAATATAAAACATAACATTTAATATTAATTCATTAAAAATGGCTGACGTTACCAAATTATTTTGTTCATTTTTAATACTTTAACTTTATGGTTACTTTGCTGCTTTAATTGATTACGAGTGATTTGTATAATGTATGCTCAGTTTTATTTGTATTATACGATTAATAAACTCAAACACAGAATCTATATGAAGCTCTGTTAAAACTTAACCCAATAGCTCCCATCTGTTTCAGTGTGACCGGATTTTCGTTAAAAAACCTATTAAAATGAACGTTAACCCAAAAATAAAGTTAGCGAGCCCGAGTTAAATGTACGCCGGGACGTCGCCTCGGAAAAATATGCAAAATATATTGCACACGCTAAATCAGTTTTGCAACAAAAAAGGTACCACTGTAGTGCACTATAATCACAGTATGAACACTTCTGTAAAAGGATTATTATCTAAGGGTTTCGATTTTGCTATAAAGTCGAATACAAAAAAATTAAAAATATTGTGATTCGTCAGCGAACAAAAGTTACCGGCATAGTCCAGCGCATCAGCAAGTTAGAAGGGAGTTAGTGGAAAGGAGCTGGTCAGATCTGTTAAAGAGCCGATAATCGTTTGGATAAAATAGTTCTTGAGTGGAGACCGCAAATCGGCAAACGTAGTGTCACCCTTTGACAAGGTGAAGCAACCACTTACCTGGCAGTAGCTGGAGAAGAAAAGCTAGAGATCGGTTTCAGTGGCGTAGGTACAGGACTGATGATAATGATATTGTGTTTAAAAAATTCGCTGTAATTTGTTCATTTATATTAACCATGCTTATGTTTAGCTTTATATGAAAATCAAATTATATTCCATTTTATTATCTTGCACACATGGCTGGTTAAGCTATTCCCACAAAGGTTATTTAATTAAGTAAACTAAATCTGGCTACGCTTCTATCAAAGACCTATCACTCTGATAAATTCTAATTGAAAATCGAAAGAGATATAGAGAAGTGAAAAAACGAGAGATTCGTAGTTGTAGAGCATGGATTCAGATAGTTTTTTATTTTTTTTATTTTTAATAATTACACAAGGTCTTCAAGTCCCAAATTAGGCAGAGCCTGTGCTATGGTAACCTGATGACTGATATATATACGTATATACATATGTATGTATTTATTGTGACTTTATATTAACTCACCCGTTGAGGTAGGGATTGAACCAGCAACCATCGAGTTGAGAGCCCACGCTTCCACTATTAGGTTCTCATAGATTCATATAAAAAGTTTATGTCCTCAGGTTCAGTGTTAAGGTATATTTAATTAATTAATGCATCAAACATAAAACATTGTATATACCTTAACACTGTATAAAATTGTACTGAGCCTATCTACGAGCTCAAACTGCCATATTCATTATCAAAATTGATATAAATGTATTAACAAGATCCTGCCTTATTAGAAAAAGCAAAATTTCTTCATTTAAGACAAGATAATTTGTTGGAGTCTTAGCTTTATTTCAGTTGACGTTATAGGCAAAATTTCTTCATTTAAGACAAAATAATTTGTTGGAGTCTTAGCTTTATTTCAGTTGACGTTATAAGCAAAATTTCTTCATTTAAGACAAAATAATTTGTTGGAGTCTTAGCTTTATTTCAGTTGACGTTATAAGCAAAATTTCTTCATTTAAGACAAAATAATTTGTTGGAGTCTTAGCTTTATTTCAGTTGACGTTATAAGCGAAATTTCTTCGTTTAAGACAAAATAATTTGTTGGAGTCTAAGCTTTATTTCATTTGACGTTATAAACAAAATTTCTTCATTTAAGACAAAATGATTTGTTGGAGTCTTAGCTTTATTTCAGTTGACGTTATAGGCAAAATTTCTTCATTTAAGACAAAATAATTTGTTGGAGTCTTAGCTTTATTTCAGTTGACGTTATAAGCAAAATTTCTTCATTTAAGACAAAATAATTTGTTGGAGTCTTAGCTTTATTTCAGTTGACGTTATAAGCAAAATTTCTTCATTTAAGACAAAATAATTTGTTGGAGTCTTAGCTTTATTTCAGTTGACGTTATAAGCGAAATTTCTTCGTTTAAGACAAAATAATTTGTTGGAGTCTAAGCTTTATTTCATTTGACGTTATAAACAAAATTTCTTCATTTAAGACAAAATAATTTGTTGGAGTCTTAGCTTTATTTCAGTTGACGTTATAAGGCAGACGTGCAGCTATTAATCTCTAACTGGCCCAGGAACTCAGAACATGAAGGTTCTAGTTATAATATTACGACTTCATTTGCATGCGCTTTAGAAGTTCCTTGTAAGTACTACCGTAAAAACCGTTGTTATTGATAACTGTCTTAATGATTTGAACTTTATTGTAACCGTATAAAGTTCATATTATACACTATCTAACTTATATTATTTTCCAGAATTTTCGTCTAGCTTAGATGAACAAGAGAATCACTACCATTATTATAGGGCAATCTGCTTAGTGTTTCTATTTTAAGCTATTACTCGACGAAGATTGTATTTCAAGAAACGAGCCGCAAAAATTTAATAAATATTTTCTTTCCGCCCAGGGCCCATACTGTCAACATAGTTCCGAGTGAATGAAGCATTCATTGCATGTGGGAGATATCTTTTAAATGTGGCGTAGTGGTGTAATAGAGAGCCTCGTAGGCTGGTTCATAAACGAATGCTCATACAGTTCTACCTTTACTTTGCTGCAATTTTTGTAGTAATTCCTGGAAAAGGTGGTTTCGTATTTCGAAAGCGTCACTTTGCTATACGTAGGCGCTGAGTATAGGCCTTGTGAGCATGATAAAAGCCGCACAACGAGCTATGGAGAGGGCTATGATCGGGGTTTCGCTACGCGATCAAATGTTTTTAACTTATATTCGTGTTTTAAGAACCCTTATTATGATACAGTTTCATAAAATTCAATTTCAATATAATCATCCGCTTTAAAAATTATTTTGTGGTCTAATTCTCTTGTTCATTTAGCACTAAACTTATTCGACAGATACTTCAAAACTGGTCACAATTTGTACAAAATATCCATAAATTTATGTTCTAGTCAAGAGTAATAACTCATTTCAGATCCAGACAAAAGGGACGCGACTGCAACCCCTGATTTGCATCTGAATAGCGAGTTTATTGCATTAAGTACAAATCTTGGACTCTGAGACTGTTGAGACTTTGGCTTGTTGGTATATTTAATGAAGTCAGTGCCTTTGTTTTGTATATAGCTTGTTTATATATAATATATAAATTTAGGATACTATAGCTTGGCACATACTTCTTGAATTCTATTTACCGTGCCGACGACTTGATTGATGAGGGTCAGTATAAAAGAAAACTTTTACCAAGAAACGGAACCGACTTTAACACTTAAGAATGTGAAATAACGTGTAAAAGTCGGCCATGTACACAATATTTTAATAATAGTTACTTTTAAACCAGGCCATTTTAGCCCGTTCCATTTTTTGGTAATACCTTTTTTTGCCCTTTTGTATATGTTCACTGATTTCTTCAAGCACAATTAAAAAGTCGTCCAAGTAGACCGCTTGTCTGATTTTGATTAAATTTAAATAGATAAACCTCGGAGGTACACTTTAAAAAAAAAAGTTTTGAATACCGATCTAAAAATGGGGACGAAATCGATGAACATAAATTTTTAAAAAATACAGTGGAACATAAACAACCTCCTTGTTTGAAGTCGGTTACAAACAGACAACCAATCGTGTTTCTCTATCAGCCGCGCTCTCGCTTGCACGCTCCGCTCAGGTGGAATGTGACAATGATTCATCTCAGATGACGCGGTTGGCAGGCGGCGTCGATTCGATACGTTTATGCTTCCAACGCTAAGGACGAATCTCCATAAGTATGCCCCCATGTCACGCGCGATAGTAATACTGAATCGAATTTCGAAACAAGTAGATATTTTTCTATGTAGCCTGGCAGAATTCACAGAAGTAGCACATAGAATATGTGAAAATACTAAGGTTATAATTATACTACAAATTATTTATTATATAAGTAATTTATGTAGGCAACAGCGCTTTGGTTTTGGCTGTAATGATGTTTAACCTGTATTTAAGAAAATAAAAAATAAAAAAAATCTTTTTTCTCAAATGCAGCCGGCGTTCATCGGTTTATAAGACGTTATCACGTCAAAATGGACCAGTCATGTGTGAATACCGAAGCCCAAACTACTTGAGAGCCGACGCCTAAGCCACAAAAGGCATGCCCTTTGTACCAAAGCTAAGCCACAAGTGGCAATGTCTACAGCTATGGTATAACTCCCTTCCTAAGACCAGCGTACGGTCCACTCAGTTACGAATCCATTTTTTTTTTACTTATTACACTCAGACCCCCGCACTAGGATTCCCTGTGTCGCGGGAGGCATAGACACACACAACCAAGATCCGGGACAAACATCTATACTCATCGCACAAATGTTCGCCCCTGCCGGGATTCGAACCCATTTGAAACGCATCAGTAAATGACGACAAATACACTTATGTGTTTACATTGTTATGTTTTTGTTTATATGCATGTATTTGTCGAAAAAATATGTGCTACGCGAGAGAATCTCCTTTGGCAAACAAGTTATTACAATAATCACACTATTATAATAGAATAAAATATTTATTATTAACATGATGACAAACATTAACAAATTGTATTATGTATTAGTAATGAAATGTAGTTCAAATATTGGTTGTCTGTAAAGTCGGTTGACGGACGATAAATTTACGTGATAACGTCATAATCATTTATGACTTCGACTTAGACTTCGACTTCGACTTCGACTTAGACTTCGACTTCGACTTCGACTTCGACTTCGACTTCGACTTCGACTTCGACTTCGACTTCGACTTCGACTTCGACTTCGACTTCGACTTCGACTTCGACTTCATGATGATGACTTTTCATGAGTGTTGCTGGTATTCATCAATTTATAAAACGTTATCACGTCAATAATGGTATGAGATATGAGCACTTTTGTGTGTTTCCATCATTCCACGGGAACAGTTATTATTTAGGGGGAAAAAGTAGCCTGTGTGTTCCAGGAAAGCTATCTTCATTCCCGATTTCACCAAACTCAAAACGAACTTTAACCTTATATGGGCGATATTTGTGTTTTATAGGCGAAAGTTTGTTTGTATGTTAGTTACTCCTTTATGATAAAACGGCTGAACGTATTTGCATCATATTTCGACTACAGATACCTTATTCCCTGAAATAACACGTAGACTTTATTTTTCCCCGAAAATATTGACTGGTAGGATGACCGGTGGACACAAAATCGTTAGTACGATGTCACCGCGGAGTGCAGTTTGCCAAATCAAAATAATTACTACTTTTAAAACTTTAAAACCTGCTATTAATTAAGTTGAAGCATAAATTCAACCTTTTCTTGAAAATAACTTATGGTGGTAGGGTACTTTCGAATACCCACCTGGCTAGCTACCACCCTAAAGTTTGAAAAACTGCCACCAAACACATAGTGTGTTCTGGCAGCAGTCCTTGAGAGCCAGTGAGCATTCTAGATCTAGCTTGATAACATCTTCGACCACATTGTCACCGACCACCAAGTGAGATAGTGGTCAAACGCCTGTTTAGTAATCTATACAGTATAAAAATACCAAAATAAAAACAATTGTGTTTTTTCAATATATTTTTCAAATTATTTTATAAGTGCACAGTGCTTAGATGACATACATAATATACACAGTAAAATACAGTAGTCGGCTTGTGATAAATAAACCCATATAATATACAGTCATGTAAGAGCCTTAAGTCATGTTGTTGGTTCAACAAACAACCCTCTTAATAGGCTTTCTATGTAAGGAAAATGTTAAAAAGGAACAATAAACGCGGCAATAAGGGCGGTCATTGTGATTTTGTACTAGCTAAGAATGTGGGTAGATAAATAAAATTACAACAAACTATTACTACTTCTTTTAATGCCTCGTCGTGCCTAGTCGTATAAAAGGTTTTTTTTTTTGACGTGATAACGTTTTATAAATTGATGAATGCCAAAATGAAAAATAGTAACGGTAACATTCCTGTAACGTTCCACCTGAGTTTTATCTAGATCTAGATAATATAATCAAAGTCAAAGTCAAGGTCAAAGTCAAGGTCAAGGTCAAGGTCAAGGTCAAGGTCAAAGTAAAAGTAAAAGTCAAAGTCAAATTCAAACTTCAAAGTCAAAGTCAAAGTCAAAGTCAAAGTCAAAGTCAAAGTCAAAGTCAAAGTCAAAGTCAAAGTCAGTCAGTTAAAGTCAAAGTCAAAGTCAAAGTCAAAGTCAAAGTCAAATGTCAAATGTCAAATGTCAAATGTCAAATGTCAAATGTCAAATGTCAAATGTCAAATGTCAAATGTCAAATGTCAATTTTTCAATATATTATCTGGGTGGTAATATCATAGTATTGTACCCTCCCATGCTCTACCCATGGGTGCCGAAAGAGTTGGATAAGGTATCAAAAGGTGGGCAGCGGCGCCTTCTGCGGATTAAATGAACATACCAACAGACATACAAGCGTTCGTCAACCCACCTTCCAAGCATGGCGAGCACTGGCATACCCCTTAAAAAAAAGGATATGAGGAGTACTTTTTCCAGCAGTGTTGTGTGTACGGCTGCAGGAAGTAAGGTGTTTGGACTTCTGAAAAGTAACGCCTGGACCGTTTTCGAAAAGATTTCTACAAAGTGAAATGCCCAAAAGACACGCGTGGCAGATTTCGCTCGTAAATAAGTTTCTGCATCTCCAAAAATAACCATTAAGAGCGGTATTTATTTTAAAACGTATATATAAGCGTATATACTTCAATGAAAATGGAATATTCCCGTCTGTCCCCATGATCTGTCCCCCCATGGGGACAAACGGTAAGAAAAATTACCGTCTGTCCCCCGACGAGGGATGGGGGACAGGCAGTACATGTTAAAATTAAAACATTACCGTCTGTCCCCCGGGGGACAGATTGTACATTATTGTTACCGTTTGTCCCCTTTTAGGATTGAGTTGTTGTAAGCTAGGATAGAAATAGTAACGCAGTACACTGAAGTTGGATGCATATAAATGTTTGTTGAGGTACCAAAATAACAAACGGGTAACAAAATATAAACTTATTCCAAGCATAATAGGATTAATTCATGCTAGAATTTAGGCACAGAAAGTTCTTTGAAAAATGCTAACAGAATGCTTACTGAACAGCCCATCCTAACTATGGCCATAAACGAGAAAGTAAGTTTGTTTGTTTCTTAGATCATGGAGACAGCCATATTCTTTTATTGGGTGGGCAAGACAAAATGTGTGAGCAAATATTTGTATACAACTTCACAGAAATCTTGGGCAAGCGTAAAGAAAAAAAGTATGAATACAAGAATAAAATGATAGTCATCATCTCAGCCATAGGACGTCCACTGCTGGACATAGGCATCCCCCATTGATTTCCACAAGGACCGGTTGGAAGCGGCCTGCATCCAGCCCTTGCCTGCGATCTAAGTCAGGTAGCTGCCGGGGACTGGGGGCCTGGTCTTTATTTGCACTATCATAGGGGGGGTTTGCCAATACTCGCTACGCTTGGCAGGCGGGTTGGCGAGCGCAGTATGATGTGTGAACCTCAGAAGGCGCTGCTGCCCACCCTCTGGTACGTGATCCCTTAGCCGATTCTTACGGCACCCACGGGTAGAGATGGGGGGGTACTATTCTTAGCCGGTACCCCACGGCAAGTGATAGTACTTATGTTTAAAGCAGGTATCACTTCATTATAGTACAGCTGTCAATGTTAATACCATAACTTGGCAAATTAAGTGACTTAAGTAAAAGTCATTTCAAACATTTGAAATAACTTACTACAGAATAGAAAATCTCGACAAAATTTATTCATGAATTAATTAGTCTCCGTGGAATATTCTAAGAGCTCGTCCATTAAACAATTTACCTAATTATTATAATCAGAAACGTGTTCTAAGCCAGAATAATGAAAATAAAATTCATTGTTATCAAGCTAGTTATACATCCGCCCGAACCTTCCATTTTAGATTAATAAGCATTGTTCTCGGTATTCCTCCGCTGACTTCACATCGTCAGCGGTTTATGTAAAAGCTTTCTCGGAACGGCCACACGCGATGGTGTGCCTTCCTGTAGGTTAAGTTTTATATTATGAGCACATTAAATCGAGCCTCCAAATCGGCTGGACGTAATTGTCGTTTTAATTAATTAATTTAGTTTTTAAAAAGCCTTTAACCCGAAAGGGAAGTTTGACTGGCGCAGCCGGTAGGATCGTTTCGATAAGGCTGTGTCGCTTTCGGTGAAGTTCGGGTGTCCAAATCCACCTGGAAATAACGCGAGTGCGGCGCGAATAGCTGTGGAACGATCCACGAACCAAACAAATTCGTCATACTCCTGATGGTGCCGAGTATGGGAGCAGCGGTCGGTTGGTGAGTAAAACTCTTTGCCTTCCTTGCCATTACCTGTCCCATATTTTTCATTGAAAGGTTTTAGTTATTAGTATTTTTATTGTTATAATCGAGATCGAAATTCTCTCATTATAACGTATCTGGTTGTTTGATATAAAACTCTGTCGAGCAGCTATCTAATTCTAAGAAAGTCTGAACCATTCTGATAAGCGTATGAACAAAGATTAAAGAAAAATAGATGTGGCATTTAATTGAATTTTAATAATTGAGAAAATTGTGAAATTAGAATATTAATTTGTTTTAAGGATATTATACAGTTTTATTTTAATATATATATATTTTATACAATTTTATATATGATTTAGGATTTTACTTTTATACTTTTATGTTGATTTTATAACCGTGTTTTATACTTTTATACCGATTTTATAACCGTGTTTTTTTTTTGTTGTAACTTGTGCATTTGTGTAATTGATTTAGAGTTTAATTCCGGTAATTAAATTTTTACGTAATTACAATGGAATCACGTCAAGTTCCACAACCAGCTGAAGCAGCTACAACAATTCAAATTATAGTTATCCCTAATGAAATTTTACGGCTTATCCCATTATTTGGAGGCGATAAGCGACAACTTAGTTTATTTATAAGAAAGTGTGAATATGTTATAGGCCGATATAGAGGTCATGAGGAACAAAATGTTTATGTACTGCACGCGATCA
Source organism: Apeira syringaria (assembly GCA_934044485.1). NCBI lineage: Eukaryota > Metazoa > Arthropoda > Insecta > Lepidoptera > Geometridae > Apeira > Apeira syringaria. Next base: position 6,532,844 of record OW203670.1, on the reverse strand, counting down.
CGAGCCGGTTAATTGACAATGCAGCCGCGTTATTATCTGAAAGAGAAGACGTTACTAACTGGTCTTCTTTAAAAGAATTATTATTACAACATTTCGGTGATCCGCGAAGTGAGGAGTGCATAAGCATTGAGTTGGAATCATGTAAAATTAAATCAGGTGAATCATATCTGGATTTCTGTTGTAGAGTTCAAAATATTCGGTCTCTGCTTATTTCGAAGGTCAATTTATTGGGTGATACCGAACTTAAACGCGCAAAAATAGCTATCTACAACAACACGGCTCTGAATGTATTCCTATATAATTTACCCGAGAATATGGTTCGTATAGTTAGGCTTAAGTCACCAGCCACTTTAGAAGACGCTCTAGGCGTAGTACTAGAGGAAGTCAACTTCCATGAACAGTATTCTATGCGAAATCGTATCAATAATAATAACCCAGTGCAAAAGCCAGCAATGACGTCACAACTTCAATTCGGCTTTAAGCCCCAAAATAATTTCACAACACCACAAAAATTTAATTTTGGTATTCCACAAAAATTTAATTTTGGTATTCCACAAAAATTTAATTTTGGTATTCCACAAAATTCAAATACTTTGAGACCACAATTTGGACAGCAACAATTAGGTTATAAACCTCAACAATTCGGTTACAAACCACAACAATTCGGTTACAAGCCGCTACAATTTGGTTATAGGCCACAGTTTGGCAATAGGCCTCCGCCTAACTTTGGCATGACCCCTCAACAGTTTGGGTACAAACCCCCACAGGTACAAAGCCCTCAACATCAAACGACTGACGTGTCCATGAGGACAATTCCTTCTAAGCCTCAGCCCCAAGTACAAAATCAAGGCTTTAGGCTAAACGAGCTTACCTCGGATAGTAATGAGACGGTATTTTATGACGGTTACTATGACAATGACTATTACTATGACTATGACTATAGCGACTATTACCCTAGTGAAGACGTAGAATGGACTCCAACGCAGGACTGTGTAGATGAAACGACCTTGACAGAAAAACGAGATGCCCCTAACACTGAAGCTGAAAATTTTCACATAGCAGCCTCACACATAGCCCAGAAACCATAGAACTTAACTGTGACTCTAACTTAAAACTACCTTACATCTATATACCGGAAATCAATGCCAAGTTTATGATAGACACGGGAAGTACTCGTTCTTTCATAAGCCCTCGCATGGCTTATTACTATTTCTCAGCTTATATTAAACATGAACCATTCCAAGTAGTCAGCACGCATGCAACTAGTCGACATAACGAGGTCATAGATATACCACTGCTACCGACATTTAACAGTAACGACTACCATAAGTTTTATTTGTACGACGTAGACGGACGGTATGATGGACTTATTGGTAATGACTTACTGAAACAGTTAGATGCAATTATCGACTTAAAACACCTGGTATTACGTACTAATACAACTTGTATTCCAATTGTAAATAATTTAAATTACGTCATTGAATTAAAACCACGATGTGAACAACGCGTTAAAATCCCGATAGACCAGCACTCAGGCGAAGCTATAGTTGAGTTCAAAGAATTCACCTCTGGTGTACGTATGCCCAGTGCCCTGGTCAACTGCACAAATGGGTACGCGTCGACTGTCATACAGAACATCACTGACCGGCCCTTAACTCTGACTGTATTCCGGCCTTTCACAGTAACACAGTTTGACGCGACTGACTGTAGCATTAATTTTACTGGACATAGTACAGACATAAAGACAGACCTACTACTGGAACAAAACCTACAAAAATTAAGGCTTGACCACACTAATAGTGAGGAACATGAAAAAATATTGCGACTTTGTAGAGATTATAAAGACATATTTTATTGTGACCAAATTCCTTTGAGTTTCACAAATCAGGTTAAACATAGAATACGTACAAAGAACGAAGACCCAATTTTTGTCAGACCTTTTAGACAATCGCCTGCTCAAGTAAATGAAATAAACCAACAAGTTGAAAAGCTTTTGAAAGATAACGTCATTCAGGAATCTCATTCTCCCTGGAATGCCCCCGTCCATCTCGTTCCAAAGAAGATGGATGCATCCGGAGAACTAAAATGGCGTATGGTAGTTGATTTTAGACGACTAAATGACATCACTATTGATGACCGTTACCCATTACCTAACATAAACGACTTATTTGACAAATTAGGGAAAAGCTCATACTTCAGCACGCTTGATTTAGCTAGTGGATACCATCAGATTGAGGTCGAGGAACAGGATAAAGAGAAGACAGCATTCAGCACGCAGAACGGCCATTATCACTTTTTGCGTATGCCCTTTGGCTTGAAGACAGCCCCGGCTACCTTTCAGCGAGCCATGGATAATGTGTTAAGAGGATTGCAGGGAATACACTGTATGGTATATCTTGATGACGTCATAGTGTTTTCAGCGAGCTTAGACGACCATATCCAAAAGCTACGGACTATATTTGACAGACTCAGGGCAACCAATCTTAAAGTTCAGTTAGACAAGTCTGAATTCTTGAGAAAGGAAGTTCTTTACTTAGGTCATACTATTACAAAAGACGGGCTTAAGCCCAACGACGATAAGGTTACTGCAGTATTGAACTACCCTTTACCCACGACGACTACCGAAATAAAAAGTTTCCTCGGACTTATTGGTTATTACCGACGCTTCATCAAAGACTTTGCACAAGTGACTAAGCCTCTAACATCATGCCTAAAGAAACGTAACAAAATAGTAACTGACCAAAATTACATTGATGCATTCAACAAATGTAAGGAACTTTTGACAAATGCCCCGTTGCTTCAATACCCTGACTTTGACAAGACATTTATACTCACGACTGACGCATCGAATGTTGCACTTGGCGCTGTTTTATCACAAGGCCAAATAGGCAGTGACAAACCAATTGCATACGCGAGTAGGACCCTCAGCGATACTGAATCACGCTATAGCACGATCGAACGAGAATGCTTAGCTATTATTTGGGCCGTTAAACATTTTCGTCCGTATCTCTACGGTCGTAAATTCACCATCTATACTGACCACATGCCTTTATCGTGGCTTGAAGCCCAACAAGATTCTAGTAGTAAACTTACCCGTTGGAGACTGAGACTACTCGACTATGACTATGACATTGTATACAAGAAAGGTAAGAAAAATACGAATGCCGATGCTCTATCGAGAATAAAGGTAAATGCTCTCTCTGACACTGACGACGGAGGTCAGTCTATGAAAGTTAATGTTGACAGCAAGGAACAACAACTTAGGGAACATGTAGATAATTTAGTAAACGACATTGTACGACTGACAGCTAAAAAGAAAAATGAACGAAATGACTCCTCAACCATTACAATATCTGACGCTAGCGCCACAGCTTCAGCAAGTCCTATGTCCATTTCAGGCTCTGATACGCTGTCTATTGCAAGCGCAGATAGCGAAATCAGATACCCTATTAGAGAACCATCTCTTTCTAACACAGTGCATTCTGCTATGGATGTAGACGTAACAGATATACCGATATTAAAAGAGGCTATTGACACAAAACCAAACCAAATTCTTGTCTTTACATGGTTCAATAATGACATACAGGTTAAAGACATATCTCGCCTTAAACAAAAGGTGCTAGAAGTGTTTTTACCCATAGATAATTCAGAGTTAGTAAAGAAGTTTCTCAAAGAATATATCAGGCCAAAGATAAAATACTTTATATATTTCGAACATGAAGAACATCGCCGTCAGTTCAGTCGTATAGTGGTAGAGTTGTTTAGGAAAGGTACCGTACAGTTAATTGAATGTACAGAACGCGTAGTATATGTAGAGGATGAAGGAGAACAGAGAGCTATAGTGTTAAAGTACCATGAAGGAAAAACGTGCCATCGTGGCACTAAAGAGACTTTAGCTAACATACGTAGAACTTATTATTGGGTCAACATGCACGAAACAATTGCAGCAATAATTAACGCTTGTGAAATATGCCGTAAAATGAAATATGATCGTAAGCCCCTCAAACCCTTCTTACAGCTAACTCAAACGCAAGGCGCTCCGTTCCAAGAGCTATTTATAGATCTATTTCAAATTGAAGGTCAATACTTTTTAACACTTGTAGACGCTTTTAGTAAGTTAGGCCAAGCTATACCAATTACCAACAGATCAACGCCCGAAGTAGTTCGCGCGCTTATGAAATATTTCTCATTCTATGGTATTCCAAAAAGAATTAGTTCAGATCCAGGCACAGAGTTCAACAATGAGCTAATTAAAGAATTTTTATCTCTACATAAAATTGAACTTCATATTGGCACACCCAATAACCCTAACTCGATGGGTCTGATAGAACGTTTACATTCTACTATCTGCGAAATCTATAGATGCGCTAAGTATGAACAAAAGTGTACAGATGTAGCATCAGCCATGATGTACTCTATAATCGCATATAACAATTCCATCCATTCAGTCACGGGCCTAACCCCATTCGAAGTAGCTTTCGGACACACCGACTCAGGTAGTCCTTTCGGTATAGAATCGGAAAGACAGTATATACAACAATTAGTGAAAGACCACGCTAAGCGAACGAAATTTTTATACAAACAATTAGCAGAGAAAATGACAGAGAGTAAGGAAAAGATCAGGGAAAAGAAAGGTGGGGAGGAGAGAATAGATTTTCAAGACGGAAAAACTATTTTCGCCAAAGACGTGAATAAAAGGAAAAGTAAAGACAAACCCAGATATACTAAAGCAAAAGTTGTAGGCAGGACAGATAGGAATGTAGTACCCATACAAATAGGCGAACGAGTTACGAAGGTACCTATTAAAAACATAAAACGCCCTCCGCAGGTGGAGCGTTCTGATCGTAGCGATGCCGGTGCTGGGCCTTCATCTGCGATCACTTGAGGGAAACCCAGGCATACTACCAGTAAAAGAAGGTCAAGCTCATATGCAAACTGATCATTGGACTATTATTAAAACCTTGGACTTGGAAAGAATCTACGATGATTTATGCTTTGTAATACATAATTATAATGAATTTAATATCTTAATAAAACAAAACGAATCATATCCTCGTGATTTTGTGACCATGAATATGCATTTGGATTACTTACGTGATATAACTACTCAGAAATACAGACAACTTGTTCCGCAACAACGATTTAAGCGAGGTTTACTTAACCCTTTGGGTTCACTCATTAAAATCATAACAGGTAATCTCGACCACGATGATGCAACAAAGTATGATCAACTTACGTCTAAACTTGAAAAGAACCAAATTATTATTTCAAAGAAATTAACTTTAGTTTCACAAGTAATTGATAGCTTTATTAACACAACAGATACCATGTATAAGAACTCAGTTTTATTAGAGGCACGCATGAAAATTTTAGAATCAATGTTAAAAGAACTGGCGTCTCAAAAGAAACGCTGGGACTATTCCACGTATATTGTTAGCTTCTATAATCTATTCATAAGTAACTTTAGGACAATATTTGTAAAATTAGGTGAAATTGAAACTGCCCTGGCCTTCAGCAAATTATCAGTATTGCACCAGTCTATAGTGAACTCCACTGAACTGTTACATCATTTAATGCTTATAAGTAACACCGAAAACTTGGTATATCCTGTAACTGAAAGAAATTTGGTAAAGCTCGAAGAAACATTTAGCATTAAGTCTTATATCAAACATAACCAGATTACGTTTATAATAGAGGTGCCCCTTACCGACAATACTACTTACAATTATTTTAAACTATATTCGTTACCAATGTTCCGTGAGTTTGAAAATAAAACCTTATCCATTTTTCCCCAATATCCTTACCTTTTGGCAAAGGGAATGAAATACCTTCCGATTGAGAATCCATGCCGACCTCTTGCCGCTGGAGACCACTACCTGTGTGCTGATAACAACAAGGCTCCTTACCCAGAGCCTACCTGCATCGAACAACTCATGAGGTTTGATACTAACCTCACTCGCTGCGTGCAACGACAAATCCAACTTGAAGACGTACGTGTTCAACAAATTGCTGCTACTAGTTGGATTTTATATTCACGACTTAAAACTGTAGTAACAACATATTGCGATGCCGAGGTTACTAAGCATCCAGTCTTCGGAACATATATTGCAACTCTGGACAAGCCCTGTGATTTTGAAATCCACGGCATTCAGATCCGACATCATCGTGCCTACACCGAGAGCATATTTGATGACCAGATTCCTGTCATCGATCTGCCTCGCCTCCACAACAGTGCGAGTATTGGTACATCGCTATCCAGTACAAGTGCACTAAACATGCAAAGAATCAGTTTAGATGAAGTGAAATATATGTCTTATGCGCTAAAGCACAGTGAAATGGTGAACAGTGTTTTTGGAGAATCGGACTCTAACTTCAGTGTAGTTGTATACTCTTCTTTAGTTTTAGTTATTATATGTTTCTTTGTAATTATGTCATATGTGTTTCGAAATAAGATAATTTTAATCTGTTCACGAAATTATCGGCACGTTATTAAAAACGAACGCACCGATAATTTCCCTCTTGGGGAGGGAGGAGTTATACATCCGCCCGAACCTTCCATTTTAGATTAATAAGCATTGTTCTCGGTATTCCTCCGCTGACTTCACATCGTCAGCGGTTTATGTAAAAGCTTTCTCGGAACGGCCACACGCGATGGTGTGCCTTCCTGTAGGTTAAGTTTTATATTATGAGCACATTAAATCGAGCCTCCAAATCGGCTGGACGTAATTGTCGTTTTAATTAATTAATTTAGTTTTTAAAAAGCCTTTAACCCGAAAGGGAAGTTTGACTAGCTTTTACCTTTAAGACATGTATGTAAATGTATGTATTTGATTTTCCTTGTACTGTATAACATTATTCCTAGCCAAAAATTAACAATGAGCATTCTAGATCTAGCGTGATAACATCTTCGACCACATCGTCACTGACCATCAAGTGATATAGTGGTCAGTTGCTAGATCTATACAGTATAAAAAAAATATTATTCTAAGTCAATATTGACAGTTTTATTTCGATAAAACATAAGGGGGCAGATAAAAGCAACATGTTACAAAAAAAACTTAATTAAAACAAATGGTTGCACTACTTGCTGAATATAAAGAAATAAATTTAAATAAGAAAAAATATATATATATATATTATTATTATCTCTTTTTTTTCTTTTTTTCTTAGGTTTAGTTTTTTTACAGTATAAATATCAAAAACAAAAATTAATAAAGATATTATAAAAAACCTAAACCTAGAGTTCCGCCAGCAGCGGGGCAGGGCCCAAGCTACTGGTGGTTAGGGCCGCAGAGTGAGGAACCTCCGGACAATACGCGCCGTTTCAAGGAGTACCGCCTTCTGCATCTGACCCTTGATCCAACCGTCTAGCGAGAGCCTCTTAAGATGTTGATCGAGGCTCTTCGCTATTAAGCCGTTCGTCGAAACGACTATCGGGACAATGATCGTCGAGTCAACATCCCACATGGCGGTTACCTCGTGAGCTAAGTCAAGGTACTTGCTGAGTTTGTCCTTCTCAGCCTTTACGAGGTTCTCGTCATGCGGGATAGTGATGTCGATGAGCACTGCCCGGCGTTGTGACCGGTCGACTTATTATTTATTAGTATCATTATTATTATTTATACACTAGAACCCGCACTAGGAAAACTCGTGTCGCGGGATTCATCTTCCTGTAGTGACCATATAATGTTCTCAAAAGTTCTCTGGCCTCTTGATAGCAACAAAGTTTGCCAACTTTTTAAAATTACATGACAATGACAAATGAAATGGTCAGATCGTGGGGCGCAGCCTTTTCGTTGCAGACGGCGACTTGTGTCGGCGTCATTGCCCCCTGGTGCAGCTGTTTCGACAGTAAACGGCACAAAGTCGTACAGCAATTCCAGGCTAGAATATTATTGTACACCGGTCACAAAAAAAACAATAATAAAAATAAAACATATTCCTAACCAAATACAATTGGCGGCCTTATCGCCAATCTATAAGATATATAATCTATATCTTAGACTGAATATTTGTAGTATTTGATTCTAGCAGCAAGCCCCGCACACGCATCTGCAGTCTGTTAAGTGGCAGGGAGAGCACATGCAAAGTGGAGCAAAAAAAGACCAAAAATAGAGATTTTTGGCCTTTTTTTTGTGGCATCTCAATTTTTTTTAGCAAAATATGGAGTGGAAAACAAAAAACAAACGCTAATCTTTGTCCAGAGAATATCTAAATACCTAAAGGTGCGACTCTATCTGCAAAAAGCCGATAAGCCTTCCCTGTCTGAGTTATGACCCTATCGTCGACACAAGGCTGGTAGATTGTTTTACCTTCCTTTGATATATGGCTCTTGTATAGGACAGGATTCTTTCTGATTTATATTCCCTAGGGCGAGATCGGCCTTAAGAAGTCAAATCTGTGACTGACCTGGATGGAGGTATTATGGTGAAATACGGCGTAGTTAAAAATTGTTTGCGATCGCTATCATAGAAGTTACAACTCAAATTAATAGTTTTTATTTTATGTTACATTTAATTCTCCATCGTAGACCGCATCATCACTTAATATCAGGTGAGGAAGTGGTAAAACGGTTGTCCATTCCCAATAAAAAATAAGGAATTACGCTTACATTTTTAAATACTGACCTTTTAATCAAGTCTATCTAAATGTTGATTTTTTAAACTAAAAATTGGTTATTCTTAGCCTATGATTTAAGTTATTTCACGGTTATTTTACCGTAACTTAGCTAAATAGGCTATTAAGTTTTTAAGCTCTTGAATAGGTTTTGTAAAATTCAAATATTAATATATCGTTTAAATCATAGTTTATGAAATCGAAGAAAAAAAAATTTTTAATTTTTATTAAGTATATTCTATGATATATCTTTGCTGAATTTTATTGAACAATAGGTTGATGGAAAACGATCTGTTTGTCAGATTTGTGATAAATCTTTTTTTTAGATCTATTGTTGAAATAGACTGGAGATAATTTCTCGCTAATCTTCAACATTCGACATTATCTCGACGCAACAGTTTAATAGAAAACCGTAAAGGCCAAAAACTCCGAAAGTATATGTACTTGAAAATTTGATTTGAAAATTTACATCAATTTGAAAATAATTATGTGTTTGAAAATGTATATTTTCAAATTACGAAATTAACAAACAGGAAAAAACATACTGATTTCCGAATCTACTCAGTACCGTGTTACCTTGGATGGGAGATCGCTAGTAGCTTTTAAACAGATCGCATTTTGCTGCTTCAGAGGACACGTTAAGCGTTCGGTCCCGATTGTTGTTTAAAGATAACAGTCGTTAAGCCGTGTCCACCATCGGTGGCCTGAAAAGTCGGACATTGGGTTAGCCACTAGCCTATTCGCCAACCCGTGGTGGACTCGTATGGCCAACAGTTTGTTTTTTTATTTCAAGACCACAAAACTGAAAATAAATTATAACATACGTACCGTAACTTTAGCAAATTATTATCTCAAGGTTGCATATCAGTAATCAGTAATCATTTATTCCCAGAAACACAATTTATACAAATAACATAAACATATTCTATAAAATTAAAGTAACCTAATAAATTTAATTATTATGCAACGGGCCCCAAACTAGGCATAGCCTGTATCTTGGACGCCTAAACCTACAGCTGTACTTATAATTTGTTGCGTGACACTGTAGGTACATATTCACTAATCGATAAAATCAATAAAATATTTTCTTCTTTTATCCACTTCCCTCTAATAGAAAGACCCGTGTCTCATTGCAGCAGTGGATTGTTTGGGACTGATGATGCAGAATTTATTTATTAGTTTAAAGCAAGTTAAAAATTTTAAAAATAAAGCTTCTCAAAATGTCAAACTTGATTTTAGTCAACCCACAAGAAACCATCAAGGCGTTAGCAGTCCAGTCCATCTCCCTTATTAAACTTATTAAAACCACCATAGCCCCATATATTTTCATCTAGCGTAATAAAATTAGCATACAAAATGCAGTGAATGCAAGCCAAACGCAAGACCCACACGGGATTACGGACTGCGAGACAGGACGGGGCATATCTTGTATCGAGCAAAACCCAATTCCGAAAAATAACCCTTTTTACAGGTATAATATATATCTAATTTTTTACCTACAGCATCTGAAGAGTTACTCCGTCGAATAAATAAAAGGAAATTATGTATATGTATATAAGTATATATCAGTCATCAGGTTACCATAGCACAGGCTCTGCCTAGTTCGGGACCTGAAGACCTTGTGTGAATGTTAATAATATAAAAAAAAATTACAATGATCCGTATAAAAAATATATATATAAAAATAAATCTCATCATATCTTTATAGATATGTTCGTATGATTTCTGTTATCATTGTGAACAAAATACGTGTTAGTTTTATTCTCTACTAGTTGTGCCCCGTGGTTTTACGTCTTTTTTTTCGTTTTTGAGTCTAAATGTTAATCCAGGGTATAAGCTAGCTCCGTACCAAATTTTATCGTAATCGGTGTAGCGGTTTGTACGTGAAGAGGTAACATACACACATACACACACACTGTACAATAACCGTAATCCGGGCGGGTGATACCGCGAGGCGGGCGAATAGGCGCTGCCATTGCTGTATTTTGGGTATTTCGTATATGATTTTGTTGTGGGGACTTATGATCTGTTAGTTTTGCTTTCAGTTCTGCTCCTCAAGGGGGTAGCTTGGAATAGATTGTAGAACGTACAGCAAGAAGAACAACAAAACTGCTCATCGTAACACGTACTTAGTAATTGTAATTAGTAAGTATTGTACTTATATGTTATATTATACTATATATTATACTATACTATACCTATTAATTAATCATTTCTTGGTGTTGCAATAAATGCATCTATTTCTTTTTCAAATATTATTTAAAGTTTTTATTCAACAAAGGTTGTCTGTAAGACATAATTTTACCAAAAAATGGAAACTACTTCAACCGTACCATCGGCACCATGATAGTTCACAAAGTAACTATCATCACAATATTGTGCTCAAGGTACCAACTGCAACACCTTATTTCACACTTTTGAGTGTTGAAGTCAGTTCCATTTTTGGGTAATATTATATTTTTCATCTTTCTCAGTGACCTTTGCCACTCACGGGATCAATTGTCATTGTGTATGTTCACCGATTTCTCCACCCGCTACTATAATGTCATAGACGTATGCGTAGCAATTGTCAGTTATTTGAGTGTAACTCAAAAATCGCTTGGCACAAAAAAAAGAACGATTAAAATCGGTTCACCCAGTCGAAAATTCTGAGATAACAAACATAAAAAAAACATACGGGCCAATTTGAGAATCTCCTCCTTTTTTTGAAGTCGTTTAAAAAGGGTTGACTCCGGAAACATATCGTACCGAATAAGACCGTGTGCATCCGGAAAGCTTTCTACGTCACGGCGGCTGTATTTTCTCATACACTTCCGAGTTTCGTTGATTTATACTGGAGCTATAAAAACCTAAAACAAATTAAGATTTCTGTAGCTTTAAACAAAATGAAGTGTAAATCTAAGGCCTTCTTTTGGTGATATCAAAGATACCTCTGTCATTACTAGAGAGATCTAACCTATTTTCCATAAACAATGGCTCGTAGTTAAACTGTTTGACTGACGGTTAAATTGATAATCGGATGTTTAAATTTTGGTGTATTCCACCCTTATTCTTTTATTCAATCAAACTAGCTAAAATTCACTAAAAAACTTCAAACTGAAACAGCTCGTATTATATTTACGCTTTCATTCATTTTCGTATAACTCCATACAACGCTGCCACTAATATTAGACGAGTTTTATTTATTGGCTTTATGTTTTAGTAGCCACCAAATATGTGGCAACCTAATGTACCTAAAACTAACCGCAAATTTAATCAATCAATCTAAATTTGGTATTGTTATTGAAAAGTGTCATACCAACTGGGACTTTATCGTAACCATACAAGAACTTGTCTTACTTATCTTATTTTCCAGAATTTTAGTTAAGTTATCCACGAATACACATTAAGAAAACAGTCGTAAAATATAACCCTTCTTTTTTTGAAGTCGGTTAAAAAAGTGATTGCTCATCTTAAGTCCATGAACTTGCTTGCCACCTATTGTATGTACTTGTTTGTACCTACATGAGAAAAACTCTAAACAGTTTTAACTACCTACCTATAGCAATCACCCTGTAGATGGATGCCGCATAATCCACGCATACATCATTGCCGATAGGCCATTTATTATAATTCAACGTTACAGGGTGCTCATAAAGTGAAAGAATAAAAAAATTGGACAGATGATTGATGATCCAGCTTACAGTCTTAAGATTACGAAGGCCGACTTAGAGGAGATTATTGGTGACAATGGTTTGACAGGGCTGGGTTTTAATTAAATTGTGGTATAAATGCTAAGCGCAATATTAAGACCAGATTTTTAAAAAAATGTTAAAAAATATATTATGAATATGAAGTCTTGTCTGTGTAACCATTCAGCTTTGATATCGACTTCACAAATAAAGGATCACTTTTTTTAATACAAGTTAAGGAAACATTATGCTAAAACCAATCAACTAGGTACGCCACACGGATTCACCCGCTTGGACTACGTTTTTCCTCATTTGAAAAAAAATAAATGTACGAAGCTGTGGCGTACATTTTCTTAATCATATGTATTTTAAATCATAATACATGTATCCTTTTTATTTAACACTAGCCCGCCCTGTGGTTTCCCCCACGTGCACTACGGTATTCCCACTACCTCAATCATCCCACGGGATCTTTTTCCAGGATATAAAGAGTAGCATATGTGTTATTCCAAGATATAAGCAATCTCCATTCAAAATTTCATGTAAACACGTTCAGCCGTTACAGCGTGAAGAAGTAGCAAACATACAAACGATAAACGAAATAGATTTTTTTTCCTTTCTAAGTGTAATTTTAGCGGCTCGTTATTTCCGTTTCTGTATTTCTGATATTTATGATATTACTTACTTATATTACTTGAGCATGTTAAATTTTATCTAATAACTTGTATGTTAGTATAGCTATAGCACCAGCACGCTTATACCGAAATATTTTTAAAGAATACAATGGCGGCATATGTAATTTATTTTAATTTTTTTTTTTAATTATTTATTTAATTTATTTTTAATTCGACAATTATTAACGCGTATATATCAGCGTATCTAACTAATTATTTTGTTTGCGAGAGTCTCGAGGATAATTTATTTATATGTTAGCAGTATTTTATTTCATATAACTAATTGAACAGCCCACTTCACTCTCACTACATGGAATAAAACAAAGTCGCTTTCTCTGTCCCTATATCCTTATGTATGCTTAAATCTTTAAAAGTACGCAACGGATTTTGATGCAGTTTTCTTTAATAGATAGTGTGAGTCTACTCCCGCACTTGGAACAGATTGTCAGTTTTTGATGCAATATCTTAATAATAAATATTCATCATTTAAAAATACACAAGAGTTTTCCTTCTTGAACACCCTGTATTACACCAAATCGGCACTAATGCAACGACTCTCGGAGGTAAACAAGTGTTGCCATCAATAATCCTGTGAATATAATAAACTCGGCGATTTTTGTGTGATAAATGAATTTGTTCTGATGTATTGACGTTACTCTACTTTGGTTGATATTGTTTATTTGAAAATTACATTTATAAGAAAAATGCGTAGCTCTGTACTTTCTGCTTACAAAACAAAATATTGTATGCATATCCAGTTTTGGAATTGCTATGACATTTTTTATTTTTTTTATTGGGAATAGGCAAGCGTTTGACCCCTATCTCACCTGATGTTAAGTGATGATGCGGTCTACGGTTGAGTTCGCCTGCCTAGAAGATACCTATTCACTCGTGACTTAAAGATACCCAGGTTGTATGTTTATATTGGTTGTATTGGTATCACAACGTGAATTACAATTTGAACAAGATGGATGCTACAGACAGAACTGTATAGAGGTTGTATAACAATCTGTAGGTATAGAGGTAGCAGAAAAACAAAAGTGGCTTTAATTTTCTTAATTATCATCATCATCTCAGCCATAGGACGTCCACTGTTGGACATAGGCCTCCCCCATTGATTTCCACAAGGACCTATTGGAAGCGGCCCGCATCCAGCCCTTGCCTGCGATTTTAGTCAGGTCGTCTGTCCACCTGGTCGGTGGCCGTCCTATGCTGCGCTTGCCAGTCCGTGGTCTCCATTTGAGTACCTCTCGAATCCAATGTCCATCAGTTCTTCGAGCTACGTGTCCTGCCCACTGCCACGTCAACTTGCTAATCCTCCGGGCTATGTCGGTGATTTTCGTTCTCTTACGGACCTCCTCATTTCTGATTCGATCGCGTAAAGAAACCCCGAGCACAGCTCTCGCCATAGCGCATTCTGCGAATTCAAGCCTGCTCATAAGGCCCATAGTCAGAGACCACGTCTCAGTTCCGTAAATCATATCACATTCTAATTAAAAGCACATATAAATTCAAATGCGTAATACAGCGATGTTTACTGTACGATCTTTATGAAATTACGGGTAGTTTTGTTTGACACTAAATAGCGTTACCTTCTTACTTAAAACTATAATCATTTAAATAAAAAGATCTAACATGAGTACTTTCATTCATATGTGTCATACTTATTTGGGTTTTATCGGAACGGCATAAAAACTTATTCAACACAATTTTAGCTTGTTTCATTAAACAACATAATCACTATTGTACAATCAAGTTTGTGATTTCGGAATGCAATATCACGGGAAAAATTCTCATTTTTCCTGATTTAATCATTTATTTTTTTATTTATTATTAATCAATTTTTTCATCTACGTCATTATCTCTAATGACGTAGATGAACAATTACATCGTTTGAAAACTACCAAAGCCGATCCATACTACGTAAGAGGACAAGTTTTTTCAAAACTTCTTGAAAATTTATTAATTTAAGGCTTGAGGCTAACAAGATGACAAGCTCTTATAATCATTTTTAACCGTAAATAAAATTTGAACAACCATAATCACAAATGAATAAACTCACATTTTGATAAATAATGTTTTTATTTTATTTTATTGGGCATAGGCAAGCGTTTGGCCACTATCTTACCTGATGTTAAGTGATGATGTGGTCTGATGTCTGATGGAGCACGCATGCCTAAAAGATACCTATTCACTCGTGACTTGAAGATACCCAGAATGTATTTTTGCGGAAACACAGATTTAGGCAATGAATTCCATTCGTTAGCTGTACGCACTATGAATGTGGAAGCAAAACGCTTCGCGCGACAAGCTGGAACGTCTACCATGTACGCATGTCGCATTACAGTCCGTCTGGTCGTTTTAGATGTAACCTTTTACAATACTGGTAGGTCACAAACATCAACCCAACTATTCACGTCATGACACTTTAGCAAACGGCTGTACGCCACAAAAAGCTTTCATCGTGTCGCCGATAGTCCAATACCATGCAATACGTCAAAGGCGTATTTACTGGCGCCTGGCTAAAACGGTTTCGTGCCTGAGTGTACGTCGGTCGCTACGGTTTGTCACTTTTGAGCTCGATAGTACCGGTTGTATAACAGTTATACATTTTAGATAGTTTCTCGCAAACTAGATAATGCAGAGATAACATATGTAATAGTATTATGGAAACATTTTAATCTGTGTGATTTGTCTTTTTACAAAAGGTACTTGAGTTTTCTTCTACACCACGCATAGTGTGAGGTATTTTTTTTATTCAAAACATATAGTGATTGACAATAATTTGCATGAAATGAGCAAAGAATAATCTTGGCATGAAAGGAACTTGTACTAGTTAACCTTAATATTCTAAATATCAATTTACCTTTTGGATGGTGGTACTTTAAAAATTTACTAAAAGCTACTTTGGCTACCCGCATAATTTAAAAAATCCGTTTCGAATCACATTTAGGCTTTTAGTCAGGCAGTTATCCCAGTATAATTTGATATACTTATTGATATATATCAATAATATGACACGAAGCCACAGCAAAGCATAGCCGTCTCCAGTAATTAATAAAACATACCCTCATTTTTATGCTGTATAGATCTAGCCCTTAACCACTATCTTACTTCATGGTCAGTGACAATGTGGTCGAAAATGTTATCACGCTAGATCTAGAAAGCTTACTGGCTCTCAAGGACTGGTGTGAACACACTATGTGTTTGGTGACAGTTTTTCAAACTTGAGGGTGGTAGCTAGCCAGGCGGGTATTCGAAAGTACCCTACCACCATGCTGGGAATTTAATAACGGTGTTACTTTCACCGGACGCTCAAGCCGTTGGTGGAGATCTAGGCCCGTCAGTTTGACAGCCAACGCCCGCACCGCTGAGCCTTCATCTATTCTAACTGCAACTTTTTCTGCAAGAATGTGTTCAAGAGTGAACATTGAACTTATACATGTAACTATATACAAAGCAACCGTATACTGTTTTATATATATCACAACGTAAATTTTGGTCAAAAATATTTCTTAGAAGTGTTTGTACAGGGGTCGTTGAGTTCTGCATCATTAAAAACAAAGTGCAAAGAAACAAAAACCGATCAGAGACAAGGATTGGCTACACATAAATTGAACCGATAATTACTGTTTGCGCAACCACCGGCAAAAGGCTGTTAAATCCGACTGTATCTGGATAAAAACGGTGAAATTCGGTAAATGACGGATTAATTAGCCTGGCACGACCCTGGCCTTTTCCGGTCAGATTAGTCCTTACAGAAAACAAGGTTAGAGGAAAATTGGAACACCTGAGAGTACATTACGCCATTCTTCTTTTATTTTTTAATTCTTATTTTTTATGGAGGGTTTGATCACTCATGATCGTGCCACCTTCATTGGTTTTTTTAGTTTGTATAATAGTTGTTTTCATGCATTGTCCAACTCTATTCGCCTGAAAGCCGTATTACTATATTAATTATTACATACTTACATGTATTAACTGTCTCACTTAACATCAGGTGAGATAGTTGTCAAACGCAAACTTATAATATGTAAAAAAAAAAAAAAAAAAAAAATAACAAGACTCTGCCACTGAAAGTTCTCACTAAGTTTAAATAAAACACCGGAGTGGAACTGACTGCCTAAGTCAGTGTCTCCCGATAAGTACAACCCCGGATCTTCAAGTCACGTGTGAATAGGATTAAGTAGCTCCTAAGTTTGGGTGCTACACCTTAGACCGTATCTTCACTTAACATCAGGTGAGTCAGCGATCATACGTACCTTCAAACTAATAGTAGCTCTTATATTTTAATGATATTACACTATGCGCTGAATTATAAATAAATGATTAAACATGGACAATTGCTTCCACTTTGAAATGCTTACTGCCCTAAAGTGAAACTTGTTGCCCGCGTCCGTACAATCAAAGTCAATACCTTCTTGATTATTTCAAACATAGGGTACGAGTAGTTAGTGCCAATGCTGCCGTGGGGTACCCGGCCTAGAATCGTACCACCCCATCTCCACCTGTGGGTGCCGTAAGAGTCGGCTTCGGGATCACGTATCAAAAATTCGGCAGCAGCTCCTTCTGCAAATAAAATTAACAAACTACAATCGCCTGCCACGAGTGGCGAGTACTGGCATACAACCCTTAAAACAAAACAAGGGGGAAGCATATGTCCTGTAGTAGATGATCTATGGCTGAGATGATGATAATGATGATGATGATGATCAAAATAGAAGTACTCCATTTCCGATCAAAAGAGGAACCATGGGAAAATTGTCACCGAAGGCCGAGGCTGATAATCAGGTTAAAAATAGGTGATATGACTAACTCATTCTATAATTTACTTAAGCTACCTAACAAACGTTGAATTTAGTAGGAGTAAGAACCAATAGATGGCGTTAGCGCTGCGGTCACAAATCCCGATTCGCGGTGTCGTGGCATCTCGAAAGTTCGTAGGTATTTTGGAATTCTCGATCGTTTTAGAGAAATGATCTACCAACTGCGACCGTGTACTAAATTGTCTATATTGTTTGAGGATGTATTGGCGGTGGTGTTGCGGTGTGAGCAAATTGATTTCTCCCTCTTACTGACCGATTTAGTACACATTTTTACTCAAAATGAAAAAAAAAAGCTTGTATGCAATCCGCTTCCATCTCACTCTTGCGGTGATCAATATTGGTGTCCAGTAGCAATTTTATGTCTGAAATAATTGACAATGAATATTGAAAACCTATTTCAGAGTTCACCCAAGGCAAACTTATGTCAGCTTTTTAAAAATTTTGAAATTTTTAATAGCAAACTTTAGTATCTCGATCTAAAATTCAGATGCTAAACTTACGAAGCAACCTACTTATGAAAGTACTTCATCCTTTCCAA
Source organism: Apeira syringaria (assembly GCA_934044485.1). Lineage (NCBI taxonomy): Eukaryota > Metazoa > Arthropoda > Insecta > Lepidoptera > Geometridae > Apeira > Apeira syringaria. Next base: position 6,514,519 of record OW203670.1, on the reverse strand, counting down.
GTTAAGGTGAGCCCAAAAGTAATAAAGCACCATTCAAATTCTGAAAAATATACCTTTGCAAAGTCTACCTATTTCAAAGTTCACCCAAGGCAAACATACGTCAGCTTTTTAATAATTTTGAAATTTTTAATAGCAAACTTTAGTATCTCGACCTAAAATTCAGATGCTAAAATTACGAAGCAACCTACTTATGAAAGTACTTCACCCTCTCCAAGTTAAGGTGAGCCCAAAAGTAATAAAGCACCATTCAAATTCTGACAAATATACCTTTGCAAAGTCTACCTATTTCAGTGTTCACCCAAGGCAAACTTACGTCAGCTTTTTAATAATTTTGAAATTTTTAATAGCAATCTTTAGTATCTCGACCGAAAATTCAGATGCTAAAATTACGAAGCAACCTACTTATGAAAGTACTTCACCCTCTCCAAGTTAAGGTGAGCCCGAAAGTAATAAAGCACCATTCAAATTCTGACAAATATACCTTTGCAAAGTCCACAAATTCAAAATAAACAAGTGCCCTGGGCTGATAAGTGTCTGCAAAAGGACGCGCATTTTATTTTATTTATTTAACAAAGTCTGTGTTTTGTGCTAACAAACGGGGCTCGAATAAATACGGACGCGCATTTCGACGTATATCAAAGAAAGGAAACTTGATGGTGGGTTCGAAATAGGGTAACAGAAAGTGTTGCGTCCAAATTTAATTTGATGTTTTGAATGTCCCATCTCTTTTTACCGCAGTCTGATGACTGCGGGAAAAAGAGATAGAACTGCTAAATAATCTGATATTCAGTATAAAAAATAAGAAATACAATCTGATATTTTAAATTTCAAAGCGATGATAGCTCAGCGGGGGGAGCGTCGCCTGTTAAACTGACGAACACTGGTTCAATCCCCAACAACAGCTTGAGCTTCTGGTGAAGGTAAAACCGTTATTCAATTCCCAGCATGGCGGTAGGGTACTTTTGAATACCTGCCTGGCTAGCTACCACCCTCACGTTTTAAAAACTGTCACTAAGCACATAGTGTGTTCAGGCAGCAGTCCTTGAGAGCCAGTGAGTATTCTAGGTCTAGCGTGATAACATCTTCGACCACATCGTTACTAACCATCAAGTGAGATAGTGGTCAAACGCTAGATCTATACAGCATAAAAAAAAAACGAAAATTCGGTTCTGTGAAAAACTGTGTTGCGAACACAAATGCCCACCCTTTCGTAACTAAAGTAAATTGAGTTCCTTAGGCGTATCTTAAGTTCACAATATTATTATAGAAGAGAAAAAAAAGATACAAATTCAATGATAACCACCATATGATATCTTCTTTTAGCTGTGTTTTTAGCAGTTCACCTGATTCATTTGGACATGGATAGAGGAGGCCCAGCAGAGGACGTCCTATGGCTGAGCTGACTATGATGATGATGATGATGATGTCAAACTCAGGACAGTTTTCAAACTTTTCTAAATAAAGGCTCAATAATATTTCAATGAACTTGTAAATAAACATTATCTTTATTGCTTTTATATTTGAAGACTTATAAAAGAGCAGTCTCTCAATGTGAACGTGACTTAAAACGAAATATTAATTCTACCTGAAAGCGAGAAGTTATGTTTGTTTTTAAACTTTCTTCTATACGTACTGGTGGCGGTGGTATATTGCAAAGTTTTGGATATCGACGTAAATTGGTACATGTGGGTACACAAGTGTTACCTTCAAGCTGTATGGAGCTTTGATGAGACGAATGGAATCAACGGAATTCAAATTAAGACTGTCTTTATTAAAAATAATTTATAACAAAACATGGAACCGACTTCAACACTCAAAAGTGTGAAATAACTTGTTGAAGTCGGTACCATGATATGTAAACTCTAAGGCTTTCACGGCAGGCGTTGCATGTTGTATGTATTGCTTCCAGACTGTCTTCTCTGTGACCAGAGAAGACGCCGCGAAGCAGAGTTCTGCGCTCTTGTCGCCATTCGGACCTGAACCACTGAAGATGTCGACCGCAGTGATTGACGAAACGTCTGGAACACAAGTTTCACTTAGGACAAACAGCCCGGAAGCAATACATACAACACGATACCATGATAGTTCACATAAGTAACTATCATCACAATGTTGTGCTCATGTTACCGACTTCAACAAGTTACTTCACACTTTTGAGTGTTGAAGTCGGTTCCATTTTTTGTGAAAAAATTATTTTTTACACCCTTTTCTACTTACCTTTGCTACTCACGGGATCAAATAATTGTCATTGTGTGTTCTGCGATATCTTCAACCGCGACAATAATATCGTCGAGATATTATGCGTAGCACTTTTCAGTTAGTGGAGTATAACTCAAAAACCACTTGTCCGATTTTGATGAAATTTGAATAGGACCACCAAGGAAGTATATTCTATATAACAAAAAACATCATCTTCAAAATCGGTTCATAAACAACGAAGTTCAAATCCCCAGCACAGTGGTACTTATTAGTGGAAACTTACTGGCTTTGAAGGACTGTTGCCTGATCACACTTTGCGTTTGGTCACAGTTGCAGGTGTCAGCTATCCAGGCAGGTACTTTAGAGTACCCGCTGACACCTGCAACCTGCACCTTTCTAGCGTGAATACCTTCGTCCACATCGTACCTGACCATCAAATAAGATAGTAGTCAAACGCTAAATCTCCAGTATAAAAAACAACTATACCTTCACGAGTATCACATATGTGAATAATAATAATAATATAACACAACCTTATTTTGCTTCGAAATAGTACAAATATAACTGGATAACTTTGTTAATATTCAATTTATTATTATCCACCTCGTAATGACGTCACATAAATTCGTCCTAAATCTCCTTTTCGGCCCAAACACATGTCAAAGGAAAATCTATTCGTTTTTCCTATAAAAATAACATTTGTATTCCTCTATCGTCGGACAAAAAATCACGGAACTACCCCATAGCCAATAAATACCCGTCCCCCATAATTTTATTACGGGGGAAATAAGGCACCAGGGCACTTCGCTGGGGATTTTATCGTTCCTTATTTTTTTATGTAAATGTAATGTATAATTAGTATTTTTCGTACAAACAATAAAAGATTTATTCTGAAGCTTTAATGATCATTGGTCATTTGTTTGGAGGTAGGATAAGAAAATACTTCTTAATAACTTTAGAATAGCAGATTATTTCTGTCTAAGTTTGAACTGAAAGATCTAGACTAGAGATTCGATGTCAGGTTGATTAATTCCTGCTCAGGAAAAACTTACGTCGTACTACATTTCATCATCATCATCTTAGCCAATGGACGTCCGGTGCTGGACATATGCATCCCCATATAGGGGGGGATTTGCCAATACTCGCCATGCTTGATAGGCGAGTTGGCGAGCGTAGTATGATTTCTGATCCTCAGAAGGCGCTGCTGCCCACCTTCTGGTACATGATCCCTTAGCCGACTCTTACGGCACCCACGGGAAGAGATGAGGGAGTACTATTGCCGGTACCACACGGCACGTAATACATTTATCGTACCGCAATACCTTAAACAATTGAATAGCGCACGTACAATACATAGAAACTGTTTTTCTGTGTCAATGTGCTGTTCTAAATAAATGACAGTTGGTACTGAGTTCAATTATTTCACGCTGCGAAAAAAGCTACTAAAAAGTCAGCCTAACGCAGTCCGTTTGTAATTCTTATTCTTTCTGTGGCTTCACAATGCAGTAGTACGAATTACAATTGCACCCAAGCGTAATTTTTATTTTTTTTATTACACTCACCCCCCCCGCACTTGGATTCCCTGTGTCGCGGGAGGCATGGACATACACAATCACAGTACACAAACAACTAAGATCCGGGACAAACATCTACACTCATCGCACAAATGTTTGCCCCTGCCGGGATTTGAACCCAGGGTCCCCGAGACACAGAAGTCATATCACTGAGTCTAAACACTGCGCCACGACGACCGTCAAATTATATGTATATATATATATATTACTGACATGCTTCATCTGCCACACTACTTAACTGGTAAAACACTGTTATTAACCGTACTGGTTTAACACTCAGAAGCAAGGACTTTGAATCAAAAACACTCTTTGTGAACTTAAAAATCAGCTTTATTGCTTTAGTTGCTATTGCTATGGATATATATGTTTAGAAGTACAATCTTACTTAACAAAGCCTACAGCGGCACGATACAAGTTACTCAGACAAATGTCGGAAAACGAATGTGAACGAATGGCAGGGCCTACTTCCAAAATGCGTTGCCTGTTCGCTTACCCCCACTGTTATACTCTTACTTGCTTGTGATTGGTCCAAGTCCTCTTGAACAAATCACAAGCAAGCCGTCGAAGTCTCGACCGATCACACGAAGTCAATACAATCTACTTTAAATCGTAGAACTATTATAAAAATGAACGTAATTAGTTGAAACATTTATATAAATAAAACTAAGATATAATTTAGATAATTATAACACTGTGTACGCACACAAAACCAATATTTATACCTACACGGACCGCTCCCAAACATTTGAAGAATAATATTTCGTCGACTCACCGTCCACAAAGTCCAGTATGTTACCCAAAGCTTAAGCCTTCGAAATCCTCCTAAATTAAACTCTCAGCTTGATAAATTCAACGCTATTAAAATATTCAAATCTTCTGCGTTCCCAAATGGAGATCGTTAAGTTCCTTTACTTTTGTAATCGATTCTCTTCTGTTATTAAAATAATTGGAGTTAATAACAGTGGAAAATGTGGTGGAAATGCCAATGATGTCACAGTGACGTATTAAGGAATACGTGTGGGGGCGTTCTTGACTAATAACCAGATTTAATTAAAAGAAAACGACTACGGTAAATAAGAATGCTATGGGGTGCAATACGACCGCACGCAAGAGTGCCACAGTTCAAACTATGAAAATTGTAACTGTTCTAGCTATGGTCTGTTTTCAGGTATGCCAAAGACAACCAGGAGGAGTTTAGTTTGGTCAGTTAGCGACGGCCACAACTATCGAGCAATCCGCGCATAATCTGCATGCTGTGCCGCACCAACTTAAAAAGTCTTCGAAACTAGTGCACGTGATGGCTCCGTCGCTTTACAACCCATTGCCTGCGAGCATCCTTGATACTTCTTCAAGCGGTTATTTTAAAGGTCGGCTTAAATAGTTTTAAAATCAATTAAGGTATATATAAGACATTTTTCCTTTTAATATTGCGGATTTAATTATTTTGATTTTATTCATTTATTTATTTACTTAAAAACCAGTGAGCATTCTAGGTCTAGCGTGATCACTGAACATCAAGTGAGATAGTGGTCAAACGCTAGATCTGTACAGTATAAAAAACGTAACATTTGTTTGGTCACATCTAAACTTCAATCTAGGAATAACCTGTGTTTTGAAGTTCGATGCTTCCCCTTGAATGTTAGTGTACAGTGGTCGTTAAATATTGGGCTCAAAATTCGTTATATTTGTATATTAAGAAATTCAATAATAAGAAAATGAACACTAAATCTAGCAACATCATGTGATCATAGAAGCTTGAACTAGCGACCCTTGTCATGCCCCACACTTACTACGCCCTTAATTCTCAGTAATTTCAGGTCAAAGGTTGAAAATGTAACGGAATCAGGATTGGCTTAAATGGAGCCTTTCAGAGTAAATAACTTTCAATTAATACGGCTATAGGAATTTTATCACACAATTTTGAACAAACGTGCTGTTATCGGTTTTGTTTTTATTATTAAGCATAAAAATTTTGGATGCGCGGTCTTCGGGCAATTTATTTGTTTATATAATGCATGCAACTACATTTGAACACATTACGCCAGTATTTTTTTAGCTCTTTCAGTCACAGTTAACAATGTTTTTTCCTCCAAATTTGGAACGTGCATTCTACTAAACGTCATGTTTCCAATAAGATCTTGGTGTTCGTTGTTTTAATGGTTTCCTAGTAATTACAGGAAATAGCCTAATAACCCTAACATAGGCAACTCTAGCACGGCTGCGAAAATGTTGTATTTACATTACAAAATTTAACCATATTAAAATTTATCTGAGCGTTTGATCGATGCGACGCGTGACCAAAATGCTGGCACATATTTGGCTCAACGAATCAGCATTGCAATTCAGCGTGGCAATGTTGCTAGCATTCTGGGCACGCTGCCGGCCGGTAGCGGGTTAGAACATTTGAGTTATCTATAGACTATAGCTAGTGGATTGCTCAAATGTTATTGTAGTAGCTGCAGAATTGTAATTAGTTATTAGTATTTTATTTTAATAAAGGCATTTGCTCGATGAAAAATAAAACCATATTCTGATCTATTCATATATCATCATCATCATTATCATCTCAGCCATAGCCTCAGCCTCCCCCATTGATTTCCACAAGGATCGGTTGGAAGCGGCCCGTATCCAGCTCTTGCCTGCGATCTTAGTCAGGTCGTCAATAAATACTGTAGTATGTGAAAGTATTCGCCAGAGCATGTAACTGTGCTGAAGTATGGAGCAAATAAAACAAACAAAATATTATTATGTTGTATGTATTGCTTTCGGGCTGTTTGGCCGTGGTCTATGTGAAACTTGTGTTCCAGACGTTTCGTCATTCAGTATCAGAGAAGACGCCGCGAAGGAGAGTTCTACGCTCTTGTCGCCGCTCGGACCTGAACCACTGAAGATGTCGACCGCAGTGATCGACAAAACGTCTGGAACACAACTTTCACATAGACCACGGCCAAACAGCCCGAAAGCAATACATACAACATGCAACGCCGGCCGTGAAAGCCTTAGAGTTTACAAAATATTATTAGGCGAATATTCCGATAATGATGTTATTTCTTGTACATTATTTTGTTCATTAATTTCTCTGTTAACGCCTATCGCCCATGTTTGACAGGGCATTATGGTGACTTTCAATCACGTTAAAACCATTATTATCGTGTGGAAAATATTCCTTGCTTAGCAAATTATTCCCAAAACACAAGAAACAATATTCATTATTTATTTTCACGCTTGGAATCCTTTTCTATTGCTTTATTTCCGAAGTCCGAAAATAAATTAAACCTAGTAGCGTGATGATAAAGGCACTGTTTAAATGAAATGTGCGTGACGACTAAATTAATCTTAAATTGTTTTTCTATTTTTTTCTATCTCTCTTTATTCCTATGTAAATTAAATAAATATGTCGCCTTTAAGTAATTAAGTAAAGAATTTTATAATAAATTATATTGTTCTTATTAAAAAAAGGCACGCATCCCAGAGTCTAAAAAGATATAAAAACATAATTATTATTTTATACTAAGCTATCAGAAGTTATTTTTCATTTCACCGTTATGATATAAATCCTGTTTGTACCATTTTTGTTTCATTCATATTTTGCCATTTATTAAATAATTGCAATGCAAATAATTTTTCGCTATAAAATCATTCAAGAGTTAAACATGTTAAAGGATAAACAATTTAATGATAAATACAATTATATTTATGGGGCTGGCGCCGCGGCTTAATCGGTGGAGCAATTGAAGCGGCATAAATATGTATGCTAACCTGTAGTGGTTACATATTTGAACCGTTTGGGATCGAGACATTAGGCCCGTGGGGACCGGGAGCTTACCGGGTTTTCCAAAACTTATCAGAGCATTTCATTGATGCGATGCGTGACCAAAATGCTGGCACATATTTGGCTCAACGGATCAGCATTGCAATTCAACGTGGCAATGTTGCTAGCATTCTGGGCACGCTGCCAACTGGTAGCGGATTAGAGCGTTTGGGTTAGGCTGACAATAGCTCGTGGATTGCTCAAATATCTTTATAGTAGCTGTAGTATTGTAATTAGTTGGTAGTATTTTATTTCAATAAAGGCATCGGCCCGTAAAAATGTATGTATTTTTAAAGAAATGTAGTGTAAAGATTAAAATGTTATTTTAGTAACAAATCAATCTAATATTAGTCAACATATAAATTGCTTATTCCGTGAACCATTCATAAAATTAAGTCAGATTAAATACAAACGCAGAAATGTATTAAACACAATGCAATACAATACCTATAATAATTCTTTATTGCACTTACCATGGTACAAGAAAGGTGCACCGTTGCCAAAATAAAACAGAACGCCGATGAATAGCTAACGCAGTGACGTCATAAAATTGGTAAGCGTTGCAATACATTTTTATTGTACTTACGTAAAATAACAATATCGTTATATTAAACCACAGTCATGTAACACTAAGTCTAGCGTACGGCTGCACTTGAAAAAACAAATATATTGAGATACATTTTTATATGATTGCATTTTATCGCAATTTTGTTGTCAAAGAGCAAAACTAGACAACTGCTCATGAACAAATAATTTTTTTTTTTTAAATTATTTGTCCAGTTTTTAAAAAAAAATTAACATTTAGTCCACAAACCCCCACACTAGAATAATCTGTGTTGCGAGAGGTATGGACACAGACAATCACATCACACGAACATCTAAGACCAAATATGTATGCACTGTTCGCCCATCCCGGATTCAACCCGGAGTCGTGGTATCAAAATCAGCGTTCAGTTTCAAAATTGATGACTAAGCCATGATAACCGTCACATGGTAAACGGCAAGTTGACATTAAGGGTTTGAGAGGTGTCGATGACATTACAGAGGCTCGCGGGTGTTTACAGGCAGAAGGGGCGGGAAAAAAATTGATGCGTGTTGATTTAAAATATTACAATGAAGTACTATAAATATGACCCACGGGATCAAAAATTAAATTTAGAATCACATTGTTAGACTTTTTAAATTCCTTGCTTCTGCTGTAAGACGTCATTAACGCATTTATTGTTACCGCAATAATGTTTGGTAATAAAAAGAAATTTGGTCGCTTGAAAATATTATGTCTCCAATAGCATTTTGGAATAAAATTTTGTTCAATTATAATTAACCTCTAAAGCTTACAATTAACCATATTTCAGCCTAGTGCCTGACGAGTAGCTCGCGAGTTTCATACTATGTTTTTCAACGCATTTGTGAGAAAAAATAAACACGTATTGCTTATATCATTTAAATATTATATTAGAATTTTTGTACTCGCAAATTTGCAGTAAGGTACTTATTTAAAATTTGTATTTAACAAAGCTCATTCACTTACGGAACTGAAACGTGGTCTCTGACTATGGGCCTTCTGAACAGGCTCAGAGTCGCACAACGAGCTATGGAGAGGGCTATGCTCGGGGTTTCTCTACGTGATCGAATCAGAAATGAGGAGATCCGTAGAAGAACGAAAGTCACCGACATAGCCCAGCGGATTAGCAAGTTGAAGTGGCAGTGGGCAGGGCATATAGTTCGAAGAACCGATGGCCGTTGGGACCGAAAGGTTCTCGAATGGAGACCACGGACTGGCAAGCGCAGCATAGGACGGCCACCAACTAGGTGGACAGACGACCTGACTAAGATCGCAGGCAAGGGCTGGATGCGAGCCGCTTCCAACCGGTCCTTGTGGAAATCAATGGGGGAGGCGTTTGTCCAGCAGTGGACGTCCTATGGCTGAGATGATGATGATGAAAGCTCATTTTACCAACAAGTATATAACGAAACGATCTACTCTTACCTACACATAATGTGTTTTATAGAACTGTTACAGTATGTATACAAGATTACTACTTAACGATAAGACCGCTGATTATACAACTACGTGCTAATATAAATATTATTTTAACTTTTTTTTATGGGTTAAGGTGACAGAACTAGCAAAATATCCACAGGATGTTGAGTGGTAACCTCTACCTATAGACAGATACAATTCGTAAACAGCTGTACTGCGCCTGCCATCCTGGACATAAAGTTTGATAAGCATGCTTGTCACAAGCATGTGATTGTGATGTGTGTGCATTAATGTGATTGTAAGATTCAATTAAGTTTCCAACAAACGTACCAATAAACCTATGCTTCGATATAGGGATATATTAATCCGATGTCTTGGCTCGGTAGCTGAAACAATTCCAACTTAAAAGCAGTACTAAAAATATCAGTTTACTTCGAAGTCAGACATCGAACAAATTTATATCCAAACTTTTAGTTTTATCCCAATGCAGGTCGATACAAAAGAGTTCGGAACGATAAGTTTCTGCGCACACTCGATGCTGTTGTAGCGGGAATTTATATTGCATAATATAAATTTATTGTTGGGTAACGAGTTGAAATAATATTAAGAAATCAGCTATAATTTGTGTTCTTACACAAGGATGGTATCACCTGCACTAACGTGCACTTAGGGTCGATGTTCCAATATCAAATCAGATTGTAATTTTTAGACTTTCGCGATTCGAACACATTGTTATTAAATCAAACGGGGCTTAATCGCGAGAAAAACATTTAGTAATTTATTTACCTCGACGTTTCGACCAAGTTGCATTGGTCGTGGTCGCGCTCTCGCCGATATTGCCACCCGCATTTCTCCAGTCTTCTCGTGACCACGACCAACTGCAACTTGGTCGAAACGTCGAGGTAAATAAATTACTAAATGTTTTTCTCGCAATTAAACCCCTTTTGATTTAATAACAATCATATCAGATTTTTTTGAATCTATGAAAACTCATTTTATTGTAATTGAACATTAGAAATAGAAAAAGAGGGGAGACTATAGAGTTGTACATTTTGTGTAATTGTATTTAACTGCATTAAATAATTGCTCTCTGATAATTAAAAAAAAATATTAGTAAAAGAACATGGAGAGATATTGCTACTTAAATAATTAGTATATTTAATTTAAATAATTATGTTTTTGAATAATAAAAATATTTGTTATTGTAAACTAAAAAAGAGTCGCCGTGGCTCAGTGGTCAGTGGTATGGGCCCTGATTGCCACCGAGACCCTAATTTCGATTTTCGTGAGAAGCGCACATAAGTTTTATATAATTCTATATTAATATTATTCAATCAAAAAAAAAACAAAACAATCAAAAACTCTTTATTGAACACCAACAAAGAATACAAAATTAAATAAAGATATAAGACACTGGTTGAACAATTGGCAGCCTTATCGCTCTAAGCAATTTCTTACAGGCAACCTTTGTATGGAGAGGAATTGTAATAATATACACAGTAGATCTGAACAAGTATATAAAAATGGATATAAACAATGTCTGAAATATAGTATAGTATATTATAATATAAATAATATATATTATTGTATATATACATGCAATATTATTACTATATTATGAATATTTAATATTTGTACATAATCGCTTTTGACATGTGATGAACATGTATCTTTGTGTCGGGTCTTGGATGTGTGTGTGATGTGATTGTGTGTGTCTGCGCCTCCAGCGACACAGGGAATCCAAGCGCGAGGGTGTTAGTATAATGACAACATTTTTTTTTCTCATTATTATTCAGTTGTATTTAGTATATTATATTGAAAGTGGACAGTTTGAGAAACACTGCAGTCGAAACAAGTACAATAAAACATTTGCTCGGGAATTGTAACCATTTAATTTATTATTGAGCATTGAGATTTATTTATATTATGTAACTGTATGTTAACTGTTGCAGTAAGCGCTATAGCAATAAAAATATACGTAACTTAAACATAATTTGACGGTATCCGTGGCACAGTGGTCAGTGTCAGTGACATGACTTCTGTGTCCCCGGACCTCGGGTTCGTATCCCGGCAGGGGCAAACATTTGTGCGATGAGTGTAGATGTTTGTCCCGAGTCTTGGATGTGTGTGCTGTGATTGTGTGTGTTGCTCCCGCGATACAGGGAATCCTAGTGCGTCGGGTGAGTGTGAAACAAAAAAAAATACTAGTGAAATCTGGAATAGAGATACGCCAACTTAATCTCACGAAGAATTTAATCAGCCTGACGTAGTGATAGAATTTAAAGAATATTTATAAAAAATAATTTATATACGCAAACTGAGCAATAATCGTTTATTCGGTATATCCAAAAAGAAAGTAGTAGCAGTAAAGACAATATAACATATCTCTATGGCACATACACATAGTTCCTTAGATAAGAGATAGATGGCGCATACAGTTCAGTATTGCAATTAATTCATTTCAACACGTAGACACTGTGTCTACGTAGCGCGTAGACACTGTTTCTACGTAGCGCGTAGACACTGTGTTTACGTAGCGCGTAGACACTGTGTTTACGTAGCGCGTAGACACTGTTTCTACGTAGCGCGTAGACACTGTGTCAACGTAGCGCGTAGACACTGTGTCAACGTAGCGCGTAGACACTGTGTCAACGTAGCGCGTAGACACTGTGTCTACGTAGCGCGTAGACACTGTTTCTACGTAGCGTGGTTCTGAGCATAGTCATAATAATCCTACAGCTTTATACGGCTTCTTGTATCAAAAGTACAAATACAAATAGTTTATTGCCCAAAAACTTACCTTATTACAATAATTATGTAAATATATTATTACTTACAACTACTGTCAAGTTTTTTTTAATACTATAGATTCATGCTTCTATACGACAGGCATTAAAAGAAGTAGTAATAGTTTGTTGTAATTTTATTTATCTACCCACATTCTTAGTTAGTACAAAATCACAATGACCGCCCTTATTGCCGCGTTTATTGTTCCTTTTTAACATTTTCCTTACATAGAAAGCCTATTAAGAGGGTTGTTTGTTGAACCAACAACATGACTTAAGGTTCTTACATAACTGTATATTATATGGGTTTATTTATCACAAGCCGACTACTGTATTTTATTGTGTATATTATATATGTAATCTAAGCACTGTGCACTTATAAAATAATTTGAAAAATCTATTGAAAAACACAATTGCTTATATTTTGGTATTTGTATACTGTATAGATTATTAAATAGGCGTTTGACCACTATCTTACATGATAGTGAGTGACGATGTGGTCGAAGATGTTATCACGCTAGACCTAGAATACTCGCTAGCTCTCAAGGACTGCTGCCTGAACACACTATGGTGTTTGGTGACAGTTTTTCAAACTTGAGGGTGGATGCTAGCTAGGCGGATACTCGAAAGTACCCTACCGCCATGCTGGCGGATAACCTTCACTGTTCAAGCTGTTGGTGGGGATCGAACCAGTGTCCGTCAGTTTGACAGTCGGCGCTCGTCCCGCTGAGCTATCGGTTCAGACTCCGATTGCAATTGATATAATTTTATGGCAATCATTTTTTTTTCTCTTCCATTGTAAGGTTCTTCGCTTTAAACGATAAGACAGCCCATTGTACTACCTAGATTAGGAGTAGTTTTGTAATAATTTATAAGTACATTAATGGTAAAGTGCAGTAAAGAATAAGTGTACTGTTTTGTATTGTTCTTTTTCTGAATTAGATACGGAAACCAATAAGAACTATACTAAAACAAGTCTGTCTTTGTTGTTCTATTACATTACGATGTTCCTCAAACAACGTTAGTTTGTTTGATATTTCGGTCTCCTGTTTCATCGTTCACTGATTAGTTCAACTTTTACTTGTTACAAACTTCGGTCGGTTTCACGAATTTACTTCTTGAACACATATTATATACGTGGTACGTACGCGACGCAGACCTAAGGATAAGGACAAAAGAATTCTTGGATACTTATGGTAACGTTAGCCTATTGTTACTTAGTCGGAATTAAAAATGTGGTCGAAGTTTGTTTGATATTTTGGTCTCCTGTTTCATCGTTCACTGATTAGTTCAACTTTTACTTGTTACAAACTTCGGTCGGTTTCACGAATTTTTTTCTTGAATACATATTATATACGTGGTTCGTACGCAACGCCTACTTAAGGATAATGACAAAGGAATTCTTGGATACTTACGGTAACATTACCCTATTGTTACTTAGTCGGAATTAAAAATGTGGTCGAAGTTTGTTTGATATTTTGGTCTCCTGTTTCATCGTTCACTGATTAGTTCAACTTTTACTTGTTACAAACTTCGGTCGGTTTCACGAATTTACTTCTTGAACACATATTATATACGTGGTACGTACGCGACGCAGACCTATGGATAAGGACAAAGGAATTCTTGGATACTTATGGTAACATTACCCTATTGTTACTTAGTCGGAATTCAAGATGTGGTTGAAGATGTAATCACGCTAGATCTAAAATATTGACTGGCTCTCAAGATTTCTGCCTGAACACACTATGTGTTTGGTGAAAGTTTTTCAAACTTAAAGGTGGTAGCTAGTCAAGGGGGTACTCTACAGTCTTCTACCACCATGCTGTGAGCTTGATAACAGTGTTATCTTCACTGAAAGTTAAAGCCGTTAGCGGGGATCGAGTATCCGTCAGTTTAACAGCCGACGCTTCCACTACTGAGCTATCATCGCTTCAAAAGATATAACCATGATATTAAAATGCTAATTTAGATGCAGGCCTCTAATGCATGTATTAGCTTATTAATAACTACAGATTCATGACGTACAAATGGACTTTCTTAAGATTTTGTTTATGTCAAAAAAACATTATCATCATTTTAGCGATGGGTCGTCCACTGCTGGACAATAGTATTTAGCCATTGTAGCTAATGTAGCATAGTGTCAAAGATCAGAGAATCCAATATTATTAAATTTCTTGTAATTCATTGTTAATAAATCAATCGGGGCTTGATCGCGAGAAAAACATTTACTATTTTATTTACCACCAAGTTGCATTGGTTGTGGTCACGAGAAGACTGGAGATATGCGGGTAACAATAAAGACAAGAGCGCGTAATTTCTCCAACTACCCACTCTTGATTTTTTTTAACTGTAGGGCTGTCACATCTCTGGAAAAGCACAGGGTTGTCACAACACACACCCCTGACAGTAATTCCTTTTAATGATACGCAAATATACTCGTACTTCATTGTCAGGCTTTACCAGGATTCCAGAAACAATAGAGATCGCGATCTCATCATTATATATATATATATATCAAATTAGTTCATTGAGGGCTGCTAATTATTTCAAAATGTATTATTAAACATGCTAAAATCACTGTGTAAATAATTGAACTTCCATCATGTCTTTAGTATAAAACTTATTACAGAGAACTAGAGAGGTGTGCATCACTCAGATATGAGGGTATTGTGACAAAGTCCGTGCATCGCCAAAAATAATAACTTTCCTTAGAAAACCTATCAAATTGAAGGCTTCTAGGACGGGCCTAAAAACTCAGAAAGTGCTTTGTCATGCTGTGGATTATTTTGAAGCATTGTCCTTACTGAAAACTCCATTTCAAGGTAGGTTGAATATGGCATACCCGTGATTGGTAGACTATCTCAAACGTAACTCTCATATTTTCAACTTTACATGGCATAAAATAAAGTGTACTTTTAAATTCTACATAAGTATATATGTTTATGAACCGATTTTGAAGAATCTTTTTATTTTTATAGAGAATACTTCCGTGGTGGTCCCACTTAAATTTCATCAAAATCTTACAAGTGGTTTTTGAGTTACACTCCAATAACTGAAAAGTGCTACGCGTACCTCAACGGATTATAGTTGCGCTTGAAGACATCGGAGAACATACACAATGACAATTAATCCCGTGAATAGCAAAGGTCACTGAAAAAGGTGAAAAAAAATTATACCAAAAAATGGCAACAACTTCAACACTCAAAAGTGTGAAAAACCCGTGTCGAAGTCGGTGCTATGAGCACAAAAATGTGATGTTACTTACTGAACTATCATGGTACCGCCTTCAAGAAGGTTATTTCACACTTTTGAGTGTTAAAGTCGGTTCCATGTATTGATAAACGTTTTTGTAATGTAATATTGTATAGAAGCAAGTCTTCTTTGGCGTATGTCCTTTTTTTCTAAACTACATAACATATTCTGAAACCGTAATTACTATCACGTTATAAAGGTTTTATTTCCGTATAATTTGTATGTATGGTAATCCAACTAAAATGTATATAAAATCTAAATTTCAGTTACTTCACTGCAAAAAAAAGCTTAATAAAAACACAAAAATCTATTAATAGACTTCATATTTATTAGAACACCGGAGTCTCAAAATTCCTTTATAACCTGTTTGCAGGGAGTAAATCATGAAAGAGACTCAACGATTGAAAAATGTCCGCTGTATGGAAAGAAAACATATTTGACCTGCCGAAGTGTAAACTTGGACAGGAGTATACAGTGCGGGACATTTTATTGGCAATTTAAAAAAAATAAGATTATTAATGTATATCAATATATGTTTTATATAAATATTGTTTAAATTTTGTTTTTATGTAAACTTTTGTAAACTGAATTTATGTTTCAACTAGCTGTGCCCCGCGGTTTTAACCGCGTGTTGATGAAAAGCGGTGATGATGGTAATGTTGAATAATCCTTTGTGCTATTCCAGACTATAATCTGCCTCTGTGTCAAATTTAATCTAGATCCGTTAAGCCGTTCTGGCTTTCTGGATCCATCCATATTTACACATTTATATTTATTAGTGGGATGGGATTAGACTATCGGGTCGGATAACGTTGAGGTTAGTCTTAAAATATTTTGGTATCCTAAATATGCGCGAATACTCCTAACCTTCTAACTTAAAAAGTATGTATTTTAGGGTAGTACCGCCCCGCGGTTTCACCCACGTGGATAACGTTTCCCTGGTAGCTCAATTATCCCATGGGAATTATAATTTTTCCAGAATAAAAGTAGCCTATGTGGCTCCAGGGTCTAACCTATCACCATACAGAATTTCACCAAGATCGGTGCAGCCATTTGAGCGTGAAGCAGCAACAGATATTTTTGAGTTATTTGCTTATCCCACAGGAACAGCTATTATTTTCGGGATGAAATTTAGCATATTATGTTTTAATCTAAGGTATAAGCTATCTCCATGAAATTTCATCAAAATCGGTTCATCTGTTTGAGCGTGAAGGCGTAAAAAACATACACAAGTGTTTTTATAAAGGCAAAAGTTTGTATGTGTGTACTTACACAAATATAAGTGGGATATCACGTTACTGATTATTTCTAAGTATACGTGTGTATATGTATATAAGTATGTATATCAGTCATCAGGTTACCATAGTACAGGATTTGCCTAGTTTGGGACCTGAAGACCTTGTGTAAATGTTGATAAATAAAATAAAGAAATAAATACGATTGATATTGAAATAGAAATAACGTAAGTATGTTCCTTCAATACGACCATGTTCGAATCATGAACTGCGTTGTATAGGTTTCTTTAAATCTATGAATGCAGTTATTAATCAAGTTATTTGAAGGAGAAAATTCGACTACCAGTGGTACTTGAACCCACGGCTATAAAATATCGTCCTCTCGCTTTGTCCAACTAAGCTATGGCAGCACTCTACTTGTTAAGTGTTGAAGCTACGTTGTATATGACAAGCTAGTCAATAATGGACTATGACCTATATATATATATATTTATTTATATATATATATATATATATATATATACATATATGACCCATTACTTCATTCTAATGATAAATTAGATATAAAAGTGAGTTTTCTTAATTTATTTCATTGTAATTTCTAAAGTACACTATTATTGGAACCTTATAACTCTGTTTCGACTGTGGGCTGAGTCACAAAATTTGTCCTCAACTGCACTTCTCTGCACTGCTAAGAGAAAACAGTCCGGTTGCGCAGTTTCAAAATGTCTTTAGTATACTATGTGAGTGAAAAAACATCAATTCAGTTAAACTTTTAGTTCCTCGGAGTGAAGTTTATAAGGGAAACTGTGTTCTCTGTTGGTAGGGTTTGTTGAATACCTGTTTGTGTGTTAAGAGAAATATTTTTCTTTGCGGTTAATTTTAGTCTGTACATAAAGATATACTGACTAAAATTAACAGCAAAGAAATACATTTACAAATGAAAGAAATAGAGCTTATATTTTACTGCTCGACGTGTAGTTTATATCAGCGATTCCTATGCGTGTTCATGGGCACAACTAGATACATAAGTAATATAAGATAAGCTTAGATAATGATTTTCCTGCTCATTCTTTGTTTGCATTGGTTGAAGGGCTTATATTGATGCACTTGCCATTAAATAATACCTTTATCGAACTAAAAGCCTAGAAGAGTGAAAGCGATTATGACAGGTGTAAAACACGGGAATTACGTAATGGAGAATCGCACAATTACCAAACCCGTAGCAGAGGTGAACTGGCAGCGATAGAACGAACACTGGCCGGGACTGGACACACGTCATTGGTCCTATTGTGTATAACAAGCTCCTCGAAGACATAACGGGAGCTACAAATTTAGTTGTTGTTAAATCGAGATTGAAGAGGTGACTTATCAACCAAGCGTTCTATAGTTATGCGGAATTCCTCAACATAAAAGCGTACAATACAATACAATACAAATACACTTTATTGACACAAAAAACAGAAATGAAAAAACAATATTTACAATAAGAAATGTTCAATAGGCGGTCTTATCGCTAAGAGCGATCTCTTCCAGACAACCTTTAGATGGAGAATAATTGATAATAGATAATCTCGGAGGGTGGTGTGTCAAATAAAATATTAAATAGAATAGCATAGCATAGAAAAGCGTAGGTATTTTAATAAGGCATAATTTTTTGACTCGCTATGTAACTGACAAAACATTATTTTATATTTAATTACTCACACAATCATGTACATGAAATGTGTCATTGAATATTTGCACTAAGGGTAAGGTACTATTCACATAGAGATATCTTATTATGATTACTTATAATTCTTGACGTGTATGGAAAATATGAATAAATGAATATGAATATGAATATGAATATGTTTATGAATATGAATAATAAGTCAGAGTGTTCCGTCTATAGTTTTAATTACATTCGGTGGTCTTTTTCCTGGAGAGTAAGTGGTTGAAACTATAGTCGGAACACTCTTAATACGTGAGAGTTACGAAGTGACAACTTATTAAATGAGTAATTCCCGTGTTTTATACAAAAATAATGTGCCAAAACCAGTTTTATTAACAAAAGAGCGATCACAACAGAATAATTTATTTGTTCTGTACCTTCGTACATTTTTAAAGAACTTTTCCCAACTTCGAAGACCGCCACCGAGGCGTTATAATCGGTTCGTTTCGTGAATTCGTCGCGAAGTTTTCGCATTTACATGAATAATTACTGAGATAGGCATTTGAAGCTTCTCTTTTATACGTGAAAGGTACCTTACATACTGTAAAGTCGAGTATTTGGAAAATGCTCACAGCTGAAAGAATTTACGTGTTATTTTGAACAAAAGACTTTGAGGGCAGGGTTATTATTTGTAGAACAAACGTTAATAATGTTCAGTGCTTTTCATGTATGGTGACATATTTTTACATTTAAAAAAAAATCTGTATAGATCTACCGTTTGACCACTATCTCACATGATGGTGAGTGATTATGTGGTTGAAGATGTTAACACGCTAGACCTAGAATGCTTACTGGTGCTCAAGGACTGCTGCATGAACACACTATGTGTTTGGTGACAGTCTCTTTGATCATATTTAGTTAATTAGAATGAACTATACCTAATTAAGTATGTCGATTGACACGCGAATCGCAGAATTCCAGTGAAAACGTCAACTTAAGCAATGATGGCATCGCGGTGAGAGCACTGGCTACCAACGTGACGGTTGTCGATTAAAGACAACATAGATACTTCATCATCATCATCTCAGCCATAGGACGTCCACTGCTGGACATATGCCTCCCCCGTGGATTTCCACAAGGACCTTTTGGAAGCGGCCCGCATCCAACCCTTGCCTGCGATCTCAGTCAGGTCCACCTGGTCGGTGGCCGTCCTATGCTGCGTTTGCCAGTCCGTGGTCTCTATTCGAGAAATTTTCGGCCCCAACGGCCATCAGTTCGTCGAGCTATGTGCCCTGCCCACTGCCACTTCAACTTGCTAATCCGCTGGGCTATATCGGTAACTTGCGTTCTTCTACGGATCTCCTCATTTCTGATTCAATCATGTAGAAACCTCACATATAGCCTTCTCCATAGCTCGTTGTGCGACTCTGAGCCTGCTCAGAAGGCCCATAGTCAGATACTTAATGGATACTCAATAAACTTTTTTTGCATAAGTGTTCTTTAAAAAGTATACAAACAGTTAAAAACTGCTACCCTCAAAAAGCTTTTAGTCTATCCAAATTAGGTATCTCATTTCAAAGTTATAGTAGGTATGATATATTACGAAAATTCATGAGCTTAACAGGTAACGTAATAAAACAGCTACTTTCTATTGTTTACATATTTAGATAAGTGGCCTGGATTGACCAATGTTTACAAATACTTGTATCAAGATAGATATATAAGATTTTACCATAATGAATCAACATCATCAACTATAAAAAAAAAAAGTAACCGACTTCAAAGCTTAAAAGTGTGAAGTAACTTGTTGAACTCGGTACCATGATACTTTACAAAAGTAACCTTTATCACAATATTGTGCTCATGGTACCGACTTCGACAAGTTGTTTCACACTTTTAAATGTCGAAGTCGGTTACAATTTTTAGTAAAACATTTTTTTTCACCCTTTTCAGTACCTTTGCTACTCACGGGATCAATTGTCATTGTGTATGTTCACCGATGTCTTCACCCACAACTATAATATCGTCGAGGTATGCGTAGCACTTTTCAGTTATTGGAGTGTAACTCAAAAACCGCTTGTCTGATTTTGATGAAATTTAAATGGGACCACCACGAAAGTATATTCTATCTAACAAAAAAGAATCATCAAAATCGGTGAAAAAATGACAAAGTTATCCTTGAACACATATAAATATATGCGGTTGAATTGGGTAACCTCCTTTTTTGAAGTCGCCTAAAAAACTAAGGTTTAATTAAGTTCAAGTTCATTTATTTAGCTTCTGACCCTAGGTTAGTCATAGTCATAGTCATAGTAATTTTATTGGTAAATACAACATTACAAGTCAAATTGGATACATTAGGTAACTAATTAAAATATATTATGGCAAAAATATTACATTAAAGTAATACTTACGATATATAAAAAATCACTACTTATTATTATATATATTGTCCTTGTCACCTAAGTACTCTGCAAGCGAGTAGTAGGCTTTACTTGATAGTAGCTTCTTTAATTTATTTTTGAATATTTTTGGAGAAGTTGCGGTTACAAGTTCTTCAAAGGGTAAGTTTACTCATTCAGGCGTCACCCACCTTGAAGACATCTGATTCCATCAATTAGTTAGTCAGAATTAGAGCTCGAAGTCTGACTAGCGTCTGACTAATCGAGTTGGCACTGGCACTAGGTTACAAGATTTGCATTGCGTCAGCGTAAAAGCGTTTATCAGACTCTGCGTTGGAGGTTTAAATTTATTATTGTACGAAGTACGAATTTATGTAGGTTATATTTATTTAGTTATTAACTTTCACACAAGGTCTTCAGGTCCCAAACTAGGATAGACAATATAGAGTAAGTAATTGTACATAGTCTTTTTTTATACTGTATAGATATAGCGTCTGACCACTATCTCACTTGATGTTCAGTGACGATGTGGTCAAAGATGTTATCACGATAGACCTAGAATGCTTACTGGCTCTCAAACTAACAAACTACTGGCTGATATTTGGTGATAGTTTTTTAAACTTGAGGGTGTTAGCTAGCCAGACGAGTGCTTGAACGTGCCCCACCTCCATGTGAAACTGTAGCCGAAGAAAATAACTACAATTTTCATCATCACAGTCATAGACAGCCATAGCTGGACATAAGCGTCCCCCATGGATTTCCACAAGGACCAGAAGCGACCCGCATCCAGCCCTTGCCTGTGATCTTAGTCAGGTCGTCTGTTCATCTTGTCGGTGTGGCCGTTCTATGCTATTACTTTATACATTGATTTTGTGATGTCTGTGAATCTAATTAACTTTATATATATTTTTTTTTTTTTTAAATCACACTCAGAACCCCGCACTAGGATTCCCTGTATCGCGGGAGGCATGGACACACACAATCACAGCACACAAACATCCAAGACCCGGGACAAACGTCTACACTCGTCGCACAAATGTTTGCCCCTGCCGGGATTCGAACCCAGGGTCGCGGTGACACAGAAGTCATGTCGATGACACAAACCACTGCGCCACGGGACCGTCTATAGGCAAAATAATAACAAAATAAATTATCCATATCCAATAATTATCCATAAATTATGCCTACCTACTGATAATTGACTATAGTAATTTATTATTTATGTGTAATCAACGCTTGTAATTTACATTTTAGTACCTGCTTATTTTATTTCTTTTTTTCACCTTTGGCAACGAAATTGTAGGCAACTTATATTATAAAAAAACATATGCTATGCTAGAAGCAGATTATCGACATAAATAACGGCTAATTGGTCGTCGTGAGATTGACTCTACACTTCTAGACTCTATTGCCGTAAAGAAAATAGGGTTGTAAAAATAAATCTTTAAAAAAATATACATCAAAAATGACAGTAAAAATAATAAGCATTATTTCAGCTTTAGTCTACTGTCAACTGTCAATGTTATAAAAAAATCATTATTACATTCGTGTTCCAAGAACCCTTGTTATGAAACTAATTCATAAACAACTATTTCTCTACAAAAATCAACACTTTACTATAAATACATCTATTTTTTAAATAACGCATGACATATGAAATTTGAAAAAGAAAACTTCGTCGCCATTTTGTCACATAGATTGCAAAATGGTGCAATATTATTATGGTGTACAACATTAACATAAATGGACTACTTGCTACTTCCTTGCTATTTGACATAATTATTTTAGTACTAGTGACTTATATTAGACTCTTTTTTATATATTTATTTTAACTTTTTTTTATTCTTTGTACATCAGCAACCCTGATATATATCGGATCATGCATGTTAAGTAAAACGCGACCGCGGCGTCTCTTGTTCGTCAATTAACTGGAGGAGGAAAGTAATTGCTGGCTGTTAGCTGACTATTTCGTCGGTGAGTTTTCCTGAGGACTGTATTTGGAAAATTTGAGCCCAATCACTTAGTTTCAAAGAACAGAGGTCTCAAATCTTTTAATCACCTAGTGAGAGCTCACAATATTTTTTTAAGATAATTGCAGTAGAAATATAGACAAGCCTTATTATCAGGGTTTATCAGGGTGATTATGTTTTTCATCCCTCCTCATGACATGCCCATACCAAGCCAATCTATTCTCTTATACTCAAGCTACATGATGAAAATATTTAGCAGATAAAAAGTGCGTCGGTTTTAGTAGTTAATTGACGTATAGATCGAAATTTGACTTAAAAAAATAATAGAACAACTCATTTTTGGAAAAAAGTAGTATGAAAATGATAAAAGTGTAATCACTCTCGCAGCCGTATTGCAACGTGAAACAATTGAACTGATTACTAACTGCTATTTATCTAGTACGACTGCGACACAGATAAATAACAGATTGTAGGGACGGTGCGTTATTTAATTATTTATAAAGACGCAATAGGATGACTGTGAAGCAAATTAATCCTGCTTTAGGCACACTGACTAAAAACTATTGCAAGTTTCGGTCCATCATTATTTTGTTATTAAAACTGACGTGGTTGGACCTTGAAAAAGACCACTGAATGTGGTTCAAACTATAGTCGGAACCCTCTCACTTACGACTACTTAAGGAACGTCTTTAAAAAAAAAACTATATTACGTGGGTAATACCCGTGTTTTATGCATTCATAGAAGCTAGAAGCTGCCCGTCCCGGATCCGCAGAGTTACATTATTAAAGTTTTAGTAGAGATCTCTAATTTTTAGTAGTGAATAACATAGCCTATACTATTAACGGATAATATATCATTCTAATGGTAAAAGTGTTTTTGGTCCAGTAGTTTTTGAGTTTATTCGTTACAAACATACGTTACGACATATTCAAATATTCCTTCTTAATAATATTATATAGTTTAGGTGTAGAAAAACCTGGACGGGAAGTAATTTTCCAGAAAAAATCACATTAGTCCTAGACTGTTCTTAGAAAATAGTGGGGTAAAAAAAAATACACTTTAGGAAATAACATACATTTTCGAAAATTTTTGTTACGAAAAATTTATATCAAAAGAAAGATGAGCTAACAATTCCGTAAAAACTCTTGCGTGTTTAAAAAACAGCGAAAACTTGTCCTTAAAACTCCAGTAACAAGCCGTCTACACGAAGAGATTAGCCTAATCCGGCGAGATAAAAGGGCGAAGATAATCCGGGTACAGAATTTGCCTCGCCAATGCCCCACTTAAACTTTAAGCACCTTTAAGGTCACCCTACTTCTGAGGTCTCGAATTGAATGAACGTTATTCAGTGATCAATTGAACGAAACGGTTGAAGTTATTTGGTTCAATAAACGTTCAGGCTGTCGTTGAGAAAGTTACTTTGGAGGTTTTCCTTAAACCGTTCAAGTAACAAAACTCTTTGTACTCTTTCAAATTCAATTCAAATAGAAATTCATAAAAGATTCATCCTAGCTTACACGGTTTTACTGTGTTATTTATTTTTTTGAATAAATGTTTACGAGTTGAAAAAATATTAAGGTGATAAACGCATTGTTATTTGAAGGCGCATAGTTGTGCCTATTCTACAACTTTTACAAAGGAATTACATTAAATTATTTGAACACGGCTGTTGAGAGGTTGAAAATTATTTCATTGTGATAGAAGCAACGCGGTTAAATCCACTATTATAAGAGCCATGAACTTACATGTTTATACCTCAAAACAACTGGGAAATTCTTCTAAAAGTAATTGGAACGCCTGTTTACCAAATCCAGGGTGCCAATGCTTTTATTTACTGTGACAAGCAATTCATAAACAATGCAGTAGTTATTCAAATCATGAATAAATTAGGTATTCCGCTAAAATATCAATTGCATCTCGAATGAATAGTGGGTAATTGCATTAAGACACAAATTAGATCTGTGTAGGCAACAACTATACTATAAGTAGAACAGCAAAACTAGCACAACTGACAATTGATTAACAATCTATTAGCAATCCCTTTATGATTGATTCACAGAAAATTTGATGGCAGCTTACCAATTTCAACCTCAAAGTGTTTTGTCTCTCCACTTTTGTATTGTTAATTGCAGTTTTTTTTTATTACACTTAGACCCCCGCAATAGCATTCCCTGTGTCGCGGGAGGCATTGACACACACAAATCACAATACACAACATCCAAGACTCGGGACAAACATCCACACTCATCGCACAAATGTTTTCCCCGGCCGGGATTCGAACCCAGGGGGTCTCCGGGGACACAGAAGACATGTCACTGACACTGACTACTGCGCCACGGCGACCGGCTCCTGTTTGAGTGAAAGGTGATGCTCGAGCCTGTGTTTCCTGATAGGTATATAATCTCAGGGGTTTACTTTTACACCCAGTGAGAAAGTTAAGAGCCAGGTGAGCTATATTATGAGCTTAGACGTGAGAAGAAGTCGTTTCTTTGCATTATATTTCGACTTATATGTACTGATTTTGATGATTCTTTTTTGTTTGATAGAGTGTATATCTGGAGTAGTCCCATTTTAAATTTCATCAAAATCTCATTACCGGTTTTTTAATTACACTTCAATTACTACAAAGTGTTACGTTTCTCTAGATGACTTTCATACTGAGGGTGAAGAAATCGTTGAACATACATAATGATAGTTCATCCCATAAGCAGCAAACATCACTGAAAATGGAAAAATATATTTTTTTTATATAAAAATGGAACCGACTTCAACACTCAAAAGGTCGAAATAACTTGTCGAAGTCGGTACCATGCGCACAATATTTTGTTGATAATAGTCACTACGTTTGAACTATCATGGTACGGACTTCAACAAGTTGTTTCACACTTTTGAATGTTGTAACATTTTAAATAAGATAAAACATCTGCGCGTGAAATCAAAGACAACAAGTAAACTTCACCTGCGAATTGATTATCTACTTTTTGAGTAAAACCTACATATATAAACCTTCGAAACCTTCGTGCTGAAGGACCATCAACGTTACTTTCACAACTGTCAAACTTTTAAACTTTGGAGAACCCTTTTCAATCCCTCGAGCTCGATTTTGCTTGAAAAGTACACCCATTTTGCCCATAAATTGTTCCCCACGACATTTGACATTTCGGAAACAACCTTTGACCACAGCGTAGCTATAATTTATTTACTAGAGACTAGCTCAACGGACAGACGGACACTTGTAAAGGTGTACCTACTTCGCATGTATACGGGTATAATTGGCTTGCAAATCGGTTCAGCGAAGCATGATATTACATTTTGTGGATAGAAATTTTCACCTAAAACTATTTTTTTTCATTATTATTTGTATACCCTACTAATATTAAAAATGCGAAAGTTTGTGTTTATATGTGTGAGTGTGTAAATGTGTAAGTGTGTATGTGTGTATGATTGTTACCTCTTCACGCTCAAACGGCTACAGCGATTTCGACGAAATTTAGTATGGAGATAGCTTATACCCTGGATTAACACATAGGCTTACACTTTTCATTATTATCATCATCATCATCATCATCATCAATTATCACCACGCGGGTAAAACCGCGGAGTGCAGCTAGTTTTTAATTATCCCTAAATAAACAACAATTATTATGATTTATTATACTAAACACATTCACACCCACGCACTAGGATAAACTGTGTCGCGGAAAGTATGGACACCAACAATTACAGAACACAAACATCCAAGACTCGAAAACAAACATCTATGATCATCACAGAAATGTTTGTCCCAACCGGGATTCGAACCCGGGGTCACGGTTCTAATGTAAGTATCATAGATCACTGAGTCATGACGACCGTCGTGGTAAAAAACGAACTTGGTTATTTTACTACCTTGTTTGATCTTAATAGTAAGAAATGGACTTCCAAATACATCAAGTACTTAACCAGACCTTACCAACCAGTTGGTGTTCCTAATTAGCATTGGAATAATTATGTTGGTACTAGGCTCTAGGATTTGCATTGCTCCGTCCTTGATATATTTTATCTGGGTCTGCATCAAGCACTAAGCCAGTATGTTATGATTAGGAAACTAAGTTATCTGAATTTTTATGTTCATTTGAGATTCCACTATGATTATTGACCACAATAAGTGGCGATGTGAAGAACTACGTAGGTACTACGTGGGTAATTTCCGTGTTTAATGCATTCATAATTTAGTAATGTCATTTAATAATTACATAGATATTTGTAATATTTTGTGAACGCATGAAACTATTTTATTTAAAGCTTATTTAGTTAGTGTCATTAAGGAACAGAATCAGTGCAATTGTTTAAATATATCAAGAACTAGCTGCCCCGGCGAACTTCGTACCGCCTAACAGTCATTCTTTGATATTTTTTGTTTTTTAATACTTATTCTGCTATTGGAGACACCGGGTCAAATAGTGAGATAAAGAAAAAAAAAGTAAAAATATTGTAACACCATCTAATTTTAATGAGACTAAAAGTACCTAAATAAAATGTGATGCTACATAAATAATTATTACATTGCAAGCCATATAGTTAATCATAGTACAAACCTTGAACGTTTCATCAATTTAGTAGCAAAAGAGTTCACTAGATGGCGCTGTACGCTCTTAAAACACGCAAGCATTTGGTTTGTAAACATCACAGCGTCGAAGTCTTTTCTCAAATAAATATATAATATTGTGTTATCAAGTGAGGATTAATTGTGAAGTTGTTAGTGGTGTAAACAGTTGATAAGTAACAATTACACTATGTTAACAAATAAAATAACGTCAATCAATCGTTCTGCCTCCTTGGAACACATCAACTTTATGGTATATAATTAGTGATTAAACGAACTTACCTGTAAGTGAAGTTCTATCATAATTATACGAGTGCTTCGTCCGAAGAGATTAGTAACCTGAAATATAATATCTTTATACATTGTAGTAACGCCTACGTGACACCACTCTTTGCACTAAGTTGAGAGTTTTTTTTTTTTTTTTTTTTGGTTTTGGAGGGTACTTTCAACTCCTTGCTCTTTCCCGTCGCTCATAGCGTCATTAATTTAGAGTCTGCACTATGTTATTAGGTACAGTGTTAATAATTTCCTAAACCATTTTAGGGATGGATAGTTACATAGGGCGGGCGGGTGTTAGGTACTAATCTCTTCGGACGAAGCACTCGTATAATTATGATAGAACTTCACTTACAGGTAAGTTCGTTTAATCACTAATTATACTTCGTGCTTCGTCCTCGAGATTAGTAACCTGAAATATAATATCTTTATACATTGTAGACTTTGAGAGATAGCGTGTTTAGGAAATCGTTAACGCTGCCTGTTATGTAACAAAACATGTGAAAAAACACAAGTTTTGTTTTCCGACTTACAAATTTATAAATCACAATTGATGTGTATACAATTTGTTACATTTAAATTTCATAGTAATATTGTTATAGACTTAAATAATTTCCTAATAGACAATTATTCTATTCAATCTGGATTGATAATCGCTTTTGCTAACTCTGCTTCGACAAAGCTGAGAATAGTTCTATAAAGAAACTGGGAAAACGTGCTGGAGCTTGGGCTCCGGCCGGCTGTGTTTTGGATCTGCGATATCACTACTTCAAACACAATGTCGATAAATTTAAGCAACAAACTACTTGATATAAATAATGGGTATTAGTTATGTTATTCCTGGAAGACAAACTGAGAGTCAGCAGTCGCTGATGATAAAAGGCACCGTTTACGGTACGCAATTAACCGGTTAAGACTTTCGGAATTGTTTTACGATTGTATACCGAATTTCTAAAGGAATAGCTCTTGTATCACTAACAACTAAAACACTATCGAAAGAGACGTGAAGAGGTCCAGGTGACATGTCATCATGTCATCCGGATGTGATCGACAACCGATTGCGATTTCAGTTCTGTACTCGTACAATTCGTAAAAATATGACGAATTTGACGATCGTCAAATTTAGCGAACCGAGTTCTGTACTTGCACTGCTGGTTGCTGTTGACCGTCGGCGCGTGAGCTCGAGACGTAGCCGCGCGTCGCAGAGAATGTTGTATACCTTTAGGTAGAATACCTAAGACCTGATACCTGATCCAGCGGCTTATCGTTTGGGTAGTCACTCACTATATAAGCTATTACAATAAGCCTTAATAAAACTAACAAACAATTCGATACTTTTCCATAAAGGTGTTGTTCTATCTATGTACAAGATTAGTGCCTAAGCATGACGCTTGTGGTTTTTCTTTAAAAAAACGGGATTTATAGTAGATGTTAAATGTTTCCTACTTTCGATGAAATTTCAATTTTATTCATAATTTTAGTTAAAATGTTAATATTGTAGATTTTTATTTTATAAAGAGTCTGAACTCTATTTATTGTGATAAGAATAATTAGGTTAGCAATATATATATATACATATATTTTACACGAGTCCTAAAAAGGTAAGTACATTTGTTTGGGTTCCACTGGGCAGTCTAATACTTTTCCAGGATTCCATGTCATATCACATTCGGGTGTAGGAGGTATTAGTCGGATGAGGCTTTTAAAGAACCTTTGGATTCTATGATTATCTGACATATACTGTCCTAAGATAGCGCAGCCCTATAACTGTTAAAAAAGCCATATTGACGACCACCGTTATACATTTTCGTTAGGAAATCAATAACTCATTTACTAGAGGTTACGTAAATTTGTATGTTATTATCTTTGCAATAGGTGTGTCATTTTCTAATTTAAGGCCTGTACTGCCTAAATGATTTCCCCGCGCCCCGCACAATATCCCTGTAACTAGGGTCAGATTGGCCTAGATGTTCCAGCAGTTGAAATGAAAATATAATTGCTTATATATTGAAGATTAAAAAATAAATAATCGGGTACCAAGCTTGTGAGGCCACAATTGAAAATAATGATACCTGTTGCTTTATTGGAGATATATATATATATAGTTGTTGATCAGATTTTAAGCAGTATGGCGCAGAGGGAACGCGTAGAAATAATAACTATCTGATCGAAGGATCGTGAATGCATTTATTTCAAATGCTTCTGGATCTCTGAATCATGATGTATTGTTTACTATTTTGACATTATTTTATTGCATTTTTATAATACTATACGCGCAAATAAATTAACCGTGGGAGGTCCGAATCTACTGACTATAGTCTTAAATGCTGAACTACTTTGTTCACATTCTTAATCGGGGTGGGATTTTCTAGATTCCGCATCCGCTACGATGTTTTCTTTCGATGATAACAAGATGCTAATACAAATACTCTTTTTGATTCGCACTATGGCCAAATGTTATTAGCGATGCGCGTTAGGCGAGAGAATTGAATGCTGGCCATTCGGTTTATAGGAATATGAAATGGCAGTAGCATCGTCGTCGCGAAGTAAAATTTCACAGGTTGGCTGTTTTGTAAAAAATGTGATTGAGATATAAACTACTAATACTTTAAGTTGATTAATGTGAAGTTTGCGCTTTCGTTCCGACCAGAAGCCGCTAGCGGTTTGACCGCCACACGCAGCCGCCCCCCGTCGTTGAGGCGTCAGAAAGTATTTCAAAGGAGTAGTTATTGTCTCGAATCCTATGGCCAAAAGTAATTACGGCCTAACAGTTGCCGATGACACCACAGAAGCTCGCAGTCTACAGAACGAGAGGGCGGGACAAACACTGGCACGTGTTGATTCAAAATATTACAAATATGTAATGCATGTACTTTAGAGATGACCTAGGGGCTGAAAAAATATATTACCAATCACATTTTCGCCCCTCAACTTCCCTTCTTTAGATGTAGGTAATGACTCAGGTCAAGCGCATCCGTTGTTACGGCGAGAATCCTTGACAAAGGAAAATTATGGTAGGTAATCTAAAGTATTTCCTAGCTAATAAATTAACAAATGAACTCAAACCCTGTTCAATCAGAACCAATCTTTATGAACTGTTCTCGTATGTGGTCTTTTTATTTTTATTGTTATTATATTAATTAAGCTTTCAATAAAATAAGCTGAAAAGACTAAAAATTGTCTTTTTAGAAAATGGTAAAAAAGTTATAATGGCGCGGAGCCACCATTTAAAATAGAAGTAATACAACCTGCCGTATTTGACAGCCGGACATGCAGATGATGAGTAATCGTATCAACTGTGCGAGTTTCCTGACTTTGGAGCTAGTCTTTTTAGAAAACCATTCTATTCTTGTTATTTCTTTTCTACATGAATTCGTTTTTCATTTGGCAAACCTATTATAATAGAACGGGTGACCCTTGTGAGGTCTAAAAACTTGCATGAAGTGGAGGGAATCATATTGCTCTTTTTCGGATTTATTATTAGGTATATTATAATGTAATGTGTTTGTAAATTGTATTTTATAACCTTCAATGCAGTGTAGAATCAGTGATTCTTCATATCAGGGACCATTGTTAACGAAAGGGAGACAGACAATTGTTATGCGTACATTACCGTGTCTACTGGCGGCCAGTCGGTTTTGGCGGAGAAGACGAGCACCGCGAGTAGTTCGCGGCGCACCGCGCTGGAGGCGCAGGCTCGCGGCTCTGCAGCGCCGCGGGCGCGCGGGTGGTCCCGGCACGGGCGTCCTGCACGCCCAGGCCTCGTTCTTCTAGTTTAAATATTCGTCAGCTTGGGTTCTACTGATTAGCGGCCCCGCCGCTGGAGTTTTTTGAACGATTTTCCCGGTAGCGGGTGCGACCCCGGCACTGGGCGCAGACGTCGACCGCTGTGGCGGTCGCGGACTCATACGCACGACGTTCAAATGGTGAACTCACATTTGTGGGTTCCCAGCTCATGCCGCTGCTGAGGCAGCCGCTGATGTAGTAATGGCCTTCGTCTAAGACGTACATCATAAATTCCAAATCATCCCCGCTAGGCGCTTCCTCCTCGGTAGGCGCACTTAGATTATTTCTGCCTTTATGGCGTCGAAATTTGTTAGTGATATACTAGCTCGAGGGTAGATGTGAAGTTCGACAGCGTAAATTGATAAATTACGCATACAGTTCGGTTCATGTACTGTTATCCTCCGATAGTCATCATAAAATGCGAAAGATATTATTAGGTAAGGCAACATTCCCACAGAATTACGCGCAAACCAAGTAGTTTATGTACCGAGTGAATCAGTAAGATGTATCCCACAGGACTACACGCAAACTGATTATATGGCATGTGGTGAGACAGTCCCAAGTACAGCTCGAGTCACATTAATAGCATCTACGTACTATCCGGTACGATAAAATTCCCACAGAATTACACGCAAACCAACTAGTTTATGTACCGAGTGAATCAGTAAGATGTATCCCACAGGAGTACACGCAAACTGATTATATGGCATGTGGTGAGACAGTCCCAAGTACAGCTCGAGTCACATTAATAGCATCTACGTACTATCCGGTACGATAAAATTCCCACAGAATTACACGCAAACCAACTAGTTTATGTACCGAGTGAATCAGTAAGATGTATCCCACAGGAGTACACGCAAACTGATTATATGGCATGTGGTGAGACAGTCCCAAGTACAGCTCGAGTCACATTAATAGCATCTACGTACTATCCGGTACGGTAAAATTCCCCCAGAATTACAAGCAAACCAACTAGTTTATGTACCGAGTGAATCAGTAAGATGTATCCCACAGGAGTACACGCAAACTGATTATATGGTATGTGGTGAGGCAGTCCCAAGTACAGCTCGAGTCACATTAATAGCATCTACGTACTATCCGGTACGATAAAATCCATTCCAATTTAGGACTCATTGATATGTTCCAATATATAATATATTATATTATATATTAATAATTATAATCGTCTTTAGATATTTATGTATTTCGATAAAAATACTTTTTTACTGTTAGTTGTAATTTAAGCTTTTACTTATAGTCTACATTTATATAATTTTGACATGTAAACAAATTTTACCTAATAAATAACTATGAACTATGATTATATGGCATGTGGTGAGACAGTCCCAAGTACAGCTCGAGTCACATTAATAGCGTCTACGTACTATCCAGTAAGATATAATTCCCATAGAATTACACGCAAACCGGGTTTATGTAGACAAAGTAGGTAGGTACTAGGAACATTACACGAATACTGATTACTTGAGTCTTAAAATGCTAATTACCTGGCGAGATTGGTGAAGAAGGAGATGCTTCTTGCGATGGGAAGACGACGAATACTCGATGATACGAGTTTTTGATAATCATCACTTGTTAGCTTCTGTTCCAGTTCCTTGAATTATTATTATTATTATTTATTTATTTTTTTCGCGATATCATATTCTATTTCGCGTTTCCTTGTCGTAATTTTTAACTAGGGGCGGTTAACACTTCGAAAAAATCAAACCGGCACTGAGTTTAAAATATAGTGTTGAGTGGTGGAGCACTAAAAAGCGAATGACGCTATGAGCGACGGGAAAGAGCAAGGAGTTGAAAGTACCCTCCAAAACCAAAAAAAAAAAAAAAAAAAACTCTCAACTTAGTGCAAAGAGTGGTGTCACGTAGGCGTTACTACAATGTATAAAGATATTATATTTCAGGTTACTAATCTCGAGGACGAAGCACGAAGTATAATAACGTTCAAATTGACTTTTAAGTATTATTACGAATCTTTTATATAGGAATATATAAAAGTGTTGTTTTTAGACTTTTTTAAGCATTTTTTTATTTTTCTCTCCGTGAAAATCGTCCTCGTAGTTCAAGGAATATTATAAAAAAAGAATTAGGGAAATCGGTTCAGCTGCTCTCGAGATTTGCGCTTAGCAACACTTTTAGCGGTTCATTTTTATATTATAAGCTAAGACATGAGTAATCATTATTCACTATTTAATGTGTTTTTTTTATTTTTGAAGAAAACGCTGCACACCCTGTATTTTGGTTTTCCTGTTTTTGACTGTCATCTTTATGTCAAGCTTATCGCTAACGAAGTTGAAAGCCTTTTAAGCTTCCATTTTGAGCGTAAAGAATTATGCGTCTGTAGAAAGTATGTTCTACCTAGTCTATTGACTTGTCAATAGTCTAGCTAGTCTATAATAATTGCACAGTAGTGCATTGCATTTATGCACTATATATAATAATCATAGACTAGAAAAAGGAATTGAGTGTTTACATCAGCCAGTGGGGGCCTGGAGGCAGAAGCGGCCCGTGGTCCCGATTTTAGACGCTAAGACGGAATACCAAAGGTTTTAATTGGTGTAACTCCAGCCTAACCTACACTGTTACTACCGGGAAGGAGTGTGTATACACAGATTTTCTCCGCAAAAAAAAGGTTAAAGAGAGATATGATATACCACCTATACGCACGAAGCGTTTTGCTTCCACTTTCTTAATGCGTACTGCCAAGGAATGGAACTCGTTGCCCGAGTCTGTGTTTCCCGATATGTACAATCCTGGAGTCTTCAAGTCGCGAGTGAATCGGTACCTTCTAGGTTTGCGTGCTAAATCCTAGACAACGTCATCACTTAACATCAGGTGAGACAGTTGTCAAACGCAAACTTATAATAGTAAAAAAAAAAAAAAAAAAAAAAAAGATTACTAAAGTCAACTGTTTCACGCTGCAATACGACTGCGATAGAGATTCCTGCTTTTTTATAGAAACTTCTAATTTTCCACAGATTCAGATTCAGACTCTCCAAGGTCCGTGCCATTTTTAAGATTATTTTAAATGTGTTTCATTTACAAGAATACATTAAAGGGCAACATACAAGTACGCGATTAGAGTTTTTTTTTTTGTTTTTTGTTTTGTGTTTTTTTTTAAGCACAGCTTCTATCGCAGGCCTTGAGCGTGGAGACTGAATCCAGAAATTCCGTAACGAAAATAACCTAACACCTCCCACTCCGACCGGCACAGCGGTGATAATTTTTAGTTTTGCCATCTATCGATGAATAGCAGAACTTTTAATGACTTTTTTGAAATATCATGCTTGTCTGTTTAGTTCAGCAACTCGCCTCTAGGTGGCATTGGTTGTATCGGCGTTACTGCATAAGTTATGGATATATTAATTGCATAAGTTGATAAAAAATGCTATGCAATAGCTTTGCCGCGGCAGTCCTCGAGTGCCACACGTCTTTTTTTTATTGGTTTAACTATACATACACTACAGACTCAATGGCCCGTACCTCTTTTTAATTAAATTTAATTATATAATACTATTTTAAAATATTAATTAAACATAAAGACAAGCGTACACTAAATAATCTACAAACTAAGTGAGTGCTCTTTTTTTGTATTTAACATTAACAGTTAATTAAGTTAAGGTTATGTCGCTTCTCAAAATATCATATTTTGTCATTTTTACGCTTCTGATGCCAATGCGCTTTCAGATCACAAAAGTACAATCAATTCCATAATGTTTGGATAGGTTAGTTATGATAATAATTTTTTGAAACAGCATTTGACTGTCTGGTGTAACTTTTTGAAAATTGTCTTTTGTATTGCTGGATACAATGAGAGAGCTGAAGGCGCAATTTTGAAATACACGTGCCTATAACTTGAAAAAAAATATTTTATGTTAGATAATGATATTTCACTATTTAGCCTCTAGGAGATACGTGGTACTTGTGTGCGGAAAGTTTTTTTTGTTTTTGATGCTAAGACGCGTTCAGTTTCCAAAAACAATCATTTTCATAATGTCAGGGTAGTCTTTGAAGCGATGATAGCTCAGCGGTGGGAGCGTCGGCTGTCAACCTGATACTGGTTCGATACCTACCAACGGCTTGAGCTTCCGGTGAAGGTAACACCGTATTCAAATTTACAGCATGATGAAAATCATCTCAGTCATACGACATCCACTGCTGGACATAGGCCTCCCCATTGATTTACACAAGGACCAATTGGAAGCGGCCCGCATCCAGCCCTTGCCTGCGATCTTAGTCAGGTCGTCTGTCCACCTGGTCGGTGGCCGTCCTATGCTGCGCTTGCTGGTCCGTGGCCTCCATTCGAGAACCTTTCGGCCCCAATGGCCATCGGTTGAAAAGATACTTTCTACATATACAAGCACATAGTAGGTAAGCCTTATTTTATATTAAAACGCTCCATGCATCGCCGCCTTTACACAGCTTTCCGTGGAAACTTAAGTACTTCATAAATTCTGCTCCAAACGGGAAAATGCTCACATGAGATACGATTATTAAAACAGATGATTGCTCCGGGTCATTCCAATAAGTCAACGGGATTTGTCCCGGCCGTAAGTAACGTTTGCATTAGTAGCATGGCTTATGTTATCGTCATAATATTAATACGTGAAGAAAAAACGTTCTACCCCTTTTTACGCAAACTGCGCTGACGGAGGAGTATGAAATTTCGCACACTTATAGTTTATATAAAGAAGCAGTGCAGAATGCTAATTTTATTTAAAACCGACTATAATATTAGAAATGTGAAAGTTACGATGGATGGAAAGATGGATGTTTATTACTCAATCATGCCAGAACAGCTGAAAGGATCTAGATCAAATTTGGTATGGAGAGATAGCTTATACCCTGGATTAACACGTAAACTTATTTTCAACATCACCACGCGGGTAAAACCGCGGGGCGCAGCTAGTAAAACTATAATCGTGATTAAAGCCGGATAATAAATATGAACAATAATATTACTATCGTAAACTCTAAGGCTTTCACGGCCGGCGTTGCATGTTATATGTATTGCTTCCGGGCTGTTTGGCGATGGTCTGATACTCAGTATCAGAGAAGACACCGCGAAGGAGAGTTCTACGCTCTTGTCGCCGCTCGGACCTGAACCACTGAAGATGTCGACCGCAACAAAAGTTTCACATAGACCACGGCCAAACAGCCCGGAAGCAATACATACAACAATATTATTATCGCTCATTTAAGCTTCGTAAAACTTTTTATTCCACTCACAAAAAAACTCACCATAAAAAATGAGCCACAATATTTTTGTTTCCCTGTAAATATCTCCAGTCGCTTAATATTCGACTCATAAGAGACAAGAGAAGGTACGTGGTATGTGTATAATACTTCTTATAATACAAAGACATAAATAATATAGAACAGTCTGCTTCTTGTCCTTATCCTTATAGGATACATATACATATATCCAATATATATATATATAATCTTCAACAATTAGTCACCCCAGTGCTCACACTTTTAATAATCATTATTTATTTATTATTATATAGATGTAGTATCCGGCGCTACTCCAAGAACTCGGCATCAAGAAGCGTCTACCTACCTCAGTACAATCGCGCATCCTGACTTACTTCGGACATGTCTCGAGGAAAAACAGCCGGTCCATAGAGCGACTTGGCGTTCAAGGCAAGGTAGACGGCACTAGACTCCGCGGTCGTTCCACCCATGCGATCGGCCGACCAGATTAAATCTGCTGTGGTCCCTTACATGTGTGCACCAGGATGACCGCTAACATTACCAGATGACGTGACATAGTCAGGCGCTTAACATCTGCCCTCCCTACCCACTATCATAACGACCATGACCGCTCTGTCAAGAGCGTAACGACTGAGAAGAAGAAGAGTACCGGCTTTACTCACGTTTATAGTCGAAGTTTCGACCTAGGTTTCGGGCATGTCCGATGCCCACCCTTAGGTGAGTTTACGCTGCCACGCATTTGTCTTAAACTACGCTATAATCCCTTCAAAAAATTCTACATCTCTATAAATATCCAGTATTTGTAACCCAGCCGCGGATTTGAAGTCAATATCACTAATCAGTAATAACTGAGTCACGACGACCCTCACAAACTTTACTACATAAAAAATGTTGAACTACGCTCAAGTTTAGCTTCAAACCACGCTCCAATCCCTTCCACAGATGCTACATCTGTGAACTTCAAGGATATAGGCAGAGTGCGAGACGAATGTGGTTAATCAAAATACTAATGCCGTGTTCCAGCTCTTATTAATGTTTGGAACCGTTCCTTTATATTGGAATCCTGTTTCCCTGGTTTGGGATCCAATAAAACTATTTGGGTTTGGGATCTTGTTTTGCGAATGGTTGAATTCGAGTTGGATTTCGTTGATCGTGTTTTGTTACGTACATTGTTTGATTGAGTAGTTTTGTTTTCAATTAAAATGAAACCTTTGATGCAACAAAGCTTTGGTTTAAATTCTGTTGTTTCATCAAACTAACTAAGTTAGGTCAAAAACTGTAAACTGTTTATTAGATTATGTTACATAAGATGATTTTACTTGATAACAATTAAGTTCAAATTAGCATGACACTAATTATTGATAAAATTAAAATTAGATATTTTTGTTAGAAACCCAACTACTGAAAAATTACGCTCCATAATTTACGCTTTAAAATATATTTTATTTATGTATCAAAATGTATGAAACAAGAAAATTATGCTCATACGAAATTGTAGTGTATAAACTATTCAATTTGTATCGTATACACTCTCTGGTCTGGCAAACCTTATTTTGACATATAAATTAATGAAATGTCAGTGACACGATACTACAAAGATCAACGGTTAAACCTAGTAAAATGACGATAAAAATGGGAGGTGGGGGTAAGAGGGTGAACGAAAGTATACGACCTCAGACGTACCAAATGTACGGAACACAATAAAATCATGAAATTCGGTCAAGCTGTTTCAGAGGAGTTCGATTAGACACACTGTAACACGAGAATTTTATATAGTAGATGAAATACATAACTTAAATGTAATATATACATTATTTTTATATTCCATATTTATTTATAGTGGATCAGAGAATAACCCCACGGTTATTCTCTGATCCACTATAAATAAATCGTATGCTACTACAAAATCGATTGTTTTGTTATCTTTATCTTGATTTCAAGATATCAAGACGCTTCCAATGACACCTCATTTGTCAAATTAAGATAAGTATTTTAGAAGTTTGTTCTTGAGTTTGTTTTCGGAAGTTGAATTTGGTTCAATATCTTAGCTAGATAGCTAAAACATCATCAAATCACTATCATAGCTGAGTAGTCCTGTCTATATCTTGTTGGTCTCGTGAGCAGGCTCAGAGTCACACAGCGAGCTATGGAGAGGGCTATGCTCGGGGTTTCCCTACGTGATCGAATCTGAAATGAAGAGATC
Organism: Apeira syringaria; assembly: GCA_934044485.1. Classification (NCBI taxonomy): domain Eukaryota; kingdom Metazoa; phylum Arthropoda; class Insecta; order Lepidoptera; family Geometridae; genus Apeira; species Apeira syringaria. The sequence continues at coordinate 6,475,569 of OW203670.1, read as the reverse complement.
CGTATAAGAACAAAAGTCACCGACATAACCCAGTGATTAACAAGTTGAAGTTGCAGTGGGCAGGGCACATAGCTCGAAGAATCGATGGCCGTTGGGGTCGAAAGTTTCTCGAATTGAGACCACGGACTGGCAAGCGCAGCATAAGATGGCCACCAACCAGGTGGACAGACGACCTGACTAAGATCGCAGGCAAGGGCCACTTCCAACCAGTCCTTGTGGAAATCAATGGGAGAGATGTCCAGCTGTGGACTTCCTATGGCTGAGATGATGATGATATCTTGTTATTAGTTGAAGTCAATACCGATTTTCATGGTAAAACAAATGTACACATTTATATTCCTAACTTTGAATGTATAATTGGAAGCGATCGGTATTCAAATCAGTTTGACATCCACCGCACTATCGATATGGTGAATAGAAATCCGTTTGTAAATTAGTCAGTATTGCCACTGTTTGTAGTTTATCTGTGAATCGTCAAATTCTACTGCCACATATAAAATATCCTGTAATTTATTCATTTATCCACTTATATTATAAGCTAGCTGCGCCCCACGGTTTTACCCGCGTAGTGATGTTTGATGACGATGATGATGACAGTTAGCCGACGTGCTATTCCGCGACCTGTAGTATCCAAATCCGTTTTGGACCCGTGGTGATGGAAAATGGTGATGATTGTGAAATATAAGCCTATGTGTTAATCCAGTTCTGTAATTTTAGTCTATCTAAACGAATATACACCTTTAAAATTCGTTTAATACTGCATCGGCTTACTAAATTAGTAATTTGATCCTAGTTTGAAAGCCTATCATAGAGGGACTTTAATTTTATTCTGTAATTAAAATCTACCTAAACGAATATCAACCTTTAAAATTCGTTCAATACTGCATCGGCTTTCTAAATTAGTAACTTGATCCTATTTTGGAAGCCTATCATAGAGGGACTTTAATTTAATTTAGTAATTTAAATGTACCTAAACGAATATGCACCTTTAAAATTAATTAAATACTGCAACGCCTTATAATATACATTAAATGTTATCATCTTGAAAGTACGCCAACATTAGCTGCATTATCTCGTAAAAAGCAATCACCTACGAAATAAGCAAGCTCCTGGGACAAAAGTTTTGCTACATGCATAATTATTCCAGGCGTCTGTTGAAAATATTATACAGTCTTTGCAGCAGCAAGAAGATGTGTCATAGTTACGTATCACAGTTTCAAGTTTAATTTTTTTTTACTCACAATTCCTTTCTTTTTTTTTAAGTATCACACTTTCAACTTTAATTTATTTTTATTTTTCTTTCTTTAATTTCTGACTAACTTTTTAAGAACTGACTAACTATTTACCTAAACAATGGAAATCCGTTTTTGACTGTAGGTAATAATAACATACATCAAACTCTGTTAAGAGCTGTGGAGTTTAGTTTGAAATAACAAAATAAAAACGCAAAGAACGTTTAACCAACACCTTCATTAATGTGAATTTAATGCTTGAGATCAGAAGCTATAAAATTATAATAACTAATAACAACACTTTATATTGTAATGTAACATACCGACTAGGACTCACGTGGTAAACACTGGAAACACTATATATACTTAAATAACATTTGAATAATCACTAGCTGTTGCCAGCCCATAGATGGCTTAAATGCTCTAACCCGCCACTGCAGTGAGTCTAGAATGCTAGCAGGCATTGCCCTGTTGAATTTTAATACTAATTCGTTGAGCAAAATATGTGGCAGCATTTTAGGGTCACGCGTCGCATCGATCAAACGCTCCGACATGTTTTGGAAAACCCGATGAGCTCCCGATCTCCACGGGCCCAATGTCTCGACCCCGAGCTAATCAAATAATTATGTAACCAATACCTACGTAAACATATTTTTCCTGCTTCAATTTCTATCTCAATGAACGCTTTGAGCTCCCATGCACTAACAATATTTTACTTAGGTCATCAGGAAATGTCGCTCTAAGAACTCTCGTACATTGCAGTACTTTTTGTAATAAATATTTTTCAGTACGTTCAAGGAATGCTTTGCCAGTTTCTGTATGGCGAGTACGATATCTTGTGCTCGCTTAGAATATATCCAATATGATTAATTCGATTGCCGTGGCACAGTGGTCAGTGAGAAAACTGCTAGGTCTCTGGAACCCTTTGTTCGAATGCCGGTTGGGGCAAACATTTATGCGATGAGTGTAGATATGTCTTGGATTTTTGTGTGCTTTAATTGTGTGTGTCCATACCTTCCCCAACGCAAAGAATCCTAGTGCAGGAGTTTGATTATAAGAAACATAATAAAAGATCGATCGAAATTAGACGTCATCCTAATTTCAACCGGGATAATGGGTGGCGTATTCCGCCGGCCTGGATACCAGTCTTAAATATAGGCGATACCTCCGGGCTATGGAAACATGAGGACGACACGAGAAGCATGGTGTGTAAAAATCGTGCCGTGACGTCATTAAACTGGGACCCAACGGAAGACCAGCGCTGGTTTAAAATCTAGCATATGCTGAGTTGGGGACCAATTTATGACATACACTATATCGTAATTTTTAGATCTTCGCGATTCGAACACATTGTTATTAAATCAAACGGGGCTTAAACTACTGAAACTACGCGCTCTCGCCGATATTGCCACCCGCATTTCTCCAGTCTTCTCGTGACCACGACCAATGCAACTTGGTCGAAACGTCGAGGTAAATAAATTACTAAATGTTTTTCTCGCGATTAAGCCCCGTTTGATTTAATAACATTACACTATATATTTCTTTTTGTTATTTATCTTAATTTTTTTTTTCTTATTGTGTTCTCATCACCTGCGTGTCATGTCATAAATAAACGTATTTTCTTTCTTTCTTTAAACCGGCCTCCTACCACCATCTTCATCATCAAAGTGACAGTGACAGTGACACTCTCAGTGACAATGACTTAAGTGACAGTGCGCACCGTGATAATTTGACTGATACAGCGCAACCATCTCCACGCCAGTTACGTGCTGAGGTGCGCTCGCCGCCTGGCACGATCATAACTCCGAGATGGAGAACTGCAAAAAAGTTCGAAACTGGTCGGAGAGTAATTTTCCAGTGTTTACCACGTGAATCCTAGTCGGTTTCTCTCTCAGCCATGTGCGTCCACTGCTGGACATATGCTTCCCCCATATAGGGGGATTTGCGAATACTCGCCACGCTTGGCAGGCGGGTTGGCGAGCGCAGTAAGATTTCCAATCCTCAGAAGGCGCTGCTGCCCATCTTCTGGTACGTGATCCCTTAGCCGACTCTTACGGCACCCGCGGGAAGAGATGGGGGAGTACTATTCTAGGCCGGTACCACCACTGCCTAGAACTAGTCGGTTTGTCATATTACTATATAATAAAAGAAAAACGCTCTTGAAATTAGTAGTAAGAAATAAACCATATCAAACTTCAATAGTTTCGCGTCTCTTCAACACCTTTTTCAATTCCAATTTCAATATACATTTCCAGGACAAACACAGACCTGTCAAGTTATCAGTTTGCTTGAGGAAGGCTGTTGTTGATGTATTTGTGAATACTTGGAATACGTAAAGCAAGCATTAAGAAGCGGTTTCTCAAGTATAATTGATGTAAACAAACTATTGAGATGGGACATATTGATACAGAGACGGATGCAAATAGTGATTAATAATGTGTTAAATGAGATTTTGGTCTCAAATTTACACCAAAGGGTTGGTTGAATGATTGTCGTATTTGTTAGGGAGACGAGTGCCCGCAACATTGCCGTATAATCTAAAAAGTAAAAATTACAGTCACTGTCATATCACTTTTAATTACAGTCGATATAAATTGAAAACAGAAATTCTATTCAACTCCAAGCCCAGCTCAATCTGCACCTATACAAGTTCATTTAACAGAATGATCCTTATCATCAATACGAAATACTACGAAAATCTTAACGAGTATTTTGTATACTGTTGTAGATCTAGTTCGTTTTACCACGATCTCACTTGATACTCAGTGAAGATGTGGTCGAAGATAGATCTAGAATGCTTACTGGCTCTCAAGGACTGCTGCCCGAACACACTATGTGTTTGGCGAAAGTTTTTCTAACCTGAGGGTAGTAACTAGTTAGGCGGGTATTCGAAAGTACTCTACCACCATGCTGCGAATTCGACAACTGTGTTACCTTCACCGGAAGCTCAAGCCGTTGATGGGGATCAAATCAGCGTTCGTCAGTTTGACAGCTGATGCTACCACCGCTGCGCTATCATAGCTTCAAAAGACTACAAAAATCTTAACAAATTGAAATTTGAACGAGTTTCTTAGTCTAGGTAATTAATAAAGCTTGCTTTAGGCCATGCTTGTCACTGAATTCAGATAAGTACTACTTATATTTTATAAAAATTTCACATTGTACTTTAAGGATTCCCGGACTCATTAAATTCATTACAACACGTTCCAAGAAACAGTAAAGAGCTCTATTATTTCAAAAAGGCAAGAAATTCTAGAAGGCTTTATTTTGAAAGATATTTATATTACACAAACTCAACATTCCCGTAAAGATGGTTACTTTGCCTCTTAATAAGAAACACTAACAAAATTACTACCTCTTATTCGCAATAACAAGGAACTTGCAACTCACTCAAAGACAGACAACCTGACTATTATCTTAGAAATGTATTTCTTACGAAGTTGAATAGAGCGGATAACAAGCCGACAAATATATTTCTATTCGGCGTAAATATAATTATACCGGAATGCCATTTATCTATCTGAGATGACTTTCACAGCTTTTGTTTCGAAGTTAAAGACCCTGGCCGCGCCCACGGCGACATTTTGTAGCGATGCGCGCGCGCGCGTTTGCATCGCGACTGACGCGCAACAGTAGCGATACAGAATCTGGGCGCATGTACAGCGCCATCTAGAGTATCGCGGCAGTATCGATACAGACGCGCGACTGCAGCGCCACAAAAAGTCGACATGGGCGATGGGCCTAATGGGATGACAGTCTTGATTTAGGAATAGTCTTTTTTCGTTCATGATAGATAGGCGTTCGACACTATATCACTTGATGTTAAGTAATAATACGATCATAGATGGATCACATCTGCTTAGTCTGCCGTCAATCAAATAGTTTTTTTAAAATTTTCGGTATCGGTAGTTTTGTTGTCCACAGCTAAGATACAGGCTTCCCCTAGTTTGGGGGTCACAGATTCAATCTTTTGAATATAATCGATGTACAATAGAAATGTTAAATCGTTGCATGTAAAAGGTTTAGAATAAATTTTTTTTACGAAATTAATAAAGATTTATCTTGTCTTGTCTTGTGTAAATTAAATAAACAACTATATTGTGTGTAAGGCAAAAGGGCTATCTGCAGCGTATACAGACCTTACAGCCATCAGAAGAATGCAGACTGCGCTGTTATTTAGCACATTCTTTTCCAGACAGCTGATGTTTGCCGGGATCCTAAACATCGTAAAAAATGTCAGAACATAATATGTTATAACAAATTATCAATCCTTATAATCATCATCATCATCATCATCTCAGCCATAGGACGTCCACTGCTGGACATAGGCCTCCCACATTGATTTCCACAAGGACCTGTTGGAAGCGGCCCGCATCCAGCCCTTGCCTGCGATCTTAGTCAGGTCGTCTGTCCACCTGGTCGTTGGCCGTCCTATGCTGCGCTTGCCAGTCCGTGGTCTCCATTCGAGAACCTTTCGGTCCCAACGGCTATCGGTTCGTCGAGCTATGTGCCCTGCCCACTGCCACTTCAATTTGCTAATCCGCTGGGCTATATCGGTGACTTGCGTTCTTCTACGGATCTCCTCATTTCTGAGTCAATCAGTTATATCAATTATATTATTACAATTAAGTTATAGGAATTCTTCATTTTGTTTGGTTTAGTCTTCGTTGTTCTTAATTTAAATTTGTAATATACTTTTATTTTATTGTATTTGTTCTTGTTGACGTTGTGTATAATAATAATTGTATATAATGCATCATCAGTGCCGTGGTGGTACCAGCCTAGAATAGTACTCCCCCATCTCTTCCCGCGGGTGCCGTAAGAGTCGGCTAAGGGATCACGTACCAGGAGGTGGGCAGCAGCGCCTTCTAAGGATTGGAAATCATCCTGCGCTCGCCAACCCGCCTGCCAAGCGTGGCGAGTAATGGCAAATCCCCCCTATATGGGGGAGGCAAATGTCCAGCAGTGGACGCACATGGCTGAGAGAGAGAGAGAGAGAGAGAATAATGCATCATAATTAAGTTGGATTTTGTATATAAGGTCATCTGACCTGCATACCCAGCGCTTCTCTGAAGTTTTGTATACCTTTATATAGGTAAAACATGAAGATCACGACTCTGCCGACTCTGCATTTTAAGTATGATACTCACTAGTAGCGCCCCGCGGTTTCACCCGCATGGATTACGGTTTTCCCGCTATCTGAATTTATACTTTTTCCGGGATAAAAGTAGCCTATGTGTTAATCCAGAGTTTATACTATCTCCATACTAAATTTCATCGAGATCGGTGTAGCCGTTTGAGCGTAAAAGAGTAACACACACATACACACAAACTTTCGCATTTATAATATTAGTAGGATAGGATATTTTCACAAATAAAAATATATTATCTTATTTGATATCTTAAGCTCGTTTTGTTATTACTACATAACAATGCTAAAACAAAGAATTCGCAGAATAAAAGTATAAATAATTCAAAAAGTGTATCGTTGTTTAGTAAAATGTTTACTTTTTAAAGAGTAGCAGCGATCTATGTAAGAGTTCGCCCGGGAAAGTACTGCCGTCATAAATGTTTCTACCGCCAGGCAGTAGAATTTTTTTATCAAAAAATGAAACCGATTTCAGCAAAATAGACCGGCCAAAGCAAGTTCTTCGCATCACTGTTCAGTAATAATTCAGCAAACTACACATCTTGCGGACCTGCGCTGGAGATGGAATATTTAAGTAGGTATCTCATATTTCTTGAATTGGCGCCGGCCAAATGTATTATTAGGGACCTTTTATTAACTTGTTTCGGGACCCGGATCAGGGAAAACAAAACGGTAATTGTATGTTATTCTTGTAATATAAATTGCTATGTAATCGCTACAGAAGTGAAATTATAATGACATTATACACTTAAGGGTGCGCCCAATGCCAAAATTACGCAAAATGAGTATTTTAAAATGCACACTATGATAGTATGATAGTAGATAGAAAATATTGGAGGCATGGAAAAATCTTCTAGAAGTACAGTAATTGAATAGAATTTTGAAAAAATAATTAAAATCTTTATAAAAAAATAAACAGTTACCACACTAAGATAACCGTTTTTCTTCAAATGCTCTGAATTCACAGCGACGATCTTACTTTATTATTTATAAATAAAATAGCTGGACTAATGTGTGACTGCAATAATTAGCCAGATTTTTAATTTCTAGTTCACATTTTGAATAATTAATTAAAACGTGACGCGTCCGCCTGGCCGTGCCTTGCTTTCCGTACTACGAAGTGGGCGACAAGACGTACAAGTGAAATCTCTGAAATCTCATTGGGCGCACCCTTAATGCTGATTAAGCTGTTAAGTTGACTGCGACATAAATATCAGACATATAAACTCTTTCAGAACACCTGATAAACTGGTATCACCCAGAACAGACACTAAACGAACCCAATATGCGCTTGTTTTCCGACACCGCATCGACGACGCCCTGATTCTGACTATGGTCACAGTAAAATTTGTAAAGTAGACAAAGTCTATTGTTCAATACGTGTAGTTCGTTGTTTCATTACACATAGCTTCTTGATCTTAGTTCTAGATGTTACATCTTCATGCAAAAGCAGTAAGTTTTGGGGAAAGTAGTTCTAGTCAAATTATACTAGGTAAACACTAAACACTGTGTAAGCTATAGCGAAGATACGTAGAAATAGATATGACAGATATTATGTTATTATAATATTTTTAAAAAAGTAGAATTTATAATTATTACAAGCTGCGCCCCGTGCTTTTACCTGCGTGGTGATAATTGATGATGATGATGATGAAAAGTAGCTTATGTGTTATACCGGGACCTGAAATATCTACATACAATATAAAATATTTATATTAAAAAAGCTTATTTTCATTATCACTACCATCACCGTTTTTACCACCACGCGGTGAAAACGGGTTTTGATTGATTTATCATCAATCATTATGAATGTATAAAGTACTAGGCGAACCGCGACCACGTCCGCGAGCGCCCCGTATTCTCCTTGAAAAAGACCACCGAATGTGGTTGAAACTATAGTCGGACCCCTCTGAATTATTACGTGAGTAACTCCCGTGTTTTATACATTCATAATATTGTGTCAAAACCACGTCAGTTTTAATAACAAAATCATCAATCATGTTTAAGTTTTTTCTACCGGCACTCCCGGTGTGCAACCCGTTGTTTTTTTTTTCAATTGGAACACAATAAACCATAAAACTCTTCAAACATCATTGCTTTTACTCCGATTCATCAGACAATAGGATAATATTCTATATGGAGACGTAGCACTGTAATTGTACTATTCTGTGTCACCACGTTCCAAGACCGAGAAAATCAAATCAATCGGGATGCGACGCAAATATTTTCACATATTTTCTTGGGAATACGCACGCCAGACGTGCGGTCCCAGGGCATAGTCACTGTCTTGTGTTGACTTCAATTTCGGCCAAGACTGAGTTCTGTATGTTACCTTCATGTTAGTAGTTTCAAAATACGGTAAATAAAGTATTTTCCTCTAACGCAGTCATTGCTTGGAATTCCACTCTATACTTATATTTGGTGACACAAGTCACGAAATGTGTAGGTTATTTTAAGAGTTTTTATTGTGTGAGAAAAAAATTCGGCTGCTAGTGGGACTTGAACCCACGACTACAGAATACCGTCCTGTCACTTTGTCCAACTAAGCTATAGCAGCCCATACCACTAGGACCGAATTACTTCCTTATTAACATCTGCGGGGATGTTATTAGCGCCATCTACCTTTAATTGTATGAACAATTAATTAATAGGACTGATAGACCAACATTACAGTTGATATCGTATCAAACGAAGGCACCCTACCCTTATTTTAAGAGTTTTTATTGTGTATCGCATTAACTACATACTAGGTAGAACTTATGTTCAGGACAGGACGGTATTCTGTAGTCGTGGGTTCAAGTCCCACGAGCAGCCGTATTTTTTTCTTCATATATTTGAACATGAATGTGTAGGTTATATATATATATATATATATATATAGCTATATACTATAACGCCTGTGAGTACGTGTTACCAGTGATGAGTTACGGAACTGAAATGTGGTCTCTGACTATGGGCCTTGTAAGCGGGCTCATAGTTGCACAACGAGAAATGGAGAGAGCTATGCTCGGGGTTTCTTTACGCGATCGAGGCAAGCGCAACATAGAACGGCCACCGACGACAGAAGACCTAACTAATATCGCAGGCAAGGGCTGGATGCGGACCGCTCTCACCCTGTCCCTGTAAAAATTAATGGGGGAGGTCTATGTCCAGCAGTAGACGTCCTGTGGACAGCCACAGGTGAATAATGATATGATGATGATGATGTAGCCTGCATGTATTAAATATCAGTAAAGTTATCCTTATTAGATTATAGATGCGAAAGTTTGTGTGTGTGAGTGTCTGTGTGTGTGATGTGTGTTTGTATCTATTACGGTCTAAATATGGTCTAAAACGGTGAAAAAACATTTTTTTACCAAAAAGTGCAACTGTCTTCAACACTCATAAAAAGTGTGAAAGTTCGACAAGTTATTTCACCTATTTGAGTGTTGAAGTCGGTACAATTTTTTTGGTAAATATTTTGCTTCCTTGTACTCTGGTTACAAGTTCTATCTTCTAATAATCCATGTAAACAGACCCGTCATTGAATATAGATAACCGGAAAGTTATTTCTCCATTACCAATTCTTTGCCTTCTTACTTTCAGTCAACAGACCGTTTCTATTGCGTTTGCCAAATAAATAGAACGTGACCATTCAACTCCGTCCCTTGATAGTCCAAGGGTTCAAATCTGGACCCTCGAGGGTCACGATTGTCCCTCAATGACCCACGGAATAATGAGCTCTCTAGAGAAAATCGGAGAAAAGATGGGAAAAGGTGCGCACAATTTCCCGAAACGGTTTGTATTAAATCGAAAGATATTTATTTTTCTAGTTACTGCACAGAATAAGCGGCAATATTCAATTGAACACTTCTAAGAATAGCTAACTGAGAAACGAAAAATTTAACCGGTACTTTTTTTTTTTAGTATCTTGTTAAGCGTGATTAATATATATATATATATATCACACTCAGACCCCCGCATTAGGATTCCCTATGTCATGGACATAGACATACACAGTCATAGCACACAAACACCCAAAACCCGGGAAAAACATCTACACTCTTCGCACAAATGTTTACCCCTGCCAGGATTCGAACCCGGGTCCCGGAGACACAGAAGTCATGTCACTGTCAGTAACCACTGCACCACGGGGACCGTCGCCATATATTTGAAAATATATGGTACATATCATTTACGTCATCCTAAGCGGAACTCACGTAATTTTTAAGGATATATTCTACCAATAATTAGGCTTGAAATCGCGGCTATAGAATACCGTCCTATTTATTTGCCAATAAAGCTTTCGTAACACTCAACAAGTAGTCCAAATTGTTATCTTCATTACAGTCTACTTCTGAGCGGATATTTTTCTGATCTTATTGATTATCTTTATAAATAAAATGTATTATTTTATTAAAATTGAAAATTTACTTTCAATAATGTTGGAAGAGAGTAAAATAGTAAAATCATTCATATTCCAGAATTTGACAGTTTAATAAAAATATACTTATGAGACATAATATGAAAAAAAGTTTAAAAAAAGTTAAATGTACATAATATGAATAATCGCAAAAGTTTTAAGTTGTCATTATTATCACCACAACACAACACCCTGTATTCTTGGTGGACTAGTTAGTATCTTTCAAAAAAGTTACATTATCATTGCTACAAGGTGATAACATTACAATAGTAGGTTGTATCACAAGGTGGAAAAATAATATTTTTACGGCAAGTTTTGAATCCAGAGCGGAGCGAACGATTCTTGAGTAGAATCCCGAGCGTAGCGAGCTTCACTTTCTCGATTGGGCAAAGGCGAAAGAGGCTGACCATGACATCTAGCTGCAGAGAGGCAGCGGAGCTGGACGCGGCGAGGGGAGTTTCTGGGGTGTTATGGCACATCCCATTTAGCCCAGTCGCTGGGGGCCTAGAGGCGGAAGCGGGAGATTCCGTCGGGGCCTGGAGCGCGCGCTGTGTTCCGCGTGCCATTCTCAGTGAGTGACGGGGTTGGCGGTCGCCCCGTCTACTGAGGAGGGGTCCGGAAAACGGACAACCGAGCGTGAAGAGGTAACAAATATACACACTTACACATATACACACAAACTTTCGCATTCATAATGTTAGTAGGATTGAATCGTTATATTTTAATCTATACATTTTTTAAAAATTCATTTGTATTATATGTTGCAACCATTAAAAAACATACCCAGCGATAACTATCCCCAAAGTAAGTTAAAGTTAAATATATCTAATTCTTTAATGAATTCGAGTTAGGAGTCTCATAACCACCGTAGATTAGTTACCAGCCGCAGTACTTTATATTCAAAACTGTACTTCAACGATAACGAGCGATATTTTCTTAATAAATAAGCAAACTGTAGGCAATAATAACTCATGTCGCATGACATGAATTTCACTCCAGTTTCTACGCTAAGTTTTCGGGTGCGTAATTTGTACCTACGCTCACGTACTACATACGATGTATTTTATGAACATAATATGTTTAAATAACAGCATTTGTATGACAGACATGTTTTGTTTTGATGATTTCAGTGGAACGAGTTCTCTAGGCGTACACAGCTATATTTCATTTATGTCGTATGTATTTTACAAATGGATATATACATACAATATACATACACAACATTCCCGTCTCTTTCCCGTTGGTGTAGGCAGAGATCACTGTTCTCATACTAAACTACCGCACCTACCAACTTTAGTATCATTAAAATTATGTATATACCTATATACTATTGCAGTGATTCTAAGTCTACGTGTTATTCCTTAACAAATTAACATACTTAATTATTTGTTATACTGTATAGATTTGACCACTATCTCACTTGATAGTCAGTGACTATGTGGTCGAAAATGTTATCACGCTAGATCTAGAATGCATAATATTATATAAATATTTATATATTATATATATACTGTATAATATAATATAAAAACTTTATATTATATAATAAATGCTTTATAACGCTCGTGCCGCCGTACAAACTATGATTTTTTTGTGTCACAGATCTACAAGATAAATGACAGTTGCTGTTGAGTTCAATTGCTTCAAGCTGCGATACGAATATGCTAGTGTTTCATGCTACCACTGACTAGTGGCAAGTATTTGTACGTCAGCAAGTCTTGCGTACAAAAATAAAACATCAAACCTGTAACCTTATTTCAAATACCCACTGATTTCTGCCTATTTGGTTGATCTACGGGAAGTATCGATCAACCTCTATTGTTTTTCGTCTGGAATGGAACTTAATACTATTGAACTATGGAAAAATATTATTATATAATTAAAAAAGTCTTAAAGGTTTGTTTTGATTGTAAACTATCAGCAAAAGTAATAACTTATTTTAAGTTTCGTCACATTACAATTACAAAAAAAAATACCATCCTGTCCTATCCCAACCGATATTTTATAAGAGATCCTATCAAATTGTAAACGCGAACGTCTTCGAGGATATGTAAGGATGTTTGTCACTCTTTCAAGCCAGACAGCCTCAAAAAATATTGATCAAATTTAGCTCAAAGCTAAATTAAAGTCTGAAATAGCACATTCGTTAGTATTATTCCTGAAAATGTACGATTCCCGTGGGCTAACAAACAGAACAAGAAAACGGTAGTGTAAGCGGCTGAAAAGCTGAGCTGAGCAGCGTCTTATTACTAGTTACGATGAAGGAAAGTATTTGTAAAAATTACACTGTTTTAGATATAAATATTTTATAAGTAACATAATTCATTCATATCTATTTCAACAATCTCCTTTTATTCATGGTGCAAATGCCTTTATTAAAATAAAACATTAATAACTAATTACAATACTGCAGCTACTACAATAACATTTGAGCAATCCACTAGCTATTGGTAGCCTATAGATAACTCAAATGTTCTAACCCGCTACCGGCTGGCAGCGTGCCCAGAATGCTAGCAGCATTGCCACGTTGAATTGCAATGCTGATTCGTTGAGCCAAATAGGTGCCAGCATTTTGGTCACGCGTCGTATCGAATACAATACAATCTCCTGAATATAATACTTGTTGTATGACCGTTTACAACAAGCCACCTAAATATCATAGCGGCTCCCGGCCTATTGAGGCTGGGAGCCGCTGTTTATGATATCGATTTCTAATGCTGGCTTGTTGGGCATTCTCTTTGCCGCTTTTAGGAATTCTTTAAATTGATAAAGATCAATTTTTAAATAAAATTAGAAGTGATGATAATAATACATGCAACAGTAAACAAATAAACTGTAGTTTTTTTAAATATTTCATTTGTATAATATTATATTTAATTAATGACAATAGTCTATTCTATACGAGGTTGTGACATGCAAATTGGTTTTATGACTAAATTGATTATGATTATCACTAGATGACGTCAGCATTTGAATGAATATAAAAGCCTACATTTCTTTCGCTTGAATAAACATTCCGCTCAAGTGGTCCTAACTGCCTTCATAAATAAACTGGCACAATCCGCGAAGCCATCATTCAAACTACCTGCGAGTGGATCGGTACAAATAGCGCTGAACCTTAGATGTATACGCCAATACTGCAGACATTTCAATTTCTTCCTATTCCATACTCGAAAACAGAGACCGCTTAAGGCCTGATAATTGGGGGTATGGCTAATGCCACAACCCTAAATAAAGCCCCAAAGAATATATATAGAGCGTGAATGACGTGTGCCATACATAACAGTTTACCATATTAAAATAAGTTGATTTAGATGGATCAGAGTAAGCTTCTTGGTGTAAAAACAATATCAACTACAATTTGCAAATTGTATTTGAAGTCATGATGTCTCAACCGAGAAAGCGTCGTACAGACGGAACCTAAATTAACCTAAACATTCACTATGAAATTGTAACTTTTTTATTTTTTTAACGCAAACTGTATCGAAAACAAACGTATAATCCCACCAATCGTTTCAATGACAACACAAGAGTTCATATTGCAAGCAAACTTTATAATCTATAACTTCACAAAGTTTTATTTTCAAGTTATAGGCAGGTGAAGTGTCTTCAAAGTTAAAAAACGCACAAGAGTACTCCATACTAAACACTACTATGGACAAAGGTTTAAATACTTTAAAATACTAGGAAAAAGTAGTGAGGAGTCAGCTAAGTAAATAGGTGTTTGAATATATTCCTATTTTATTTAATTATTATGTGATTTTTGTATTATTTACAATATTTTTTTAAGCTATTGCATAGCTTCTATCGCGGGTCTTGAGCGTGGAGACCGAATCCAGAAATTCCGTAATGAAAATAACCTAACACGCCCCACTACGACCGGCACAGCGGTGGTATTTTTTAGTTTTGCCATCTATCGATGAGTAGCAGAACTTTTAATGACTTTTTTGAAATATCACGCTTGTCTGTTTAGTTCAGCAACTCGCCTCTAGGCGGCATTGGTTGTATTGGCGTTACTAAATAAGTTATTAATATATTAACTGCATAAGTTGATAACAAATGCTATGCAATAGCTTTACCGCGGCAGTCCCCGACTGCCACACGTCTTTATTTTTTTTATAACATAATTATCGTGTGATTTTTTATTATTTATATAGTACATTAATACAATAATGATAAATGATCGGTAACACACTTTGAATATGTTTGTGTTTTTTACAAAGTGTCGTTAATGGAAGTTATATAATAAGCAAGCAGATTTTTGTGTAAATTTTCGCATCAATATATAGGATATCCCAAAACACGATTATGTAAAATTTTACATAATAATCCCCCATCCTCATTACGGCCCTGTATCGCTATTTTTCACATAACATCCAATTTCTTCGGGGTGAAAAGTCGAATTTATTACACGCTGCCGTTTCTACAACACGTGAAATTATTTCAATACGAATCGGTTTGAGTTCAAATGAAAGAGCTACCTCGTCCGCTTGCGATTCGATGTCTTTCATCGAAATAAAAAAGAGGTAAGTTATACCAGTTTGAACCAGATACTACAGACGGACACTTAGCAACATAACTGCATTGATCTTGTACGAGGAATTGTATATAGCATCATAATCTGCATAGATAGATATATTATATTATAAATATTCTTTTACGGTGCATCCTCAATTCTTATGTGGGTTTCTATAAACTTTTTTTTGTTTTATTATTACACTCAAACCCCTGCCGGGGTTCGAACCCAGGGTTCCGGAGACACAGAAGTCATGGCACTGACCACTGAGCCACGTTAACCGTCGTATATATAAATATAAAGACAAACAACACTTTAATGCACTAAAATATTTCAAATACAAATCTATAACATCCCGAACCCTGCCAAGCGTGGCGCGTGTTGGCAAACCACCTCTTAAAAAGCCATGGGGAGGCTGCTGGATATTTATATCCAACAGTGGATGTTTTAAGTCTGAAATGATAAAGTATAAGTACAATCGGCGGCCTAATCGCTAAGCAGCAATTTCTTCAAGGTAACCGTTTTGCTAGATAGATACCCTATTAGAAAACTAAGTCAATCTGCGATGACAATACAAGTTTTTTTACAAATTCTTGATAATAACAGGGTATTAAAGAATTGTAATTCTTCATATTATGTCAGAATTTATTTGCCACTATTTTTTTGGATATTCATCTAACTGGCACGTCGAGTTCTACGTTTGCTTATTGCATTCAGGCTTGTCATCAAATTATAGGTTATATGTATATTTATAGGTACAAATATTTTTTTCACTCTTTTTAGTGACCTTTGTTACTTATGGGATCAATTGTCATTGTGGTGTAGGTATGTTCACCGATGTCTTCACCCGCTACTATAATATCGTGTAGTATAAGCACGCATTTTTCAGTTTTTTACTTGTAACTCAAAAAGTGCTCTTCCGATTTTGATGAAATTTAAATGGAAGGACACGGAAAGCAACAGCTTTCAAATAAAAAAAGAACAATCAAAATCGGTTACACCCAGTCGGAAGTTATGCGGTATAATATCATGTAGGTATAAGCACGCATTTTTCAGTTTTTGACTTGTAACTCAAAAAGTGCTCGTCCGATTTTATTGAAACTTAAATGGAACTACACGGGATGCACCAGCTTTTAATTTAAAAAAAAACGATCAAAATCGGTTCACCTAATCGGAAGTTATGCGGTAACAAACACAAATAAAAAAAAGATTTTTAAAAAAACATACGGGTCGAATTGAGAACCTCTTTCTTTTTTTAAAGTCGGTTAAAAATTTCAATATATTTTTTTAGTTTTATGAACTTGCATGCCTAGAAAAGTAGATTTAGGAGCGCTATTATATATTTGTCAATAAATGTTAAACTTACCCATGTTTATGCAAATAAATATGTTTCATTTGATTTTATTTTCATTTGATTAGATTTATAATCTGATCCAGATCCACTATGAGGACCAGCCTTAAGTTTGAAAACCTGTAACCATAAATATAGCTTGTCACGGAAGCTGTGAAATTCATATTTAGAACACTTTAAAAACGTTGCAATTGTTCTAAAAACGCCACTACAGATTGTTTTTAGAAACACCGCCAATATTAAAAGCTATTAGAAACTGCGGCTAATGAACGCGCAAAACACATGCTGCAAGAAACTTCATTAAACTGCTACCGTTGAGCGCTACGGAGAATCACTCTAATCCAGTGTCCTACATTAGCAATAATCTGCTTGATATGCCAAGCTATAAACTTTTCCAAGAAACGTATTTAGTTGAATTCGACAACCACGTCCTACATGACTTTAGTGTGTTAGTTAGTAGCTCGTATGATACCCGATGTATGAAAACAAATAGTAAAACATACAAAACCTTAAATTAAATACACTACTCTAATAAGGGGAGATTTCAGATGAAGCCGAAAACCCTTGCTTACCCTCTACAAAAATGATAATGCTGCGACTCCGAGCCGTTGTCATACCATCAAACATCGGGCTCCGTGAGGCTTCAGTTTGAGTCAATCGTTGAAACCACTCGCACGCATCCACGGTAATTAAAAATTGAATACATTTTTCGCGGTTATTTGAAATTTTTTTATTTTTAAATTGGTTTCCATCTTACTTACTTACTTACTACGTTGGCGCAAAGTGAGTCTTGGCCTCCGATACATAAGAACGCCATCGTTGTCGATCCTGCGCCGCTTCCTGCCAGTTGACCGCTCTCAACTCGCGCAGGTCTGACTTGACGGCGTCATTCCAGCGGTATCTGGGCCTGCCGATAGGTCGGCACACGCTTGGAACTCCAAGATACGACTTTTTGACACTACGGTCCTTCCCCATTCTCTGTACGTGGCCTATCCAGCGGAGCCTCTGTGCTTTGGTCTCGCCAATTATGTTGGGTTCCATCTTGAATCCACATAAGTAGCGCGAGCTCCAAGGAATCGGGGGCTGAGGAGGCAGACGGGTTGTGTGCCGCGCTCGACCGTCGCTCCATACCCCGCACTCTCCTTGTTCGATCCTTGCTTGTAAAAGAAGGTTGTGAACGAAACTTCACCAATCCTTATATTCTACTGCCGGCGAGCGGTACGTCACTCTGTCAACGCGGCCCGTGCGAAGTGCACGTTGCGCTAACCTGCCGGACCCTTACACTGTGCAGTGTCAAATTTGGAACCATTTTTATTTATTGTGCCCACCTATAGTGCAGTATAGTTAGAAGTGCCGCCATTAAAAGGACTACACCGAAACATCAGTGAAACTGACCAAGCAGGCTTGCTGTGCCGGGTCTGCGACGCTTGCGGCTGCCTTCGGCGGTTGTGGAAAAAAAGGTTGGTGGAGAGTTCTATTAGCCCTCTTAAGCTTGCGGGGATCGAAGATCAGTTCCTCACCTATACAGTCCATTGAAGATACCTCCCCGAGTTGTGTGAAGATCGCACAATTTATTTTGGCCTTCGAGCCGGATCGACCAGTTTATCCTGGCCTCCGGTTTAAGTTATTTAATCGATAGTACAGACGTTCTGTAGCTATTTTCTCTGACCGTGTCAGACACCTCTTATTTATTATAAAAATAGATTTAATGCGTTAAGACGTTCTTAACATCCTCAAATCTATATATTGGCCGTGCCAATTACCTCTAATAGTCCCCATATACATTTCATTACCTCATGTCATTGGATACGAGTACCTACATTTTACATTTAATAAAATCATAATTTACTCTGGTACACATTATATTTTTACACAACACATACATATCCTTGTCGTACAAGAACTGTTCTCAGTATTGTGTAACTAATTTGCATCATATCATAAGTAATTTAGCGAAATTATCCATTTATATTATTGTTAGCCGCCACTCGAGTCGCGTCGCAAGATGGCGCCACCGACTAAGGTTAAAGAAGTCGAAGTTGAAATGTCCACGGAATTAACCGTGTTAGTTCATCGTAAGCAAAGAATGTTTCAACAAATGCAAACGGTTTATGATATGTCCCATGATTTATCAGACCCCGATACGGAACAATTATTTCTTATGCATGTATCCGAAGTAAGCAATTTGCGTAGTTCATTTGAAAAGATAATATTTGAAATATTTGAAAGGGAACTTGAAAACGATTCAAAGTCGATACTTAGAAGTCATGAATTGAAAAGTTTTGATGACCTATATTTCCGGGTTAAGTTGTGTGCATCCAAAATTACTTCGCGAGTGGAATGTATAAAGAGTGAAGATCAATCTCACGCTGTGGAGAAGTCGAGACCTAGGCTTCCAAAAATTGAGCTGTTTATCTTTGACTCAAATATCGAGAACTTCAATACATTCTATGAGACATTCTGTTCTTTAGTTCATGATCAAAAACATATTCCAAAAATTGATAAATTTCATTATCTGCTATCATGCACAAAGGGTTCCGCATTGAACATCGTAAAAAGCCTTCCAATTTCTGCCAATAACTACGATTTAGTCTGGCAAAGTTTAATTGATAAATATCAAGACAATCGCCTGTTGGTAGGTAGGTATTTAGATTAGATGTTGAACTTTTCACCGCTGCATAAGGAGTCGTCTACTCACCTTAATATGTTTATTGAGAACTTCGAGCATTCGTAAAAAGCGATTCAAGCGCTTAATATTGAAGACTTGAATAGCTACGTAATGTGTCACATTGCACTCAGAGCGTTGGACCCACAAACACGGAAATGTTTTGAACAAAAACTGAATCAAAATTCCGTACCTACATTTGATGAACTTATGTCATTTGTTCACAATCAGATTAAAGTTTTAGATCATTCTGCGTCATATTTTTCGTCGAATGTGCAACCAAACAAGCGTCAACAAAGCGACAGCAGACAGAACAATACGAGAAATTACTCGCATACCTCGTCTTCTTCTTCAAAGTTTATGTGTTTACATTGTGGAGAAAATCATATGATTTTCCGTTGTGATCAATTTCGTAAATTGTCTAACGTTCAGCGCATTAGCCGTGCTAATGAATTAAAGTTGTGCCACAACTGTCTTAAGCCAAACCATGTAGCAAAGTCATGTAAGAGTAACTTTAAATGTCTTATCTGTAAATTACCGCATCATGTCATTGTGTTGTTGCACCGCGAAGCGATCGATGACAGCGCCCCCCGCGCCCGCGCTGTGCCGAGTCAAGCTCACACGGCGCCCGCGCCGCGGCCGGCGACCACTACCGTGCCGTGCACGAGTGACGCGCCGCCGCCCGCCGTTATCAACACTTGCCACGTGACGTCATCGCATACTTCAAGCTATGCAGTGATCTTAGGAACAGCTGTAGTGTATGTTTTAGATTCGTTTAATAAATATCAACCATGCAGAATATTAATTGATTCCGGGGCCCAGTCGTGTTTTGTATCGATGGAATGTTATAATAGACTCGGATTATCGGCAAGTAAATGCCCATTTAATATTTACGGATTAGGTGGCGAATATGTAAAAAATTACGGCATGGTTTCGTGTACCATTCGACCGCGCCATTGCTCGGCGCCTACCTTTAATATCGATGCCGTGATATTACCTCGAATTACGTCAGACTTACCGACCGTACCTATTCCTAAGAAGGTGGTTAATGAATTTGAAGGATTACAGTTAGCTGACCCTTCCTTTTATGTGAAATCTCCGATTGATATAATTGTATCCGGTGATATGTTTCCGTATATTTATGACGGGAAGAAAATTCTAATAAATAGTGATGTACCAGTAGCGTTAGGTAGTGTGTTTGGTTACGTGATAACCGGGAGACTAGGGTTGGATTCCCCTAGCAACCTCGACGTTGTACCGTGTGCAACATCGTTAGTGTCGTACACTGTCGATAGTACCTCTTTAGATAACACTCTCAAACGATTTTGGGAGATGGAAGCTTTGCCGTGCGAAGTTCCTATAGATCCGCTAGACGAGTTGGCGGAAAAGATTTACTTGGAAAAACATTATCGAGACGAAACAGGCCGATACGTTTCTCCAATCTTAATGAACCCTGACCACGCACCTATCGGCGATTCCTATGATGTGGCATTGAAGCGACTCAACCAGGTCGAACGGCTCACTCGGTCGCCAGACCTGCGTAAGGCCTATATTGAGTTTATGAGAGAATACGAGTCCCTCGGGCATATGGAGTTATATAAAGGTGCGGAACCTTCTGGTTATTTAATTCCGCACCACTGCGTGCTGCGTCCGTCATCGACTAGTACCCCTTTACGAGTCGTATTCGATGGATCGGCTCAGCCAAGCGGGAATGGAATACCCCTAAACGAAGCTCTTCTGACAGGCAGGAAACTACACCAGGATTTACTTAAAATTATTATTAACTTCCGGTTATATGACGTGTGTTTTACTGCTGATGTGTCAAAAATGTATAGGGCGGTTTTAATCGATCCCGCGGACCGAAAGTACCAGCATATTCTGTGGCGTGAATCTCCGACGGAACCCGTGCGTGTTTTTGAACTAAAAACAAATACATATGGGCTCCGCAGCGCACCGCACATTGCCGTGCGCACGTTGCACCAACTGGCCGAGGATGAGCTCACAACTTTGCAGCCGCGATCCGACGCTGCAATGGTTCTCAAACAAGGCTTCTATGTAGATGATCTGTTATGGTCATGCCCTTCAAAGGAACAAGCTTGCACGTTGCAAGATGAATTGACATCGCTTCTTAAAAGTGGTGGGTTTGAATTGAAAAAATGGACGAGTAACTGTCCTGAGCTGCTAACTAGAATGCAGTCTGATCAAGTTTCAGTTATTGACTTTCAAGATGATACGTTATCATCGTGTCTCAAGGTCCTAGGATTGGCATGGTTACCGCCTTGTGATAGTTTTGCCTTTAATTATTCATTGACTGACGCCAAACAAACAAAACGATCTGTATTAAAACTCCTCGCGAGTATATTTGACCCAGTAGGTTTTATTTCACCCTGTACTTTTGTCGCGAAGTGTATTATGCAAGATCTTTGGAAATTAGGAATCGGCTGGGATGACCAATTGCCGCCAGAGCCGTGCTCGCAGTGGAATAGATTTATCTCCGACTTGCCGCTCTTAGCCGGACTGCGTTTTGACCGTCACGTATTGATACCTAACTTTAGTGAAGTCACTTTGATTGCATTTTGCGATGCGTCATCGCGCGGTTTTGCAACTAACATTTATCTAAGGAGTGTCGATAAAGAAGGCAGAGTCAAGGCAAGACTTTTGGCTAGTAAGACCAAGGTCGCGCCGTTAAATCCTCTCCTGTCTATTCCTAGACTTGAACTTGAAGCAGCCGTGCTGCTAAGTAAACTTGTTAGTTTTGTCGTACAAAACTTAATTAATTTAAAATGTTCGATTATCGCTCTTAGCGACTCAAAAAATGTATTAGCGTGGATACAAACTCCACCTTACATGTTAAAAACGTTTGTAGCTAACCGTGTTAGCCAGATAACAGCTGTGGTTCCGCCCAGCTGTTGGTATTTCGTAAAGGGCGAGCTGAATAGTTCAGACATTTGCTCTCGCGGAGCGTTGCCCGCTCACTTCGTAGAAGTCGCCGCGGAGTGGATGAACGGCCCGGAGTGGTTGTATAATGAACGAAAACATTGGCCCATTGAGGAATTTTATGTGAAGAAAGAATTTAAGGTTCCCGAGCTTAAATCGAATTGTGCAACGTTTGCATTTAATTCAAGTGAAGACAGAAAAGTTTTCTGTAATGATCTAGAAGAAACTTTTGAACGGTTTTCTTCTTTTAGTAAGTTACAGCGTGTTCTATCGTGGTGTCATAGGTTCATTAACAACCTAAGACTTAAAGCTTACGAGCGGTCTGTAGGACCCTTAAAGACCTCTGAGCTAAGGCAAGCTCACGACACGATTGTTCATGTATTACAGATTAATGATTTCGATTCCGAAATCACATCACTTAAAAAAGGAAAATATGTTGCCTCTCTACGCAAGTTATCACCCTTCGTAGATCATAAATTCCTCAGGGTGGGGGGTCGCATTTGCCAGAGTGACCTTCCATATAATACGAAGCACCCTGTATTGCTTCCAAAATGTCATACGAGCAAAATATTAATAAAATATTTTCATGAGATGTACCTTCACGTAGGCCCTCGTACGTTACAAGGGATACTATGCAAAAATTATTGGCTCGTAGGCGCACGTAGTATTATTCGATCTGTGTTATCGAAATGTAAAGTATGCTTTAAGTGTAATCCAACAGCGTTGCAACCTCAAATGGGTACGTTACCCGCACCTCGCCTCAAGCCTAAACAGTTGTTCAACCACGTTGGCTGTGACCTAGGCGGGCCTTTCTTCGTTAAGGAAAGTACCCGTCGGAACGCAAAGATACACAAAGCATACCTATGCCTATTTATATGCTTTTCAACTAAGGCAGTACATTGCGAAGTATTAAGCGATTTGTCAAGTGATTGTTTTTTAGCTGCGTTTGATCGATTTGTGGCTCGCCGCGGACTCTGTTCGTGCTTATATTCAGACTGTGGCACCAATTTTATAGCAGCAGCTAAGCATCTCAAAGACGTTTCAAAATTCTTAAATACTAAGAAGAATCAAGATGAAATTCTTAGCGGATTGACGACACATCTAGTAGAACACAAGACAAATCCTCCAAACGCTGCATCGATGGGCGGTCTTTGGGAGGCTGGCATTAAGCAAGCCAAAAAACTGCTACTCCACTCAACAGGAGACAGATCTCTTACCTTTGAAGAGTTATCAACGGTATTTTGTAGAATTGAAGCCGTTTTAAATTCGCGCCCGTTGTGTTCGTTATCTGACAACCCTAACGAGTTCAATGTGCTAACCCCTGGTCATTTCCTGATAGGCCAGAGCCTAGTGGCTGTCCCGGAATATGATTTGGAGGATGTTCCTCAGAACAGATTGTCACGTTGGCAGTCCATTCAGAGGATCTCACAATCATTTTGGAAAACTTGGTCAGATCAATTTATTCATACTCTTCAACAAAAGGCTAAATGGTTTTCTTCTCCGCCTAATTTAAAGGTTGGAGATTTAGTTCTACTCTAATCTAATTTAACTCGACCCCTTCAGTGGCCTCTTGGTAGAATTGAAATAACTCATGAGGGCGTTGACAAAATCGTCCGGGTTGTCACTCTCAGAACAAAAAATGGTCTAATTAAAAGACCAGTTAATAAAATTTGTCCATTACCGTATGCAAATTAGTTACATGAACTAACTTTAAAGAAATTAGGTTAGTTAGTATTTATTTATAATATTAGTTGTAATTTACCTATACACTGTACAAGTAAATGCAGGTACACCTCGCCAATAGGCTTCGAATTTATTTTGTTAATTGTATGATTTCGCAAGGATTATTTATCCTTCACACTCACTACATGGCTCTATGTAGGGAATTCACTCATGATGAATTCGGTGGGGGGTATGTTCGATCCTTGCTTGTAAAAGAGGGTTGTGAACGAAACTTCACCAATCCTTATATTCTACTGCCGGCGAGCGGTACGTCACTCTGTCAACGCGGCCCGTGCGAAGTGCACGTTGCGCTAACCTGCCGGACCCTTACACTGTGCAGTGTCAAATTTGGAACCATTTTTATTTATTGTGCCCACCTATAGTGCAGTATAGTTAGAAGTGCCGCCATTAAAAGGACTACACCGGAACATCAGTGAAACTGACCAAGCAGGCTTGCTGTGCCGGGTCTGCGACGCTTGCGGCTGCCTTCAGCGGTTGTGGAAAAAAAGGTTGGTGGAGAGTTCTATTAGCCCTCTTAAGCTTGCGGGGATCGAAGATCAGTTCCTCACCTATACAGTCCATTGAAGATACCTCCCCGAGTTGTGTGAAGATCGCACACTCCTAGTACTATCTGGGGGTATCTTCGCTCCAAATTTCGTGCAAATCTGTTTAACCATTTCAGCGTGAATGAGTAATAGACGTGCAAAGGACAAACAAACTTTCGCCTTTATATCGACGTTATCGCGAGAGCTAAAATTCTTAAACTTAGTTCTGGCTTATGATTCTTTTCGAATCATTGTTTTAATTTTGCGATAGAAGAGATTTAGAACTCTAAATAGTACTGCACATATAAGTTTTTTGTGTGCACAAATAGCTAGGAAAATAACATTACTTTAGACTTTTCTTTTTCTTGGAAAATGCAAAAGTTAGTGTATGTGTGTATATTTGTTACTTCTTCACGCTCAAACGGCTACACCGATTTCGATGAATTTTTTTGTGGATATAGTTTGACTGGATTAACAAATAGGCTACTTTTGTCCCGGAAAAAGTACAGTTCCCGTGGAATAATTGAGGTAGCGGGCAAACCGTAATCCACGCGGGTGAAATCGCGGGGCGCTACTAGTGTATTATAAAGTCAATCAGAGGCGAATTCAAAGTTTTGAGAATGAGTCTTTATTGCCAAAAAGAAATATGAAAAGAAAGCTATTTGAACACAAGTATAATACATGTGTTTTTAAGAAGATATAAAAGATAAGAATTTAGTGATATCAATAATTGATATCACTGAATTCTTATCTTCTTAATATACCCCAACGAGTTTCAGTTTTTATACTATTTGTATACAAAACAAGTTACAAGTTTTGAAATTTCTATTTTTCTTTTATCAGCTATGTGCGTCCACAGTTGGACGTATGCCTCCCCCATATGGGGGGATTTGCCAATACTCGCCACGCTTGGCAGGCGGGTTGGCGAGCGCAGTATGTTTTCCGATCCTCAGAAGGCGCTGCTGCCCACCTCCTGGTACGTGATCACCACCGACTCTTACGGCACCCGCGGGAAGAGATGGGGGAGTACTATTCTAGGCCGGTACCACCACGGCCAATTGATATATCGTTGAGATAGTGATGATAGATTGAAATATCGTTGAGCACTAAAAAAAGCATAGCATCGCTCACGTATAGCTTGGAACAGAGCTGGTAACCAGGTCACATGGAAACTGCAAGAACGACGGAGACAATAGCGGCGTCACTTCACCTAATGTATTGCTGCTCTTTTAGCTCAAGGTACTCTGCTAGTGCCCTTACTATTGGCTAGGAACGCAAGGTGTAAATGTGACAAAATCCTTTTTTAAAGAATATTCAAATATCACCCGTGATCCGGTTATTCGACATAATTCGGCCATAATTTCTTTGAGCTCTGTTGTAGGGCACTGCCACTTCAAACTTTTTAATCTGCTGGGCTATATCGGTGACTTTCGTTCTTCTACAAATCTCCTCATTTCTGATTCGATCGCGTAGAGAAATCCCTCATATCATAATTATAAGTACGTCCGTACAACCACAGTCAACTTATTTATTACTAGTTAAACACTGCCTTTTTTTCCTTGTGCACTAAAGTTATCCTCGGTTCTTGAATAAGAGTCATATTTTAATATCAAATTTTATTGCTCTTTTTGATTCTACACACTATGCTCATTCTCCGTGTCATATTTAATGCACATCTGATTAACTGTTCTGGCATGGGTAAACAACAAACTACTGGTAGGACATATAGATATACATATACTTAATCCATGGTGGTAGGGTACTTTCAAATACCCCCCTGGCTAGCTTTGACCCTCAAATTGTCAAAAAACATATAGTATGTTCAGACAGCAGTCCTTGAAAGTATTCATTCTAGGTTTAGCGTGATAACATCTTCGACCACATCGTCACTGACCATCAAGTGAGATTTTGATAAAACGATTGAGATTAAGATACACAACTAGATTAAAAATAATAATATGCAAGTATCAAGTAGAAGCATAATCAGTCCTATGCGTTCCATTTAATGTTGGGATATGGAACTTAATCCCAGGAAATATTGCTGGCCATAATTCACCACCCTGGTCAATGCGTGTTGGCTGATAGGTTAGTGGCCAGCTCTTTGTCAGAGTTTTAAGGCCGCCTAAGTGCCTCCGAGATGGCCTAACAACTGATATCCTGAGACAACGGATCAGGACCGCCTCTTAACTAGCCTAGTGAAGCACGGAAGTGCTCTGATAAAATATTCTACTAGCGGTCATCCATCCAAGGTATGACCGAGGAGTACATTGGATAACGCAGTTTATCGGTTTAGATCGTATACTCAATTAAGCTTTTATTAAAATAAAGAACAATAAATTATTTACAACATACCAGATACCATGCCAGACTAGCCTGCAGATAGGACAAATGTTTCAGCCTGCTACCAGTTGACAGCGTACCTATACCTTTATTGACAAAGATTCTAATCACATTCGAAATTTGAAATTGTCGCACGTGAAATCATTTGGTTTTGTATACATATGAAGTACTAGCTGTGCCCCGCGGTTTCACCCGCGAGGATAACGGTTTTGCCGCTACCTCAATTATCCCACGGGAACCAAACTTTCTTAGGGGAAATCTCAAAATTCTTTCTTAGGGGATGCCTACGTCATAGTAGCTTTATGCATGCAAAGTCTCAGCCCGATCGGTTTAAAATTGACAAAGTTTCATACAAACTTTCATCCCCTATTTTATCCCCTTGGAGGTAGAATTAATCAAAATCCTATCTTAGCGGCTGCCTATGTCATAACATCTACCTGCATGCCAAACTTCAGCCCGATCCGTCCAGTGGTTTGGGCTGTGCGTTGATAGATCACTATGTCAGTTAGTCACTTTTGAGTTATATATTTATATACGAGATCAGCCTTCAAAATCAATATTTGCCGTTGCAAAACCAATACACAAATCAAAACTAAATTTGGTGAGTTTGTTCCGAAATTCAAAGGTAGGAGACACACCGTGCCGCGAGTTTTGAGATTAAGAAAGAATAACATTCATTAGTGCTATTACCTAATCTCTTAAATTGCCTCTTTGTACCAGGATTTCGGAAAGAATAGTAGAGGAGTTAAAAAAGTCAGAACAAAGAATTGTATTTAAATTTTACAGTTGGGACTTTTTAAAAATAAGTACAAATATATCAGATTATCAGAAAGTTAGAAGGGAGGGGAAAAATTTATTACGACCTATTCTCATAACTACCAAAAATACAAAAAAAAAATTAGATTAAAATTAGTTGAGCCGTTTCGGAAAAGTGTAACTATAAATACCATGACAGGATATTTTTTTATATTAGGATATTAAGAACTTGTTATAATACTATTAAACAGCCGACAGTTTCAAATTATTTGCATCGTGCCACGCATCAATATACCTTACTAGTAGAAATCTCAAAGACAAAGAAGTCTAACAGTAGAACTACCTCTTTGTTGTCCAATTCCCAATTGAAATCCAGCAAGCTTACTCGCAGATCTCTAAAGGGCAGTTCACACTAAGATAAAACTGTCCAGCTTGGAGCGCATTACAATGCATTGCTTGTCACGTAAGGATTACCCGAATGTGTGTAATGGTCACAAGACAGGATAGCATACTGTGGACATGTTTTTATAATAATTATATTAATATTCTAATTGCTTTAAAAAGCGAACTAAACATATCAGATCATTTTTTATATTACGTTATATACATACAATAAAATACCGAAGTAGAAACATTAAAGGCATGACTATTTTTTTTCAAAGGACATTAAATAATCTGCTGACTTAACCAGACTTCTATTATTCGTTTTCAATATTATTATAATGAGATTGCTTACTTCCTAATTATTGTATTTTATAAAAGTATTAATTGTATAACAAATTCATTGTCGAGGGCGCGCGTAGCAAAATGAGATTTGACAAGAATGCGCCCACGGCCCGCACCTTACTCACTCCCCGTAGTCGTCATAGCCCCGCGTCCCTGTACCCCGCAGGTGAAGACCCACTAAAGCAGTCGGTCTATTCTATTTGTCGGTCGGTTAACATGTGACTACACAATATAGTTTTTGGAAAATCAAAAGTGATACCAACAGAGAAAGGCTTGTCCGCTTTCGCTAAATTCAGCGCTTTTTTTTCGCTAAAAATTGATTGTAACTCAATTTTTTTCCATTTTAATTACGTTTTAAAGACATTGTGAGCAGAGCTTCAGACTTTTTACTGATATAGCGCGTAAGCTGAAAAAAAATTGTAACAACTAGAGTATCCACTTTAAGTCTTTCCTCCATTACCACTTTGTTGGTACGCTCAAGTCACCCGACTGACCAATCACAGAGCTGGATCCTAATTGGACAAATAACATATGCGAATCGTGTTTGCGAGTAGAAATATCGGAACCTACCTTTATGTGATGGAAAAGAGCCATTCATCTATGTTGTTATTGAAAGGACAAGTAAAGCCTTATTTTTCTCTATTTTTTCCTTATCAACCGTGTCTGGTAAAACGTTACATTTTCATTTCATTTAGAAACTGTTTAGTTTCATTTTCGTTACTTAGGTACAAGGATTTGTTGCTAACAAAGGAGCTCTGATAAATTAGACTTAATCAGCAAACCGTCAAAACTTTTTCATGAGATACTCTTTAATTAACAAAGAGAAAGTCTGGAGTAAGGTTTAAGGCAAATAGTTTAATTCTTAAATGTAATAATACGCAATGTAATTTTATTGGGTGAAAAATCTTAAGTTTAATTTGGTCTTCTCGTCATCGCGTTTTAATATTAAGTCAACATTTTTAGCAAATTAATCTATTCGTTTATTATTTTTTACTGTACGGCCAAGATACAGTTAAATTAGGCAGTTCAATTTGAATTAATCTTCAATAAGCGATGATAGCTCAGCGGTGGGAGCGTCGGCTGTCAAACTGACGGACGCTGGTTTGATACCCACCAATGGCTTAAGCTTCCCGTAAAATTAACACCGTTATCAAATTCCTAGCATGGTGGTAGGGTCCTCTCGAGTTACGCACCTGGCTAGCTATCACCATCAAGCTAAACTGGTACATACCACATATAACACGGTATATTGGCAGTTTTCGTTGAGATCTATTTTCAACATATTAGACTTTTCTTTAACTTTCTAGGGTCATTCAAGCTTCAATAGTCACTGGCCATCAAGTGAGTGATAGTAATTAATAAAATAAAATATCAACAAACAAAAATAAAAATAAAAATCTACCACTATGTTATGAATTTAATAAACCGTGTTAAGCAACGCCAATTTACACGAGATGCATATTTAATTTCCTTGAAAACCACATGAGTAGTTTATATAAAAGTTTGTAGATTGCTAACGTACTTTATAATTTATTTAAACAATATTCTTCCCTAACATCAAACGCGACATTGCATTTTTTTAACATATTAGCGCCATGTTTTATTCGCCTAACGAATTACTTGGATCCTATCACTGTAGGTAATATAATTATCGGAAATCGTATACATACCTATTTCCAACCTTACCTTGTGCAACCAAATCACACCCAAACTAAGTGACTAAGTCCGCAGCAGTAATCAAAGATCTCACACATCGACCGCTGACCCTCGCCCAAAGCTCGACTAATAATAGAAAGTCTTGTCAGAATGAACGGACCAACTAGAATTATCGGAAATCTTGACAGATCCCTTAATGGGATCTCGGGGTGTGCCACTCAATTATCTCTGAGGGTCTGATTTGGTGCCTAGTAGGGTTTAACTGATATTCTCTTTCTTCGGACAGAGTTTAGGCTTTAAGAGCTAAATTCACAAACGGGAAATTTTCCATATTTTTTTTAAATTTTTTGATATAATTATTTTGTCGATGCTGCAAGCGTCATAAGTAAACTTCCACTAAACAATTCCTTAATATCGAGAGCTAAAAATTTTTGCAAGTAGCATTATATTTTTAAGTCTGATATTTTCAAAGCTGGCCAGAAAACTAGGAAACCTCTAAAGTGCATACCATACTATACAATATGAAAAAAAAAAAATTCCAGACAAGACGTTTAATCATTTGTCTTCTTTAATTTTCTGTTTAGACATACTTTTTTAAATAGACCTAAAAAAAATTTTTGAAGTCTGTATTCGACAGTTTATAATTTTTTGTATGTTCGCGGATAGCTTCGCCGTTTATGAACTGATTTTGATGATTCTTTTTTTTTCTTTTTCCGTGTATGTAATATATAATACATAGTGACAATAATTGATTTGAGTAGCAAAGGTCACAGAAAAGGGAGTTTTTTTAATAAATGGAATTAATTTTGGCATTCAAAAGTGTGAATTATCTTGTCGGAGTCCGTGCCATGCGCACACTATTTTGATAATAGTTACTTTTGAACTATCATGGTACCGACTTCAAATAGTTATTTCATACTTTTTAACCGACTTCAAAAAAAGGAAGTTACTCAATCGACCGTATATATGCTTTTTTTAAGTCGGTACCATGATAGTTCACAAAAGAAACGATAAAATTTCCCATTTTTTAAACGGAAATAAATGTAAAATGTAAAACTAAGATCGCAGGCGGGCCGCTTCCAACAGGTCCTTGTGGAAATCAATGGGGGAGGCATATATCCAGCAGTGGACGTCCTATGGCTGAGATGATGATGATGATGATGATGAAATGTAAATGAAATCTTATGTTAGGTCTCGAATGAAGTGTTTATCCATTTCTCCCACCAGTTCTACGTGAAAGATCCTAACTCATGAGTATCATGGAGAATCGCCCTGGGTCGCTGGTACAGCTGCTTCAGTAATACTTGAGCCTGTTCATGAGAAAAACTGAGTCTACAGCTGTGATTCTCGTACACTTGTGGCTCACCGTACGACCGTGTTACATATTCTAGTTTTCCTGCAAGCACTGTATTTTTTTGTAACTGAAAAAAATATGTATAAAATGACAAACAATTTCTAAATACCCTTTCTGTTTGTCTTATTTAAATTTAATGTGAAGTATAACAAAAGTAAGGCATTATGAATGTATAAAACACGGGAGTTACTCACGTAATAAGTCAGAGTAGGCGAACCGCGACCGCGTCCGCGAGCGCCTCGTATTCTCTTTGAAAAAGACCACCGAATGTGGTTGAAACTATAGTCGGAACCCTGTGACTTATAACATGAGTAACTCCCGTATACATTCATAATGTGTCAAAACCACGTCATTTTTAATAACAAAAAAGCAAGGCACTAAATGCACTTTAGTTATTAAGGAGAAGGATGTTTGCTACACAGTTTCAAAAAAAAACCTTCGCAGACACCATCGTGCTTTCTCTATTATTTGTTCCATTGTTCAAGTTCCAATAATGAATTTACTTATTTCATCCTTTTATCAAAACTGGCCGGTTGGCGCAGTTGGTAGCACTCTGCCTTCTGAGCCGCTGGTCCGATTCCCGGACAGGTCAAACATTTGTGTGTATGAACATGTCTGTTTGACCTGTGTCTGGGTGTGTATATGTATATAAGTATATATATATCAGTCATCAGGTTACCATAGCACAGGCTCTGCCTAGTTTGGGACCTGAAGACCATGTGTGAATGTTGTCCTATATTATTATTATTATCAAGATTCAACAATAATAGAGATTTTTTCAAGGAATATGAATATTGTCAAAGTATTGGTTCATACTATTTATGTACCTTCTGTTTTATTTTCTAGCCTATTAATAAAATAGGTACCATTAAATAGTATTTTTTACGGAAATTCCGAAAACATGGTTAAACTATCACCATGTCAGGATTTGATATCAAAGAGCAGGTAGGTACATATAATGTTGATTGATAAGAGGCTAAATGTATAAAAGATTCTGATCAGAGATCCAACTTTTAATACTGTTAACTTTTGTTTTCTAAGCGTTTGTGTAGTTCATTATGTACATCAAATACAGTACATCATATGTACATCAAAACAATAAAAGAAGCAGAAACAAGCAGTCGAAGCAAGAATTACGACAAGAAGTTTGCATGAGCATCCGAAGCATGCTCATGCAAACTCATGAGCATGAGCATGAGCACAAGTCATGTCTACGAAAACGTATTGGCGAGCGGCGGCGGCGTGTATCGAGGCGCCATCTTCCCCTAAATAGAGTTAAGAAAGCCGATGGCTGGCGCACGCGTCAACTCGTAAACGGCTGCTACCCGCGGATACTGGTCTATTCCGGATTCTCATGCATACTCAGTAGTTTAAAAAAAGACCTGTGACACTCGGGGACTGCCGCGGTAAAGCTATTGCATAGCATTTTTTATCAACTTATGCAATTAATATATTAATAACTTATGCAGTAACGCCGATACAACCAATGCCACCTAGAGGCGAGTTGCTGAACTAAGCAGACAAGCGTGATATTTCAAAAAAGTCATTAAAAGTTCTGCTTTTCATCGATAGATGGCAAAACTAAAAAGTATCACCGCTGTGCCGGTCAGAGTGTTAGGTTATTTTCGTTACGGAATTTCTGGATTCGGTCTCCACGCTCAAGGCCTGCGATAGAAGCTGCGCAATAGCTTAAAAGAACACAAATCAAAAAACAAAAAAAATACTCTAATCACGTACTTGTATGTTGTCCTTTAATGTATTCTTGTAAATGTAACACATTTAAAATAATCTTAAAAATGGCACGGACCCTGGAGAGTCTGAATCTACATCTGTGGAAAATTAGAAGTTTCTATAAAAAAAGCAGGAATCTCTATCGCAGTCGTATTGCAGCGTGAAACAGTAGACTTTAGTACTCTCATTAACCTTTAACCTTTTTTTTTGCGGAGAAAACTGTGTATACTCACTCCTTCCCGGAACAGTGTCCCTTAGGAACAGTGTAGGTTAGACTGGAGTTACACCAATTAAAACCCTTGGTATTCCGTCTTAGCGTCTAAAACCGCTTCTGCTTCCAGGCCCCCACTGACTGGGCTAGATGGTGTGCGCCATCAAACACCGTTTTATCACCCCTCACCGCGTTTAGCTCCGCTGCTTCTTAGCCCCCCTTTACAAATGATGACACTGAGTGAAATTTCAAATAGTTTAGCTACAATTACATTAAAATTTCTGTCTCACAGTTGCAATTGTAAAAGTATTATTAGTTATTAAAACAAAATATCAAAATGTAAGTAACATAAATAATATTATATATATTTCATATTCTACGTATTCCAACAAACGCCTTAGAAAATTCAATTTCAAACTGAACAATACCCATTAATAAATCAATACCAATACAAACAGCTCCGCAATAAGCTGCCTATAAATAAATAAAAAACACAAAAGTATTCATCGTAACAGGTCGTATAAATTAAAGAACAAAGGTCACCGGTCAAAGTTGAATTTATTTGATCCGCTCGACCACAGAGTAAAGTGTAAAAAGCCAAAATTGGTGGCACGGAATCCGAAAAATTCAATGGAAACGTGCCGATACAATGTACATTAATGTTAACAGTACATAAACTTCATTACGTTAACAGTACGTAAATATAACAAAGTATCGTATGCATTGCTTTGAATATCGTTCCACTACTGATCAAAACAGTTCGAAGCTAAAAAGCTCAGAGGTGGAGATGTCGTCGCTTGTGAAACTGACGGAATCTGGTTCGATCCACTCTGACCTTCTGAGCCAGTAAGCATTCTAGGTCTAGTGTGGTAACTTCGCTTCTGATCTTCGTCGATCTGACCATCAATAGAGATAGTGGTCAAACAGTAGATTTATATACAGCATAAAAAATATTAAATTTATTATATTTTATTTTTTTCTGCATAGGTGGATTGATTGTTTGACCACTGTATCATTTGAGGATTGTAGTAAATTAGGTGCATGTACTTAATTTTTTTTATTTATTTCGATTCATAGTTAAATGTTAAACCAGAAAACGCGCACGCTTGACAAATTTGTTTTTTATTGAAAATAGAAAAGTTTTGACCACCATCTCACCTGATGTTAAGTGATGATGCAGCCTAGAATGGATCAAGCCTGCCTAGAAGATACATATCACTTTACTTTACTCGTGACTTAAATACAAGCAGATTGTATTTAGGCGGAAAAACACAGATTTAGGCAATAAATTCCACTCGGTAGCTGTACGCACTATGTGAAAGCAAAACATTTCGTGCGACAAGTTGCAAAGTCTAGTCTGATGTATAAAAAAAATCCTTGTAACCTATTAATACCTACAATAGGCTACTCATTTGACGACTATTTAGAAGATAAAAGCTTCCCTAAACTAGCTAATCTTACTTTAAGTAAATAATTATTTTTTTTGTTATCTTCTTAATTATGTAATAGGTTGATTATTTTTAATTTGCCAATTGGCATTCATAGGTGTACTTTTGCACCTACATTGAATAAATCAAATCATATAAGTAAACTGACTGAACTGAACTGTCCACCATATATGGACGTCACACTGACGCACACATGAGTTGTTCGCCGGTTTATCATCAAACTATATTAGAATTCTTGATTACAGAATTTGCGACAACCTATGTCACTGTGTTCTACTGTAACCAAACACTGTTTAATTAAAAACCGTACATCTTACGAAATACGTTACACGTTAATGAAAATCGAATTAAGACAAATTGAGGGATACTTATAAATAAGAAGGGTAGCATTCCGTCTGGTTACTTTAAAAACACTTACTAAAAAAGGGATACACGGGTGTTTTTAAAAATGAACTGAAATATTTAATATTGAACAGAATATTAAAGATTTAAATGAATTAATCATTGAATTGCAACATGCTGCAATAAAAGCAACATCTCCTCAGGTGTATCTGTAACAAACGAGCGAATTCGGACTGCTAGTCGAGTGCCTATAAATTAGTTGGCGAAGCGACAGGAATGGTATTCTGTACTCATGGCTTCGCGTCCCACTAGTAGTCAAATTTACACAATCACATTTGAAAGTGGTCATGAGTTGTTTTGATCTGATATATCTCTGTCCAGGCAACAGCTCAAGCTGAGGTTCGAACCTCAGTGGTGCCCTGGAGCTCGTCGCTTTGTCGCCTCCTAGTGGCACAGCGCCTACAGCGCTAACCTCGGCTAAGACTACTCGGCTGAGTATCTTCAGTTCTCTTAACCACTCGCAAATTAAAAATATTTGTGAGAATTGACATATATATTTAAATATATTACCAAAACAAGTGTAGTAATTAAAATTTAATTTGATATATTTCTACATTCTTAAAAAAATATTTGCAAATACTCCCGCCCCCCATAAATAGTGGAAGGCTTAGTTGCCGTGGTGGCACCGGCTTAGAATTGCATCCCCCCATCTCTTCCCATGGGTGCCGTAAGAGTCAGCTAAGGGATCACGTACCGGAAGGTGGGCAGCAGGGCCTTCTGAGGGTCACAAAAATATATTGAAACGAATATATATACTTACTCGTATACATTTGCAGTTTAAACTCTTCTTTGGTTCATTCTACGGGTACGTTTAATTTACGACAGTTTTCAAAAATCTCGTCAGTTTTGCTCACCTATTCCGTCCAAAAACTATGTAATGGATAAAAATTACATGCTATGTACAATATTGACATATTGATTTTTTAAAATTATTGCGAATTAAGCATGGCCCACATGTTCAAACCACAATATATAAGTTTACTAAAAATACTTTTAAGATAACAAGAATATATATTAGTTAATTGCTTGTCGTTAATTATTGTCAGCATTGACGTCACTCCTCAAGCTTAATATAAATTAGTACAAAATAAAGACGAAAACGATGAAAATGGTAACACAAATTTGCAGATTTCACTGAGTGAGGATGGCGCACGTAGGTACAATCTATTCTGTGACGACGTCGAGAAAAAGCTGATTGAATTCCAAATTGCAGTCTGGAGACGCCTTTGAATGAGACGATCAGTAAGAAGCTTTTCCACTTTGTTACCAGACATTGACAGCATTAGACTTAATGAATGTACTACAAATAATTTAATTATGTATAAATAGGCCGACGCTTTTTGTTTTCGCCAAATACTATATATATATATATATTTATAATTAATATTATACGCTTTATTAAACATCTTTCACACACCGCACAGGCAACCCTATCTTTCCCTCCTCTAATCCCGTCCCTCTCTCTCACCGCCCCGCTCAAACCTCAATGGTCGTCCCAACACAAGTAGAAAAAAGTTCGTTTCCAACCGCCGTCGACAACGCGCGCGCGCAATACTCTGGAACCTCAATGTACCGAACCTATATAGCTACGATCTGTTATTAGTGCACAAAAACTAGTACTTCGCATCATAGACCTTAGTGCGATATCATCGGGCACCAGTGACCACATCTCAACCCGTAAGTCCCGATACTTTTATCGCACACTTTTATTAAAATAAAATACAAATAACTAATTACAATCTTTGTTCGATGAATGGAGCAAAGTCTGCTAAATATAAGAAAAATTCAAATAATCTCTCTCTCTCAATATTCTTAATAAAATTCTCTTGTGTATGCCAGAAACTTGAAGTGAAAATGGGCTGGATGTGTAGCGAGACTTGAGGACAAGAGATGGACTGCAAGAGTAACTTCATGCACAGGACCACAAGGAAAAAGGTCGCCCATTATCAAGATAGAAGGACGAGTAAAAAACTATTGCTGGCCCTCGATAGATACAAGTAGCCCAAAGTAGAACCAAATGGAAAGACTTTGAGGAAACCTTCACCTGTTCAATGGGTTCTTGCCAAATAATACGTTAAATAAAAACCATTAAATACTTAGTTATTTACTTTCTAACTTTTTTAAGCAGGAAATGAAAGGCATCATTTTTATTATGTAATTTATTTAACTAGTTACAATACTACAACTACAAAAACATTTGAGCAATCCACTAGCAATTGTCAGCCTATAGATAACTCAAATGCTCTCTAACACGCTACCAATTTATTTAATTACCAATTTCAACTACAAAGTAGGTGTATGTTTTGTTTTCGGATAAAACAATTGCTTGCAATAATTGAACTTAGGTTCTGTACTTTTCTATATTTTGACGTCATAGAAAAGAGAAAAAATTGTATAGAAATTTGTTTACTGGCAAGAGCAAAGCGCTATATTTCAAAAGATAATGTTAATCTTTCGTATGCTAGTCTGTTTTTCGACTCATTTTTTTATAGCAGCATAGGATCACCAGATGGACAGACGACCTGACTAAGATCGCAGGCAAGGACTGGATACGAGCCGCTTCCAACCGGTCCTTGTGGATATCAATAGGGGAGGC
Organism: Apeira syringaria; assembly: GCA_934044485.1. Classification (NCBI taxonomy): domain Eukaryota; kingdom Metazoa; phylum Arthropoda; class Insecta; order Lepidoptera; family Geometridae; genus Apeira; species Apeira syringaria. The sequence goes on along the minus strand of OW203670.1, from coordinate 6,437,830 downwards.
ATATATCCAGCAGTGGACGTCCTATGGCTGAGATGAAAGATGATAATTTTTACCGAATGAAATCATCATCCCCAAAGTCGTTTATGCTTTCACTAAAAACTTCTCAAGTAGCAACCAAGTTACCACCAACCAAGTTACGAATAATTTGCATTTGGATCATTCCTAACGTTAAACGGATACTCACTTGGAAATGTTCCAATCTGATCAATTTAATGGTAATTTTCACCATTCTAATATTATGTTAAATCGCTTAATACGTTTTTCTAATTGAATTTAGCCTTCACAATGCAATTTTCAAGTTTACTTATTTCATCATCATCTCAGCCATAGGACGTCCACTGCTGGACAAATGCCTCCCCCACATAGAAAGAATTTGCCAATACTCGCCATACTTGGCAGGCGGGTTGGCGAGATATAATAAAAATTTAATAAATTATTTATTTATTTAATTACAACTAAAAACATATGACGGTCGTCGTGGCTCAGTGATCAGCGACACTGACTTTGGAACTGCGACCCCGGTTTCGAATCCCGGCCAGGGCAAATCCCGGCCATTTATGTGATGAGCAAAGATGTTTCTTCTTGAGTATTGGATGTTTGTGTATTGTGACTGTGTGTGTCCATGCCTCTCGCGACACAGGTCATCTTAGTGCGGGGGTGTGAGTGTGAGAAAAAAAAAATGTTGAGAATCGATGACACCTGCAGTAGTGTGAATGCAATTTGAAGTACAGCTTTTCAGGATCCCCGCCCTCCTCTTCATGAAATATTAAAAATGTATGTTGTATGTTCACATGCATTTATAACCCTTTTTTTACGGCTAGTTTTTATCCCGATAAGTTCCCGTGGCATAAAGGGAAGACAAAAAAGCCGTCAATACCACGTACCATTTCACCACGAGAAACAGCTAGTGTGACAATCGACTGGCCGGTTGGCGCACTCTGCCTTCTGAGCCAATGGTCCCGGGTTCGATTCCCGGACAGGTTCAACATTTGTGTGTATGAACATGTCTGTTTGACCTGTGTTTGGGTGTGTATATAAGTATATATATATATATCAGTCAACAGGTTACCATAGTACAGGCTCTGCCTAGTTTAGGACCTGAAGACCTTGCGTGAATGTTAATAATATATTTAAAAAAAACAATATTGAATAGTAGACTAAGGCCTCTGAATCGTTGACTGGCTGTCATTGGCATCTGCCAGAACATTAAGTTTTGTGACAGATTGTCTGATTTAAATGTAGTGGCTTCAAATGCGTGTACATCCATAAAAAATAGCAAAAGAGGAATTAAGGTTTCTATTTTCAAAACCAGTAATATTAAAATGTAAGACAATGCAACAGTGAAGCTCTAAAACGTGCAACGCAGTCCGGATACCACCTCAAGTGTTCAATTTTTGGCTTTTTGTGACTTACGGCCGGCTGTTGCATATAGATACGCCATAACAGTGTGCGACTTTAAATCCTCAACACTTTCAACTAAAGTTTTTTTTGTTATTGATATTGTAAACAACCCACTTCATCATTTTCAGCGAGTGTGGGCGCACTCGCTGAAATTAAATTATAATCTGTTTAGTTACATTTTGGTATATCTGGTGGTAGCTTTTTATGGTTGTGGTTAGTAGGCAAACAATGAAAGTATTTTATGATGTATACATAAACATGCCTACAACTGACTTCTGACCACGTTTTTTTTAAGCTGTATACATCTAGCATTTGACCACTATCCCACTTGATGTTCAGTGTCGATGTGGTCGAAGATGTTATCACGACCTAGAATGCTTACTGGCTCTTAAGGACACTAATATCTCAGGTCTGGAATGTTTGTGTAATATGATAATGTATGTCTATGCCAGACTCCAGAAACAGGGAATCCTACTTGGGGGATATGATTATATACTCTGCCAATTCAATTTATTCCAATACATCATTTTATATCATTTCAGGTGCTTATAACACTTGATAACTGAAGAGCAAAACTACGCACGCAACTGCAAAATCTTAGTATAAGAAGCAATCAAAACATTAACTGTCGCCTGGAAAATTGTTTCTTTAAATAATTACATGTATACTTTGTGAGTTCCGCGCGAATGTTTTGTTTAAAGTCTCAAGTTTAAAATAAATATTGTTTAAGAATTGAATAAAGTGACATCACTATTATTAATGTTATTTTTTGTTGTTTACACAGCATAATTTATATGTTAAATATATTACAGAGATTAAGAAAATAGGATAATATGTATATTTGATTGTTTTTGTTTAGTTGTCAGATAGTAGAATGTATTGTTAAGATGCCTAATTGGCTCTATTCTTTATCTTCAATAAAATTATAAGATGCACATCTTTCACGCGTAAATACTTTAACGACAGTCTACAAGTGCTACGAGAGCTACGAAATGCTACGTATGGAGAAACGTTACGTAGCATTTCGTAGCACCTCATGGCCGTTTTAATAACGACAGATTGCTACACTAACAATGCAGTACTGTTTGTTCAGTTCTGATAATAACTGGGTGTGTTTGTTGTGATCTTAAAATTCTTCTTTGTCCGTAGTTTATGGAAGATGATTTGATGTTAAGTTTTATGCAAACTATTCTGTCACGGAAGGCTGTACAAATATGGCAGGTAATATATAAATTATACAAACAATAGTAGCGCCCAGTTATATTTAAAGTAATTTTAATTTCAGTGATAATTAATCCTTCTGGTGGGAGAAATCGGAAACTACTGTACCGGGCATCTGGGACCAAAATGTCGTCCGCACTGCACAGCCGGCGTCGCGCCTAAGGTTCAAATTTATATCGATCATATTTCACAGAGTATGTATTGGGCTTGAATGGGCTGTGTTCGTCAACTCCTTATTTATTCTACCAAGTTTAATCATAGATAAAGAAAAACGGTCAAATTCGAAGCATTTTTGTAGAAAAAAATTGGTCAAAAAAGTGCATCTGTTGCACTTGAGGTTACTTTTTGAAAAATTGCTATAAAAGCGGTTCCGAAGTCAGTGTCCCTAAATACTAAGCTATGACGACCGTGAAACCTTATCCTAATATCTCCTAAGATAGTAAAATTTTACTAAGCTATTAATCGTTTAAATTTTATGACTACGAATGAATAAAAAATCCAATATAATTGTATTTTTATGGTATTTTTATAGTCAGAGAAACTTAAGTCCACTAACAAATTAAATTATAAAGTCAACACAAAAGCAATTAACTTAAGTTTCTTAATCCTACTTTAATGTTTATGTTAGCAGCGGACTAAGATAAATATTCCGGACTAATTTCAGACCATAGTTTAGATTAAATTACGAATACAGTATGTTTTTAGGTTTAAATTTACTACGTTACCGCACATTTAATTTCATCTGGCAGGTTTAAATTGGCAGTCAATTTTTTTAAGGCGGGCGTTTTTTAGGTGGCAAACAAGCAGACGGGCCGCCTAATGGTACGCGATCAATGTCCCCTATGCGTCCAATCGTTTTAAGACTCTGTTAAGTTTCTTTTTGAAGAATTCCATAATGTAGCTACTCGAGAACACCGAGAGAGGAAGCTCGTTCCACATTTTGCAGTTGTATGGCAGAAACTATCTATGGAGTCACACAGTATGTGACTCCCACTCAATAATATTTGGATGAGCTTTCAAGCGGTGTCGACTAGTACGGTGTAAAACCGTGTTACCAAAATAAAGTTGAAGAGTTCTTCAGAAACCTCCCCATTGTATATACGGTAGAAAATACACAGAGAGCCAATGTCTCTGCAGATGCTGAGTGGCTCTAGGTCTTCGGTCAGTTTGAGGTCGTTGACAATTCTGATAGCTGACAAATAAATACTCACTCAAAGTTTACAGTAACACTACTTTATTCAATTATTTGTGAGAGTAAAAGTTACGTCTGGGGACGTTGAGCTCTTGGCTTATCCCACTAATATTATAAAGGCGAAAGTTTGTCTGTGTGTATGTTTGTTACTACTTCACGGTCAAACGGCTGCATCGATTTCGATTTAATTTGGTATGGTGATAGCTGAAACACATATGCTACTTTTGATTCCGAAAATAATTTCTGTTCCAGTGGTATACCTAAATAACTAAAAAAAACTCCGTTATTCCTTCACGCTCAAACAGCGATACCGATTTCGATGAAATTTGGTATAGAGTTAGATTACACCTTGGAATAATATATGGGCTACTTTTATCCCGGAAATATATAGCACTCGTGGACTAATTGAGGTAGCGAGTAAAGCGTAATCCATGCAGGTGTAACCGCGTGGCGCTATCTAGTAAGGTATAAAAACAGTAATATTTTTTATGGTCAGTAAATGTTTATAATTGGTAGCAGTTTGAAAAACTGTCACTAAACACATGGTGTCTTCAGGCAGCAGTCCTTGAGAGCCAGTGAGCATTTTGGTCTAGTGTGATAACATCTTCGACCACATCGTTACTGACCATCAAATGAGATAGTGGTTCAAACTCTAGATCTATACAGTATAAAAAAAAAATTGGTTGTCTGTAAAGTCGGTTTACGGACGATAGATTTACGTGATAACGTCATAATCATTTATGACTTTAACTTTGACTTCGACTTCGACTTTGACTTTGACTTTGACTTTGACTTTGACTTTGACTTTGACTTTGACTTTGACTTTGACTTTGACTTTGACTTTGACTTTGACTTTGACTTTGACTTTGACTTTGACTTTGACTTTGACTTTGACTTTGACTTTGACTTTGACTTTGACTTTGACTTTGACTTTGACTTTGACTTTGACTTTGACTTTGACTTTGACTTTGACTTTGACTTTGACTTTGACTTTGACTTTGACTTTGACTTTGACTTTGACTTTGACTTTGACTTTGACTTTGACTTTGACTTTGACTTTGACTTTGACTTTGACTTTGACTTTGACTTTGACTTTGACTTTGACTTTGACTTTGACTTTGACTTTGACTTTGACTTTGACTTTGACTTTGACTTTGACTTTGACTTTGACTTTGACTTTGACTTTGACTTTGACTTTGACTTTGACTTTGACTTTGACTTTGACTTTGACTTTGACTTTGACTTTGACTTTGACTTTGACTTTGACTTTGACTTTGACTTTGACTTTGACTTTGACTTTGACTTTGACTTTGACTTTGACTTTGACTTTGACTTTGACTTTGACTTTGACTTTGACTTTGACTTTGACTTTGACTTTGACTTTGACTTTGACTTTGACTTTGACTTTGACTTTGACTTTGACTTTGACTTTGACTTTGACTTTGACTTTGACTTTGACTTTGACTTTGACTTTGACTTTGACTTTGACTTTGACTTTGACTTTGACTTTGACTTTGACTTTGACTTTGACTTTGACTTTGACTTTGACTTTGACTTTGATTATTTTATGTAATACAAAACTCAGGTGGAACGTTACGCGGAACGTTACTATTTTTCATGAGTGTTGCTGGTATTCATCAATTTATAAAACGTTATCACGTCAACATCTATACGTGTAGCTAATTTCTAATTTTTCACACGTTTGTCCAGTTCACGTATAAACTAAACTGCTGACTACACTCCTCGAAAACGACGAAAAACCATCTGTGTAATTCGCAATTACAATTCATAAGGCTATAAAGTGAAGTTACCAATCACAGCGGTCTCCGCAAACCCAATTAACCTAATTGGGGAAGACTTCATTTCCTCTTTATTACCTTTTGTTGACTTTTTTTTCAATGACTTGCCTTTTTGTAATGGTTCCGCTTTTGATGACGCACATATTTCTGATGACTCAGAACTAAATTCGGATTAATACAATTAACACTTGTTTTTGGTGTTTTTACAAAGGTTAATTTAACTCGATTGTGTAGGCTTACGCGCTTAACAATGAGAGGGGTTATTTTCATCAATTGCAAAATATTAAAAGGTTTTTAATTAAGAGTTTTAATTGTGTATCGCATTAACAATATGCTAGGTAGAACTTATGTTCAAGTCATTTATTTATTGTGATAAAAACGCAAGATAGCAATTACAACTACCACATAATATATATTTTTTCCTTTAAATATTTGAAGGAAAAAATTCGGCTGCTAGTGGGACTTGAACCCACGACTACAAAACACCGTCCTGTCGCTTTGTCCAACTAAGCTATAGCAGCCCATACCACTAGGGCCGAATCACTTCCTTCTTTATTTACATCTGCGGGGATGTTATTAGCGCCATCTTCCTTTAATTGTATGAACAATTAATTAATAGGACTGATAGACCAACATTACAGTTGATATCGTAATAAACGAAGGCACCCTACCTTTATTTTAAGAGTTTTTATTGTGTATCGCTTTAACAACATGCTACGTAGAACTTGTGTGGAAATTTTAAGAAAAAAAAGAACTATAACGAAAAAGGACGGTATTCTGTAGTCGTGGGTTCAAGTCCCACTAGCAGCCGAATTTTTTCTTTCAAATATTTGAACATAGGTTCTTAATTATCCTATATAACCTATTTTTTGACCTATTGTGAAATTTTGACTGATCAATGGGACAGGTGCAATAAGCGCGACAGTTCAATTAACACTGACGAAGTTTATGACAGATATAGGACATCATTTTTTAATGCTACTTTATCATTGTAATTATATTATTATCTTTGTGTAACACTATAGGTGATTGAACATTTATTGAAATAGAAGCTGTGTTTAAATTTCTAATATGGTTTAAAATTGTACATTCGATTTTAGTCCTTAGATATAGATTTTTGTGACATAAATGTAACTGTTTAATTCGTTTTTATGTCAATGAAATAATAAATAAAATAAATAAATAAATTTATAAACTTTATGTAAGATGTAAGCACTGAGACGATTAATGATAGAAGAGAATGAAAGAGGAAAACATGTTGTGCCGACCCCACCTAGTGTGGGATAAGGACAAGAAGAAGGAGAAGACTACACGATGTACAGACGACATGATAGATAGAATTTATAAAAATATTTGTTTATAAATCCTCTCATGTTCTATTAGTAGCATGTATAGCAATTTTGCAGTTTACTCCCATCGCATGATCCCACTAATATTATAAAGGCGAAAGTTTGTATGTGTGTATGTTACCCCTTCATCGTCAAACTGTAGCGCTGATTTTAAAGAAATTTAGTATGGATATCACTGACCATCAAGTGAGATAGTGGGCAAACGCTAGATCTATACAGTATTAAAAAAAAGTTTTCTAACTGTTACGGTGGCGTACATAAGAGCTGCCTTTAAAATCGGTATATATACCGTATGTGTTTATGTATTTGGCTTCCGATATTTCGGCACTGTTGCAAGCGTCATCATCATGAGTAAACTGCCAAAATATGGAGAACGAAAAGCATCAAATACGCTTTAAATATAGCGTTTCTAAATTCAAATCTCATTTATAGTCTATAAGCCAATTTCGTCGCGATAAATTACATTACGGTATGACAACTTGTCTGAATGGACTATGAATGGACAGCACAATGCCAATTGAGCTGTCTAAATGAATAGGTGACCCTGTTATAAACCCTTTCGGCTGAGCTTTGTGCCCTTTATAGAGCTGTGAGGGGTTAAGAGAAGCCCTTTTTGGTTACAAAGCATTTTCAATTGCATTTGATAATTTATAGAAATAAAAATTGGTTGTCTGTAAAGTCGGTTTACGGACGATAGATTTACGTGATAACGACATAATCATGTATGACTTTGACTTTGACTTTGACATTGACATTGACCATTGACCATTGACCATTGACCATTGACCATTGACCATTGACCATTGACCATTGACCATTGACCATTGACCATTGACCATTGACCATTGACCATTGACCATTGACCATTGACCATTGACCATTGACCATTGACCATTGACCATTGACCATTGACCATTGACCATTGACCATTGACCATTGACCATTGACCATTGACCATTCACCATTCACCATTCACCGTTACGCGGAACGTTACTATTTTTTTTATTTTGGCATTGATCAATTTATAAAACGTTATCACGTCAAAAATGGAATGTAGGTAGGTTTTAACGGTTGTTGTTAATCACAGTTATTGACCAGGCTTCTTTTCCTGAAGCTCTGGGTACAACTCCCGGCTGGAGCAAACATTAATGTATGAACTATTTCACTATAGGATAGTTCTGTAATTTTAGTTGTTAATTTACAATACAATACAATATCACTTTATTGTAAACCAGAGGAAAAATGCAACAGTAATCAAAACTTTCATTTAGTCGCAACTAACGTAAACTTAGTTGTGACTATACGATGCAGGGTGCGATGTTCTCGTCCCAAAGGTCAACGAGTCAGCAGCTCCTGAGGGGAGTCCTCATGAGGCACCGTAAACTGTGCTTCGCGATATGTACTATCCGGAGTATTTTTTTTTATATTATAGCCAACTGTGGCTGTTTTATTGCCACAACGTTTTTCATCTTTTTCTTTTTCTCTTGTATATATTTTCTTTTTCTACTCTTTGTTTTCGTTTTTTTTTTCCTTAATACTTATATTATAAATATCTTAGAGCTCAACTTATGGAGTCACATCATTTTGTGACTCCTACGTATAGGTGGTCTATACCGACCATCCTATTATGACAGTTTGCGCCCACGCAGCTTTTTAACTATTTAGAATTCTGAAATAGTTGTGATTCACTGCAATAATATAATAATAGCTGCAATTTACACAGTAATAGTATAATACATAGATATAGAAATAAGTGAAGCTAAAATTGGCAATACAATAAAGTTAAGATGATTCAGAAAGACCTTATAATGATTAATCCCGGAGTATTGGAGTTTTCAAGTCGCGAGTGAATAGGTACCTTCTAAGTTTGCGTGCTAAATTCTAGACAACGTCATCACTTAACATCAGGTGAGACAGTTGTCAAACGCGAACTTATAATAAATAAAATAAAAAACCGTCAAGAGTAAAATCACGTGTCACAGAGATTCAGGTTACGCATAAGGATTGTATTATATATATATGTATACCGTACTGTATACTTCCTCCATACAATATATGGGGGGGGGGGGGGTGAGTGCGTTGCACACTGCAAATAAAAAAGGAAAAGTCGTGGAATGAACGATAAATATTGTGTTCTTCATATATTTTCGATACAGAGATTCCTCTCGTGTGGGTGCGAGTGTGTACGCTTACACACTTGCACTTGGTCCGTTGTGTATCTTTGAAACTTTTCAGGAATCAGTTTTAAACAAAAAAGATTTACTTCGATCGGGAAAATATTAGTCTGCGCGGGTAATACCGCTGGATGGGTATGGTTATATAATATCGTATACACTATCGGAGATGATATCAAAGAGGATATTTGTTTTGATGGTGATATTTAAAAAATGCTGACACAGCATTTTCGCTCTTCCGCTTTTAGTAATAGTGAAACCGAACTTGGCGCCAAGCCAAAGATATTTGTCACTGGCCACTGTGAGAATAGTACCTACACATTGCTCTTTCATTTATTTTTAGACATTGTTTTCGTCATAACAAGAATTTATTTTCCGAAAGCAAATAATACCGTGTCAAATTTCAATAAAAAGCGCTTCAGCAACAAGAATAAGCATTTTTTTCAAAATAGGTATTTAATTAAACATATATCTTATCTATTATGTACACTTATTAAGTACACTATGTTATGAGCACTTCGATAGTGTACATCAGAAGTGTCAACTCAAAGAAGATGCAATATGCACCTTATTTTTGCCGTTGAGTTAAGGATCATTTTCAACACATGAGTAGAAAGCCTTATATACCACTGGCAGCGTTCATAAGCCGCTCGAGAGGCCTTAGTTGTTTAGAGCACAGCTTGAACCGAGTTGAACATAAAAAGCCGAGCGCAGCTGAGCACCACTCCAGCTATATTGCGCTCTTATACAACTCAGTGTAAAAATGGAAAACTGACGCTATGAAGTTTAAAATTACTAAATAATTAACTAACGATTGTATGCATTTACGTGTCACAACATAGGTTCATAATGACACTAATATTTTATTTATTGTGGATATCTTTTTGTTAAAAATTCTAAAGCGAGATGATTTGCTTATATTACTAGCTGCACCCCGCGGTTTTATCCGTGTGGTGATGATTGATGATGATGATGGTGAAAAATAGCCTATGTGTTATTCCGGGACTTTAAGTATCTACATACCCAATTTCATTCAAATTCGTTTTACTCGCGTGGTGATGAAAAAGGGCGATGGTGATGATGATGAAAATAAACCTATGTATTAATACAGGGTATAAGCTATCTCCATATCAAGGTTTATCCAAATCCATCCAGCCATTTAGGCATGACAGAGTAACAAACATACATCTATACTCATAAACTTTCACATTTATTATATTAAGTAGGATTATATCTCCATCTTAGACCGCGTCGTCACTTAACATCAGGCGAGACAGTGGCCAAGCGTAGGCTAATAATAATTTAAAAAATCGTATATAACACTATGCTGTGGATTTTTTTACAACTTTAAAGGATAGCTTAAGTAAGTAGAATAAAACTAAACAACTACTGAAATCGGAAACTTTAATAAAAATGTTTTTAGTAAATCAAAATAACTTTCACATAGGAACGGCGTTGAAGTGAAAAGGGTCCGTCCAATTTCCGGCAGTTGCCGACGCTTTTCTATTGAAGTTTTTATCTTTCTCTAGCAACATCTACTCTGTTACGTGAAAAAGAGAGAGAAATATCAAACTCTAAACTGGATAGGACGTCAAAAACATTTCGCTATTAAAATAGTTGAGAAGTTAGTTTGAGGAATATTGGTCTTGTTTGTAGTGGAATTATTTCTGTTTCGGAAATGAAATTTCATTTGAATAATGACATAACTTTATGATCAATTTATTCGATTGCACTGTATGTATGCATGAAGAATGGACTAATCTTTTTTTTTTTTATTATTTATTACACTTAAACCCCCGTACTAGGATTACCTGTATCGCGGGAGCCATGGACACACACAGTCACAGCACACAAACATCCGAGACCCGGAACAAACACCTACACTCATCGCACAAATGTTTGCCCCTGCCGGGATTCAATCCCAGGGTCCCGGAGACACAGTAGTCATGTCACTGACACTAACCACTGCGCCACGGCGACCGTCAGTTCTTATATCCGTATTGAGTTCTTATTTAGCACTTGCAAGGCCTAACATGTTCTGAGATGGTAAAATTTAGGTTTAGGAATTTTCTATTCACTCCTGAGTTAGGATCTAAGGCTGCGTTATGCAGAGGTTCTTAAGGTCAGGCCCTTTTAGGCTACAGAACGTAATAATTAGGCTATTGTTGCGTAGTTATGACTAGCCATCAATACTTGCATATTGTCAAATAAAGGTTCTTAGCGAAGATATGTGGTGAGAAAGGAAATAGATTTATGAAATTTTGTCGTCATATAATGAAAAATATACTGTACTAGCTGCACCACGCGGTTTAAAAAAAAGTAGTCTATGTATTATTCCGGGATCTGAAGTATCTACATTCCAAAGGAGGATGGCAGAACCAGCCTTGCTCCCGAAAAACGAAATGACAACCCGTTCATGTATTCATTATATATGAAAACTTAGATTATATTTTTGTGGATTCCGTGAATAATTTCTTATTTTTCATTATTTATAAAGTTGGGAATCAGAAGTACTTTTATTTTATTTATTTATGTGGCGTTTGTAGTTTTCGAACGCACCCTATACTTCTCATTATGTTTGTTGCGTTCGAATACTTACGCTCTGAAATTAATTATTATTGTTACTCTATAATCTGTAGTCAGCTGCGCGCTGCTGTAGCGCGATCCATGCAATATTGCTTTCTCTGTCTACGATGCTATAGATGGATAGCGATCCATTGAATGGTTCGCTTATGGACGTGTACTTAGCATACTGATACAGATGATTTTCCATGATAAGTTTTTACTCCCAACTTCTAAGAAAATGATTGAATATAAAATAAACAATGTATTTATTGCTCTATCGATAGGTATAAGTTTCATTCGTGAACGCGGTTTCTTTCTTCTCGGCTGCAAATGTATGGGAGTCTGCCATCCTCCTTTCATCCAAATCCGTCGAGCCGCTTGAGCGTGATTGAGTAACAAACATCCATCCGAACTTTCACATTTATAATAATGGGATATTTATCAGTGAACGAACCTGCATGAAACCTGTTTAGAACCTCAAAATATGTTAGAATGCTTGGATGGATGGGGAGATGTTTGTTACTCAATCACGCCTAAGCGACTGAACGGATCTGGATTAAATTTGTCACAGAGATAGATCATAGTCTCTGGAATAGCACAAAGGCTACTTTTTATCCCGGTGAAATGTATGACTCCCGTGGAATGATTGATGTAGCAGGAAAACCGTAATCCATGCGGGTAAAACCGCAGGGCGCTAATAGTACAGTATTATAAAAAGGCAAAGCCTTAAAACAACAGTGAACACAATAGAAGTCGTTCCTCGCATTAGCTACAAGACAAAACGGATAGAACGCAGAGTTTCGTCACGGGCCACAAATTGTTTTTGTGGCAGCCCTAATTATTTCAACTTGATGGCTTTATTTGAAGAGACGGTGTTGACTGGATGCGGTTTGTATAAATTCATATAATATTACCAATTTTTTAATTTTTTTGAAGTGATGATAGATCAGCGTTGGGAACGTCGCCTGTCAAACTGACGGACACTGGTTCGATCCTCAACAGCAGCTTGAGCTTCCGGTGAAGGTAACACCATTATCAACTTCCCAGGATGGTGGTAGGGTACATTCGAATACCCGCCTGGCTAGCTATCACCCTCAAGTTTGAAAAACTGTCACCAAAAACATCTAATAGTGTGATCAGGCAGAACAGTACTTGAGAGCCAGTGAGCATTCTAGGTCTAGGGTGATAACATCTTCAACCACATCGTCACTGACCATCAAGTGAGATAGTGGTCAAACGCTAGATCTATACAGCATAAAAAATAATAATTAAAAGGAGCTTCCTCCCTAAGTATTCCCGAGCAGCTACCAAAAGGGTTTTTTTCAGAAGGAGACTTAACTGAGTCTTGAAAGGATTGGCAACGTATTGTATCGCCCCCGGTGTTACAGATATCCATAGGCGACAGTGATAGCTTATCATCAGGCGGTCCACCTGCTTGTTTTCTACCTATTTCTTTAAAAAAAAACAAATTGTAACCGTGTCTTGCTATTATTTTTCTAACGAATTAAGTTTTGTTGAATTATATTCTTATTTTGATATGCATACGAATATTGTTTTTTTAAAGCATGTTTAACATAAATAAAACTATCATGAGAACTGACTAACCGTATTTTGATGCCTTACTCTTATACTGAATTAAAAATACTAAAACTGAAAAATGTAAAGGTTCTTGCACATGACTTTTCATTATTAATTAAAAGTTGTGATGTGTGTGTGTACAATGCCCAATATCAGTAGCCCTAGACAAAATAACATTCTACAAGCGCTAACGGTGAGAGAAAACGTAAAAAAATGTATGAGATTGACACTTCAAAGTGATATATCACCTGATCAACGAAAACGAATATTCATCGTTAGCGGTTAGAGAAAGAGAATCGCTATAAAGCGATGCATCTAACAGTAATTAAGGGCATGAAATAATATTTTATGTGCTATTTTGTAACTATAGCTGTAAGCCACCCTAAGAAAAAATAAAAATGGAACCAACTTCAGCACTCAAAAGTGTGAAATAACTTGTTGAAGTCGGCATCACGATAGTTCACAAAAGTAACTATTATCACAATATTGTGCTCATGGTACCGATTTAGACAAGTCATCTCAAAGTTTTGAGTATTAAAATCGATTCCGTTTTTAGGTAAACAATTTTTTCACTCTTTTTATCGACCTTGGCTTAATTATTTGCTTTGCTACTCACTTGATCAATTGTCATTGTGTTTGTTCTCCGACGTCTTCACCCGCAACTATAATATTGTCGAGGTCGAAGCACTTTTCAGTGATTGGAGTATAACTCAAAAACCGCTTGTCCAATTTTGATGAAATTAAAAAAATAACCTTCAAAATCGGTTCATAAACGACGAAGTTATTCGTGAACACACATAATAAAATATACGGTCGAATTGAGTGACCACTTTTTTTTAATCAAACGGGAGGATCAAAAAATCAATCGCGAGAAAAACATTTAGTAATTTATTTACTTCGACGTTAAGCCCCGTTTGATTTAATAACAATGTGTTCAAATCGCGAAATTTCTAAAAATTACAACTTTTTTTGAAGTTGGTAAAAAAATATAGTGAATACCTATTCCATGTTTTCTTTATCTACGTTTAACAGCAAGCACCGGAACACCGGACGTTCAAAGCACGTAATAAAAATTCAAACTTGTTAACACTTTATATTCTTTTCACAGCCTAATTAGTTCCGCAATACGCCTCTAGAGTAAGACCTCTTTACGTATATTTTTGTAGTCGTAATTTAATTATCTAGATTAAAAATATTTTCTTCAAAATAAAAAGAAGGATTTATCATCCTTGATAGACTAAATCGGTACCTAAATGGCGCAGTTTTAATGTTACTGTCACAAAAAGAAAACTTTTTACGGATGATAGTTAAACTCTGAGTTACATTTAAAACAATGATAAAATACTGAAAAAAACAAACTGTCAATTTCAAATGTTTATAATATTAATCGCTTATATTTTGTCCAGTATAAATAATCATAATTAGAGCTTTTTACTTCAGACTCCATGATCTATATTCACAATTTATTTAATATAAACATTTTTTTTATTTAATATTTTTCTGTATTTTATTTCTTTGTTAGGTCCTTATTTTATGGAATATATACATAAAAAATAATGTATTCATAAATAATGTAGTGTACAAACCCGAAAAATCTAATTTTGAAAGTTTCCTATCCACATATAAAATGCAGCTCGAAAAATACAAAAGGTAATTGGTGATTTTAATATTGATTGGCTGACAAGACCAAACCACAACACAATTTACAATCTTCATGGAAGAAGCTGGTCATCGTATCATGAACAAAATAGAAAAAAACTCTTGCATTAAAGAGACGCCGATATGTAAAAAAATCCTGGATCATATTCACACTAACCTATATGAACACAGCTTTAATTTCAACATCTTAGACGCTGCATTCTCTGACCACAAACATATATATTTTGAACTACTTAAATCAAACCCTACAAAAAAGCAAAGAGTAACTTACAAGGCAAACTTTAAGAAACTACACGAGTACGCTAAAATAACACAATTTGAAAATGATGACCACAACTACTCAAACCTTGACAAAAAAAAACTTATTAGAGACAAGCAAAATTATCAAAACAAAAAATATTTAACCGAAAGACAACTGGATATACAGAACAATATTAGAAGATATACACAGCAGAAATAAACTATGGCGCAAGTCAAAGAAAGAAGCACAAAATCAGCAAATACAAAAACAGTATGGACAGGCAAGTTATTAAGTAGCAGTAAAGATTAATAAAACAAAAAAGAATATTATCACGGGGCATTCAAAAAGTTTAAGAAAAATGTAAAGAAAACATGGAGCCTTATGAATTCCCTTTTCAGGAATTCATAATGAATTCCTGAAAATTATTCATCACACTCACACCCCTGGACTAAAATTCCCTGTGTCACGGGAAGCATACGCACAAACGAAGCAACTCAGAGCACAAATGTTTGCCCTTGCCGGGAATCGAACCCAATATCCCAGAGATACAGAAGTCATGTCACTGACCACTGAGCCACGGCGACCGTCAACTATTCATATTATGAATGATGTTTGCGCTAATAACTGGTTTTATGCACTTAAATAAATTTATATGACATTCAGAACTTGACTCCGTAGTAATTAGCGCAGAATATTCTATCTAATTAAAAGTTCAACGTGTTTTTTTTATGGCTCTTAAATGAATATTAAAAAAACCTAAAAAATGGTATTAATACTTGTACTTCTGTCAATTTACTAGTACCAGAACTCCATGGCCCTTATCACAATATTATAAAAACACTAGCTACGCCCCGCGGTTTTACCGGCGTGATGATGATTGATGATGATGATGATAAAAAATAAGCCTAAAAATCCGTTAGACCGTTTGAACGTGAAAGAACTAACTAGCTGCACTCCGCAGTTTTAACCGCGTGGTGATGATGCTGATGATGAAAATAAGCCCTTGTGTTAATCCAGGGTATAAGCTGAAACTGAAGCTGTTGACTGGCCGGTTGGCGCAGTTAGAAGCACTCTGCCTTCTGAGCCGCTGGTCCCGGGCTTGATATCTGTTTGACCCGTGTCTGGGTGTGTATATGTATATAAGTATATATATAAGTATATATATAAGTATATATATCAGTCATCAGGTTAACATAGTACAGGCTCTGCCTAGTTTGGGACCTGAAGACCTCGTGTGAATGGGAATTAATCATAAAAAAATTTAAAAAACTGTTAACACTATAATTTAATTAAACAAAACAATTAAAGCTAACTACATACCAAATTTCATCGAATTCAGTGTAGCCGTTTGAGCGTGAATAAGTAACAAACATACACACATACACGTAGGATATGAGTACGATTCTGGATATTAATTAAAAAACACAGGGGCAGTTCCTAATACCACGAACCATTTCACCGCGGGTAACGATATGTATAGAAAATATAGTAAATGGCCCTAATTCTGTTAATCACACGAACTAGCTAAAATTCACTAAAATTCTTCAAATTTAAGTAGCTCGTATTCTATTTACGCTAAAATTCAATTTCGCATAACTCCATACAGCACTCTCACTAATATTAGACAAGTTTTATTCCATTGCTGGCCAATTGCGGGTAGTTTTAGTAGGCACCAAATAAGTGGCGACTTAATTTCGCTAAAACTACCCGCAAATTTAATAAATAAATTTAATTTTAGTGATGTTATTGATAAGTCTCATACTAATTTAGACTTTATCGTAACCTTATAAGAACTGGATTAGTTTTAAAACATTTAAGTTTAGCTCAGTTGAATAAGCGAATCACTACCAATGTATAATAAAGAGCAAACCACGAACTAAAAGGTATTCAAGAAAATCGTGAAAGGTTGCTCCTGAAATAGCCGGTGTTTTTTCTAGTTTATGCAGGCTTCAGGGGGCCTACCACCAACTCTTATAGCAGTATTATTGTAATCTTACTTTGAATTTTCGTACCACAAGGCCACATAAGCAATGTTACTTTAATGTTGTTTAGACTAAGCAGTTTTGTGACGTAAAACTCCATTTCGTTCACTCAAAGCGTACCATGAGCCAGTGCCAACGAAAGCGACAACGCTATATGAAAATATAATGTTGTCTCGCTTGCCCTTACAGCAGGAATGTTTCTTCGTTCATTCTACACGTCACTGAGCGATAATAAAACAATAATGTTTTAAGACGTTCATGGTACGAATCTGAGCATTATTACTTTAAGCTTGAAGTATGACGTTCTTGAAACATGATGGTTTTGTAAAAGTTGATGGTACGGCCCCAGGTACGACATCAAGGCCGTCTCATTGAATATGCTAATCTGTGGTTAAATTGAAAATGCCTCCGACCCACCATTAGTTAGAGTGGGCCCGTTTAAGAAATTGATGACATTTTTGAAAAGCTATTTTTCCTGTCCTCGAATAATGATTATGGTGATTGGAAGGGCATTTAGGGGATTGGTTTATTGAAAAATATGTCCAAAAGGTACCTTGCTTCAGTCAGTATTTTTAAGTGATGATAGCTCAAACTGACGGACGCTGGTTCTATCCCCACCAACGGATTGAGCTTCCGGTGAAGCTAACACCATTATCAAGTTTCCAGCATGGTGGTAGGGTACTTTTGAATACCCACCTGGCTACGCTAAGGTTTAAAAACTGTCACCAAACACATAGTATGTTCAGGAAGCAGTCTTTGAGAGCCAGTAAGGATTGTAAGTCTGGCGTGAAATATTTTTCCACTACATCGTCACTGACCATCAAGTGAGAAAGTGGTCAAACGCTAGATCTATACAGTATTAAAAAAAAAATTGGTTGTCTGTAAAGTCGGTTTACGGACGATAGATTTACGTGATAACGTCATAATCATTTATGACTTTGACCTTGAATTTGACCTTGACTTTGACCTTGACTTTGACCTTGACTTTGACCTTGACTTTGACCTTGACTTTGACCTTGACTTTGACCTTGACTTTGACCTTGACTTTGACCTTGACGTTGACCTTGACTTTGACCTTGACTTTGA
Source organism: Apeira syringaria (assembly GCA_934044485.1). Classification (NCBI taxonomy): domain Eukaryota; kingdom Metazoa; phylum Arthropoda; class Insecta; order Lepidoptera; family Geometridae; genus Apeira; species Apeira syringaria. Next base: position 6,419,583 of record OW203670.1, on the reverse strand, counting down.
CCTTGACTTTGACCTTGACTTTGACCTTGACTTTGACCTTGACTTTGACTTTGACTTTGATTATTTTATGTAATACAAAACTCAGGTGGAACGATACGCGGAACGTTACTATTTTTCATGAGTGTTGCTGGTATTCATCAATTTATAAAACGTTATCACGTCAAAAATCCTGCTTTATTATCGAATGTACAGATATATAGAGATAATATAATATACCATAACAATTCATTGCCTGATTTTTATCTGATAAAAGGTAAAATAAGATATACATTCCTATTTCATTGAATTAAATATTGAGCATATTGAAATAAAAATTATTAACATTAGTATAACACTTTAATGAAAATTATAGTTATGAGTGTGTAGATGAATGTGATAGTAGATGTGTAGATAATGGTAATATAAGACGTTGTGTGTTTGTAGGCGTGTGAGTGTGTCTGGAGAGAAAAGACAAAACTTACAACTCTCAACTGCCTTAAATCTATCTCAACGCAACACAGTTAAAAAGCTTTTTGTTTGATCATGATTTAACGATCATACAATATTGCTATAATCATTTTGATTATTTAATATTTTTTATAGACTGATGTGTTTTGATATTTTATTATAGACATGACCGCCAAGAAAACAGTTATGAAAACGTTATGCTTTCACTTACTTAATGCGTACTGCCAAGGAATGGAACTCGTTGCCCGAGTCTGTGTTTCCCAATATGTACAATCCTGGAGTCTTCAAGTCGCGAGTGAATAGGTACCTTCTAGGTTTGCGTGCTAAATCCTAGACAACGTCATCACTTAACATCAGGTGAGACAGTTGTCAAACGCAAAATTATATGTAAAAAAATTAAAAAAAAACAAAAATCTATGAACTTAAATTTTTTAAGTTCTACGCTTGTTAGTGCAAAATATTATGCCTTTAGTTATGACGGCACAGCTGGCATAGGACATTTTATATTACTTCATAGTGACTGTCACTATAAAAAGTTGCCAATTAGCTAAAACATTACATTTCTTTGCAGCACAGCACGCTGAGTTTCTTAAGATGGAGTAAATGAGTTCCATAATCACCCCAGTTGTCTATACAATGTAATAATAGTGATATGTATATGTATATAAGTATACATATCAGTCATCAGGTTACCATAGTACAGGCTCTGCCTTTGGGACCTGAAGACCTTGTGTGAATGTTAAGAAAAAAAAAAAAGTGATTGGCAACGTAAGTCGCGAGTAAATAGGTTCCTTCTAAGTTTGCGTGCTCCACCTTAGACCGCGTCGTCGCTTAACATCAGGTGAGACAGTGGTCAAACGCAAGCTTATAAACTTTAAAAAAAAAAAAAAAACCGTTCCTTAACTTGGTACAAATAAATAAAGCATACAAAGAAAATATATAGGTACAACTAAAATAAGTCAATTTGCGCCTAACCCCCACACTAAGATACCCTGTATTGTGGGTAGACTGGTCTCTTCGGAGGTTCAGCAATTTTAGATACGCTAGTTTGGTCTTCGTGTTGTAGAAATAATACAATACAAAAATATATCCTACTAAAAAATGTTCTTTAAAAACCTTTTATAAACTTACATTCTAACTAGGATTATATAGCGTTCTTCATAATAAAATTTTACCTAAAAAAAGCATCTGTAAAAATGTTTTCATTCTTCCCAAAAAGAAATAACTGTATCATGACACCTTTTAAATCATTAGTCAATAAATAAAACGGTCTTGTTTCTGCCACGGAGTAAGCCATTACAGAGTGTTACAGCACTCGGCGAATAAAAGAAGTAATAAATTGTCTCTTTAAGAAATATCTCTTCTTTTTGTTGTGTAACGAAATAGGAAGGAAAAATTTAACAGACCAATGCATTCTGCGGCGGGGTTAGTACAATATATTTACAAAGCTGTTACAATATTTTGTTACATTTTTTTTTACTTATTCGTTTCTTGTTCCGTTTCTCTGTTTTATCATTATCTTAGCATAACACGTCCACAATTGTAATTTTTAGACTCTCGCGATTCGAACACATTGTTATTAAATCGAACGGGGCTTAATCGCGAGAAAAACATTTAGTAATTTATTTACCTCGACGTTTCGACCAAGTTGCATTGGTCGTGGTCACGAGAAGACTCCGAAGAGGTAAATAAATTACTAAATGTTTTTCTCGCGATTAAGCCCCGTTTGATTTAATAACAACACGTCCACAGTTTGACATAAGCCTCGCAAATTTATTTCCTTACGAGTATTATTCATCCTTCATACACTATATAATAGTTTTTCACTACTTAGATAAAGAGGTCAGTTTTTTATTTTTATAACATAGAACTCTGTTATTTGAGTGAGATTCAGACAAAATAAATGTTTGTTTTAACTGTTAAAACAACATAATTTCCAAATGAAAAATAAAGGTTATTAATAATGTATACTGGTTATTTTAACTATTCGACCTTTTCTTTTTTAAAGGGATTGGTTCATAATGGCTAAGGTTACTAGATAATTTTGCATACATTTTGTATGCATTGAAGTGTGTGGATTTCGTGTACCAAAATTTAATAAAATACAGCCCTGTGATTTGCGAATAAAGTGCATTCAAGCACACCCAAAATTGAGGCACTTTAGGAAACCGGACGTTGATCACGGGCATATTATAAAATATATTATTTATACAGCTGTGGTATTAACAGCGCTATATAGATCTCATTTCGTAATACAACGAGGCACTTTCGACCCATATCCTCAAGTAATATCATTACGCCTGTGGTATAAATAATTTTGTAGACACAATTGATAATATTATATAAACTACTATCTGCGCCCCGCAGATTCATCCGCATGGACTACGGATTTCCTGTTACCTGTAATGTAACAAACCGACTAGGACTCACGTGGTAAACACGGGAAAATTACTCTCCGACCAGTATATAACTTTATAATATTATATAGCTGCGCCCCGCGGTTTTACCTACGTGGTGATGATTGATTATAAAAGTGTTAATCCAGGATATAAGCTATCTCCTTACCAAATTTCATCGAAATCGGTGTAGCCGTTTGAGCGTGAAGAAGTAACAAACATACACACAAACTTTCGCATTTACAATATTAGTAGAATAGAACGTGAAAGCTTCCTTAGCTATTGGCGTAACTTTGTCACATCTTTACAGATGGCTTACAGAATACTTTAGTTTTTTTTTGTATTTGTTTAATTTTGCATTGCGACAGTAATGATTCCCAGCATGTGGAACAGTAGGTTGGCTGTGGTAAAGTGGGATTTATAATAGTCCAAAGAAAGCGAAAAATTGATTGATAAATTTTTTTTGGAGTAGCTGTAGTATTGTCATAAGTAATCGGTTTTTGATAAAGGATATAGACCGTATTTTTTGACGTCAAAAATAAGGAGACAGTTTAGAATAAATAACGCTGCACATAAATGCGTCTTCTTGTGTCCACAAGAAGCGGGGGGAATTATGGCAGCCAAACAATTTACAAGCGCAAGGATTTTGTCTATGACGCAAAAAAGATTTCATTTTCGTCCAATTCAGGATTATTTTCTTAGTTGATGGTTCCATTTGTGTTAATGGAGCCTCCTCGTAAATTATTTTCTGCCGAATAAATCCACATCAAGTAATGTTTATTTATTAGGATATGAGAATATCGTTGTGGTTGTCAAAACATTTGTGTGAATACATTTTTTCGTGGCCAGATTTATGTGTTTGCATGCGCACAATGTTTTGGTTTTAATGTCTGTGTTATCAGCGCTTATTTAAGGCTTTAACATTTCCTATACAAACAATGTTAAAATTAAAATGTCTCATAACTTAAAAATACATGTGAATAGTGCATAAAGTATAATTCTGATTAAACAAAATTTCACGACAGGTCTTGATTGTTTGTGTGTATCTATGGCTCCCGTGACATAGGAAATCCTAGTGCGGGTAATGAGAGTAATAAAAAAAATTAGTCCTGTGTCAATCACGATCGATCGAATCAAAATGATCGAGACGCGACCAATGCACGAGTGATTTTTTTTTTCTAACGGACTAATGCTGTTTGCCTCTACCGGCATTTACAGCTTCACCGGAGGGGGGCAAGCACTGACGGTGCTCAGTCCGGTATTTGTGCGGGCGCAGAAGGCGCACCGCCTAGTGAGGCAAGCACTGACGGTGCTCAGTCCGGTATTTGTGCGGGCGCAGAAGGCGCACCGCCTAGTGAGGCTAGCGCTGACGGCGCTGTGCCACTAGAAGAGGACGAGGCGACTAGCTCAAGGGCACCACTGAGGTTCGGATCTCGGGTTGAGCTGTCGCCAGGACAGGGAGTTATCGGATCGATTTGCCCCGGTACCAGAGTGGTCCGTAAGTAGGCCCTAAGGATGTTTGCTCTTTGACTATTTGGAGAGAATCTAACCAGGATGTTTTTGCCTCGAGCTCGCCGTCGAGCTCGATATCTGACTGTGTATACCAGGGACTCTCGACCTTGTATTCTACCGGGATGACCGTGGGACGACGCTAAAGCTACACGAGTGATTCGATCATCGATCTCTAAAAGATTCAATCATTTCGTGACCCGGCGATAGTGAGCTGTTCGCGTCGCGATCGTACTCTGTCTGATCGATACAAAAGAACGAGATGGGTAGATAGGACCGCCCCGTGCGGTTTCTGTTTGGGGAGCTGGAAAGCTTTCTTAAATATGTGAGTTTGTGCGCATACAACTACGAGTAAATGTCTTGCCTTGGCACATAATATATGAATTTGAGTTTGATAACAAACACTGTGACACGGGATTTTATCGTATTATGTACCAACAAACGAAAATGTTCCTTATTCGTAAGTAGAGTTTTGATCGGTTCTAACGACATGGCTCTGGTTAATGATTGTTGAAATTAGAAAATTTTCATGAGTCATTTTGTCATTTTGTCATAATGTCAGGTATGGCCGAGTCCTGTGAAGTGGTATATGCCCAAAGAATAAGGCATATTATGGAACAGTTATGATAATAACATACTTTGTTTGCATTTATAATATACAGAAAACAGATAATCCAAAGAAAGACCAGGCTACGAAAAGACCCTATAAAGGTTATCTTTAAGTCGTTAAGAATCCTACTTTTATGATAAATGCGAAAGTTTGTGAGTATGAATGTATTTGTTACTCATTCACGCCTAACGATTGGATGGATTTGGATGAAATTTTGATATGGAAATAGCTTATATTCTGTATTAACCCATAGGCTTATTTTCAACATCGCCATCATCACCATGTTTCATCTATCTAGTCTTAAAATAAACAATGTTTTTATACGTTACAAGTAACGAAGCAGTTTCAATCCGGGTTCGTTTTATAAAGTGTACTAAGACACCAATTTTACTTCAGTGAACAGAATACTGTCTATATTCTAGAGAGAGTTTCGCTTTTACCAATTTCATTTTAAGCTCTAACGAATCTGACAATGACGTTTTTGTAGACGTTTTAAGGTACAATTCTCTTAACTGCGCTCGCCAATGCACCTTTGAGTAAGTGGAAACTTGATTGACGATATAAATATTGTTGAACACGAGATACGCACCATGATTTGGATTGAATTCCCGATATTTCGGCGCGGTTCCACGCACCATGATCACGCAGAGACTAAACAGAGACTGAGTGATCATTCTCTCCGTGATCATGGTACGTGGAACCGCGCCGAAATATCGGGAATTCAATCAAAATCAATATCTTGATTGACGATGTTTTACAAGTAATTGTAGAATGTGACACGAGCACTGATGTTAAAAATCTTCGCGTCTTACAACATACTTACTTACTACGATGGCGCGGTGACCTCGAGCTCTGTGGTGATTGACCTGACTTCTATTACCTAGACCATAGGTTCAAATCCCAGCCGGGGTAAAAATTTATGAGATTAGTTTAGATTTGAGTCGTTCGATTGACAATCTAAGTGCAAGGATGTGAGTGTAAATAAAATAAAAATGCACTATTCATGATGTTATAATAACATTTTTTTGTAATAATTGCTTTCATTAAAGCCTATATAATGTAGATATATTATTTTATTGCTCTTCTTCTAATACAGACATCACCAAAGTGAAGAACGACATCCCGGTTCTGATGAACTGAAACAAATAATTATGAATAAGATATTTTTATATATTGCTTAGCTTGCTTGGCAATAGCTCAGCGGTGGAAGCGTTGGTTGTAAAACTGGCGGACGCAGGTTCAATCTCGACCGAAGGCTAGGGCTAGCAGGGGCAATAATATTATTATTAATAATAATAATATAATTATGTGTGATGTTATAATGGTTTCGCCGATTGACTACGAGTATTTGTGAAATTGAATTAATAATTAAATACTAGAAGATAAATGGAACTAAAAATACATTTAAAAAAAACTAAAAGTTTAAAAACGTTAGCATTATAGGCATATACTTATAACTTATTATTACTATCATTATATAGAATGTTATTTTATCTAGAATAAGTGACTTGTCAATTATTATCTTACCAATAAATATCTGTATCTGTACTACTAATATTATTAATGCGAAAGTTTGTAATGTATGTTTGTTACTCTTACATGTATAAACGGCCGGATGGGTTTGGGTGAAATTTGGTATGGATATAGCTCATACCCCGGATTAACTGATTTATTATCATTTATATCATCTTATTATCATCATCACTATCATCACCGTTTTTTATCACCACGCGAGTAAAGCCGCGGGGCGCAGCAAGTTAATATTATAATGCTGACGACATCTTCATGTTAACTATCAGTGGCAGTTATTCTCTTGTTCAACTCCGAGACAAACAACTGCATATTAGTACGAAGCCACGTGAGTCCTAGTCGTTTCGTAGATTACAATTTGAAACGATTATAGCGGGGGAGCGTCGCCTGTCAAACTGACGGACACTGATTCGATCCCCAACAACAGCTTGAGCTTCCGGTGAAGGTAGCACCGTTATCAAATTCCCAGCATGGTGGTAGGGTACTTTAGAATACCCGCCTGGCTAGCTACAACCCTCAAGGTTGAAAAACTGTCACCAAGCACATAGTATGTTCAGGCAGCAGTCCTTGAGAGTCTCGTCCCTGAGAGCGATAACATTTTCGACCACATCGTCACTGCCCATCAAGTGATATAGTGGTCGCTAGATCTATACAATACAAAATAAAAAAATCTGGAAGGATCTCGCGATAGTTTACAAACTCAAAGGTAAAACCTCCTTACCCAAGTAAAAGTTGGTGAAGACAACGTGATCGTACCGAATATATATATTGGCATTCGCTGACTTAACGCCATGTTGAATATAAGAACGTTTCTTTTGTGTTGACGGTCGAAAATGTACCATTTCTCTGTAACAGCATTTTCTAGAAGCTCGCACTGAAACACAAGAGAACAAAGAATTTAAATCAAATAGGTAACTGGATTTGAGAATTGTTTTTATACTTGAAATAAAACTGGTGACTGGATTTTTTTTTTAATACTGTATAGATCTAGTGTTTGACCTCAACCTCACTTGATGGTCAGTGACGATGTGATCGAAGATGTTAACTCTCTAGATCTAGAATGCTCACTGACTCTCAAGGACTGCTGCCTGAACACACTATGTGTATGGTGACAGATTTTCAAACTCGAGGGTGGTAGTTATCCAGGCGGGTATTCGAAAGTACCCTACCACCATGGTCGGATTTTGATAACGGTGTTACCTTCACTCGAAGGGCAAGCTGTAGTTGGGGATCGAACCAGTGTTCGTCAGTTTGACAGGCGACGCTCCCCCCGCTGAGCTATCATCGCTTCGATTTGCTGCTGTTACTGCTATGATAATTGTACCGTTTTACCATCCTGACATAATACCGGGATGCCATCCTGACCGCGCTTTGGCTTTTAGACTTACGCGCCGATATATACGCCTCGAAGATATTTCGGTGACAATAACTTTTGTAACATAACCAAGACGACACAACTGACTTACCTCGTTCTCCACTTGCTGACCAAGTAAGCAAAATATGAGAACAACCAAAATAAAACAGAGCTCGTGTACGTAATACTTGATGGTGTCTGGCGATGACTTGTTCTGAAAGTGAATATTTATTTCTGTTACCATAAAGCCACACCAATCAAAATCGGTCAAGCGATTTCTGAGCTACACTCTAAAACTGAAAAGTGTCGTTTTAATTGTTTTTCTTATTGAGCATGAAGAAATCGGTGAAAATACATAATGTCAATTGATTCCGCGAGTATCCACTGAAAAGGGTAAAAAAATAATTACCCAAATAATGTAACCGACTTCAACCCTCAAAATTACTTGTTAAAGTCGGTACCATGTGCACAATAATTTGATAATAGTTACTTTTGAACTATCATGGTACCGACTTCTACAAGTCATTTCACACTTTTGAGTGTTAAAGTGTGTTTAAGTGTTAAAAAAAAATGCCAAAAAATGGAACCGAATGGTTCCATTTTTTGGCATTTTTTTTTAAGTTATCAGAAGAGCGGGATAAATCTCCTCTTCTAAGACCTCTTTTTTTAATTACTTATTATCAGTTTGCGATTGACAACTGTCTCACCTGATGTTAAGTGATGACGTTATCTAGGATTTAGCACGCAAACCTAGATGGTACCTATTCACTCGTGACTTGAAGACTCCAGAGAAAAAAAAACCTATCGGGAAACAGACTCGGGCAACGAGTTCCATTCCTTGGCAGTACGCATTAAGAAAGTAAAATTCAAAGGCTTCGTACGTCAATTGTCCCGCTCTTCTGCCTGTAAACACCTGCAAGCCTCTGTAATATCATCGGCACCTTTGACAACCTCTAAGTTTACTTACAGATATTGCAATTTTCACGGAGCACATACAAACTAACATGATGGCCACAAGTATCAAAGTCAAGTAGAACGGCCGACATATGATGTTCAGTTTATTGGAGAACCTGTAATTAAATAATATTTAAGTATTATTTCGCTTGCTTATTCAATAATAGCTGCGAATCGCGGTTTCACGTATACTACGGTTTTCCTATTACTGTTAATATTCTAAAAGTAGCCTTAGTGCTATTCCAGAGATCTATCTATTTGCAAAAATACATATTATCACTAGCACCACGTGGTGATATAAGTCTTTATATGGCTATCACAACGGACTAACACAATCCCTTACTCACGCACAGCCACACACACACACACAAACACACACACACACACACACACACACACACACACACACACACACACACACACGATACAACGCACCATCTATAGATGAATATTTGCGCAGACAATTTGCTGTCATATCGATTTATATTGATATATTTATGTAATTAACTTTGTACAAAAAAATAATTTATTTATCTGTATAGACATAATATAACAACTTCAATTTAATGGGACAGTTATTCTAGTTCAGGAGCCTATGGACTCAAGAAACTGAATGTAATATTTATGTAAATAAAAATATTTTGTATTTGTATTTGAAGAAAAACGGTGGTGATTATAATGATGACGAGTCTTTGACATTCACAAATAACGTGGCTTTCGATTGGTAGAAGAATTTTCAAAATCGGTTCAATATAGATTTAGGATTAAAGAAATTTATTCTCATACAAAATAAATTTCACTTACAATGAGATACATATAAATTTACAAAATTAGCACAATTTATTGGTCCTTGGCGCTTGTGGCAATGTGTAACTTAAGTTTGTTCTTAAATGTATGAACAGCTCTGCTCTTTTGCTCAATAATGTCTTCTTTCTGTAATTTTTCCTTGATACAATCACTACAGTTTTATACTTATCTCGGAAATCTGTTAGGTAACTGATTTTCCAAACTTTTTAGATAATATGTCAGATTTTCAATAAGATATTAAGAAAATGTGCAGTGGTGGTACCGGCCTAGAATAGTACTCCCCCATCTCTTCTCGTGGGTATTGTAAGAGTCGGCTAAGAGATCACGTACCAAAAGGTGGGCAGCAGCGCCTTCTGAGGATTGGAAATCATACTGCGCTCGCCAAGCGTGGCGAGTATTGGCAAATCCCCCCTATATGGGGCAGGCTTATGTCCAGCAATGGACGCACATGCCTGAGAGAAGAAGAAGAAGATTAAGAAAATAAATTACTAATTTAGAAGTTATAAATTAACCGTACCTTTTTATCTTCACATAGTGATCGATACATTGCGCTAACACAGCTGTGCAGCAAGCTTGCCACATCTTATCGTTAGTTCCTGTAATCTCCCTCACCAGCTCATTTAAATTGAGAAGGACGAAGGTCAAGATCTTAAGCTGACGGATTATCTGACAGACAAGTAGAATAATCGTGGATTGAAGACCTGGATACGCTGAAACAAACTGATGATTTTAGTACTGTATGTTGTTTTCATGAGTCCAAATATGCGATTCAATCACAAAACGCAATGGTTGAAATATTTACCAGTGTTTTATAGTTACGTTAGTACAGTTGTACTAGTTGCTCGACGTGGTTTCTTTCACGTGAAGTACGGTTTTCTCGATACCTCAATCATCCCACATAAACTATACTTTTTCCGCGACAAAAGGTAGCTTATGTATTATTACAGGGTATAAGCTATCTAAAATTGAATATAACGTAAACTCCATCGAAGAGGTTGACTCGATTAAATTTCTTGGGCTGAACCTAGACAATAAATGTTCGTGGAAACCGCACGTTGCTCAAGTCTGTTCGCGTTTAAATAGTTTTATTTTTCCGTTGAGACGGATTGCACAGACGGTTTCTAAAGAAGCAGCCATCACGGCTTACTATGGGTACGTCAATTCCGTCCTAAGATATGGTATCGTAATTTGGGGTAGATGTACCGATATTGAACAATGTTTCATCACCCAAAAGAAATGTATTAGAGCTATTTTCGGCTTACGGCAAAAAGAATCATGTGTAGACCTTATTTTAAAAATTACAAAATATTGACCTTGACCTCTATATATGTTCTAGATGTGTGCGTTTTTGTGTTTAAGAATAATGACCTTTTCCAACTAGCTAGTTCGCTGAAAACTCGGAAAATGAGATCTCAATATATGTATAATTTATATAGACCTACAACAAGATTGACTCTCACTTGTAATAATAGTTATATAATGTGTATTACAATTTATAACAAAATTCCTAATGAATTCAAAGACTTGACATTTAATAGATTTAAGATAAACCTGACGCGGTGGTTAACTGAGAAATGTTTCTATAGTTTAAACGAATTTTTGGACCATAAAATATGACGAAACTGTTTAGCTGATAAAAGTCTGTACTCATTAGTAAATTATTGTACTCTTATATGCGGTTTATACCAATTCATACGTCTGTAAAGGCAGATTTTGGCAGGACAGAACTATTTTATAACAACATATATTACCCGAAATCTATGAATAAAGTTATTTCATTTCATTTCATTTCATTTCAATTCATTTCATTTCAAAATTTCATTTCATTTCATTTTGAACAGTGTGTGTTACCAGTGATGACTTGATGACAGGAACCGAAACGTGGTCTCTGACTATGGACCTTCTGAGCAGGCTCAGAGTCATACAACGAGCTATGGAGAGGGCTATGCTCGGGGTTTCTCTACGCGATCGAATCAGAAATGAGGAGATCCGTAGAAGAACGAAAGTCACCGGTACAGCCCAGCGGAATAGCAAATTGAAGTGGCAGTGGGCAGGGCATATAGCTCGAAGAACCGATGGCCGTTGTGGCCGAAAGGTTCTCGAATGGAGACCACGGACTGACAAGCGCAGCATGGACAAACGACCTGACTAAGATCACAGGCAATGGCTGGATGCGAGCCGCTTCCAAACGGTCCTTGTGGAAATCAATGGGGGTGGCCTATGTCTAGCAGTGGACGTCCTATGACTGAGATGATGATGATGATGATGATGATAATAAGCTATCTTCATTTCAAATTTAATGTAAATCCGTTCAGCAGTTTCAGCATGAAAGAGTGTTATTTAATAACGACAAAGTTTTGCTTATAAAATACGAAATTTGACAGTGTGATTGCATTGACAACATGCTGAGCGGAACTAACTTAAAAATTTTTGACGTGAAAAATTCTGCTTCTTGTGGTATTTGAACCCACAATGACATAATGTAGCTTTGTTTTGAATGTTTTTTTTCGTTGTATGTTGAAATACAAATATTTATATATTTTTTATTATTATTATTATTATTATTTATTTATTTATTTACACCAGAATCAAAAAGAAAATAACTAATCCTAAGTAATAATATATTTTTATTACTTAAATGGCTTACACATTTTACATGCTTAGACTAAAATTATTAACTATGAACTATAGTAAAAGATAGACAAAATTGGGTATGACATTCACAGGTATATACAAAAAGAAAAAATGTTTTTTTTTTAAATACGAGTATGTGTATTTTTTTTTGAACATATTATAAGTTTGCGTTTGACAACTGTCTCACCTGATGTTAAGTGATGACGCTGTCTAGGATTTAGCACGCAAACCTAGAAGGTACATATTCACTCGCGACTTGAGACTCCAGGATTGGAGTATAATAATCGGAACCATATTAAAATGTATTCTCTACTCACCAATGCAACACAAGTAGCCACAGTAGGCGTGAAATATAAAAGATGCTATGTACACAACAAAATTGTGTAACGGCCACGGGAACCACATGTCAAAAGCTGAAAAATATTTCATTTTAATGTTCTTTGAAATTAAAAAGTTATAATATGTTTCTTTCTTTTTCTTTTCTCAGCCATGTGCGTCCACTGCTGGACGTATGCCTCCCCCACATAGGGGGGATTTGCCAATACTCCACCTGCCGCCTGCCACGCTTGGCAGGCGGGTTGGCGAGCGCAGTATTATTTCCGATCCTCAGAAGCCGCTGCTGCCCACCTCCTGGTACGTGATCTCTTAGCTGACTCTTACGGCTCCCACGGGAAGAGATGGGGGAGTACTATTCTAGGCCGGTACCACCACGGCCATAATATGTTTAATGCAGATCAAATAGGCAATGCAGATAAATCAGTTCTCAGTTCTGTATTTATTTGTGGTCTAAGCCACAAATAAATACAGCACTAGGTATGCCCAAATGAGTATAAGCTGTGCCTACAGTACGTATGAGTACAGTATGTGACTTTTTGATCGTGCCACCATCATTATTGTAATAAAGGTAAAAGGCAAAGGTATACCTGTAGTACCAGTAACTAAAAAGTTGAAGAATCGTAGACAAACTTCGATTAGACTAATTAAAAATATTAGTGAAGAGAATGATTATGGAAGGTTATACATTTATAATGAAACCGAGGAAGTATGGCTATACTGTGTGAATACGTGTATGAAAGGAGTGAATACTGAGATGACAGCTGATATACTAAAGAGGACGAATACAAAAAAGAAAGAAAGAAAGAATGTTTATTATAGACTAATAACTTACATCATAGACACATGCAATAATAGGTAACTATTACAACAAATAAACAATTTGAGTTGTATGACAATGTGAAGCAAGTATTAGTGCACAAAAGCAACACGTTTGGCATAATGCTCACAAGGACAAATCTAGCAGCACCGATTTTCAATGTGCTCCTTTGAGTACCTACTCACGTTTTAATTAGTCAATATTGAAGTTGTAGGTAGGTTACATGTACATGACACACAATATTAAAAACATACGAAAAAGTGAAATAAGTACATAAAAATAAATCTACTGTTGACACGCAATAGTGAAAATAATGTATATTATAAATTTAACACACCATTGGGCACACACACGAGAAAACACAAATAAAATTCATTTCATGGAAAGTAAACATAAACCAATATTATAATTTGACAAGTTGTGTGGACTTTGAAAAGAATAAAAATAAGATTACCTAGCAACCTCAAGCTTTCATCCTGTCTGTTAATCATGTGATAAATTGGACTGCACAGATAAAGCGTCGCACTTATCCAAACGCTCGCCACGTATACCTTCAGCAACAACTTCGAATACTTTGAAATTGTCTCCTGGGTTTCCACTACCATGTTCTTCAACTCTAACAGTCTCTCTCCATTATCAACCTTCATAACATACCTAACCAATGGCATTTCGTACATTTTATCTTGAAACACCATCTCTTCAAGAAAGTTCCTGAAGTCTTTTCTAAAGTACAAACATATTCCAAGCGATATTGTCATAATGAGTCCTGTAGTCCAAATACAAGCTCCTTGGATAAAGAGAAAGAGGTTAGAGTAGTTGGTAGCAACGAATCCAGTAGTAAAAATGAAACAAAACACGCCTATTACAAAATTGAGGGTCTGGAGCAGCAGCCAAGGCTTAGAGACCCATTCTTTTGCAAATATCGAGATCCCTACAAAAGCGAGAACGCGGTGAAATATGATGTACGTGGAAGTTCCTTCCATTCTGATTTCAAAATGATTAAAAATTGTATTTCCATAGTTTTCCAATAAAGATTGAGACGGTACAGTGTTGAACAAAATATGTTTCGAAATATAAGTTATCTCTGGAAGTAATTTTAATTATTGTCTGAATTTATAAAACTTATCTTCTCATCTAAAATAACATAATTAATCTAATCAATTATAAAACATAATTATTATAGCAAAGCGCAGCACAAGAGGGGTATTGACAAGGTTGTAAGGAAAAAGAAAAGGCTGGATTCGGGCTGCTTCCAACTTTGCTTGTGGAAATCCACTCCATTGATCTCCAGCTCCAGATCCATGGAGAAGGCATTATGTCAGCAGTGAACGTCCTATGGCTGAAATGATGATCATGATCAAGAATAGCAGCAGACAAGTTAATGCAACTTTAAAAATATTTAAAAAAAATTGATGTAGTTCGGAAATTTCCAAGCAATGAAAGCGACAAATTTAGATTATACAATTTTAAGTAACAGACGTGCGAGGTTTTGATGAAACACTACCACCAAAAATGTATGAGTAATTTTAAAAAAAACTGTTTCTAAAATCGAATTCACCTTTAATAATCTCAGCTAAGTATGCAGGCCATCTTTATCAGATACAATGATGTAGTTGATAAAAGTTATAACTTTTTGTCAAAGTTAAAGGTTTGAATGTGTTTTTGGCCTGCTAAAAATATTCCTTTGCCATTAAAAAAAAACAAAGATATTTCTTATCTGTATTCTATAGCTAACATATTTATTATCATACATATTACATACTTGGCTACAAATTTTAACTCAATACTTTTGTATCGGACTTTACATAATAATATTGTTTAAGCTTGTGAAATACGAAATGGTTTTTTTTTACTTACTATAAGCTTGCGTTGGACACCTGTCTCATCTGATGTTAAGTGATATAGTTGTCTAGGATGTAGCACACAAGCCTAGAAGGTACCTATTAACTTGCGACTTGAAGACTCCAGGATGGTACATATCGGGAAACACAGATGATGTCATAGAAGAGCCGTATCATGATGTAACTTTGACTTCGCAAGGGTATTTAACAAAAATTTTAAAATTAAAACATGTATTTAACAACAATGGTGTAGCTCCATGGCATAAACCTCAAATTATATTTGATAAAAGTAATAACTCTTTGTCAAAGTTATAGGTTTGAATGTGTTTTTGGCCTGCTAGAAATATTCCTTTGCCATTAAACAAAGCAAAGATATTTCTTATCTGTATCCTATAGCTAACATATTTATTATCATACATATTACATACTTGGCTACAAATTTTAACTCAATACTTTTGTATCGGACTTTACATAATAATATTGTTTAAGCTTGTGAAATACGAAATGGTTTTTTTTTACTTACTATAACTACTACTACTACTACTATATAACTACTATACTACTATAAGTTTGCGTTGGACAACTGTCTCATCTGATGTTAAGTGATATCGTTGTCTAGGATGTTGCACACAAGCCTAGAAGGTACCTATTTACTCGTGTATGTACTTTTTCGGGTCGAGTATACTTTGGACCGAATGGTAGCTGATTATTTTTCGTAGAATTTATAAAAATGGGGTGATAATAATTTGTATTCACTTTTCTCTCTGACTGTCACACCAATCTTCCCTAAGTAGAGATATTAAAAAAAAGACAAAATGACATGATTTATCGCGTCAAATATTCTGTATGTTGTTAGTGTGAGTGACACCCCTTTGATTGTGATTTGAATATAGAACTTTGTACACTTTTTTGGCTTGATATTTAGTGTTTTCTAGCTTGTGCCAGTGACTTCGCTCGCGCGCCATTGTGTATATTTTGTCTACTATATCAGTCATCAGGTTACCATAGCACAGGCTCTGCCTAGTTTGGGACCTGAAGACTTTGTGTGAATAAAAAAAAAAAAATTGGTTGTCTGTAAAGTCGGTTTACGGACGATAGATTTACGTGATAACGTCATAATCATTTATGACTTTGACTGACTTTGACTTTGACTGACTTTGACTTTGACTGACTTTGATTTTGACTTTGACTTTGACTGACTTTAACTTTGACTTTGACTTTGATTATTTTATGTAATACAAAACTCAGGTGGAACGTTACGCGGAACGTTACTATTTTTCATGAGTGTTGCTGGTATTCATCAATTTATAAAACGTTATCACGTCAAAAATTACAACTACACACAACCTTTCCATGTATTGTGGAAACTAAATTTCAATTTACCAATAAATATATAAATATTAAAAAAACGAGTGCATCGTAGTAATGTACTTCTCGTATCCTTTTACCGTTTGCCAAGAACTACACTACGAAACCCTAGCAAATTAAGTAAATCATTATATAAGTTAACGTTTCATTATCAAAGTAAAATCCCCTGAAGCTATAATTATTATTCCTGTGATTTTTTTCTGATTCTCTATTTTCTTTGTAATCTCCTTGTAATGCCTCATTATAATTAATTAGCTGGACTTACAAAGTTTTATACTTTTTTCAACTAGCTGCACCCCGTGGTTTCACCCGCATGGACAACAATTCTTCTAGCTATCCCACAGGAACAGTTTTGTTGTTGAGACTAAATAGGATTTAAAACAATGATAGTCTAGCGATGGGAAAGTCAGCTGTCAAACTTAGGGATGCTGGTTTGATCCTCACCAACGTTTTTAGCTTACGGTGAAGGTAGCACCTATTATCACTGACCATCAAGTGAGATAGCATTGAAACGCTAGACTTATGCTGTATAAAAACGCAGGGCGGAAAATTCTTAGACAATTAAGATTATATATTGAACTATTTTGGCTAAGCACTACGATCGAATCCTCCAAGATTAAATATATTCATGTTACATACATTTATCGACTTCGTTTATCGAGTGTACTAAAATGGTTTGAATTCTCTTTCAATCATCTAAGTCTTATCTCAAGATTCCATTCAATGTGGGATAGGTCCTCTGAGGCCTCGTATAGTTAAGCCATTCAATCAGTAAGGGCAACTTTAGTATTTCAATTGTTTTATCTAGTAAGTGGTGGTACCGGCCTAGGATAGTACTCCCCCATCTCTTCCCGCGAGTGCCGTAAGAGTCGGCTAAGGGACCACGTACCAGAAGGTGGGCAGCAGCGCCTTATGAGGATTGGAAATCAAATTGGGCGCGCCAACCCGCCTGCCAAGCGTGGCGAGTATTGGCAAATCCCCCCTATATGGGGGAGGCATATGTCCAGCAGTGGATGCATATGGCTGAGAGAAGAAGAAAAAGATCTAGCGAGTAGCTTTTCACCATCATCTCACTTAAAGATCAGTGCTGATGTGCAAGATACATAATGTAAGATTTTAAAACCAGAGGCTATGTTTTCATGTGAAGAAGTTACAAACATACACACATACACATATACACACAAACACACATACACACATACACTCAGACACACATACACACATAAGCACAAACTTTCGCATTTGTAATATTAGTAGGACATCTTAAAATAAATTCTTCTTATATAAATATCAGTGTTGATCGTTTGACATGGGGTTCCATAAAGTAAAAGGTATTTGGCTGGTGTTCATATATCTTTAAAGTTTAGGAAGCCCTGGTTTATAGCATGACCTCGTTCATAAAATCCTCCTTACTGCTCCAATACCACGTTCGAGGTTTGACTTCCTCAATTAACTCTCCTAATAAATCGAAGCCTCCGAAGAGGCCATCCGTCACTCATATACAAACATCATAAATCTTTCTTTTGTGTTACAGTTATTTTTCACTTTCGCAGTTACTATATTATTCACTATGTGCTAGTTTGATTTATAGTCTCCTTGCTGGCTTTATTAGTGAATCGAGTGTTTTCCTTATTCTGTATTCGATTCCAGTGGGGTGAGTGACGAGTATTTACTGTCAGTAAAGGTTGAATGCTCGGGATGACGTCATACTTTTTATGTACCTACATAGGTCATTAATCCTTTCGGAGGGCGCTGGTGTCTGTAATACAGTTTATAACTACCACAGACATCAACGGTCTATATGTATATACTATCCTTGTGTGCATACCTAGTTTAAGACTACTAATATGTACATGTAAACCTTTACTAAAAGTCAATAAAGTTTTTATTATTATTATTACTTTGTTTCAATACAAACGGGAAATATTCGTAAAGTCCTATATGATAATCTTGGTGTCAATTGTGAATTGTGTGGCACTCTTGAGGATGTTTACCATATTGTAATTTTTAGACTTTCGCAATTCGAACATATTGTTATTAAATCAATCGGGGCTTGATCGCGAGAAAAACATTTAGTAATTTATTTACGATATTGCCACCCGCATTTCTCCAATCTTCTTGTGACCACGACCAATGCAACTTGGTCGAAACGTCGAGGTAAATAAATTACTAAATGTTTTTCTCGCGATCAAGCTCCGTTTGATTTAATAACAATGTTTACCATATTCTCGTGGAATGTTCTAAACATGCCCGAGAAAGAGAAGATATTGACTAACCCCGTAGCGCAGCGGTTAGTGTCATTGAAATGACTTACATACTCACAATAGGAGTTTGTAAGTTTCAATTCTAAATTCGAAAACATTTATTCGCCGATTCTGTTTTGTTACAGAGCAAATATTAAAATAATAATAATTCTTTATTCGCATTGGTTTTCTTATGCGAGTTTTATGAATAGTCTGTGTCTGCTGCGCTATTTGGTATATTAATTTATCTTGGATTTATCTTATTCGACCTTTTTGGGAGGAAGCCAAGTGCTGGTGTGAGATGTATCAGGCCGGTTCAGTCGTTGTATAAGTCCATAAGTCCATATCTAAAATGTTATATCTTTGGTTCGATATGTATATTTTCGTATACTGGCTAAATGGAACTTACATATTTACAAAGGATCTCCGTATTATGTAATAAGATCCTATTATATGAAATACTAGCGGTCCGCCTCGGCTTCGCACGGGTAGAAAATTTCAAAATAAAAATTTATAAGGTCCCTAGTTTTTTGGAAAATATTATATAGCGTCGTCAATTAACATCAGGTGAGACAGTGGTCTAACGTAACCTTTTAATCTTAAAAAAAAGCCTATGTCACCCGGGGATAGTGTTGCTTCCCAATAACAGAGAAATAATTTTTCTAATCGTTTCAGTAGTTTCGGAGCTTATTAAATGCAAATGAACAAACAAACAATCAAATCTTTCCCCCTTATACCATTAGTAAAAATGAAGATATTTTATAGAACTGCCCACTCTAAAGGCCACTTTAAATTACAAAGTAAAGTTTACTTCTGATTCAATTCAATTCAATTTATTCAAATAAGTAGAAAGTCATACATTTTATTTTATGTGGCTAGAGATTAACATGAATGACTTTATAGGTTATTTGTCGCTGAAATAGGCTCATCGCCTGTGCTTATGCTTGCAGTGCCCTCCTAATAGCAATACATTTTTTTTCGTTTTTAAATGGAGCCATGGTTATATAATATATAAAAATATTACAATTGTCATAACATTTAAGAGATCGAGTGGAGAATATTTCAATTTGATTATACTGAAAAATGCTGTTATATACTAAATTATATTTTGGTAGAATGTATAATACACATAGTATATTTATTACACATACTTATACGGTACAGGGTTTTTTGCGCCATCTATCTCTAATAATATGAACTATTTTCCAGACTGCTGTGATCAATGTTACAATCAGAAACATACGAGATATTGAGATATTGAGGTATCTATAGGCTATCAATAGCTAGGGATTACTCAAATGTTACTATAGCAGTTGCAGTAATGTAATTAGTGTTATATTTTAAGCCATCTGCCCCTTGAAAAAAAAACCATATTAAACGCCGCTATCATACCTTAATTTATTAAGAACTGTTTAGGAGGCTGATTGGCTGATGTTGGTTGATTGACTACATTACAATAATTGGTTAAAACGATGCTATCATATTCTTTTTTTAAAGCCTTTCATAATTATCATCGTCAACCTTTTAGGGATATCTTTTCTTACCGCCATCTATCTCAGATAATATGTACTATTTAGAAGACTGATTAGTCAATATTACAAATATTGTGAACACACCAAACATTCTTAGGTATTTAAATAATGTGGATATGTACATGTCTTGTATTGTACATCCTAAGCGGAACTGAGGATATAGAGCTTCACTTTTTCTGTATTACTTCGTTTACATAAACAGCTATTTTAAAATCGTAACGTAACAAACCGACTTTGACCAGTTTCGAACTTACTTGCAGTTCTTCATCTGGGAGTTATGATCGTGCCAGGCGGCGGGCGCGAGCCTCAGCGCGTAACTGGCGTTGAGACGGCTGCGCTGCATCAGACAAATTGTCACGGTGCGCACTGTCACTTGATAATATGACGCGATTCCTACCTCCACATTTGTTAACCAATAAACTACTAGCTGCATCTTTAGAGTTAGCGCCATCTACTTTAAAACATCTTTACATGATAGTTAACGCCCTCTATCTTATTTCAATATCTAATACACTGCGACAAATATGTCATTTATATTATTGTGTACAATAAAACTTGCAGACTAAAACATAATACAGCCAACAATAGAAAATCTATTTCTACAACAACTACCCTCAAAGGATATGAAACAGGCGAGTAACCCTTCCTCTCAATGTGTCCGTTTATGTGATCATTACATGCGAACAACATAACGTAACATTATTTTTTGGAACAAACATTCATTTTATTATTACGCCTCGAACACAATGGATAAGGTGGCTGGTCTATAGTTCTTATGGACATAAATCAAGATAGATATGATGTGTATTATTTATAGTTTTGTTTACTTTGTTGTGAACAGATGAGCACATTAGTGCGTCGGTTTGATCCGTCACACCTCTTTATAATAAACTGTGAGTACTATACTGTAATAATTAAATATAATCTTTATGTTTTTGAAGACACAGTTGCAAATTAGATATTTTTGAATGCGATGGTTGGAGGTGAGACTTTATATGAAATTTGGTATGGCGTTTTTTATCATAACACGTGTAAAACCTCGGGGCGCAGCTAGCTAAAAATAATTGAATAAAGCACATACCGTCCATATAAACTACAACTTGTCTGCGTATATTAGACAAATGACAGTTGCTGAGTCCAATTGGTTTACGCTGTGCAACGGCTGCGGTACTACAGCGATACTGATTCCTCCTTCGGTTATGGATCTTTAGTTTGAATATATAAAAGCTATTTTATATAAAACTAGTAGCGCCCCGCGGTTTCACCCGCGTGGATTACCGTTTTCCCGCTAGCATATGTGTTAATCCAGAGTTTAAACTATCTCCATACCAAATTTCGTCGAAATCGGTGCAGCGGTTTATGAGTGAAGAAGTAACAAACATATACACGCATAGACACAAACACACATATACACAAACTTTCGCATTCATAATATTAATAGGAATAGGATTTACTAACACACTTAATCTGTTGTTTTATTTTATTTATTAACAAAATCCACAGCCCTTATACAGATTTGATTTGATGATAAAATGAAATGTAAATAAGTTTTGGATGATCTAAAGGAACACTTGTATATGTAAACTCTAAGGCTTTCACGGCCGGCGTTGCATGTTGTATGTATTGCTTCCGGGCAAGACCGTAGAACTCTCCTTCGGGGTGTCTTCTCTGATACTGATGACTCAGTAACAGAGAAGACGCCGCGAAGGAGAGTTCTACGCTCCTGTCGCCGCTCGGACCTGAACCACTGAAGATGTCGACCGCACTGATCGACGACACATCTGGAACTGGAAGTTTCACGTAGACCACGGCCAAACAGCCCGGAAGCAATACATACAACGAACACTTGTATAGTTCTAAGATCTAAATACGATCCACATCGTCCTTGAACCTGAATAGCACGTCTCTGTTTTAGCGCAAATCCTGATACCAGAGAACTCAAACATTATAAATCATTTGTTTTCTTTGGCAAACTATTCTGGAGATAAACGATAAATAAATGCCAAATCGTACTGGTATCTTGCTTGTGTGTATATTGATATTTTATGTTGGATTTATGTATCTTTGTACTCTTGTGTGTGTGTGTAATTATGTACATTACGAATGGTTTATGTGATATTTTTTATATAGAAAAAGTTTATGCTCGTATAGCTAGGGTAATTTATAGTAATAATTTATAGGTAGTAATTTTCCAGTATTTACCACGTGAGTCCTAGTCGATTCTTAGATTACAATTATGGAAGAAACTCGCGTTACTTTTCGGGCTCAAATTTCTCACCGTAAGATATTGCTACGGACAATTATTCTAGTCACAAATGAAGACATTGTTATCCAGCTCAAACAGTTCGTGTAGACATTTGTCACCATTAAAATAAAATATCGAGTTATGCTATCTCGAACGCCTCGTAATAAACCCCGTGCCGCCCTCTCGTTGCCGCATTATTAATATTCAACATGCGAGAAAATGATTTACGAATGGCAACACCACCCTGATTCTGATTTTCTAGAAAAATAATACAACTGAGTATATGACGTACTTCATTTAATATTATATTTATGTTTCTAGTATTCGGTCACGAAACAGCTGGAATCCGTGCGGAAAGATCATTTTAACTTGAGGGCGTAGTTGCGGTTGACATCACTGTTACGCCATTATAGTACGACTTTAACATCTTGATACTTTGAGACTATGTTAGCAAATAATATGTTATGATTTTTAACCGAATTCAAAAAAAGTAAGAGGTTCTCAATTCGACCCGTATGTTTTTTTGAAGTGAAAACTTCTTTAGCGGCTCCCTTTTCGCACAAACTCTAGTAATATTTTATGGCTATTTGTGTGATTTTTTTCTCCTACTGCTATTATAATCTAAAATACTTGATTGGATACGTCGACAATTTAAATAGCCAGACACACTAAATTGTATTTTGATCTATTTAGCCGTTCTAGCGTAGATGAGCAAAATACATTCTAAATTTAAATGCACTAAATTGTATTTTGATCTATTTAGCCGTTCTAGCGTAGATGAGCAAAATACATTCTAAATTTAAATGCATTAAATTTAGAATGTATTTTGCTCATCTACGCTAGAACGGCTAAATAGATCAAAATACAATTTAGTGTGTCTGGCTATTTAAATTTTCGACGTATCCAATCAAGTATTTTAGATTATAATAGCAGTAGGAGAAAAAAATCTAACACGTGTTTCAATTCTACGTCGTTAAAGGCGTCAAAGAACATTGTGAAGCACACGGCACAATGTACAATTATCTGTTCCAAAGGAGCGCCTTTGGTGGCAGGATTAGGGTTACCATACCTCAGAATTAATCCTGACATTTCAGGGTTTTTAAACTAAGGACAAGGATTTCAGCCGGATATTGTGTATATCAAGATTTTTGATTTTGCCATAAAATACAGAACACACTCTTTATAAGAAAAGGTTTTGTCATAAACAAAATAAACAATAGCCTAAAAAAATGTATTGTTAAATGCATTGACAGATTCTAAACAAATTAACGCCGGCGTTGTCTTGAGGGTGCATACCTTTACCTAACCTATGGTTATTTCATTCGGTTAATTATATGTGCTACACAAAGATAAACATTTCTATGGATATTACAAAATTGAAAATAAAAAAAACTGCCTTAAATGTCAGAGGTTTTCGCGATCAATTCACATTTTTTTTTTTATTGTTATATAATGGGTTAGTGTATCTTACCATCACGTTTCGATCGTATTAAACCATGATCAGTGAGAAGTGTTGTGAAATAGCGGAAACAAAAATAAATAAATCATATACGGTTAAATCCGTTTTGAGTTGTTTTCTTAATGAATTAGGCATCTTAGAACTATTTGATTTTTAAGTCTGGTAACCCTAAGTACAATTCTCCGTTCTAAAAGCAAATTCCAGAGGAAAACAATAAATTACAATCCCGCCCATGTCTATAAGAGAAAACCGTTTTAATTTGTTCGTCGCTATTTGCCAGATTGGACAAATATTGGCACAGTGTATCGGTACTATCACAGTGAATATTTAAACAGTAGGTAATGTTAGTTCAATGGTGATGGATAATATGCGAGTTTGTAAAAGAAATTAGTTGCATATACTGAAACTATTTATTGTTTCTAATAAGGGTGCATTCAATGTTGCAATTAAATTGACTAGATTTACCGCACCTTTACACACCCCCATTATTCGATTAATTATTCCTAACTCCAACTTATGGTGAGCAAGCAACAATTTCAACAGTAAGGCGACGGCGGAGCAGTGAGTTTTCGTGGTAGACAGATATAGACCGACCGCTTTAATGAGTCTTCGCCCGCGGGGTACAGGGACGCGGGGGTATGACGACAACGAGGAGTGAGTACCTATAGTAGTAGTACGTTGTCAACAAAAATATTAAAAAGTCATTTCCTTGATTGCATCATCATCATGATGATGATTGCATATAGTCAGAAAATATCATGTGTTGCTGTTTTATAGCTTATAAATAGTATATTAAGAAAAAAACGCGGAACATTAGATAATTTAAGAAAACTTAACGACCTTATTGCCTTTTCTATCGCGAGAAAAACATTAAGTAATTTATTTACCTCGACGTTTCTACCAAGTTGTCAAGTCACGAGAAGAATGAAGACAGTTTAAAATGTGTATTGATTAGCTAAGACTTCCAACTGTACTCGTACAGACTGTGTGATTCGTACCGGCAGCGCATTGTCGAACAATCGCACTTAAGGGTTGCTTTAAACGATTTCCATTTGTACGTACGAATGCAAGAAGATCACTACTTCGATCGCTTTTATAAATGCGTATTGTGTACCTAAGGTCTAAGTAGACTCCAAAGATTTTATTTGAGGGATTTTATTTAGAATATTTCTGAGTTTGGGTAGGACTTAGGTTAGCAACCGAGGTCCAAAAAAGACTGGGAAAATGGCGGGAAAAATTGAAGAACAAAAGAATCAAAATTGAACATCTATTTTGCGACTTCGGTGGATTATCCAGGTTTTCCAATAAAGCCTTAAATGGTGTATTCCTACCAATCTGCTCCGATTTTAGGTATCTCAGTTCATTGATCCAAAACGACGGCAATACTGACCAAGTCTCATGGAACGAGATAAATGCAGGTTAGATAAAATGGCAACATGGTAAATTTTAGTGATAAGGCCACCCATTGCCACACTATGTAAATTTATATAATGTCGGAGAATAAGTAATAAGAATGCCTACGCCATACAATGTAGTACCTTTTTTATTTATTAGAATGGCAATACGACGGGAGTGCCATAGTTGAGTCTGTGGCTCAAGTTGGGAGTTGTCTCTGAGTGTGGTTTACTTTTCGAAGTATTTGAATACAGTGCTCAGAGTGCATTCGCCCGGTTTATAATTGTATTCACAGAGATAACGTTATATACACGCCACCAAAAATAAAACGCAAATTGTACGCAATTGTACACCACCATCAAATGGCGAATGTCAATTGGTCAACATAGAGAATGGAATACTACTGTGATTGGTCAATTGAATTTGACGTTAGCACACACGCTGCACAACCTCGTTTTCTTGAACACCGTATTCACGCTATAAGAATGCTACAAATGACGTCACACCACAAACATGTACGGAGATTGTCATATTTTGAACCGACTTGTAGCGTGGATAATTCAAATACTCTGAATACTCTAAATTTTAAACCACAGCAATTGTCAATACCATTACTATTACAACTATGAGCTGTCAGTGTCAAGTGTAAACTGTCCGTCAGTAGAGCGTGTGATCGAGGCATATTCTCCGACTTTGTTCACTTGCCTTCGAGACAGCGCCTGCGCCGGGTGTGCGCACTGACTCACCTAGAAAAATAAATCCGTCTCCATCCCCGACATACATATTGTTTAATATTTAAGGTGGAACAATAAGAAATTTTCTAATGTAATCTAATCTTTTCCTGGTAAGTATATTATAGTACATCCCTCTCATTTCAACTGCGTATAAAATTTCATTAAAAGTTTCGTATAATTTTGAGACCAATGTGAAGTTTAAGCTGTTGGATTCCCAAAATAACAATAATTTACTTAGAATCGTATTCAAAGTAAAACAGTAATAAAAGACAAAGAGCCAAGCGATCAACGTAACAACTGTAATTTAGTTTGACAGAGTTTCAGAGGGACAAGTTATAGAAAACTTTATGAGACCTCTGTCTTTTAGATAAATTTTACCAAAAACGAGTTTCCGAAGTTTTGATTGGTATGGATATTTGGGGACATCACGTCGCCGTGCAACTGGGCAACCTTCATGTAATACCTACTTAACCTATTCACGGTTTCGTTTGATCGACAGTTTAAATTTGAGACTGCAGAACTTTTAAAATATTTTTTTTTATATACGTATAGATCTATCGTTTTTCACTATCTTACTTGATGATCATTGACGATGATCGAAGATGTGGTCGAAGATGTTATCACGCTACACCTAGGATGCTTACTAGCTCTCAAGGACTGCTGCCTGAACCCACTATGTGTTTGGTGACAGTTTTTAAAGTTCAGGGAGGTCGGTACCACCATGCTGAAAATGTATTAACGGTGTAATCTTTACTGGAAGCTTAAGCCGGTGGTGGGGATCGAACCAGCGTCTGTCAGTTTGAGTGCCGACACTCCAATCGCAGAGCTATCATCGCTTCATATGTGATGAATGTTGCATTCTTCGTCATCTCTTTCCCACTTTAGTCGATTTTCAATGTAGAAAGCATATAGTTTTCACTAATATACTTAGGATTGAGTTTTACAATTATGATATGATACGCTGGTTGCGGATTGTTACGTTAAAATGTAGAAAGTATGTAGTACTAGTAGCGACCCGCAGTTTCACTCGCGTTGATCACGGTTTTCCCGGTACTTCACTTATTCCACGGGAACTATACTTTTTCCAAGATAACCGATGTGTTATTCCAGGCTCTATACCATCTTCATACCAAATTTAATCGAAATCGGTACAGCAGATTGAGCGTGAAGGAGGAACAAGGGATTATGAACTATTTGCAAATCCTACAGAAAGAGCAGTTATTTTCAGGATGAAAAGTAGGCTATGTGTTAAGAACCTAGAGGTCTTAATTATCTCCATATATGGTCAGTCTGGTGACGATGTGTTCGAAGATGTTACCACGCTAGACCTAGAATGCTTACTGGCTCTCAAAAGAGGTAAGTCAGAATTATCCCATTATAATAATGGCGAAAGTTTGTACGTACTTATTTTTATCACACTCAGACCCCCGCACTAGGATTCCCTGAGTCGCGGGAGGCATGGGCACACACAATCAAAGCACACAAAGACCTAGGACAAACATCTACACTCATCGCACAGATGTTTGCCCCTGCTGGGATTCAACCCCAGGGTCCTGGAGACACAGAAGTCCTGTCAGTGACAGTAACCATTGCGCCACGGCGACTGTCACTTAATGTGTGTGTGTATGTTTTTAACTTCTTCCCGCTCAAACGGCTACGCCGATTTCAATGACTTTTAGTATGGAAATAGTTTTCACCCTGGATTAAAACATACGCTTTCATCCCGAAAATAATTTCTGTTCCCGTGGGATACGCAAAATATTAAAAAAACACTGTAACTCCTTCACGCTCAAACAACTGCACAGATTTCCATGAAATTTGGTAAGGAGATAGTTTAACCCTGAAATAACATATCGGCTTCTTTTATCCCGGAAAAAGCATAATTAAAGTGTGATTAATTCCATGCCAGGAAATAAATTTGATGTTTAATTTTTAAATTATATTTGTAATTTTAATTATAGATTTTGTGGAAAAGAGTGATGAGTAATCTATTAAAACTATTAAATCTTTGTCTCTCTCTAATAAAATGTGATTGCCAAATTTTAAATTTTCTGTTTACACCAAGTAATAAAAGCGTTGTTTTGCTATTTTCCTCTGCTGAGAATTTCTTAATTGGTCGGTTACGTCCGCGTCTACGTTTCAACGGCCCTCACGCAATTAGAATAAGAACAGAAATGGGAAAAACCTAACGTTTTAATTTGAAACGCTAATTGTCAACATTGGCAATTAGATGTTATTAAGTTTGTACACACGGGCGAGAATATATCAGAGCTAAGGTTTGAACATCTGTATAGAACATAATTCTTTTCAATTATTAAAAAAATATTGTTACACTGTTATGCAGACTCTTCCAAATTGATGTACCGTTCAAACGAGCTCTCATCCGAAGTTGGCTGTCAGCAGGGCGATCCCTTGGGGCCAGCAATCTTTAGTTTGGCAATAAATCCAATCATAAAAAAATTGACGTCAAAATTTAATGTTTGGTACCTGGATGACGGAACCCTAGGAGGTAATGCAGCTACTGTACTCAATGATTATTAAAATTACTTAAAAGGAACTTAAAAATTCATTGTATCTTTATTTAAATTTATTACAATAATGACACCTTATAATTGAATTATTCAGTGCAGTAAGCGCATTGTCGTAACGCTAACACAGAATTAGAATTTAAAAAAATATTGTATTTTTGTTAGCCCATTACCCATTTTACACCACCATTTGCATGGGGTAGGGTAATTACTAGTACCCACCTTGCTAGCTACCACCTCAGGTTTCAAAAACTGTCACCAAACACACACTGTGCTTGGTGACAGTTTTTGAAACGTGAGGTTCAAGCAGATTCCTTGAGAGCCCTTAGAATAGAGACATCATTATTTATTTAATAGTATTAAGGATATAATCGACGGTCGCCGTGGTGCAGTGGTTAGTGTCACTGACATGACTACTGTGTCTCCGGGACCCTGGGTCCGACCCTGGAACCCCGGCCGGGACAAACATTTGTGCGATGAGTGTAGATGTTTGTCCCGGGTCTTGGATGTTGTGTGCTGTGATTATGTGTGTCCATGTCTCTCGCGATACAGGGAATCCTAGTGCGGGGGTCTGAGTGTGATTAAAAAAATAACAACTGTCAACAATCACGTCAAATCACGTTTCAGATCATGATCATGATTTTTGTGTTTATTTTCTGTTTGCGATTGACAGCTAGTGTGGTGAAAAATACATTCCAAAAGTATGTTAAGCAGTTCCCTAATCTTATTCGAAATGTGTCTCTTATCGTTACAGGTGTTGCCCAAATTGCTTAGCATTCTGCAAATCAATTTCAACTCCACATTCGTTAATTAAAACACAATTTGGTAAGTACTGTGGGGAACATTTATGTTTTACCGTTTAAAGAATGAAAGAATTATTGATATTGATCGACAAATATTTTATCGATGTCTCACGAACGCCAACTCTATAGTACGAGTATGTTTCAGAAGAAGAAGATGTCACTTACATCAATAACGGATCACGAGATAGTTACTGCTACTGCATATGTCACATTTGATAGCCGACCACGATTTGGTCAAATCTTCAGGTAGAAAGATTATGGTCTCGTCGCCCATAATTTGGTCTGACAGATTGACATAAACGGTCATGATTAAATATAGGGTGGAGAAAATAATGCTCGAACGGAGTTCGTGAACGCCGCACTTCCGCTGTCAGAGCAAGATATGGCTTGGCCGATTGATCTGCCGAACGCATGCCCGGACAATTTTTCCAAACAGAGCAGGCTTCTTCGTGACAGGGATGGCTAGTGTAGAAAACCAAAATAATGAATCGCATCTCTGGGATGGTTCAGCCAAATACCAACTTGAAGCTTTGGACTCAATAGAAAGGCGAGCCAAAAAGGTCATTGGTAGCGACTCTCTGGTCGAACATAGACTACAGAGCCTTGAACACCGACGTAGAGTTGCTTGCCTATCGGTTTTTATAATAAAACGAGCACGTTGAGATTCAAGTGAGAACAAGTTTAATACTTTTTCTAAACAGAACATGCTACAGATAAAAAATACTAATACAGGTTACTTTCACATTAGTGACAACAGATGGAAGGTAGCAATATTTAATGTTGATTATTTAGATGTAAATTTCAACACTCCCACTATATCTAATAATCACAACCATAAGCATTTAAAATAATATTAGGTAACATTTTACACAATCACCAATCCTAATAACTCCATAAAGGCATAATGTTTCTTAGCACACAAACTTTTAGTAAACAAGTCAGCAGGCATGTCAGCAGTCGATAAATAGTATAATTTTACTATATTATTTGAAACACACTCTCTGGCAAAATGATATTTCACATCTATGTGCTTAGATTTTTTGTGAAATACTGGATTCATCGACAACTTCTGTGCACTCTGATTGTCATTAGACAAACTTAAAGTATACATTTTATTTGTGATTTCAAACTGCAAAGTTCTTAAATATATGGCTTCTTTACATGCTTCTGAAATACTCATGTATTCAGCTTCACAGCTTGAAAGAGCTATTGTTTTTTGTTTCTTACACTCCCAGGATATTACTCCATTGGATAACAAAAAACAATAACCAGTATATGACCTTCTATCATATGTATTGTTTGCCCAATCAGCATCAGCAAAACCTTTAATTTCTTTATTTCCATTCTTACAATATTTAATACCAAATGATTTAGTCTTTTTTAAATATTTTAAAATCCTCTTGGCATAATGCCAATGCTCTTCAGTATGATTAATATTAAACTGGCTTAAATAGCTTACAGAGTAAGTTATATCTGGTCTGGTTAAAACCGATAGGTACATTAGGCTACCTATAAGCTGCTGATATGGCACTTCTTTAGTTACATTTTGACCAGTGTTTACATTTAACTTAGTCTCCATTGGAGTTTCAACAGTCTTACAGTCTGCCATTTGAAATTTTTCTAATAAACTCTCAATATAACTTTCTTGATTTAAAGTAATAGACCCTTCCTTTCTATTAAATTTAACATTCATCCCAAGACACTGTTTTACTTGCCCTAAATCCTTAATTTTAAATTTATTTGACAATATTTCCTTCAGGCTATTAGTTTCCTTTTTATTATTGGAAAAAATAAAAAAATCATCAACATAAAGGGCCACTATAGTTACCATATTTTCAATTTTCTTTGTATACATACAATGTTCTAATTTAGATCTCTTATAACCATTTTCAATTAAACAATTATCTACCTTTTTGTTCCAGGCCCTGGACGCCTGTTTTAAGCCATAGATGGCTTTATTAAGCTTTAACACTTTCTTAGAGTTATCTGGGAAATCAAAACATTCAGGTTTTTGCATGTATATAGTCTCCTCTAAGTTACCATTTAAAAAAGCAGTTTTTACGTCTAAATGTGTAACATCAAGATCTAATTGGACTGATAGTGAAAACAAAAGTCGTAATGTTGTATGTCTAACAACAGGCGAAAAGGTTTCCGTATAATCTACTCCTTGTTTCTGGGAAAAACCTTTAGCTACAAGTCTGGCACGGAACCTAACCTTATTTTCACTATCATACTTCTTACACAAAACCCATCTACATTTAACTATAGTACTGTCTTTAGGTGCATCAGTAAGTTCCCAAGCATCATTATCATCAAAACACTGTAATTCGTCCCTTATTGCCTCTAACCACTGTTCCCTATCTGGTCCTTTTAGAGCCTCATCAAGTGATAGTTCACATACATTTTGAATAACACTACTTTCTAAACACATATTAGAATGACAATACCTGTCCGGCTTCTTTCTTTGCCTAGAGGAACCCCTTCTTTTTACACTCACAACACTTTCCACACTGTCATCAGAAGAATCATCTGGTACATAAGTTTCATCATCATGAAAAATTTCACTTCCTGATTCATACAATGTGTCTCCCACTGAATCCTCAATGGATTGTGATTGTTCAGTTTCCTCAATCTGGACTACACTTTCTGTTTGTTTGGCATTTTCTATAATGATCACATCACGGCTTGTTGTGATATCTTTAGTGCTTGGATTGTAGACTCGATAACCTTTTACATCTTCTGAGAAACCAACTAGAATCCCTTTTACAGCCTTTTTATTCCATTTGAGGCGCTTCTCTTTTGGAATGTGCATCATCACTATACTTCCAAATACCCTTAAGTGGCTAATATCTGGCTTTACTCCATTCCACATCTCAAAAGGTGTTCCATTCAAATTTGCCGCCACTATCCTATTTTGTAAGTATACAGCAGTATTGGTTGCTTCAGCCCAAAAGCTTTCGTCCATTTTAGCATCAAAGAGCAGACACCTTGCCTTTTCCACCACAGTACGATTAAATCTCTCTGCCAAGCCATTCTGTTCTGGTGTGTATGGATTACTTTTTTGATGAACAATTCCTGCTTTACTTAAATAATTATCAAACTCTTTATTCACAAATTCTTTCCCATTGTCACTTCTAAGAATCTTAATTTTTCTGTTTAATTTATTCTCCACCTCAGCTTTGTATCTTTGGAAACATTCAAAAGCTTCATTTTTGTTTTTCAAAAAATAAATATAGATGTAGCGACTAGAGTCATCGATGAATAAAATAAAATATCTGGAACCTCCAAGGGACACATTCTTGAATGGCCCACATACATCCGTATGTATTAACTGCAGGAGATCATCACTTCTATTTCCATTATGTGGAAAGGGTAAACGATTTTGTTTCCCTTCGCAACACACTATACATGACGACTTCGATATTTCTGCCTTTCTATCAAGTTTAAGACCTTCCACAGCTTCCTGCATTTTACTTAAATAGTTATTGTTGACATGACCAAGCCGGCGATGCCAAATTTCACTCGAGGTCACCACTGCAGCCAGCCTTTCAGGCATTCTCAACTTATAAACTCCATTTAATAAGCAAGCTGTAGCAACTAGCTCATTACACTTATTAAATATTTGACAGCCATCATCTTTAAACAGGA
This sequence comes from Apeira syringaria, assembly GCA_934044485.1. NCBI lineage: Eukaryota > Metazoa > Arthropoda > Insecta > Lepidoptera > Geometridae > Apeira > Apeira syringaria. Next base: position 6,386,393 of record OW203670.1, on the reverse strand, counting down.
CCTTGTTGCCTTTTGCGATCAATTGACTTACGGAGATGAGATTCGTGGTCAAACTAGGTACACATAATACTCCTTCAACAACCACATCATACTCACAGTTATCTGTCAATGTTGTTAATCTCACATCACCAGAGCACTTGACAGACACTTTTTCTTTATTCGCAACAATAATTTCTTGGACTGTATGATTGTTCGACACATTTGTAATCCAATGTTCATTCGCTGTCAAATGGCCACTAGCACCTGAATCAATGTACCAATCATTCTTGGAGAAACAACCATTTAGGAACACGGCACTGAACGCATTTGTTTGTTTACGTTCACTGAATTTGTTATTTGATGAATCTTTTACATCCTTAGGGCATTGATTACGATAGTGTCCCGTTTGTTTGCATTTGTAACATTTGATTACTTTCTGTTTTGACATTGACTTTGACGTCTGAGTTCTTCCGGTATTTGCCATTTTGAGGGTCGATTCATCCACGTCCGTAGGAGAGCACCCCAAAAATCAGAAACCCTACACGTGACCCTCGGGTGGTGCTAATCGGATGATTTACCGGTGGTAGGCTTCGGCCGCGGTTGGTGACCACCCACCGGACAAAGACACGGCACCAAATGGCGACCATGTTCAGCCGTGATGTCCGGTGACACCATTAGGAACAAACAGGTCGGGACAGTTGCTTTGCTTACTATGACGGTCTTCGACACTCTTCGAGACTGCCGTATCGGGTGACTAATCGCGGAGGGTAGCGGGATCCGAGGCACGGTGCACCGCTGGCCGACCGCAGGTAGCTGGGGGCCCAATTAGTGACCTAGCCACTCACGAAAGGCTGCCCCGCCAACTGACGAAAAATCCCGGGATGCGCCATCATGCCGGTCGGCGACCGGATGAGAGGGCCTGATGGACATCCCCGGGGGGGCTCGGGCGTCCCCGCAGTCTCCAGATTAGTTCCCCAATGATTCGTGTGGTCTCCTTGTGAGTCCCTTGTCTGCAAAGTAAAGCCTCGTTCCACTGCTGTTTGTTCCACCAATTCACTCACCCCCAACATGACGAGAAACAAAAATGGAAAAAAGTTTACACAGCGGCTGCACTCCCTCTCGTTAAAAGTGCACCTCTCTAATATTCGAGGCTTGCACTCCAATATCGTGCCAGTCCACTACCACCTAGAGACTGAAAAACCGCACCTATTGTTTCTCACGGAGACGCAGATACGACGTCCTTCCGATGTAGCCCACCTTTCCTACCCAGGCTACAGCCTGGAGCACAAATTTAAGCCACGCGCAGGCGTGTGCTTATACACTCGGGATGACATTTGTATTAAACGCCTCCGTAATCTTGAAGACTCCAAACACAATGTACTCTGGGTTATGGTAGACACCAGTTTGGAGAAAATTCTCTACGCCTGTGTTTATCGATCGCACGGCGGGGTTCAGGAGACGACGGCGCTTACCGAATATCTCAGTGAGAAGGCGGATTCGGCCCAACTGAAGTATCCGTCGGCTCAACTTGTGCTTCTGGGGGACTTCAATGCCCACCACGAGGAGTGGCTGTTCCCATACCAGAGCACCGACCATGCTGGGAGAGAGACGCGCAAACTTGCTCTGTCGTTAAATCTCACTCAGCTGGTCCAAGAGGCAACACGGATACCCGACGTTGATGGCCACACAGCCAATTGCTTGGACCTTCTACTGACAACGGATCCAGACCGTTACTCAGTGTCGGTGGCTCCACCATTAGGTAGCTCCGACCACTGTCTGGTGAAATCTGTATCGTCATACTCCCCGCCCGAGCCTAGCCTTAAAGGCACGCGACGGGTGTGGCGGTACAAGTCAGCGGACTGGGATGAAATGCGGTCCTTTTTCGCATCTTACCCTTGGAAGCAAGTATGCTTCTCTTCTAGCGACCCTTCGACATGCGCGGATGCCGTGACGGATGTGCTACGGCAGGGTATGGAATATTTTATTCCATTTGCCGATATGCCACTGTCCAGCAAAGCTCACCCATGGTTTGGACCAGAATGCTTTCGTTCTCAGACACAAAAGCATCAGGCATACCAGGCATGGGTTGATGCTCGATACCGCAAAGCCAAGGATATTCGTGCCAAGAAGAGAGCCTTTAACAAAGCTGCCAAGTCCTGCAAGAAGGCTCTACGGAAAGCTCGGTTCGATCACATTAGCCGAATAGGGAACAAACTTGCTTCGTACCCTACGGGTAGTAAAGCTTTTTGGTCCCTAGCTAAATCGGTCGAATCGAACTTCTGCCGCTCCTCATTTCCTCCACTGCAGAAACCTGATGGATCGCTAGCCCACACTGCGGAAGAGAAAGCAAATTTATTTGCATCTCTCTTTGCAGAGTCTTCACGTCTAGATGCTGGTAGCGCAGCCCCACCAACTCCGCTGAATGGATGCGAGACGATTATGTCAAACATTCGCATTCGACAAGTGGATGTTCGCAAAGTGCTACGTAATCTGGACGTGAATAAAGCAAGTGGTCCGGACGGTATTTCAGCGCTGGTCCTGAGAACATGCGCGCCGGAACTAACTCCAGTGTTGACACGCCTTTTTCGGCTCTCTTTTGAGGCGGGTACAGTACCAAAAGCCTGGAAGCTTGCCAATGTACAGCCAGTACCCAAAAAGGGTAGTCGTGCTGACCCTACTAACTACAGACCGATTTCGGTCACGTCCATCCTCTCCAAGAGTATGGAACGTGTTCTGAATACGAAGCTCCTTGCATACCTAGAAACACATGAACTCCTCAGTGATCGGCAATACGGCTTTCGTCGAAACCGGTCTACTGGAGACCTTCTAGTGTATGCCACTCACATGTGGAGCGAGGCCATAGAGAAGTACGGAGAAGCGCTCGCCGTTTCCCTTGATATTTCTAAGGCCTTCGATAGGGTTTGGCATGACAGTCTCATTGGTAAGCTTCCCTCTTATGGCTTGCATGAAAGACTACGAGTCTGGATATCGGACTTCTTGAGGAATCGATCGATTCGAGTAGTCATTGATGGCTGCTCTTCCGATCAATTGGCTATTAATGCCGGGGTTCCTCAGGGGTCGGTTCTCTCTGCAACTCTTTTTTTGCTGCATATTAACGATCTGCTGAAACCCGGTACCTATGGGTATGCAGACGACAGCACTGTTGTAGAAAGTTACATGTCCAGCGCGCGGGCTAGCCTTGCACAGGTCCAGTCACTCAGAGAGGCCATGGTCGACCGTATGAACTTGGCTCTGCAGGCAGTTTCCGACTGGGGCGATGCCAATCTGGTCAAGTTCAACGCTACTAAGACCCAGGCGTGTCTATTCTCTGCCAAACGGAGTGAATTCGAGCGGTGCCCCACTTTCCGAGATGAACCCGTTACCATTACCGACACTCTGGAGCTTCTTGGCGTCACACTGACGCCCACGTTGAATTTCGGGAGCTACATTGAGTCCAAAGCTCAATTGGCTGCCAAAAAGTTGGGTATTCTTGCTAAGGTCAGACAGTACTTCACGCCGGGGCAGTTGCTTAATCTGTATCAAGCACAAGTCCGGTCGTGCATGGAGTACTGTTCCCACCTTTGGGATGGGTCAGCCAAATACCAACTAGAAGCTCTGGAGTCAATCGAGAGGCGAGCCAAAAGAATCATCGGCTGTAACTCTTTGGTTGAACGTAGGCTTCAGAGCCTTGAACACCGGCGTAGAGTAGCAAGCCTATCGGTTTTCTATCGGGTGCATTTCGGAGAATGTGCACTGGAATTACACAATCTGATTCCACCATCCCCTTTCTATCATCGGTCGACTCGACGTACGGCAATTCGCCATCGTTATATGGTAGATATACCACCTATACGCACGAAGCGTTATGCTTCCACTTTCTTAATGCGTACTGCCAAGGAATGGAACTCGTTGCCCGAGTCTGTGTTTCCCGATATGTACAATCCTGGAGTCTTCAAGTCGCGAGTGAATAGGTACCTTCTAGGTTTGCGTGCTAAATCCTAGACAACGTCATCACTTAACATCAGGTGAGACAGTTGTCAAACGCAAACTTATAATATATAAAAAAAAAAAAAAAAAAAGGTATTTGCGCCATACTTTTTTTGATAACTCGCAAATGCTCCGCTAACGTCGCCACTGTCTTCCTCCAAGTCCATTAATTTTGTTTTAATGGCGTCGGCCGATATATTAATGCCCGAATGTTCAATCGCCATTATCATTGGCGAATATTTTTCAGATAATCCAGCTAAAAGCAATGATCCTACCCATTCATCGTTAATATGAAAGCCCGATCCACTTAATTTTTGGCTCGTTTCTATGATCTGAGTAACGTAGGACGTCATAGATGTACAATTTTCAAGACGAATTGATATCAAAGTTCTCAACAAGCTGATCCTTCTAGTAAATCCTGAATCATCGAATAAATGCTTTAATTTTTCCCATAGAGTCTTCGTATTTTCGACATCCTTGATATGTACATATAGCGACGAGTCAATCGTTAGAATCAATTTTGCCTTGGTTTTCGCATCGGCTGCGGCTTCATCTGGATTCGTGACTTTGATACAGTCCGAAGTACCTTCCAGTATTAGAAAATTCTCCGCGGCGAAAGCCCACTCCTGGTAGTTCTCGCGACCTTTTAATTTTGGCACGCTCACAACGTAATTCGAACTCATTTTACCGGCACAGTGTATTCTCAGTCCACACAAACTTATACAGCACTAACTTGCAAGTTCTTAACGAGAAAAAACACGTAATTCTGGGCCATAACCTATAATAAAACGAGCACGTTGAGATTCAAGTGAGAACAAGTTTAATACTTTTTCTAAACAGAACATGCTACAGATAAAAAATACTAATACAGGTTACTTTCACATTAGTGACAACAGATGGAGGGTAGCAATATTTAATGTTGATTATTTAGATATAAATTTCAACAGTTTTCTATCGGTTACATTTCGGCGAATGTGCACTGGAATTACACAATTTAATTCCACCTTCTCCATTCTATCATCGGTCAACCAGACGTACGACTATGCGCCACCGCTACATGGTAGATATACCACCGTTACGCACGAAGCGTTTTGCTTCCACTTTTACAATGCGTACTGCCAGAGTGTGGAACTCACTGCCTGAGTCTGTGTTTCCCGATATGTACAACCCCGGAGTCTTCAAGTCGCGAGTGAATAGGTTCCTTCTAAGTTTGCGTGCTCCACGCAGTGGTTAAACGCAAGCTTTAAAAAAAAAATAATGATAAATGTAAATACATTTTTCAACAAACAAAACATGGCTACTTATCTTAAGTAATATATACGTAAAAACTAAATGAATGCATAATACAATAATATATATAAAATCACGCTTGACCCATCTTGTGTCATCATGTTGTCATCACGTCATCTTGTGTTATTTTGCTACAGCATTCACAATTATTTCACGAATGTCCGGAAAATAATGTACGTAACCGGATTGTCTAAAATAAAAGAACTCCACAAAAAAACTGTTTTAAAGTTACTGTAGAGTTTTTCCTTGTAAATTGGCCTGAAACTGACAATAGTTTTTCTGTTGTTATACCTTGCAATGGGCTGTGCTAAATAGGACATTTCTTTTTAAAATAACAGGTTGCCCTCCAGAAGTGCCGGCAAAAGTGAAAACTCGCATTTATGTGGTAAAGTACAATATTAATTTATTGCGCTATCGTACACAAATATCACTATAGATATTTAAGTTAGTTGATTTTATGTACCTACAGATTAAACAATATAGTGAGGGCGATAGAGCATACAACAGAATGAAGTCAAAATCAACATGTTAAACGGGCGAGCGAGGTGAGCGCCGTCTGCTTCAAAAAGGTTTTATTATACCCACCAACAAACGAAAATGTTCCTTATTCGTAACACATTTAAGTTTAAATTTCACTACGCTCCCTCTGTCTTACGAATTTGATGACGTCACGCCTGACGCGAGGTGTCCTGACGCACGTTTAAAATTTTTTCCCCATAGTGCACAACGCCGCTAAAGAAGTTTTTCACTTTAAAAAATGTCTACATATTATTTTTGCAAGAAAACATATGAACGTAATGACAAATATAATATGCAATATATTTACGAGTGCACATAAACTTAGTTCGTAATTCCTTCTATATTTTTGACTCTATTAATTATGAAGTTAAATTATTGAAATAGAAGAAAATAGATAATAAAAGTAAAAAGTATAAGAAGAGAAGAAAATATTCTAGCCATAGAAAAAGTTTTGCTTCTTTATGCAAAGATTGGCTGTTTATTGTGTTTACCCTTATGTACTTGTACCTATCAACAGTTACTTAAAATCCAATAAATAACCTGTATAATTATATGTTATCGTCTGACAAAACACTGATTTTGAAATAAAACACAAACTCTTGATATTCACATCTTAAATTCCCGCCATAATCTTCTACAATAGTATTTGTTATCTGCGAAAGACACTTTTAATGGTAGTTTCAGTCACATGGAGGCTTGGAATTAAGCCCGTTCAAGATAAGTGTAGACATTAATTATTCTGCCACTGTGCCCACCCCTTACTAATTACTAAACGATTAATTAAACATACAGTCGAGAATTTATCCATTCGCCAGTTAACGGGTTCTAGAAAGTGGCAAAGAGGTGCTCTTGTTTATGTTTATACAGAAAAGGAGGTTTGTTTGCCAAAAACTAATGGATAGATGTTATTTTTTTTCTTTATTTGTAAACCGTATTTGGTACTTAGGTAACTATCGCAGAGTAAAGATATAAACTACATTTCCGGGTTCGATTCCCGGACAGATCAAACATCCGTGTGCATGAACATGTCTGTTTGACCTGTGTCTGGGTGTCTATATGTATATAAGTATATATATCAGTCATCAGGTTACGATAGCACAGGCTCTGACTAGTTTGGGACCTGAAGACCTTGTGTGAATGTTAATAAATAAATAAATAAAATATAAATTTTTATCTTAACTTATTATTATTGATTGCACTTATTGTTGTGATGATTTTTTGTACAAAATGTGTATGTAAGTCACAAATAAACTATTTCTTTCTTTCTTCATTTCTTTATTTGAATTCATAGAAAACGGAAAATCATCGCCAACGAAAGTGAGATTTGATAAAAACCATGTTTCTATTAGTTGATGTCAAAATATATTTAAAACTAGCTGCACCCTGCGGTTTTACCCGCGTGCTGATGATTGATGATGATGATATGTAGCCTATGTGTTATTCCGGGAACTGAAGTATCTTCATACCAAGTTTCATGCAAATCCATCCAGCCGTTTAGGCCTCAAAGAGTAACAAACATCCATACTCACAAACTTTTGCATTAGTACACCTGCACCTCGCGATTTTACCCATGTAATCATGACAAACGGTGATGGTGATCAATAAAATAAGCCTATGTGTTAATCCAGAGTATAAGCTTCTCTGTACAGAATTTCATCGAAATCAGTGTAGGCGTTTGAGCGTGAAGAGATAACAAACATACACACCCGTTCCCGTACCCGTTCGGGGCATAGACATCCTCAAAGGTAGTTACTAAAAAAATATTTTGTTATGCTTAATAGATCGTTTGACCACTATCTCAATTGACGATGGTCAGTGACAATGTGGTCGAAGTCGTTATGTTATTATTATTATTATTATATTACGCTAAACCTAGCATTCTTACTGACTCTCAAGGACTGCTGCCTGAATCTACTATGTGTTTGGTGACAGTTATTCATACTTGAGGGTGGAGCTAGGTGTGTACTCGAAAGTATCCTACCACCATGCAGGAAATTCGATAACGGTGTTACCATTTCCGGAAGCTCAAGCTGTTAATTGGGATCGAACAAGCGTCCGCAATTTTGATAGCCAACGCACCCAAAGCTGAGCTATCATCGCTTTAAACATACCAACATAGATAATCAAAGGCACATAAATTGCAAGATAAAATCTTGTCACAAAAAATCACTTCACAACTCAAAGAACACCTAGTTTCAAAGTCTGCTTGAACACACAAATCTACAAAATTTCAAATAAGTATACGCACGGTCACGTGTCATTCAAGCAACGTCTAAAAAGGCTTACGTTGAAAGTTTTCGGGGCTTTTACCCGAATATTAATAATTGAGCGAATCTCCCCCAACTCCACGTTACTTTATGTTGATTTTAAGTGATGATACGCCTCCGGCCTACGGATAGCGTTAAATGGATTGCACGGACGTGTTTGGTGAACTACTCCCACAAGTCAGTTAATATAATTTCGGTTTTGGAGGACAAAAGAGTATTATTCTGTTCTTGAACGTTTTGGTTCGTTATACATTTAGCATACGAAAAAAAAATGATTCTGTTTAAGGTATTACCTAATTGTGCTGTTCGATATATGAAAAGTGAATTAAACAGTTTTATGAATATAACTGCGTCTGAGATTGTTACGCGTATACACAAGTTTTGAAGCGATAATAGCTCAGCGGAGCGTCTGATGTCAAGCTGTCGAGCGCTGCTTCGACCCCCATCAACGACTTGAGCTTACGGTTACAATACTAAATATTATAAAAATAGTGCCGTGATGGTACCGGCCTAGAATAGTACTCCCCCATCTCTTCCCGCGGTTGCCGTAAGAGTCGGCTAAGGGATTACGTACCAGAAGGTGGGCAGCAGCGCCTTCTTAGGATTTAAAATCATACTGCGCTCGCCAACCCGCCTGCCAAGCGTGGCGAGTATTGGCAAATCGCCTCCTATATGAGGGAGGCATATGTCTAGCTGTGGACGCCCCATGGCTTAGAGAGAGAGAGAGATAAAATATTTAGTACTAACCATACGTGCAGTACAACCGCCGCGCCAGTCAATCATAAGTCCATGTACCTAATTTATGCGGTCCACGCCCGAGGAGCCAAAGACTCATCTCCCTTTCTTAATAAAATTGCTTCAACGCATTCTGTTAATAAAAGACAGTTTTATATTTTTTATGTATTTTTTTGGTATTTATTTATTCGATTATTTCTTTAACGTCACCTTGACCAATGCAAGTTGATCGAAACGCGTAAATAAATGACTATATATTCTTCATCACGCTTATACCCCCGCACTAGGATTCCCTGTGTCGCGGAGGCATGGACACACACAATCACAGCAGACAAACATCCAAGCCCCGGGACAAACGTCTACACTCATCGCACAAATGATTGCCCCTGCCGGGATTCTATATCGTAATATATTTATAATGCATAAAAAATATAGTCAATGAAATAAACGCATGTTGTATGTATTGCTTCCGGGCTGTTTGGCCGTGGTCTATGTGAAACTTGTGTTCCAGACGTTTCGTCGATCACTGCGGTCGACATCTTCAGTGGTTCAGGTCCGAGCGGCGACAAGAGCGTAGAACTCTCCTTCGCGGCGTCTTCTCTGATACTGTGCAGTATCAGAGAAGACCACTGAACCACTGAAGATGTCAACCGCAGTGATCGACGAAACGTCTGGAACAAACGTTTCACATAGACCACGGCCAAACAGCCCGAAAGCAATACATACAACATGCAACGCCGGCCGTGAAAGCCTTAGAGTTTACAATGAAATAAACCATTATATAGTGTACATTTATAGAACACTAGCTGCGCCCGGCTTATCACCCGCGTGAGCAACGGTTTTCCCACTGCCTCACTTATCCCACAGGAACTACACATTTTTCGGTATAAAAAGTAGCTCTTGTGTTTTATCCAGGTTATAAGCTATCTTCAATCCAAATTTCATTCATATCAATTCAACCGATTCACCGTGAAGGCGAAAAAAACAAACAAACGACAAACACACTTTCGGCTTAATAGTGTGATGTGTTCGAATTTTGAATTTATAAAAGTTACTGAACCTTATGTTCTTGTTCAAAGTAAGTATGAATACCTCCTTTTGCTCTCGTTCCTACGAGTTTTAGGAGTTTAATAAAGGACATTCCTTCTTTGAAATAAATCACATGGGACATTCTATAGATGCGATCGGTTCTCAAGTTCTCAAGATACCTTTGTGTAAGACGGGGTCTACAAAGTGAAATTTCTTCTTGATCACGCGAAGCTATGAGAATGCATGTGATACAAAAGTGCATCTTTGTAAAGAGAAGTTATGTGTTTATTACGGTATCTTACATCAGTAGGTGCCTCTTCGTTACTGGAGGTTGGCTGTGAGCGCGGCAAACTTTGTCCTGTCTTGTGCCAAGCGAAATAGGTCTTCAACGCTTGCAGTATTAGTTCATTCCCGAAAGTTGAGTAGCCGCGATTTTTTTCTCTTTCCAGCACGCTGTTGTCCATATTTTCTTCTCAGTCGTTACGCTCTTGACTAGTTACTTATCTATGGTCTTGACAGAGTGATCGTGGTCATCATGGCAGCTCATCAGATCGTTCTGTTAGCGGTCATCTGATTGGGTCATCCTGGTGAATTCGTGTAAGGCGGCTTCCCATTTCTCTTGCCAATATAGACTGGTCGGTTGGCGCAGTTGGTAGCATTCTGCCTTCTGAGCCGCTGGTCCCGGGTTCGATTCCCGGACAGATGAAACATTTGTGTGTATGAACATGTCTGTTTGACTTGTGTCTGAGTAAATAATATTAAAAATAATATTATTGTTTACGAAATAATATTAAAATGCTAATTAAAAACATATTAAGGACATGTATTGTATTTTACTTAACACTAGCGGTCAGGTGATTGAAGTTTTAGTAATGATAAAAGATGTAGAATTTTAATGGTCAAAGAACTTTTGAAATATGTTAATATGTAGTTTTCGAGTTTTAACAATAAAAACATAATGACAAATTTTCTAATAAAATTAAACTCATAGTAATTTAGTTATTTCTAGTACTAGGTATTAAGTACCTAATTCGTTATGCTACTGTCAAGATTTCAATATAAATATTCAAATATTTCTTGTTACTAGTCTGTAACTCGTTTTCGAACCTTGAATTTAATTATAATTGTGTTAGTTTTTTGCACTTTTTGATGACTTGGCTGTATTTCGGACCCTTGTACAATTCTACATAACCTAAGAATTAAAAATCAAACTTTGTTCACGACAAACTATACACTTTTACAAGATGATAATGACACTCAATTGGCAATTCAAATTCAAGTTCAAAATTATTTATTTTCAAGCAAATTACACACACATTTTGTTCACATAACAAATAATGAAATACAATAAAATGTCAGTTCAAAATTAATGCGTTACTTAAATGTCTAATTCAAAATAGTCAAAGATAAAACAAAAAATAAAAGAAACAATGAAATACAATAAAATGTCAGTAAAAAAATTTATGCATTACTTGTGTCTAAATTAAAATAGTCAAAAATAAAAATAAATAAGTCAATATAAAAATTTAAAAAGTAAATGTCGATTTAAGTTAGTATCTTCTGTCCGGCACTATTGCGATATGTCTATCGCAGCAATGCCGGAGATAAGTACAGTCGAGTCTGGCTGCAATCATCTTCAGGATGGTGTTGGAGCTGGCCCGAACTCTGCGCACCAGGGATGCGGCACGCAAGCGCATAGCTGCATGAAAGCATGTAGTGTGCGCGGCCGCAAACATGCCGGAGGCGACAGTGACAATGACAAATGAATTTATAGGTCTATTGCGCCATTTAGTAAGTATTGCCGATATAGTTTTTTTTTTTAAACTCCTCACATTGCATGGCAACCCTAACACTAGATATTTTCCGTTTAAATGTGGGTGTTTCCGTGTTGTACGAAAATTGGACTTCGAAACGTTTAAAAAAAGAAAGACTGCTTTGAGGATAATTGAAATAATATTATCAAGGAACAAGGTGAATTTTAATGGAATTATGTTGAGATTTCTCTTCTCGTCAAATTATCTTTACTACCTTTATTAATTTGTATGTGTATTTTTTTAATTTTCAGAAGCAATGCTTAATGACTAGCGGCATAGCTTGCATGTACTATTAATATCACGAAAAAAATCTCTGCCGTGATTAAGTTCAAAAAGAATTAAAACACTTTTCTCTTTTTTTTTTTTTTTCTTTTCTCAGCTATGTGCGTCCACTGTTGGACGTATGCCTCCCCCATATAGGGGGGATTTGCCAATACTCGCCACGCTTGGCAGGCGGGTTGGCGAGCGCAGTATGATTTCCGATCCTCAGAAGGCGCTGCTGCCCACCTCCTGGTACGTTATCCCTTAGCCGACTCTTACGGCACCCGCGGGAAGAGATGGGGGAGTACTATTCTAGGCCGGTACCACCACGGCACTTTTCTCTTTACCCATACCTATTTGACAATGGACAAGAAACGAACAATTAAAAACCTTTACAGACTGTGATGATGATGAATGCCTATGACGCTCACAAATACCGTGGCTTTCTATTTGTAAAATTATTTTCAAAATCAGTTCAGTAGTTTCAGATATTATCCCCTACAACCGCACAACCCTTTATAATTATAATATAATTTCATCAAAGAACGACCAAACGGACTGCAATGCGGTATCCATATATAGGACACGTTCCCACCTGTCGCACGAAGCGTTTTTCTTCCACATATACATATTCATAGTGCGTACAGCTAACGAGTAGAATTCACTGCCTAAGTCTGCGTTTCTACATGGATACAATTTTGGCATCTTCACGTCACGAGTGAACAGGTACCTTCTAGGCAGGCGTGATCCATTGTAGACCGCATTATCACTTAACATCAGATGAGATAGTGGTCAAACGCCTGCTTATTGTGAAAACAAAAATATTAGTACAGATTAGGTAGATGTTTTAAGATTACATGTTTAGATAAACGGGGAAAAATCAAGGGTATAAGAATATTCTAACTATGACTCCGATGTGTCATATCATAACGAAGGTATCTTCTAACTACAAACACAGAAAGGCACATTATGTCACCTCTCCGATGACGTAGTAGTCCCCTTCAAAGATCTAAAGTGCCGATTTATCCGCCACCATCGGTCTATCAAAGCTAAGGCTGCAGACTAAATTTTTAAGGGCTTATCAGGTGTCGATGACATTACAGAGGCTCGCGGGTGTTTTCAGGCAGAGAGGGCGGGACAAAGCCTGATACAAGTTGATTAAAAATATTATAAATATGTACTATACAGATGAACTATAGGCTTATCGCAAAAATGATTATCATATTTTAAAGCTTTTTAATTATCTTTCTTCTGGTGTAAAACACAGTTCAAGCGTATTTGTCTTTATCACAAGAATTTTTCATAAAGAAACAATATGGTCTCTGGAAAATATTATTTCACTCATAAATTACCAAATGTAATACATTTTGTTTCAATATGAATTAACCTTTATAAAATGTTCTCATACCGAAGTGGGATTTTTGTAAGACTTTCAACAAAATGAGCTGAATTGTCTCAAAATTATCCTTTTAGCAAATGTTCAAGCCTTAACTGTTTCTTGGAATCATATAGATAAACTCCTGCAGTTAATGAAAAAAACGGTCCCAATTGGTATGTAGCCAGGTATGTTTATTTCGAGTGTATGTATGTATATTTCTAACATAGATTAGAAAATACTTTATTGTTACACCTTAAATATAAAACAATATTTACAATAAACATAAATTTACATAGAGTGTGACAATGGGCGGCCTTATCACTAAAAGTGATCTCTACCAGGCAATTTTTGCATGGAGAGGATCGAAATAAATTTAAATAACGGGGGTGTTACAAAGCTTAAAAATAAATAAAATAAGTAAGTATATAAAAATAAGAAAAACAAAGAGACCATAAGTGATATAAATCTTATACGTGATATTCGTTATGATTGTAATATAATACACACCGTGTGGTTTGGCAAAAGAACGCAAACACTCATTTGACACATCACACAAAACAATTTTTGAACGAATCCATCCCTTCCGCTTCCTCCCGGCACTCCAGTGACGTTTAGTACCACTGATTAGAAAGCGAAAGCCGCAACCACCGCACACGCACCGCGCCTCAAAATACCTCAAAGGTGCAGTTATCACCTCAAAACCAATAACGATTAAATGTGAACCCTCAGTGTTGTGATTGTGATGAAACTTTTCTAACCGCTATCGAAGTGAAGCTCCGAACCAGAGCAATTTGCCAGTGGAACGAAAGTGCGTCATCCCAGGTACCTACCGTTTCCTATTTCTCTCAAAATATTCACCACCGTGAGCTTTATTAAATAAACATACATACACTCGAAGAAAACATACCCTCCTTCTTTTTCAGTCAGGTAAAAAGATTTCCACAAAATGAATCGTACACGACAAGCGAGATGTTAAAGAGAATTTATTCCATAAAATCCTATTTCTTATTCAAACTCCGTCTACTTTATCAGAGGATTGTTATTAACAAGGAATAAAAGGAATCAATCGCTATTCATTTTTCTTTGAGCTATCTTAGAGGGGTATCCTCCCCGTTACCCGGGAGAATAAAATAACCCTAAGTATTACAAAAGATAATGCAAAATCGTGGAGAAGTTTAAAAAAATGGAAATCCTTTGTTGCCACGAGGATAATTGAAATAATAAAATAATATTATTAAGGGGCAAGGTGAACTTTAATGGAATTATGTTGAGGTTTTCCTGCTCGTAAAAGTATATTATATCATTGTTTGGAAAGTATACAGTTTTAGTGTTGGATTTTAAAATATTTCGCTGCGATGCTTAATAACTTTTTTTTTTTTTTAATCACACTCAGACCCCCGCACTAGGATTCCCTGTATCGCGGGAGGCATGGACACACACAATAACAGCACACAAACATCCAAGACCCGGGACAAACATCTACACTCATCGCACAAATGTTTGCCCCTGCTGGGATTCGAACCCAGGGTCGCGGTGACACAGAAGTCATGTCGATGACACAAACCACTGCGCCACGGGACCGTCACTTTTTGCCTGCCGTGACCATTAAATTAGTGCATTTATGGAACTAGCTGCACGCTATGGATTTACCCGCTGGACAACGATTTTCCCATTCTCTCTCTCTCTCTCTCTTTCTAAAATATCTTACAGTTTTTAAAACACAATGATATATGTAAAAGCCTATGTAATCTATGCACTAAATTTTATGTAAATCCATTTAACTGCTTTACCGCTTAGTAAACAAAAACATACTATTTACACAAGCAAATTGAAGCATTTTTTACATCACTAGCTGTGCACCGCGGTTTTACCTGCGTTGGCTACAATTATCCTCCACTTGGTTTTTTGGAATAAGGGGGGCCGCAGACGTTCGGTTTCTCTACTAGGAATTCAGATTCAGAATTCTGTGAGTTACCGCAAACGTCCGTTTTTTTTAAAAAAGGAATTTTATACGACGCATTTTACACATCATTCGATTTATCCATTCATAAAAAAATAATAACATGCACTTCACATCACATCGTTGTACCAAAACCATGCAATTAATCAGCATATGCTTGCAGAGGAATAATGCAGGTATATCTACATTATTCTTCCTTTATTCGTTATCCCAATGACTGAGAGCTACCACTTCCACCAGGAATCTTTTTTTATAAATGTTTTTTTTTTTTTTTTTTTATTGGGAATAGGCAGCCGTTTGACCACTATCTCACCTGATGTTAAGTGATGATGCGGTCTACAATGGAGCACGCCTGCCTAGAAGATACCTATTCACTCGTGACTTGAAGATACCCAGGTCGTATTTTTTCGGAAATACAGAGTTCGTTAGCTGTACGCACTAAGAATGTGGAAGCAAAACGCTTCGTGCGACAAGTTGGAACGTCCACCATGTATGGATGTCGCATTGCCGTCCGTCTGGTCGTCCTAAGATGGAATGGGGATGGCGGAATCAAATTATGCAACTCCAGAGCGCACTCCCCGAAATGTATCCAATGTGCCACCTTGACCTGTTGCCCGAAGGCAGAGCCTCATATGCTGGATGATCTGGAGCGTGGAGGAACGCATTGCCTTCTATTTTGCCAGTGACTACAGTCCTATCTAGATTGTCACCATCTTTTCTGGCGATATGACAAGTACTCGAGAATTCTCCTTAGGCCTGACCATGTCGAGTCTGACTTTGACCTGCAACTGCTAATGGATCGGGCGATACTCCGATGTGCTGTGCATGGTATGCTCAAATATTTGCTTAATATGGCAAATTAAATCCCTATCATTGACTAGTACGCTGTGGTAGTTTTTATTATTGCATTAATCACACCAATATTATAAAGGCGTATTTTCGTTAATTCACGCTCAAACCGCCGCATCGATTTCGATTAAATTTGGAATGGAGATGGACCCTAGTATAACACATAGGCTTATTTTCATCATCACCATCATCACCGTTTTTCATAACCGGTAAAACTGCAGCTATTTTTATATATTGGTACAATTTAGAGATTTAGATTTAGAATTTAGAAAAATGTATAACGTTTATAGATTTATACAGAGACTTCTAATTACCTTTATCTATTCTAGAGATCATAAGATTGTACCACTTATAAATGTGAAACAATGTTCCCAAAGTTTTGATTAAAATATGTTGAATTTGAATTCTTGTGAATAGGTATATGTAAAGTAAATAAAACGCCTTGTTCACTTTTTGAAGCGATGATAGCTTAGCGGTGGGAGCGTCGGCTATGAAACTGACGGACGCTGCGCCGGTTCGATCCCAACCAACGGTTTGAGCTTCCGGCGGAAGTAATACCGTTATCAAATTCGCAGCATTGTGCGCCCTTCGAGTACAACCTTCGAGTTTCAAATACTGTCACCAAACACATAGTGTGTTCAAGCAGCCTTGAGAGTCGGTAAGCATTCTAGGTCTAGATTGATAACATCTTCGACCACATGGCCATTGACCTTCAAGTATAACTATATAATAGTGGTCCAAGGCTAAATGTATTTACCTAGTATAAAAATTACTCCAATATTATGATGTTGTGTAAATTTATTCGTTATTCTATTCTCATAAACATACATTTAGGAACCAGTAATGATTATAATCAATGCTTACAGTTTCAAAAACTAATATTGATTAATTGTACGGAATTCTTTTTTCATTACTCATCTCACTCTCAATCTCTTTAAACTTCTCTTTCCGCGTGAAACCATTCGTTTGTCTCTCGGTGGTGTGAGCGCCGATCGCGGCGCTGGGTGTTGCCAGTCAGGACATCTGAAAATTTCAATCACAGAAATAAATATAGCATTTTGTTACAGGTTTGTGTAATTTTCTATAATTTACGTAGCCATTACAAGTGTAGGGTGGTATTCCATTTTTCTGGAAGATAGAAGCTGCCTCATAAATAATTACGCTGTTAAAAACTACACAAACCGACCTCCACTACTCATGCGTGAAATTTTCAACGTTAGTTACAATTTTTTTTACATCACTCTCAGACCCCCAGTAGAACATCATCAATCGTAGTAATTCTTTTATTCAACTAAACTGCATTTATTTGGCAAATATGATAAGCAAGGTAAGTTCTTATATTGTGACGATAAAGTCTAAATTAGTATGACTGTATGTTTTCAATTTTTAATTTTTTTCTACTATTTTAGTTTTATTTTACTGCCGTACTTGTTTGTCTTATTCTTTTATTGTCAATCAACTATGAAAACAATATGAATTTATAATAAGCAGTTCCTGAGTAGGTAACCAGTGCCTCCCCTATATAGGGGGGATATGCCAATACTCGCCACGCTTGGCAAGCGGGTTGGCGAGCGCAGTAAGATTTCCGATACTCAAAAGGCGCTGCTGCCCACCTCCTGGTACGTGAACCCTTAGCCGACTCTTACGGCACCCACGGGAAGAGATGGGGGACTACTATTCTAGGCCGGTACCACCGCGGCACGATCTTTTATTGCTCTGTTAAAACTAAACATTCTACACTGGTGGATATAGTAGAATGAACTTCAATATCATTCTGGTGAACATATAAGAAATGAAATCTTTTATTATTATTATTAAAGGATATGATAAGATAAAATATCTACTGGAATAACCAAACTCTTAAGATTGGGCTTTCGAGCCCCACACACACATTTGAGGAGTAAGGTCTGCTCGATCAATCAATGTTTAAAATACTTTGGCAAATAAAATTAAATAAGTAGGTAACTGTGCATTTCTCGTATATTCATAAATAATTACCCCGTAAACGACTTCTTACGATTTCAATGTAAAAATATTTTGCTTTTCAAATCTGTAGTTTGTTTAGATGTTTTTTTGCTGGAAAAGGCAAATCAGCAATTAAATATTTACATAAATATTTAGCATCTCGGAGACGCTGTACAAAGCTCTTTTACATAGTGGTTTATTTTAATTGTAACGTAGAACGTAATAAGGTTTCATTTACCTAAACATATTTTACTTGGGAACATGAATTGAAAAAGCTGTGGAGACGACGGGTTGTTGGGTTGCTGAAGCCAAAGAAAAATACAAAGCAGATTTTTTCTTATGCAAACTCAGATAAATAAACCAGCTGTATACTCAAAGCATCCAAAAGAAGGCTGTTGCCATCCAGCGAGATGATGTTGCCAGTTTTATGGGTACCTTTTCACCGGGTGCGGTTAGGTGTAGATTGATCGACTAGGAATTTTAAATTTGTTTTTGTCATGTTTAATGCTTATTTATTATTGGACAAATGATTATTTCAGATAAAATAAATATTATAGAGAATGAAGACACACATAATAAGGTACATATTTTTGAATTGAACATATTATAAAATATTACAAGTGATTTGTTTGTTCATGAAAAATATATTTGTGTACTCGATGAAATGCACTAACTGTGCTTGATACTAAATCTAATATTATCTTAATATTCATTAGATATAACCATTTAAAAACACATAAAACCCATCTCAGCGTAAATAATCACAGAAATGAATTAAAACTGACGTGGTTTTGACACATTATGAATGTATAATACACGGGAGTTACTCACGTAATAAGTCAGAGGGTTCCGACTATAGCGTATTCCGTACTAGGCGAACCGCGCCGCGTCCGCGAGCGCCCCGTATTCTCCTTGAAAAAGACCACCGAATGTGGTTGAAACTATAGTCGGAACCCTGTGACTTATTACGTGAGTAACTCCCGTGTTTTATACATTCATAATTAAATGAATTAAGTAATTTCATTATTATTTACAACATTATTTTTGTACGAATAATAAATTAAATGCATTTTATACAAACGAAATCTGATAGTTTAGCTTTTTTTTAAAATCGTTTTAAAACAAACATACAAATAAAATACCGGGAGTTTATGGCTGGCCGGTTGGCGCAGTTGGTAGCACTCTGCCTTCTGAGCCGCTGGTCCCGGGTTCGATTCCCGGACAGGACAAACATTTGTGTGCATGAACATGTCTGTTTGACCTGTTGCTGGGTGTGTATATGTATATAAGTATATATCAGTCATCAGATTACTATAGTACAGGCTCTGCCTAGTTTGGGACCTAAAGACCTTGTGTGAATGTTAATAAATAAATAAAATAAAAAATTTGTCAGTTTAGTCAGTCGAAAATGTAATCATAAAAATACTTATTAAAGCAAGCTTAACAAAAGATGTATCATTTCTTAGTAACTATCTATTGGCAATCCTCGGTACAATTAGGTACGTGATTTCAATCACAAGTACTATTGTTTTTTTTTTTTGTTTTTTTTTACATGTTTTAAGTTTGCGTTTGACAACTGTCTCACCTGATGTTAAGTGATGACGTTATCTAGGATTTAGCACGCAAACCTAGAAGGTACCTATTCACTCGCGACTTGAAGACTCCGGGATTGTACATATCGGGAAACACAGACTCGGACAACGAGTTCCATCCCTTGGCAGTACGCATTAAGAAAGTGGAAGCATAACGCTTCGTGCGTATAGGTGGTATATCTACCATATAGCGATGGCGAATTGCCGTACGTCGTTTAATATTGTTTTCTCACGTGCTCAATGTCTCAAGGGCATGTATTACATACGTATACAAGTACCATTTACATAGCTAGTTTGCTATATTAATATTGACAGTGAATTTATCTGCTGGTTCAATTGGTTTATAATGATTTTGATGACTATATAATATATATAGACACAAAAATAATACACCGACCGGCGGCGTGATATATTGTTTCCATCATACGACTTAGTTCGCCCATTGGTCGAAATTCGACCAAAATTATTAATTACAGTAAACACACGCATATAAACTCTTTTGTTTCTTGGTCATATTCATTTCAGTTCATATTGTCAAATTGAGAATAGATTTTTTTTATCACACTCTGACTCCCGCACTAGGATTACCTGTATCGCGGGAGCCATGGACACACACAGTCACAGCACACAAACATCCAAGACCCGGGACAAACATCTATACTCATCGCACTAATGTTTGCCCCTGCCGGGATTCAAACCCGGGACCAGCGGCTCAGAAGGCAGAGTGCTACCAACTGCGCCAACCGGCCAGTCGTCTTTATCGACTCATCCATAACAGAACTAAATTTAGATATATTTATTAAAATTGCGGGTAGTGCGTAAAATAAGTCACCACTTATTTGGTGCCTACGAAAACTACCCGCCAGCTTGGCCAGCAATTGAATAGAACTCGTCTAAAATTAAAGATAGCATTAAATGGAGTTACACAAATTTGAATTTTAGCTTAAATATAATACGAACTATTTCTTTTTGAAGAGCTTTAGTGGATTTTAGCTAGGGCCAATGCATACTTCTCAATATCAGGCAGTAACTGTCCTTTACATCTCGTCTCCCACTTCTGCCAGTACTTGAAGCCTTCCAGTTCGAACACCTTCAGGGCGCAGTTGCCATCGTCCTTTATATCTTCGTCTAGCAGGGCTGAAACCACAGATTATAAAACTACTAGCGGACCCGGCAGACGTTGTCCTGCATGTAACGCCAGGTGGAATTTGCATTTTTTTTGTGAATCTAAACCATCCAGGGCGCCACCCAAACGCATACAAAAAAATCATTCAAATCGGTCCAGCCGTTTAGGAGGAATTCAGTGACATACACACGTACAGTTGAATTATATACATTAAAGATTATATATATATATATGATATCAGAAGCACATTGTTGTCCATACATATATTTCTTTCTTTCTTTTTTTCATAAGCATTTTTTTAAAGCAATGGTTCAAACTACCCCTGTGCCTTCTCTCTCTCAGAAGCCCGGTCTCTCTCTCGTCGAGAAACCGTCCCGTGGTTTCACCCGCATGAAATGCGGTTTTCCCGCTACCTCAATTACCCCCCGGGATGAAACGTAGCATTTATGTACAGGGTTTATGCGATGTTCATTCCAAATTTTATTCAAATTCGTTCAGCTGTGTCAGCGTGAAGGAGTAACAAACGTGCATGGTGGTAGGATACTTTCGAGTATCCGCCTGGCTAGCTACCGCCTTCAAGTTTGAAAAACTGTTACGAAACGCGTGGTGTGTTCAGGCAGTAAAGTCTTTGAGAATCAGTAAGCATTCTAGGTCTGGCGTGATAACATCTTCGACCACATCGTCACTGACTATCAAAGTGAGATAGTGGTCAAATGCTAGATCTATACAGTATAAAAAACATACAAAGGACAAACTTTCGCCTATAATATTGGTGTGATAGTGTACTTGTATGATATATGTAGGTACATACTTAGTTTTAACGCTGATTGGCTTACCTAATGTAATAACCTACTAAAAAATAAAGTTTACATTTCATTAATCAATTTTAATACAAAAGTGATTAAAATATCGTATATTTTTTAAACTTACATTCACAAGTAATATCGCATTTGCCGCCTTTTTTGCCTTCCTTGCAGTATTGACTACCGATCTGTAATGAAATTATAACAATAAGACAGTTTAACAACGGCCTTTTCTATGCTGATAATGTAATAGGTAGGTATTATAATGTTATACTATTTATCAATAATGCCGAGGTTACATTGCTAAACGTGAAGTGTTTATTAATTTAGAAAACTGACGGCATGACACTTATTCCCTGGAAGTTAGGGCAGCCTTTAGTGTGGGACGCTACATGCGTTGACACTTTGGCGCCGTCACATCTTCCTGAGACACATGTTAGGGCTGGCGCCGCGGCTTATTCGGCGGAGCAATTGAAACGGCGAAAATATGCTAACCTAGCTAGTGGTTACATATTTGAACCTTTGGGGTCGAGACATTAGGCCCGTGGGGACCTGAAGCTCATCGGATTTTCCTAAATTTATCAGAGCGTTTGATCGATGTGACGAGTGACCAAAATGCTGGCACATATTTGGCTCTACGAATCAGCATTGCAATTCAACGTGGCAATGCTGCTAGCATTCTGGGCACGCTGCCGGCCGGTAGCGGGTTGGAACATTTGAGTTATCTATAGGCTACCAATAGCTAGTGGGTTGCTCAAATGTTATTGTAGTAGGTGCAGTATTGTAATTAGTTATTAGTGTTTTATTATAATAAAGGCATTTAGAAAACTTAATTTAGCAATATTGACAATAATAATAATTTCCAAAATAAAAATAAAAACACCTTTTTTTATGGTTTAAGGTGGCAAGCAAAAGGTAACATCTGCCTATAGACATATGCAATTGGTAAAGAACAGCACTGCGCTCGCCATCCTGGACATAAAGTCGGCAAGTCTCATGTGCACCGGTGAAAATACCCTTAACATTTTATAACGCAGTAACACAGTTCATAATAGTACAGGGTACAGGGTTCTCTATACATAACTATACACTTCATGTAGTATCATGTAATCTTATTGTCAATAGATGTAACATTGTGTGTCCTAAAGATGTAAATAAAGGATTTATTATATCGTCTGGCCGGTTGGCGCCGGCCAACTATATATATCAATCATCAGGTTACCATAGTACAGGCTCTGCCTAGTTTGGGACCTGAAGACCTTGTGTAAATGTCAATAAATAATAATAAAAAAAATATATCAAAAACCGGAATACAGTAAGCGAACACTACTGCCTAGCGGTAGGAATAGATATGGTGGTAGTCTTTTCCCGGGTGAACACTTACATAGAGTTCTTGAAAGTTATTTGTGAATAACTGAACAAGCTGGACAGATGATCTGATATAAGTTCGCATGTAAAGGCTGGATGAGGGTTGCTTCTATCCGGTACTTGTGGAAATCAATGGAAAAGGCCTATGTCCAGCTGTGGACGTCCTATGGCTGAGATCATATTGGTGATAAACTGAACATGGACAATGCAATAAGACATATTTTTCCCATGTGACTCATTGATGTGATGAGTTGTATTATCAGGGAAAATGGGTAAACTGTGTTATAAGCAAATAAACAAAATATTACCTACTTGGAATAATCCATAATACTTTCTTCTTGGTGTTTTGGATATAAATGCTGATGTATTTCTGTCACTCTCTTGCTCGATCATGCACACCCCTGAAAATGGAATAAGCAATAGGTTTATTGTTTGATATTCTCCTTGTTACTACTATATAATATCAGCTTAACTAATTTTCTCACAAATCATTTTCCTGTTAGAATTCACTTCCAGACAGCCTTGTAGACTTATCATATCTTTTTTTATAACTCCGCCGTTGCCAAACGGTTACAACCACCCACACAACTTAGTACTACATGGAGATTGGTATGATTAGTGTCACAAGTTGTAACTGTAGTTAAAATTTAGATCAAACATTGGAATTTTACATATTACCTATTCAATTAAAATAAACTGAATGTAAGAAAAATAATTTTTTTTGGTTTTTTTTTGTTATAATATCCCACTAATTATAAGATCATAATTATTATACAACAATTATTCGCTGCTTTGGAAGAATACTGAATTATTACAAAATAGTACAATTTCTTCATATTCAACATATTATTATTATTGTCTCTTTATTTTCTTTTTTTCTTAGGTTTAGTTTTTTTACAGTATAAATATCAAAAACAAAAATTAATAAAGATATTATAAAAAACCTAAACCTAGAGTTCCGCCAGCAGCGGGGCAGGGCCCAAGCTACCGGTGGTTAGGGCCGCAGAGTGAGGAACCTCCGGACAATACGCGCCGTTTCAAGGAGTACCGCCTTCTGCATTTGACTCTTGATCTAACCGTCTAGCGAGAGCCTCTTAAGATGTTGATCGAGGCTCTTCGCTATTAAGCCGTTCGTCGAAACGACTATCGGGACAATGATCGTCGAGTCAACATTCCACATGGCGGTTACCTGGTGAGCTAAGTCAAGGATATTATATTATATTATTATTATTATTAATCTCTGGTGGGAAGTAGCCCGCATCTAGGTTTCTTCCTGTCATCTTGCTCAGTTCATCCTACATTGCACTTATCAATTCGTAATCTCAGCTCGAGAATTCCGATAAAGCCGAGAAGTCCGACCCTAAGCCCTACGTAATATGTACCCTGCCTACAATACAACTTACTAATGCGCCTGGCTATGTCTGTGACTTTCGTTCGCCTATGGATCTACTAATTTCTGTTTAGATCGCGCAGAGAAACCATAAGCATAGCCTCCATTGCTTGTTAAACTTGACTAAAACGCCCATTTTTAGAGACTTCGTTTCGATGTACACACGAATGGTGATTGATACGATGATGACATATGTCACATAGCTGGTAATAATATAAAATAACATAACACCGATCAAAGACTTTTTTACTTTTTTAACCATTACGAATACCAATTCGTACAAAAATGTATTGCGTTCCTCAACCATTGAATGCCTTAACCATAAATCTAAACACTGGCATTCAAGGTCACCGGCAAGAAGGTTAATTAAATATTTTATCTAGAAGATATTCACATTATACACAACAGGGAAAAGCAATACAATAACTGGTAAGTGTCATTAATGAAAATAAAATGCATGTTATTTATTGGACAGAACTGCACATAATAACATTAAATATTAACAATACAGTTTATCTACTGTATTCACTTCCTCAATAATCACGATAGTAACATCATTATCCTCAGTTGTCTGTTTCATTGTACCCATCAAAATATAGCCTTCGGGAAAACCCACAGAATCATGAATCATTGTTAATGATCAACGCACACTCGATACAATCTTGTTCATATTGGATAACACTTATAGTGGCCGGCAACGATGTCTACTTATTTGATAAATACGGGTACAATAATGTAACAATACGTCTCATTTTTAACCCTCGACCGCCGCAAACAACATTCTCAGGAATTGTTTTATGTATTTATAAAAATATATAATAAATTATTTATTGGACTATTGCTAACCGACAAGCATAGAGAAAAATATACAACTGGCAATAGAAAGATGCATGGTGGGAATCAAAAGTAGTGGTGAAATCAGAAATTATGAAATAAGAAGGAAAACTAAAGTAGCAAACGTAATAACCCGTATTGAGCATTTTAAGTTGCACTGGACATAATATGCTGCGTTGCAAGACGCAAGACAAGATTAAAAGATGATATCCGCCTAAGTTTGGGGCAGGCATATTGGACCAGAGTAGTACAGGATAGAGCTCAATGTAGGGAGCTGGAGGAGGCCTATGCCAGGAGGCACGCCGAATTACGAGAGTACTACTAAAGACGCTATTATTATTAATTTATTGGAATTTTGAAATAAAGTGCAAACAGTTTGAGAACACCAACGCCTTTCTCCTTAGAAATTAAAGGACAATGATTTCCTTAGGTTTATCATGCAATAAATAAAAGAACAACAAGAGCAAAAAAACATAAGATATATAATTGTGGCAAAAATGTGTGAAAGTGGTTAAATTTAATTAATTTAAACCTGTGTTTTCAATAAAATATTGATTTATTTCTGTAATTCACACGCACATCTATTGACACATTAAATTGGTTTTCAAATAATAATTAACTTAGCAAAGAATTATAGTATATCTGATAACATGAGCATTATTCTTTATTGACCCTCAAAACACATACAGCAAAGGATTTTCTTGATATGTATAATCTGATTATAATTCAGATAAAATATTTTTTTGGCTATATTTGATTTACTTCTAATAATTAACACTTATTTATATATTATAACGCTAATTGATTTAATAATGGATTTATGACTTGTTGTTCTATCACGCCAAAACGGCTATATGTATTTAAATAATAATGTATTTAAATGTATTTAAACAATAAACTATTTGATTTGAAATTTATTGCACACAGTCAATCACTCAGCTAAAAATAAATGTAAAATTCTTTATATTGAAATTGAAATTTCAAATTTATTTAACTCTTTACAACGCTATGTCGCACGAAATAATGTAAAAAGTGATTTAATATATACCTGCATTTTAGAAAAAAAAAACATATTGTAGTGTTGTCCTGTTAATGCCATACTAATTTGGAATGTATAAAAAATATATGAAAAATATCATATACGAGTACTACCTTTGTTTGTCTATATCGAATGCAATTTTGTATTGAGTGTGCGAATGACTTTTACATCTACACAATACACTATACACAATATAAATTAAACACATAGACTCACAATTGCTTATGAACGTCCTTGGGAAACCGTTTTTCAGCAGCTCTCGTGTCAATTGACATCTCGTAAACACTTTAGCATTTACTGCTAAACAAATTGTAAAAAGTAATATGCTAACCACTGGAAAGGCACGTCCTCTCGCCATCACGACCTGATTACGACTGATAGCGTTATACTGTATTGAATAATGTTTTAGTTTATTATTATTATGCATGCGCTCGCGCACCTCTTGACATTTGCTATCGGGTTTGAGGCATTCCAGCTATAAATTTTAGTTGTTTTGTTTGGGATTTACACATTTGTGTTTCGTTAAAATTTATGATAATAAGGGGTTATCGTTTTTAAGGTTTTTTATTGTGTGCCCTCATTACATTATTTAATATTTACTGTTGATTGTGACAATTTCCTGGTATTCATTATGAGTACCTAACATGTTCTGTCTATTAATGTATAGCTGCTGAAACAAAGGTTTTATAACCGACTTCAAAAAATTAGTAGGTACTCAATTCAACTGAATTTTTCTTTGTTTTTTACCTGGATTTTTCAAATGGGTGAACGGATTTTGATGATTCTTCTATTATTTGACAGCTGGTGCTTCTCGTGTTGTGTTGAAGTTGGTTACATTTGTTGGATTTTTTTTCTCAGATATTGATATAGTGGCTAGGCTAATAGCTCGCCCAAAGTCAAAGTTTTTACAATACTTAATGAGCTTCGACGTGGTATTTTGGCTGTTGTACTAAGGCACCGGACCGGGCCTATGGTTTAACGTACATATCTTTCAAAACGCCAAACAGCAGTGAGGTTATGGATTGTCGACCCTATAGAATTCGACAGTAAGTTCTTGTTCACACAGCGATACCCGCACGGTTTGGAAATCTCAATAGTAATAGAACCGCGCGGGTGTCGCACGATTTGCGTGTACGCCATGTCTGAACAAACACTTATTGTCACATTGCTCGCAGTGTAGCTCAGTTTTTTTTTTAAGACGGAGCCCGGCGCGCCAATTAAATACTCCGCCTTTTTACTATGGCCAAACATTTGAACGGAGTCATAAATAATCTATTAATCTTTTTCATTTTTCTTTCTGTTACAATTTTACTTAGTCTAAAATCTTAAACTAACTTATCCTATCTTATTTTAGCTACAGCTATCATACCCTTGTATATAGTCTTTTCACAAACTATCACTTATTCAAGTAGGTGTAAGGCATCTGCAACATCATGCTTTTTTTTTAATATATTATAAGTTTGCGTTTGACAACTGTCTCACCTGATGTTAAGTGATGACGTTGTCTAGGACTTAGCACGCACCTAGAAGGTACCTATTCACTCGCGACTTGAAGACTCCAGGATTGTACATATCGGAAAACACAGACTCGGGCAACGAGTTCCATTCCTTGGCAGTACGCATTAAGGTACTCCGTTTGAGTGCTCCATTGGGCATGCGAAAGAGAGACAGATAATCCTTAGTACTGCTTTTTATATATTTTTAAAGATATATGGTTATAAGCTTGAGTTTGACCACTGTCTCATCTGATGTTAAGCGACGACGCGGTCTAAGGTGGAGCATGTTTCTACGGGTATAACGTGGCACTTACGCGTTATTGATATCACGATTGTTTTGGCTTCATCCGAAAGCGTTCATCAGGATCTTGATTATCTTGCTTTTTGTCAAGTCTGATACTTACTTATAAAACAAAACAAAAAACCACCACCGTGAACTGCCACTTTTCACCAACCTCCGTTGTTGAATTTTTTGTGATAGGTAGTTGAGGAAGCGCTTGTAGGACCATGTTAAACGCTCTTAAGTAGTTCAAAATCTATGACAGTTGGCTAGACCATTAGACTATAAAAACAAACCTGCATTGATTAGCTTGACCTGGATTCTGGGCAAGTCATCTTCCCGGGAGGAAAGCCTGCGTAATGACCCAGCAGTACAAATATACAATGGTTAATTGTACACAAAAGGAAAGTACCTACACTTAATATAATTTCAATGTAGCAAAGGGTGGACTTATTGTTGAAATCAATCTCTTCCAGTCATCCTCAGTATTGAGACTTCTAATAATGTGAGACACAGGTAAGTATACCGTATACCTTTCGATGATAGCTCAGCGGGGTGAGCGTCGCGAGTCACGAGACGACGCTCACCCCGAAGAGGACTTTTGACTACCCGCCTGGCTAGCTACCACACTCAAGTTTGAAAAACTGTCACCAAACATATAGTGTGTTCAGGCAGTAGTTCTTGAGAGCCAGTGAAAATGCTAGCGTGATAACATCTTGGGGCTATTTTATGAACTCGTTTTTTTTTACAATTATTATTATCAAGTTTTATATTTTTTAACGTTTCATGATAGCTATGTCACTATAAAGTTTAGTTCGGTAAAATGAACGTGTTTTTGTTACCCTAACCTAATTTTTAGAATTATAATATCCAAAATTGTGCGAAAAAACGTGTCCAAGTAAGTCACTTTATTGTTGTTTTTTTTACAAATTAAATAGAAATGTAAAATATAGACAAGGCAACCTTAATAAATAAATAGCAAGTTATATTGCGTATTGCTATCTTAATATATTATTAGGTATTTATACATTTTTAATTAGAATATGTTACTCGTTACAATATAGTAATGCAATTTTGTAACTAGATTGATAATAAATGTAATCCTTATTAGTATATTTTTAATAAATTTTATTTTATGTTTCTACTGACATATTGCTTGACTTGTAATTGAATAATTATGAATAAAAATGTTTATGTGTTTATCATTTACTAGATGTCATAACAAAAGGTTTTATAAGTGGGTTTTAATTCATATTTCCCCGTTATCTTATTAAGCTCTCGCGAATTATTATTTTAATTAGTCTAATTAGGTCTATTTGCGCACGTATAGAACTCGACATTCAGTGATCTCTTGAAGAAGTTATCTTGCTAAATCTAGAATATTTCTATTATATATTGTAGCAAATTGGAAATACCGAGAATAGTTCTAGAGATTTAATATTCTAAATATTTATCTAAAATATTAAATCTCTAGAACTATTCTCGGTATTTCCAATTTGCTTCAATCTGGGATTCTTCAAAAAGACAGTTAACCGACTCTTAAAAATGTCATCGATGTATCTGCGAAGGTGAGCGCTTAGATTAAGCAGTCCAATCTCTGACCACCTGCTGCATAAAAAAGCAAGTATTTTTCTTTCAAAAGAAATGGATTGGTTTGAGTCTTACTTTGTTTGCAAGATGAGTCTCATGAGGAAATAACATCGCATTGTTGCAAGTACCTAGAGTCGTATGCGACGTACATTCAATCTCGAAATCACACACAAGGGTGTAAACAAGAAGCATACAGTTCACAAAAATAGGGCAAATTCACACTAGCAAACTACACCGGAATGCAAATAGGAAACGACTACATGCGAAGAGCTGAAGGCCATTTTCGATAAGGTGTGATATATTCTAAAAGTGGGCATGAAAATACACAAGTAGTTACATATTAGTTTTTAAGTTTGAAAACTAATTGATGATTCTTATCGAACATTCTAAGCGACGATAGTCCAGCGGTGGGAGCATCGACTGTCAATCTGAGCTATACTTAGTGTATTCAGACAGGAAGAACCAGTAAACATTCTAGGTCAACATTATCTGATGTTAAGTGGTTTACCCGTCGCTTATGGGCACCTAGATTTTATTTATGGGAAAATACAGACTCAGCAATGACTTATACCTACTGCTTAACTTTACTTATTACTTAAAAGTGAAATATTTATGGCGGAAGAATACAATTGTGATAGCCTGGCAATACTTACCACGTTGTTTTTCACTTTTAATAGCTCCGAACAGAGAACTTAAAATTATCCGTACGTCGCCTCTTCAACTACTTCAGAACTAGAATCCTTGACATTTTATTACGTATGTGGCGTCAGTCTTCGTCATTTCGCTTCTGTTTGAATATACTTTATCTATGGTTTGAATGAATCATAGTGTCAATGGACTGACATGTTCATCGAATACTAAACATTTAGTTATTGGTTTTGTTCTACTCTTGTTTATTTAATATGACCCTTATTTACATACAGTAACAAGATGACCAAGCTTTGCTCGGTTTTAATAATATAAGTAAACACTTGATTTTCTTAGTCTAACCTCACATCGAACGCCATCTATTGTCAAATAGCTTTAGTGTTGCTGTGTCGGTAAAACAGTTTATAAAAAAAATAGTATTAATACTCGCCAATATATTTCAGGAAGAGTCATATGATAATTAGATATATTGTAGCAGTTTCGACGACGTTTTCTCAAAATGAAACCTAACTATGTATTTGGAGACAATTTTTCAAACATGAAGGTGGTTGCTAGCCAAAGGGGTACTTGAAAGTATCATGCTGGGAATTTGATTACGCTATCACCTTCACCGGACGCTCAAGCCATTGTTGGGAATCGGATCAGTGTCCATCAGTTTCACAGCCGACGCTCCCCCCGCTGAACTATCATCGCTTTAAAATGTACTAACGAAGCTAGTATCATACTTGATTGCACACTAAGAGCGGTAGCACTCTATGTGAGAGTTCACCCGAGGAAGTACTACTACCACATCTATTTCTACTGCCAGGCAGTAGTGTTCGCATTACTATTTTCAGGTTTTAAAAGTATGGTTTCCGATTAAATTATAGGCCTATAAGACTTACTAACTTTATGCCTCAGGGTTACGGGCGCAGTGCAGTTATTTACGAATTGTATCTGTCTATAGTCTATATCTGTGGACCTTTTACTTGTTCCGTCTCTTCACCCGATATAAAAAACCGAGTCCGACTCACGAACCGACGGGTTCTGTACAGCGGTATAAGTTTAAAATTAATGAACATATGTTATTTATAACAAAAATGTATGCTTTTCGTAATTTTTCTTTTATGCGTACTATAAGACGTTGCTTCCTATTAAATTTCAAGATTCTAAGTTCACGGGAAGTACCCTGTAGATTTTTATTACAAGGCGAGTGTTGAAAATTTGCAGCATAAACGGCTGTATCTTTTGATTGCGTTGTCTTAGAAGTTAGTTAGTTTTCTTTTTTTACAGCTCTAAGGGACCTGAGTATTGGGTTGAATTTCAGCTTGATACCTCCACGCGTTCCCGAGGAAAAGGGGCTTGACAGACAGACAACGGACAACAAAGTGATCCATTAAGGGTTCCCTTTTTTCCTTTTGAGGTACGGAACCCTAAAAATACACTTATCGATCGACAAATTTAGATAATGCATTTGTATGCCTTCTTTTGTTTGTTGTAGTCAAATCTTGGAGGGTCTTATCTCTGGCATCAAATATACCTTACCTACTCTAGAGGCGGTTTAATCAATTCTTAACCGACGCTGCTAGTAAAACTGACGTGCTAGAAAAGTATCTCATTACTATCTATTTCGTTTTATCTTCATTTTGGGGCTTTTTGCAGCTCTTTTCAATTTATGATTATCTTTTCAAATTCCACGTACGAACAATGGAGAACGATAATGCGCATAGCACTTTCCTTCTGAATGCATAATTGGGGGTGTTTGGGGTTGAATTAATTGCGTAAATCTTTATATCCCAAAGATACGATATTCTTTTCTCACACGAGTAATCTCAATCAATGTATTTTGTAATCAGACGTGACATTTCGTAGAATGCATCATCACTTAACATCAGGTGAGGTAGCGGTCAAAAACACAATTTAAAATGCGTTTATCCCACTTGTGCATTTTTCAAGATGGACTTTAGTAAATTCTCATGATATAGTGAAAAATAAAAATGCAGGACAAAAATGTTAATTATTTATTGAAAAATACAAAAGTAGCTCTTCATATATTAATTAT
Organism: Apeira syringaria; assembly: GCA_934044485.1. Classification (NCBI taxonomy): domain Eukaryota; kingdom Metazoa; phylum Arthropoda; class Insecta; order Lepidoptera; family Geometridae; genus Apeira; species Apeira syringaria. The sequence continues at coordinate 6,354,153 of OW203670.1, read as the reverse complement.
TTACAACATAAACTAATTAAAGCAGAACCGAAGTCCCTCAAACATTTACATAACTGCTGTCCTTAAGGCTTGTTTACACTGAGTGATTATTTAAGCGAATGATTTTATTGCATTTCAACACTATCATTTCAAAATATTTATTATTATTTAAAAAAATGTTTTATGTAACTTTATTTACACTCTTAACCTCTCTAGTGACCGAAGCAAGAGATGTACAATATTTTCAAACATCAGCACTGTCATAAGTAGCAAAATCGAGATCCAAATTTTTTTGGACCAGTCCCTTACCCGCATACTGACTGCCGGCTTTAGACTATTAGACTTTATTAGACTGGCCGGTTGGCGCAGTTGGTAGCACTCTGCCTTCTGAGCCGCTGGTCCCCGGTGCGATTTCCGGACAGGTAAAACATTTATGTGTATGAACATGTCTGTTTGACCTGTGTCTGGGTGTGTATATGTATATAAGTATATATATCAGTCATCAGGTTACCATAGTACAGGCTCTGCCTAGTTTGGGACCTGAAGACCCTGTGTGAATGTTGTCCCATATTATTATTATTATACTAAAAATAAACGTCAATGTTTTGTTTTGCCATTAATATGAAAATTGGATGCTGAAAGAACGAAAAAAAAAACTGAATTACCATTCGGAGCTGGAACAATATGTTGTATATAATTATTTGTATGAGTCATATAATTATTATTATATAAATATTGCCACCTCTACTATACAAAACCTGTGTGGTAAGGGTTTAAATAAACTTTTGATTCGGCAACTCACAATCAGCAATCTTGCTGAAAAGATTTATCAATAAGAATCATAAATATCAATTGAAAATAATATGTTATACCTATGTACATTATATTTTGAAAATTGACTGACTTCCAAGAAAGAGGAGGTAGTTTATTATTTAGTTAATGTTGGCATAGGCGTATATAGAGGGGGGTGGGTGGGCCGTGAACAACCCAGGATGGTCTAGTGCCCACCTCAGGATGTTGGGCTACCGATTCGAAATTCTCTGCGTCATTGCATCAGCCATGACATGTCAGGGGCCAGACCCCCCTGAAAAATAATGCTAGATACGCCAATGAATGTTGCTTACCTCAAAAATCCGTTATTCGTGGACCGATTAGAAAAGGCCCTTTTGATTTAAAAGAATATGCTTTCGGACTCGTATAAGTAAAAATATTTCGTAATAATTTCAGCGAATTATATTTATTTACAATAAATTGTTTTAAACTTAGTGGTGCCGTATACATTTTTAACAACATAATCATTCATTATTTTATTTATAGTAAATATACAATCAAGTATTCATTTTATGCTTTGGAAAACTAATTATGTAAACCAGTAAAAATATTTTAGTGTTGTGCTCTAAAATTAAGACTTTAGTTTCAGAAGAGATTAGCCCCATTTAGTCAAATGTTTATTGGGCTAAAGTGTTATTGGATATTAAAGAATTTTGGAGAATCCTTTTTTGTTACACTTACTAATTTTTTTTATAGCCAAACACAAAATACGGAAAACACATAAATAAGTAATTACACAAAACGCGGTCTAACCAAAAACTACGATACTATTTCCTAAACAGTGTAGACTAGATTTTACAGACGGGTGAGCGCAACGTCACGCGCCGGGTTCAACCGCTAAATGTAAACAAGACCTTAACGTGTTAACTTTAATTACAAAGCAAATTATAAAGCTTAATTACCGTGCGACGCATGTTATAGAATAAACTTACCAACTAAAGTAATAACAATTCAAACAGAGTGGAAACAAGCTATGCCTATGCTGTTAGTGCCTTTGTTCATCTTCGTCATAAACAAAGAGTAAGAAAACACTACGTTTTTTTAATTAATGTTCGGTCACGTATGAAAATTAAGCGATGGAATGAATGAATCAACAAAATGAATGAATGTTTCATTTAAAATAAGAACGGGATCACCATACAGAATGAATATTTCAACACAAGGAATTAACGTTTCATTTAAAATAAGAACGGGATCAACATACAGAATGAATAAATCAACACAAGGAATGAACGTTTCATTTAAAATAAGAACGGGATGAACATACAGAATGAATGAATCAACACAAGGAATGAACGTTTCATTTAAAATAAGAACGGGATCAACATACAGAATGGATGAATCAACACAAGGAATGAATGTTTCGTTTAAAATAAAAATGGTATCAACATACATCTGTAAGGTGGTTCGTTCTTAAACCGAACCCTGTTTTATAAAATAACAGCATAGAATTATTGCTCAAATTGTGTTGATTGCAAACAATAAGAGTTACGCCAATGATTTTTAATAATTAAACATTTTGAACATACGCTTATAGTTTAATTAAAAACAATAATATAATAAACATATAACATTAACTCAGCCTCGTGTTAATTATATTAGTTTAAATAATTTCAATAAACTGTATCTTCACAGAAGACGCACTTTTTAGTAAAAGCCTATAATTATCCATACATTTTTATCTTGCAAATCAGTCGTTTTTAGACTAATAATAGACTGTTTTAAACAAAGGGTTTAAAACGATACATAAAACAAATTATATTTGAATGTTCAACATACGTTGCTTATTGACATAATAGCTTATTTAAGGTACAAAAATCTTATTCACAAAGCAGATTCATTATAGAGTCCCCACAGTTTGAAGTAATCTGACAAGCAAATCAAAATAAATAATAATTCTAGATATTAATTATTTTCATAACAAGATAGTAAAAGTTCAATTTACATTTTCAATCTAATAACTGAGAATATCAAAATAAAAACATATTCAATTCAATTTTATATATATTTATATAGTTCTATAATTATTCTAATCCTGATAATGCTTTGTAGATAATATGGTTGAGGTTTGCCCCTAGGTCAGCAATATTCATCGCTTACTAGTACGAGTTTTTTTGCTTTTACTTTATTAGTACGTACTGCCAAGGAATGGAACTCATTGCCTGAGTTTGTGTTTCCCGATAGATACAATGCTGGATACTTCAAGTCACGAGTGACTAAGTATATAAACGTCTTAGACTTGCGTGCTAGATCTTAGACTAACTTGGCCTAACTTCAGCTGAATCAGTGATCTGACACAAGCTTAAAAAGAAAAGTCGTTCCACAGATATAGTCTCATCCGGTCCGAAAATGAGTAGAGAAGTATCACAAATGATTTTAGCGGTCTTGAAGTTCACTAACACACAAACTTATAGAGAACATACACATATATATATACACATACATATAGAGAATGTACCGCACACAAAAAACTTGTAATGAGTAAAGACTTGAAAACGAGCTGTCAGCCTAATTGATCCAATTCTAAGAACCCTTTATTTAAAACTGTATTGATCTTCAATATTATTACTAAACGTTAGTGTTATTAAATATGTTTAAAACTTAATGATTACTTAGAACTATTTCATTTTAATTGTAGCACAAATATAACTAATTTATCTTATCACCACGAGCGGTTTATAAACATCATTTCTGGGAATTCAACATAACTGTCTCACAGTATTATATCTATATATTAAACATAACACGTATACACATCTCGTGTATTCCCGAGTATAATAATATTACATTTTAAACATATATTAACAATTAACTTTTTATCCCAACGCTATCAAATTATTAGTATACTTAATTAACAATTAAATATTAAAACAAATCATTTGATGCGTCATTTAATCATTTGAGTCTACGTCTCTATCCTCATTATTAAAACTTTTTTAATACTCGTAGACATTACCAATTCTCTCTCAGAATTCACTATCACTAGATAAATAACAGTTAAGGACTCTGCCCACTACCCTGTAGCATACCATGACCGTGCTAGGAACGTGAAAACCAAAAAAAATATTATTTGTATTGAAAAGTATGAGACAATGCCCACTAGACCGTTCCTTCACCGACCGACACCGTCGCATACCATGAACGGAGCGTCAAGTATTGTCGGCGAGAATATTTTGCCGGTGGCGAAACGGTGAGCACCCGGGTCATAACCGCGTATGATGGCCGTTATAAACGCGTTGCCATTCTTCTCTTTCTATTGGCCATTTTGTTACCGTATCGGTTCAAGTGAGACAAAGACATGCGTACGCGTTCGATGTAAGATGGACGATTCACACGGAATCAGGTGAATTACTACAAAGGCGACAACAGGGACCGCTCGGATATAGCACTAAGATGATTCGGAGATGATCTGCGGACGCTCCGGTCACCATACGGCTTGGATACGTAATTTATACGCTCTAGTGGGCATAGTAGAGCGTATCGGATTACTTTCCGTGCCCGATACGTTCATAGCACTATCATGGTATGCTACAGGGTAGTGGGTAGAGTCCTTTAGTGTTGAGTTCAACTGTTTTATGCCGAGTAACGACTGGACTAAGGGCGGCCGCAGACGTTCAGGAAACCTGATTAGGAATTTCAGATTCACATTCGGAATTCTGTGAGACTACCGCAAACGTTTGGTATTTTGTATTAGGAATATTATACTACGTATACAACGTTTGATTTTTACGTTTTTTTTACGTTCGTAAAAAATAAGAACATTTGTGTTTTATATTTAACACTTAAATATATCAGCAGCAGACGTTTTTCATAACATTTTTTTAATTTTATTTTGGTTTAATTGTCCAAAGAGTCCAAAAAATGAAAAATTAAGAGTTGTGGATTTTGTTTAATAAATAAATAACATATACAGTATATTGACGAATGTACACTACATATATATAAAATTATACTGAACTGTGAAATTCATAATTATACGAGAGTATACGAAATGATTAAAGCAATTATTCAATCAAGCTCAATTCTATAAGAACACCGACAAGCATATTGTTATAAGGACTTCTATTTACTGTACCTGTCACAAAATGTACTTAATAATTGTATTAAATTCAAATGGAAACCGCTTCAATGTTATTATAGAAGTTAATGATTGGTGTATCATATAAGTAAGACACATTGAAGACTATTTATCAATAACTAATACAATGGCAATAAAATACTTAAGAAATCTAAACACATGGCAATATTCAATAATAAAAGACTAGCAAATGACTCCTAAATTTACACTTTTGAAGTAGCGGTCAACATCACATAGTTAGCTCTAGGCGTTTCTTCTTGAACTGTCTCTTGCCTGAAGCACCTATGTGGCTCAAACTCCGCTGGTTTCTTAAGCATCTTTCTCACAAACCAAACCAGTCCAATTATGATGACCATCAAACCAAGAGCTACGCCTATTAGCGCAGTGTTTAAATTCTTAAAGCCAGATCTCATTGCCATGGAACCTGATTCTAAAACTTGAGGTACGACGCAAATGGGTCGCATATCTTCAGATTTGAATTTAGATAATGTTGCACAGACTTCGTAAGGTCCTCGAATGAATCCCTCCATTGATATATCAAGGGTTGATTGGCAGGGAGTATCCTTTTGAGCCATTAGAGATCCTCTCGATAGAACAGCTAACACTACGTAGCAGTTGGGTATTGCTGAATGTCGGATATCATTGGACAGTCTTTGGGACCGTGGTAGGCTGTACTGCCTCTGTGAGAGACCCATAACAGAAATGATAACTGTGAGTAGACCATCCGTGGTGACGTTTGATCTTACTTCGGAGACCCTGAAAAAGTATTACTAATCTTATTGTATGTTACAGGCCAAAAGTCCGGCACTGGCACCCCATCATCATCTCAGCTATAGGGCATCCACTGATGGACATAGCCTCCCCTATTGAATTTCACAAGCACCGGTTTGAAGCGGCCCGTCCCGATTGTGGCGTATTGCACATTTTTCCTTTATAAATATAAGTTAAAATGGTTTTATGATCATGCGCAGCTATTCCGGTTTTAATATATAGTGTAAACTTGACTCATATGCAAGTTCCCAATAGCTTTTATATAAGAAGTATTTAAAATATAAGATAAATAAATGAGACATTTGATGGTCAGCGACGATGTGGTCGATGATGTAATCACGCTAGACTTAGATTGCTTAATGACTTTCAAGACTGCTGCCTGACACACTATGTGTTTGATGTCAAGTTTTCATACTTGAGGATGATAGCTAGGCAGTTAGGTACTCGAAAGTACCCTACTACCTACCCGTCTAAATGAATTATACTCTGAGTAGAATAACAAAACTAGCAAAAACTACAATTCATTAACAATCTATTAGCCATCTGTTTAGTATCTTTGATACCAAGTAGCACAATTCACACATAGTACGGACTCTATGGATCTTTGCACTGGCTGAGTTTATCCTGAAATCACAATTTATATATTTTTTATGATTACAATACAAACAGTTTCAATCCAATTACACTTGTAATAAGTAATATTGTGTGTCGTGAAGAAGTAAATAAAGAATTATTTAAGCAAAAAACTTCGCGTAGTTTAATACTCTTGAACGCATTACTAGCGCAGGATTGGAATCGAGTTCGATGGAATTTGACATAAATAAAAAAGGCGTTAAATGAGATTGGGACTATTTCGGATTAGAATTGGATTGACATTAAAACGGAGTTCAAGAGTAAACTCTGATGCTGAAAGCTGATATTACACCACTATCGTGATGACGTATAAAAAAATCTAATAATACCTTAAGTTATCAGGTCTTGCCAACTCTGGTGTCAAAGTGACGACTACAGGGACAGCAGTTGCGAAAGCAGCTCGTTTTCGAACGACCTGTGGGCTGCTGCATCCGAGAACTAATGCTTTGGGATTGTCATCGCTGTCCATTTCTTCGAGTGCAATGCAGAAACTGAAAAGAAAAGTACACTTTCAAGACCTGCGGGCTTACTCTTGACACTCGATTCCGATCGTTAATTGTGATTTCGATCGACTTCACGTAGATTGACACTCTTGAATGCAACATTAGCGCAGATTGGAATCGAGTTCGATGGAATTTGACATAAATAAAAAGGGCGTTGAATGAGATTGGGACTGACTCGGATTAGAGTTGGATTGACATTGAAACTGAGTTCAAGAGTAAACCAGCTCATGTTACACTATTGTCTTGAACTTATATCTATATCTATACATTATATCTATATAGTACTCTGTATCCGTGGAATCACTACCACAATCACAACACACAAACACCCAAGACCTAAGAACAAACATCTATACTCATCACAGAAATGTTTGCCCCGGCCGGGATTCGAACCTGGGGTCTTGGTTCCAAAGTCAGTGTCGTTGATCACTAAGCCACCACGACTGTGACATAGAGAACCACCATACTGGGAATTTGATAATGGTACGGGAAGCTGAACGCGTTGGTGGGAATTGAACCAGCGTCCATCAGTTTCATAGCCGATGCTTCCACCGTTATCATCGTTCCGAATGTAATATAAAGACAATTTTATGTGTATCTAGTATCTAATATCTATCTAATAATCTGATAAAAAAAACGATTTTCAATTTTGTAGAACCAATAAGTTCATCTTGAATGAGAATCATGGATGATAATTTATACAAATTTAATACCAATATTACAAATAGGCGCTTTTCCGGGTATAAAATGTCTGGGTCCGCTATACCCCTAAGGAATCAAAATTATTTCATTTCCTCTTCGGCCGCTTCGAACAGATTACGTATAAATTTCTTCAAAATTAATTTCTTATGTCACTTCTACCGATCGTCGTCGCTAACTTTTCGGAGTGACGTCGGACGGTCCCGTGGCGCAGTGGTTAGTGTCATCGACATGAATTCTGTGTCTCCGGATCCTTGGGTTCGAATCCCGGCAGGGGCAAACATTTGTGCGATGAGTGTAAATGTTTGTCCCGGGTCTTGGATGTTTGTGTGCTGTGATTGCGTGTGTCCATGCCTCCCGCGATACAAGGAATCCTAGTGCGGGGGTCTGAGTGTGATGGAAAAATAAACTTTAAACTTTTACCATGAGCGAGCAATTACGAATCTAGGTTATTCGCTTGAAAATTTAAGACATATTTCACCTGAGTCATATGTAAGAAAATTTACAGCATTTGCTTGGTGAAGTGTAACAAAAATGATCAATTTTATATGCCCTTAAAGAGAAGTCTCTTAACAGTATTTAAGGTTTGAAAAGGTATCGATGACCTTGCAGAGAATTGCGGGTTGTTACAGGAAAAAGGATTAGGACAAATCTTGAAGCGTTTTGATTTGAAATATTATAAAATAAACTTTATACATGTCGTACGGGTCAAAAAATATTACCAATCACTTTTTTTGACTTTTTGATTTCCTTTCTTTTGTCAAAGACATATTTCAAACGAACTTGTTGAATAACAATAATTTAAGATAAAAAAAAAATATAGTCGCTTGAAACTACGTTTACGTTTTACAATGGCAGACCGTGATATCAACTACGCGTAAGTGCCACGTTAAACCCGTAGAGACAGTATACATTTAATTGGTATAATTACGATCTGGTGTGTTATTTCTTCGTTGTGTCTATTTATATATTATCTGTCACTTAACTGAATAAAAGCATTTACTAAATAAAATATCACGGCTTTACAATTTGCTAAATAGACAATAATTTTGAGTCTAAGATTCTGATAGACTTAAAATACCACTTACGAGAATGGTTCATGCAGGTCAATTCTGAATAAAGAAAAACAAATTTTAGCTTTAAATGGAACCGATTTCAACACTCAAAAGAGTGAAATAACTTATCAATGTCGGTACCATGATAGTTCAAAAAGAACTATTATCAAAGTATTGTGCTCATGGTATCGACTTCGACAAGTTATTTCACACTTTTGAGTGTTAAAGTCGGATTCATTTTTGGTAAAAAAATTTATTCACTTTTTTCAGTGAACTTTTGCTACTCACGGGATCAATTGTCATTGTGTATGTTCACGGATGTCTTCACCCGCAACTACATAATAATGTCATCGACGTATGCGCAGCACTTTTTCGTTATTGGAGTGCAACTCAAGAACCGCTTGACCGATTTTGATAAAATTTAAATGGGAGCACTTCGGAAGTATATTCTATCAAACAAAAAAATAATAGCACATACGCACCCCTCCACTAAGATACCCTGTGTCGCTGGAAGATGATAAACACAATTACATTACAAAAACCATCCAAAACCCGGACGAACATTAATGGTTAATTCTTGAAACATATGCGTCTGCCAGGATTTGAACACATAGCCCCGGGGATCCAGTAATAATGTCAATAACCACTGAGCCACGGTGACTGTCATCAATAATAAAGTTTATAAAATACTCACGTATATTGATCAATTGGATCAATCTTTAGTCCTCTTAGTATAACTTTTTCTGGCGCAGCTCTGTGGCATGCAGCATGTTTAGGTAGACCTTGAGCTCTGGATGCTGTCACTCCAGAACATCTGTACCGATGAGAAGACGGAGGCTCTACTGACCAGAATAAGTAGACTTCTTCGTCATCGTAGGACACATCTATGAGGCGGACCTATGTAAAATAATTATACAATTTGCATATACAATTGTAAGTAAAAGTTTTGTGTATATCATTCGAGGTAAAGAAACCAGACAATAATTGAAATGTTGTTTTTTTTTTTTCATTTATTTTATCACTAATATAAGTTACTTAATCGTTTTTTAGTCAGATGTTCTCGTGAATTTGACACATTCGCGGTTTTAGTCGCGTTATATGCGATTTTCCCGCTATTTCAATTTTCCCACGGACACTATAATTATTCCTTGATAAAAAGTAGTCTACGTATTATTCCAGGATATAAGCTATCTTCATTCTAAAATTCATGCAAATCCGGTCAGCCGTTTCACAGTGAAAGAATAACAAACATACAAAGGACTGACAAATTTTTGCCTTTTTAATATTAGTGTGAAAGTTTATATATATAGATATATATATATATATATATATCGAAAGGATCTGCTTTTGATTTTTGACCGAATATGTACACACTGGCCGTGGTGGTACCGGCCTAGAATAGTACTCCCCCATATCTTCCCGCAGGTGCTGTAAGAGTCGGCTAAGGGTCCACGTACCAGAAGGTGGGCAGCAGCGCCTTCTGAGGATTTGCAATCATACTGCGCTCGCCAATCCGCCTGTCAAGCGTGGCGAGTATTGTCAAATCCCCCCTATATGGGGGAAGCATATGTCCAGCAGTGGACGCACATGGCTGAGATAAAAATTTACACACTTACGTTTGACTTAGAAATCGGCAGATCATCTTCCGTCGGTACATCTAACTCTTCATCATACATCACATCATCTAATCCATCTTGTTTATCAACATATGTGCTGTCATCTCCATTCTCTTCACCAGCAATTTCATCATCAATTTTACCCGTAATAGTATTACTTGTATCTATATCGATTGATTCTAAATGTTCGGTATCGTCGCACAGTTTGTTCTTCGAGAGTCGAGATATTAGTCCACCTTCTAGGTGAGGTGGTGTTGCACATACAGCTGCTGCTTTGTCCGTTTGTGGAACGTTTTTAGCTTCTCGGAGCCATCTGGCAAAGCCAGCCATCAAACAATCGCAGTTCAGTGGATTATCTGTAAAAAAAACCTCGATTTAGAATATCACCTATGTATAGACGTGAACACATCGATGGTCGAACACAATAATTGTCATCGATCTTTGTGTGGTCCGCGGTAAAGTAATATAAAATACTTAAAGGGTATTTTAACATTGTAAACTCTAAGGCTTTCACGGCCGGCGTTGCATGTTGTATGTATTGCTTCCGGGCTGTTTGGGCGTGGTCTATGTGAAACTTTTGTTCCAGACGGTTTGTCGATCACTGCGGTCGACATCTTCAGTGGTTCAGGTCCGAGCGGCGACAAGAGCGTAGAACTCTCCTTCGCGGCGTCTTCACTGATACTGATATCAGAGAAGACACCGCGATACTCAGTATCAGAGAAGACATCGCGAAGGAGAGTTCTACGCTCTTGTCGCCGCTCGGACCTGAACCACTGCAGATGTCGACCGCAGTGATCGACGAAACGTCTGGAACAAAAGTTTCACATAGACCACGGCCAAACAGCCCGGAAGCAATACATACAACATATTTTAACATTATTTTGGGTTGGTTTTCTTGCACTAGCAAGGATGGTTATAGTATAGTTTTGGGCCGCATAAAAGATTTTTGACAGAAACGTGAGGAGGTAGAACGTCCCACTGGGAGCTCAAAATGGGCAATAATTTCTGCTCATTCATAACAATACACCTTCGTATACGGTGCGGCTGGTGTCAGCCACCCTTCCAGAACACGATGTTCAGGTGTTGGATTAGCCTGCACAGCCGCCCGCCTTAAACCCAATTGAACACGCCTGGAACATGTTGCAGAGAACATATTATATATAACTAATTTTCTATATATTATCTGTATTGATAGAGAGAAGAGCATCGAAAGCTTTTTCGTCCAACTTTTTAATATAAAGACTTTTCGAACATTTACAAAGAACTTACCGCTGAAACGTATACCCCAGCAAGAGATTGACAACTTAATTTTAAGTATGGAAAATCGTTGGTGCTGTGTGATTAATGTCAGAAGAGGCAATACCTTTTACTAACTGTCAGATTTAAAATGATTGTTAATGAAAACATCGATTTAAAAGTTATTAAGAAGAAGAAAAATTAGCGCAGTAATTTCTATAACTTATTTAATATGAAACACTTTTATTAATAAAAAAAACAAAATAGCTTCGTGATGCCAATGTTTATAATCAGACATGACATTACTTTCAATTCTTCTATTTTAAATTGTAAAACATGAATGTACACAGTACAACATTTTACAGTTTTCTAGATAACCAATGAAATGTTCGATATCCCTGGATTGTGTTGATGTGCGTAGATACTCGTTAGTTCGCGATAACGTTTCCTTAAATATTTGCTTTTAAAATATTTCATGTTATCTTACTTGATTTTGTTATTAAAACTGGCGTGGTTTTGACACATTATAAATGTATAAAACACGGGAGTTACTCACGTAATAAGTCAGAGGGTTCCGACTATAGTTTCAACCACATTCGGTGGTCGTCTTCAAGGAGAACGCTGGAGGAGGAGGGGGCGCTCGCGGACGCGGTCGCGATTCGCCTAGTACTAGGCGAATCGCGACCGCGTCCGCGAGCGCCCCGTATTCTCCTTGAAAACGACCACCGAATGTGGTTGAAACTATAGTCGGAACCCTCTGACTTATTACGTGAGTAGCTCCCGTGTTTTATACATTTACTTGATTTTGTTTACACAAGTCTATAAAAAACTGTCTCATTTTAAATAATAATCTTATTGTTTTCCTCGTTATCATAACAAATATATAATGCAGCACACTTATGTATTATATTAATTCCATCGGAAACACTCGCACGTCACATCTCTATTCCCAAACAACCGCGTCAATATATCACAAACGGTAACAAAAGTGTTAGAAGCCAAGATTATTTCGTACAAAAAAACACCATAAAGAAGCGTTCACAATAGCCGGAATAGTAAAGTCATCGCAATATCGTATAGAGGGAACAAAGACACCGTCACACTACGACGTTGGATATCGACAAATATTTCAGTGTGACACACGTACACAAAAATCGACAAGCAAAGGAACGATAACGGGTGAAGACTCTCGTAACGCCACCAAAGAAAAAAAGGTAAATGTCCCGATACTAACGATAATAATTAATGGGATTTGTGTAAAAAAGTTGAAATCTGTAGAACGATGCGATGGTATTAAGGATTTAAGCCATAGGTATCTTTTTTTTCTTTTTTTTACATATTATAAGTTTGCGACAGTTGTCAACTGTCTCACCTGATGTTAAGTGATGACGTTGTCTAGGATTTAGCACTTTATTCTGGTTTTAGTTAAAAGTTATTTGCTGTTTGATTATAATATAATATTAATCAAATATAATACATTGAGATTTGAGATTTATTAGTTTTAGTATTGAAATATTTGTAACCGGACAAATGTGTTTTTATCTCAATAAACTAATTAAATCAACTTCATACATACAACAACTTAAAACATACAATAACATCATACAACTTATAAACACGTTCAGCATAATGTAATCCATGTATGAACTACTAAGCTTGACCATGAGTTTGACACATTATTATAATTTTTATTTTATATATTTTTAAGGTTTATTTTAAGGTTTTTTTTAAACATTCACACAAGGTCTTCAGGTCCCAAACTAGGCAGAGCCTGTACTATGGTAACCTGATGACTGATATATATACTTATATACATATACACACCCAGACACATAATGATGTATTGTCCTGCTTTACTCACGTTTATAGTCGAAATTTTGACCTAGATTTCGGGCATGTGCGATACCCATCCTCAGGTGAGTTTACGCTGCCAAATCGCGACAATGCACGACCTTGCACAACATTTGCTAATAGACAACTTTGAGTCTTTTTGGCTTATTTTGTTCAAAGTCAAATTTGTCTAATAAACTCTAAAAACCACCACTTATAAGACCAGTTCACGAAGGCTATTTCTAATTGAAAATAAATTGATGTAATTTGCTAATTGATTAATTATAAAATATTTTCGACCACATTTTTCTAATATTTAACATTTTCGTGGCAACGACAAATACACTTGAGCTGTGTCTTACATGAGAAGAAAAGAAATTCAAAGTATAAAATGTGTTAAGTACTTATTTTGAACGTAGATCATCTGTAGCATACATTTTGTAATATTATGAATTATAATACACGGGAATTACTCACGTAATAAGTCAGAGGGTTCCAACTATAGTTTCAACCACATTAGATGGTCTTTTTCAAGGAGAATACGGGGCAAACCGCGACCACGTCCGTGAGCGCCCCGTGTTTTATGCATTCATAATGTGTCAAAACCACGCCAGTTTTAAAAAAAAATTTTGTAATATATTAAATCCACACGCATGATATGTCCCCCTCTCTCTGCCTGTAAGCACCCGCGAGCCTCTGTAATGTCATGGGCCGTTTCTGGCATCGCGCGTTTGGATATACAAGATACTCAAACGAATCAATTTTGACAGTTGTATTCAGTTATAATTTAGCTTATCTTACCCGCATATAATATTTTTTAGAAGTTGGTTGGCAATCCTCCACAGCTGTATGTATTCTAAAAGTGACCGTCACGTTGCCATCATTATGTTTGATCGCGTCATTGTGTAGGTCATCCCGTGCTTCAAGTCGGCAAGTACATCATTATTAGCAAGCGCAAGATCGAAAGTTAAATCTTGAAAAGAATGATTGATCCATATTCAAAATTATTGTATTTTAAGGATTCGAAAACAAAAAGTTTCAACTTACAATGACTAATAAGTTTCTCTGTAGTACACAAATTCAAAGGCTCTGAAATAGTAAATGTAACAATGAACGGCGTCTGTCTGACTACCTAATCAGTACTCAAGGAGTTTTCAATGAAGTCTGTAGTTTCATAGACATAAAACAATATAAATAATAAAACATTGAAATGTAATAATAAAAACTGGCGCGCCGCAGTTTTAAGCGCGTGGACTACAGTTTTCTCTTGGGAGAACTGCTGTAGTTCTCTCAAGGACACCATATTTTTCACTGAAACTACGGAATAAAAGTTTATGTAAGCTATTATAGCAAATTATAATTTATTTCGGTGACAAATCTCGTATAGATCCGTTTAGGCTTTTTGGCGTGATTGAGTAGCAAACGCAAGCAACAACAAAGCATCCCTTCTCTCAAACTCTTTGGCTGTGTTGTGGCCTGACGAATGCACAGCTCGCGCACCGTTCGCGCGCATTTGTTTTTCAGGCACCCGAACATGAAATGCGCGCGAACGGCGCGCGAACAGCTCGCACGCGGCGTGCGAATAGCATGCGAGCTGCGAACGGCGCGCGAGCTGCGCATTCGTCTGGTCTGGACACAGCCTAAGAGACTTTCGCCAATCATCGGTCAACTGACATAATTATACTTAAGTCAGTTGACTAGGACTTAATGAATGTGAATACATTACCTTCTATAGTAAATCGTTGCAGGTCTTTGTGTATCGTCAAAGCGCCGTCATCAATCATGGATATGTCATTGTCATGCAGAAACAGCGACGTCAACAGGTGAAGAGACTTCAGCGGTTCAGCAGATAAAGATCGCAGGAAGTTGTGTGACAGATCCAGGTGAACTAGACTTGCAAGCTGGGCCAGAGATGCACCTGAAATTTTAAAAAGATATGTTGTCTTTTTTCTCATAGAAGATACGTTTTTCGCGGGTTTTATCCAGATTCGTAAATATTCATACTTAGCCGACGTTTTTTTTTTTTATTGGGAATAGGCAAGCGTTTAACCACTATCTCACCTGATGCTAAGTGATGATGCGGTCTACGGTGGAACACGCCTGCCTAGAAGATACCTATTCACTCGTGACTTGAAGATACCCAGGTTGTATGTTTGCGGAAACACAGATTTAGGCAATAAATTCCATTCGTTAGCTGTACGCACTAGGAATGTGGTAGCAAAACGCTTCGTGCGACAAGTTGGAACGTCCACCATGTATGGATGTCGCATTGCCGTCCGTCTGGTCGTCCTAAGATGGAATGGGGATGGTGGAATCAAATTATGCAACTCCAGAGCACACTCTCCGAAATGTATTTATTAACAATAATAGAAAGTTTGATATTTAGTACAAATATCTCCTTAAAATACAATGACAAAAAATGTGTTACCTATACGTTTTCCAAGCTGACACTTATATACAATTTTTATCATGTTAGTTGGTACTATCAAAATATTTTTTATGTTATTATTATTACTTCCATAAGTAAGGTACTATATAAAAAAACTATTATGTAAGATTTAGTACGACATTAAATTCATAGCTTAGCCGACCACGGTGAAGTTAAATAGAGCGTATCGATGTATGTCCGTTCGTTTCTTCATAACTTCTAACCTTAACATTGTTTTGATTTTCAGTGACGTCACCTTTACTTTTTTATGGTTTTATGGTTTATATGGTGCCTTCTTTATTGTCGTACAAAAGTATTATTAAATTATGACCACAGTTCAAATAGCACATTTCATCCAAATATTTTCACACTAATATTATAAATTCGAAAGTTTGTACGTAAGTATGTAAAGTTATTTCACAATCACGCCTGACAGCTCAACGGATGTAAAATCATTAATGTGACATACTTTTTCCGTGGGATAACTGGCGTTGTACAGAATGGTAGATAACGCGAGTGAAACCGCGGGTTGGAAGTAGTTGATTAATAATTTATCAGCATAATATATTTTTTTTCGATTATTATCTAGTTTTTTGTAATTTTATTAATAACAATGGCAATATTATTATTTTTTTCCACAAAAAAATTGCAGAATTTCTAATTCATCATCATCATCATTTCAGGCATAGAATGTTCACTGCTGGATATATGCCTACACCATTGATCTCTATAATGACTGGTTAGAAGCGGCCCGCATCCAACCCTTTCTTGCGGTCTTATTAAGATCCTCAATTCATCTGGTGGGTGGCCAATCTATGCTGCGCTTGCCAGTCCGTGGTCTCCATTCCAGAGCTTTGGACCCCAATGGCCATCGATTCTTAGAGCTATGTGCCCTTTATTATCTTGTGCATTTAGCAGTAAAGTAATAGTAACCAACACTTTGGTCCCACCAAACGAAACAAAACCATAAAGGATTTGGATACCAAAAGAAATATATACACGCTTCCCATCTGTTTTTTTACATACACTTACCCTGAAGTACACGCCCCCACACTAATTATATATATATATATATATTAAAACCAACCAAACCAATATTAAACCTGCCAAGCGTGGCGAGTATTGGCAAATCCCCCCCTATATGGGGGAGGCATACGTCCAACAGTGGACGCACATAGCTGAGAAAAGAATATATTAAAACTGACGTGGTTTCGACACATTATAAATGTATAAAACACGGAAGTTACTCGCCCAGTACTAGGCGAATCGCGACCGCGTCCGCGAGCGCCCCGTATTCTCCTTGAAAAAGACCACCGAATGTGGTTGAAACTATAGTCGGAACTCTCTGACTTATTACGTGAGTAACTCCCGTGTTTTATACATTTATAATTATATATATATATATATATATATATATATATATATATATATATATATATATATATAAAAAGTATATGTGTAGATATATAGTTTAATTGTTAATAATGTAAAAATTTTGTGAAAAGCTGATTTGAAAAATTCATTGTACCTAATGTTATAAGCTTGTATATAAATACGTCCTTGGAAGTGATAGCAAACCTACGAAACAAGAGCAATCTTAGTTTAAGCTTTGCTGTACATATTTCTTAGCTGTAATATTTGCAAGCCAATAAATTGTATTGTATTGTAAAATTTTTTTAAAAATTGTAATTGTAATAGTTTAAAAGTTCCTACAAAGTCCATGAGACATCACATCTTTCTTCTTTCTTTAAAAAGCAGAGTCAAGTAAAAAAACCCGACATTGAAATTCAAAGACGTAGATTACGTTCATGAATTCCATATTTACCAATATTTTCCCATCCGAATATGAATGCTAAACAAACAAATACTCGCATTATTACACCGCTTCCCATAAAGGATCCCAGTTTATTACTTTCGCAAATAACAAGCTTATATTTATCCCGATCATGCGAAAGATATTGTTATATAAAAATCTCACAAATATGGAGTAACAAAGCCTTCCTTATTTCCGCTCCCTCCGAAACTGTCCCGGTTTTTTGCCGGAAATTAAAATGTCACCAGGACAGACATTATCCTAAAAGTACACATCTAATCATGGAGAGGATATATTCTAAAAGCTTTTTTTATGCTTCCATGATTTTTAAAAAAACCTTTGTTATGAACTCAAAAGATACTTCATGCCCGATTGGTATTGTTATATTTCAAAACATATTGTAATATAAGTTGCAATAAATATTATAAATTATAATTTTAATAATTATCTATAGGCTGACAATAACTAGTGGATTGCTCAAATGTTTTTGTAGTAGCTGTAGTCAATGATGTTTTACTAAAGATGACGTATATTCATACTGCGCAGTGCTCAGCTTTTGTTCTTTTACGACATAAACATGCTTAATGCGACAGATAATACGGCACAAATAATATAGAAAAAGATAGCTATATGTTTAGACTTGCGCTTGAAATACGCGTCGCAATGAAAATTACTACAATTGACTTAATTTTGCCGCCTCAGTTTCCGCGCGCTTGTGCGACATCTACCTCATATAAACATATAATATAATTGAGCTGTAGTATTGTAACCAGTCATTAGTATTTTATTTTAATAAGGGCATCGAGCGGTTTGGAATAAAGTTGTAATATGTCTATTTCTAAAATGGTAATCTTATTTATTTTCTTGCATCGAGAAAGACGTATAGCTCTAACCTAACTTATGCATAGCAGCCTTTAAATTTTGAAAATCATATATGTATACTATCTGACCAAGGAGTAAGCAGCCTATAAATTCTTTACACTTACATTTTTTCTATTACACTTGACTGACCCCAATATAACATTATATAAGATCTATTTGGTTATCTATTTTAACTATATTATTATTAATTGTTGGTTTTATTCATCATCATCGTCATCTCGGCCATAGGACGTCCACTGCTGGACATAGGCCTCCCCCATTTATTTCCACAAGGACCGGTTGGAAGCGGCCCGCATTCAGCCTTAGCCTGCGATCTTAGTCAGGTCGTTTGTCCTCCTGGTCGGTGGTCATCCAATGCTGCGCTTACCAGTCCGCGGGTTCCATTCGAGAACTTTTCGACCCCAACGGCCATCAGTTCTTCGAGCTAATTTTATTACGTTGTCTTAATATATTTAATGAGTTATGTCTTGATGTTCGTTGTATAATTATGGCTTCCTAGTAATTACAGGAAATAGCCTAGTAACCCTAACACAGATGACCCTAGCACGGCTACTAAAGGCCTTCTATATTGTATTTACATTACTTATCTTTAACTGTGTGATCTATTGGTATATATGTATTTAAAATGTTATATACACCTAATATTATGAAGAGCAAAGTTTTTATTGTTTGTTTGTTTGTTTGCATTGAATAGGCTCCGTAACTGAACCGATTTAAAAAATTATTTCACTGTTAGGAAGCTACACTATCTCCAAGTGACATATGCTTTATTATATATATTTTTTAAATAGTGATTCTTATATTTTTTATTAGTGATTTTTTAACCAGTGCGATGCCGCGACAGACAGCTTGTGTTTTTTTTTTTTTATTGCGAATAGGCAGGCGTTTGACCACTATCTCACCTATGTTAAGTGATGATGCGGTCTACGATGGAGCACGCCTGCCTAGAAGATACCTATTCACTCGTGACTTGAAGATACCCAGGTCGTATTTTTTCGGAAATACAGAGTTAGGCAATGAGTTCCATTCGTTAGCTGTACGCACTAAGAATGTGGAAGCAAAACCCTTCGTGCAAGTAAATGTATTTGATTTGATTTTGATTTGACTTACCTGATACAGCAACGATTTCATTATGCGATAAGTCCAGATGTGTCAGATTTGACAGGTGTTTGAACGCATAGTCCTCAAGCACGTCTATTTGGTTGTTGTGCAAGTTTAGATGGGTCAAGTTCGTCAGACCTGAAATTACGTGCAGATTGTCAATTATGTTATATAAATAGTTTAACAGGCCACTATAGCTCCTCAGGTGTGGGAACTAATAAATTAGGTGCATGCACCTAAGTATACTATCTATTTCTATACTAATATTATATAAAGTTTGTGAGGTTTTAGAGGGGAAATCTCTAGATCCACTGAACTGAGATAGTGGTCAAACGCTTGCCTATTCCAAATAAAAAAAAAATAAAAAAAAGAACTGATTCGGTAAAATCTTTAACCAAATGGAAAGCCACGTTATAGTAATATGCTTTTTATCATTATCATCATCACCACGCGGGTGAAACCGCGGGGCCCAGCTAGTAAATATAAAGAGGTAGAGTTTGTGACTTTCTCAGGTTGTAGGGGTAATCTCTGGATCTACTGCACCGTTTTTGAAAATGATTTTACCAATAGAAGGCCATACTTTAGTTAGTGTCATAGGCTCATCATCACCACGCGGGTGAAACCGTGGGGCACAGATAGTTTTCTATAATCGCAATCGGATCGGCAGTTTATACTCTACAGCACGTTGGTTCTCACAAAATATGTCTTACGTCTATATGGTATACATAACTATCTATCGCATAAAAATTAAATACGAGATTTTTTTTTTATTGGGATTAGGCAGGCGTTTGACCACTATCTCACCTGATGTTAAGTAATGATGCGGTCTACGATGGAGCACGCCTGCCTAGAAGATACCTATTCACTCGCGACTTGAAGATACTCAGGTCGTATTTTAGTAAGTAAATATAAAATAGATATATCCCGGGTTCAATTCCCGGACAGGTCAAACATTTGTGTGTATGAACATGTCTGTTTGACGTGTGTCTGGGTGTATATAAGTATATATATCAGTCAACAGGTTACCAGAGCACAGGCTCTGCCTAGTTTAGGACCTGAAGACCTTGTGTGAATGCTAATAAATAAATAAATAAATTTTATATACAGTATCGTAATGACCCCAGTATTACAAATATCCATAGGCAACGGTGATCGCTTACCATCACGTGGCTTGTTTGCTTTTTTTTTTAAACACTCACACCCCTGCACTAGGATACCCTGTATCGCGGGAGGCATAGACACACACAATGACAATACACAAACATCCAAGACCCGAGAACAAGCATCTTTGCTCATCACAGAAATGTTTGCCCCGGCCGGGATTCGAACCCGGGGTCGCGGTTCCAAAGTCAGTGTCGCTGATCACTGAGCCACGACGACCGTCTTTGCCACTTATTTCATTAAAAAATATATTCCGATGATAATATTAATTCTTATAGTATACTACTTATTTTTCTTACCAGACAAAGCACCTCTTCGTATACTTGCAAAAGTGTTATCGGATAGTTGCAGTGTATTTAGATGTTGCAGTGCCGGAACAGTGGTCGCGCCCACTGGGCCCTCCAGAGCATTGCCAGAGAGGTCCAAATCTCGTAACATGTTCGCCTCCTGCACAAAAATAACGAGCAATATGTTTAAGTTTCGTGCATTATGAATGCTATTATAGAAGGAAAAAAAAATACCGAAAAAAATGGAACCGACTTTAACACTCAAAAGTGTGAAATAACTTGATGAAGTAAAAATTCCATTACCAGTGGGACTTGAACCCACGACTTCAGAATACCGTCCTGTCGACAGGACGGTATTCTGCAGTCGTAGGTTCCCACTGGTAGTCGAATTTTTCCTTCAAATAATTTGAACGTAAGTTTCGCCTAGCATGGTGTTAGTGCAATAAACCATAAAACTCTTAAAATAAGGGTATGGTGTCTTCGCTTGATACGATATCAACTGTAATTTTGATCTATCAGTCCTATAGTTCATAACTTCGTACAATTAAAGGTAGATTTATTTTTTTTATTTTTTTTACATATTACATAGTAGATGGAGCGAAGAACAACATCCCCTCAGATGTTAAAATGAAGGTATAAATTCGGACCGCCAGTGGAGTGCTACCGAGTATAGGAGTATGTACCGAGATAGCTTAGTTGGACAAAGTGACAAGACGGTATTCTGTAGTCGTGGGTTCAAGTCCCACTGGTAGTCGAATTGTTCCTTCAAATAATTTAAACGTACTTTCCAAAATATTCTACTTTTTCTTCTTACTTCTGCTAGACATCTTTCTAAAGCTCCAAACTAAGCACTCGGTATCTTAGGACGAGAGTGCGTTTTATCAAAAAACAACAAAAAAAATATTTATTAAAGAATTTTCGTTCAACAGCTAAGATGTAATAGGTTGGTAGAGATCCACCAAAATTCTGCGTATATAGGCGTATAATTTCTTGTTATTATTAAAACAATATTGTTAAAATAACATTAATTTTCCACCACAAGAACACAGCCAACGCCCTGTCATGTAACCATAGTTACCAAAACTAGCAAACATTAGAGTGCGCTTTACAAAACCCTTTTCATTTGTGAGAAGCAACTTCCCTTTATCCTCTTTTAACCAAAGTTTCCACATCCAGACCTTACTCAGCGGAAATCCATATCAAATTGATATTAAAAAGAAAGTAGGAAGCAATGAGGGCGGCGCACACTGCATCCTAGCCTGGAATAATTGTAAAATCGCGGAATTGACACTAAGGATTGTAAATTTAATTTAATTTCTCTATTTACTACTTTTCAATGTTATCTATTTGAAGTGGAAACTCCTTTAGGCGCGTTGAACACTTTTTGGGTGAACAAAAATCATGGACCACGCGTCATCTTTTTTTTTAAAACGGGAAAATTGCATCATCGCCACCACACGCTTTCCATGTTAGCTTAGAAACTATGTAGTTGCCACTGCTATTGGTACTTCCCAAAGACTACCCCTTTGCTTTTTTTTTCTAAATTACACCCCTGTGAAACAAAGGAGGGTTGCCAGGTATAAATATGATTATTATATCGGATCAGAGAAATCCACAGCTATATGTGGCCGATATTAGCTAGTATCATATAAATAAACGAAAAGGATTTCATAATAACTGGTCTTAACTTTCTTACGAATGAATCACTGTCGCAAAAGATTACGCAGATTAATTATAATCAAGGATTATATCAAAAAAGGCGACGTAATACTCTCCTCCAATTTACGGATAATTAATACTCATCTTGGGATTATTAATTCTCTTTGTCATATGAATTTCCTCTCCGTGACCGTGTAGTATTGGACTGTTCCATTATAATATTCGACAAAGAAGTCGTAACAACTAAGCATTAATAATAATCAATTTTACTCATTGTCTTCGTAGATACGTGAGCATGTAATAGGTTAACAATAAATTACAACTATTAACTGGGTTTGTTCTTTAAGCTAGAGCTGCCTTCCAAAAGCCATAAAGCATTACTTTATTACATCTTTATGAATTCACTAGCTGCGCCCCGCGGTTACACCCGCGTGGATTATGGTTTTCTCGCTACCTCAATTATCCCGCGGGAACTATGTTTTCCGGGATAAAAAGTATTGATTAAAATTTGGGCGTTGATTATCATTTTAATGATTCTAATTACAGAGCCAAATAAAAAAATATAATTTCTGCAAAGAAATTCTGTTCATAGTTAAAACATTATAAAATATAGTCAAGCTGAATTTCGTAGACGTACAAAATTCAAAGATGTCAATTTTCCACTTATATTACCTTGAGAGACGCCAGTGCGGGTACTTTCAGCAGATTTCCTCTCAACCTCAGAACGCTTAGCTTCACCAATGGCTTGAAGGAGTCCGACGATATGCTTGTTAGTTGGTTGTCACTTATGTCCAGGAATGTAAGGTTTTGAATGCCCTGTAAATAAGGAATAGAACATTTACCTTTTTATTTAATTTAATTTAAATAAAATTACTTCTACGGATATTTTTTTTTTTACATATTATAAGTTTGCGTTTGACAACTGTCTCACCTGATGTTAAGTGATGACGTTGTCTAGGATTTAGCACACAAACCTAGAAGGTAACTATTCACTCGCGACTTGAAGACTCCAGGATTGTACATATCGGAAACACAGACTCGGGCAACGAGTTCCATTCCTTGGATATAACGTGGTATTTATGCGTGGTCGATATCACGATTGACAATTGTTGTGCTCAGTGCGAGACGGGACGTTGCGACGAACGCATCGCACTCAAGATCCTGATGAAGGTTTCCGGAAGAAGCCGAAACAATTGTCGATCGCGATGACGTTATATCCGTAGAAACAGTGTAAAGTAATTATGAACGTGAATTTTAATAATATAAAATAAAATTGTTTACATATGGACTCCTTTTGAAACTGAACTTTGTTTGTACACTCAGATAACAAAGTTTGTACATAATAGTTCATAGTTCATAGTTATGAACTATGAACTATGTGAACCAATATGTGGGCTTAGACAGAAACTTACGCGTTGTCCATGTCATTATCGACAATTTGTTTTGGTTTCGTCCACATACAAGTCACCTAGTTTCACGCCAAGCCCATATAATTGATCTAACCGATGCTGCAAAGATTACTCTAAACCTTACTAAACTTATTTATTCCATACATTCACAACATTGACAAGGTAACATTAACATAATTTAGAATAGCAATAAAATAATCTAACTTAAAATAAAAACCTTAAAAATTTAATAAAAACTAAATTAAATCTTAAACCCTGCGGCATTGTACCCAAGATGCTGGCAGCGTTTCCTCTTTATATTGCTAGGCTAATACGTTGAGCGAGGAAGCTGCCAGCTCTTCGGTCTCCTGAGACGTCAACCAGTCTCTTGGAAATTTCCTTGAAGAAGTTGAGCGCGCTAGGACCCCACGGGCCAAGGGTCTCGACACCGAAAGGAACAAAATTGTATTCCGCGCCGAGACCGCTGTATTTAGCTACTTTTGCCTTTTCGGCCGATTCTAAACTCTATACTAAAATACTAACTCTATACTCTAAACTATATATGTATATATAATTATAATTCTTTAATAATATACGTTCTATCGGTAGGTAAACGAATATGGACTCACCTTAAAGGAGTTAGGGTCTAAAGTGTGTATCTTGTTGTTGGATAAATCCAATCTATCCAGAGTCCGAAGACGTGATAATGCCTCCGTCGGTACCGATGGTAGTTGGTTGTTCGGCAAACCTGCAAAAATGGCTTTATGTCTATTTGCTATTGAAAAAGGTTAGGAATACTGCGGCTTTTGAATATCAATGATTCTATAAACGGCTGAAACGTTCGAAGTGGTTATCGGCTTTTAAGGCAATGGTTTGATAACGGTCTGAGTATTTATAATACTACAGACAGTGTAAGCATTTTTTTTCTAATTTGGTGCGCACTCTGTGGATTTTACCTGTGTCAAATAAAATGGCCTAACTTTTTTGTTGCATTAAAATGAGTGTGCAATTATAACAATTACCTAGAAACTTACTTTACATTTTATTTTACGACGATGGTCTTTTGAAATGAAACTATGTCAAATGAAACGTCAAATGGCTACGTGATTTCCAGTTACTTGTCATTAATATGGGGGCTTTACCATTTGCTTATATCACTGTGAGTATTTTAATATTTTGTTGAGAGAGCTTGTTTTTGAATCATGACTAATAATTTTTTATTTATTTTACCCGTGTGAAGCCGGGGCTGACCGCTAGTTAAAGATAAACTGATAAGTTGAAATTTTCCAATTATGTTTATATTGCTATATCACACAGGTTTCCTAGTTTATCTTGTTTTTCCAATACGTAATGTATTCCTGATAAGGGCAACTATATTAAAATGTTTTTAAGATGTCTGTGAATACTAAATAAATTGATATAATTGGAATAATAAAATATACATTTTATGAAATGCGTCTGCCGTTAAACAAGACAGCGATAACATAATTATAAAAATATTAATATGGGTCAATCCGATTATCTTACCGTAGTTTTCTGAATATTAATCCACATTATACCACTAAAATACTCTTTTAATAATATTATTAAATAATATTATAAATATTACGTTTAACTAATCTCATACTGAAATATAAAGATTAAAAAATCAAAATCAGAACTGAATGACAGTCTTTATAGACAATATATCGAAATACATACAAAAAGTTACATTGTGATACAGCATTTCCACACAATAACAATTATAATCTGTGGACGCGGCGCAACACGCATACGCATCAACAAGTGGCGCTTTAAATGTTTATAAATAAATCCAAACATATGCTGTCATCATCATCATCATCTCAGCCATAGGACGTCCACTGCTGGACATAGGCCTCCCCCATTGATTTCCACATATTATGCTGTAATTTTACGTAAATTTCATTATCTATTTTAATAGATTACATAAAGTAGTGTATAAAACTGCACATCATTTGGTCTTAAAACACTCTTGTAATGCTATAAAAACTTAACTTACACTCGGGTCTCGCTAACCCTTATTATGATACAGTTTCATAAACTACTCTTTGTTTATCATATTGCACCTGTGAACGAAATTCGTGTCTTATTATATGGAAGCTATAATGTAGAAGAAATGTTTGAATTGCTATCTCGACCCCAAACCTAATTATATTATACAAGCCTATCGAACTTTAGGGAAATCATGTTATGGAACCAATTTTGATAATAAAGAAATTACTTATCTATGGAAGCGTTTTTGTGTAAAATATTTCTCTTTGCATATTTAGTCTCTCAAATTGCTCGTTAACTAAAATGTATAATAATAAGGAACTGTTCAAACTCCTTTCTGACTTATTTTAACTTTGAACTTGACTAATTCTTTAATTTTGGTGATTAATTTAGATGATTCACTACGCATTGTGGTAGGGTACTTTCAAGTACCTGCGTGGCTAGCTACCACCCTCAAGTTTGAAAAACTGTCACCAAAACCCATAGTGTGTTTAGGCAGCAGTCCTTGAGAGCCAGTGGGCATTCTAGGTATAGCGTGATAACATCTTCGAACACATCGTCACTGACCATCAAGTGAAATAGTAGTCAAACGCTAAATAAAAAGAAAAATGTACGTTTTTTTTCTTTCATTCTTTCTCTTTTCTTCTTCTGACACAATAATATTGACGGTCGCCGTGGCGCAGTAGTTAGTGTCAGTGACATAACTACTATGTCTCCGGGACCCTGGGTTCGAATCCCGGCAGGGGCAAACATTTGTGTGATGAGTGTAGGTATTTGTCCCGGGTCTTGGATGTTTGTGTGCTGTGAATTTGTGTGTCCAAGCCTCCCGCGATACAGGGAATCCTAGTGCGGGGGTTTAAGTGCGATAAAAAAAATGTCTAAAACAATGTATAAGTTTATACACTACCTAAAGCTAATAAACTAGTAGCAACGTCAGCAAAAGCTCCTTGCTGGACCCTTCTGATGTCTCCAGAAGATATCACCAAGCCGTGCAGTCCTACTCCAGCCAGCTCTGATACAGAGGTCGAAGAGAGGACGGTCACTCCTCGTAAGGAGCAGTCGAGGAGAGACACTGCAGTGTTCTTGTTTCGTGCTCTCTGGTCTCGGAGGTGACGCCCGATTTTCTAAAAAAAAAATTTATTTATTTTATTATTTATTTTTTTAACATTCACACAAGGTCTTCAGGTCCCAAACTAGGCAGAGCCTGTACTATGGTAACCTGATGACTAATATATACTTATATACATATAAACACATGTTCATACACACAAAAGTTTGACCTGTCCGGGAATCGAACCCGGGACCAGCGGCTCAGAAGGCAGAGTGCTACCAACTGCGCCAACCGGCCAGTCAAAATAAATATTTATTTACCAAAGAGTTGACTTTAGAAACTGACACAAGAATAACATATAGACTACTTTTCATCATCATCATCAATCATCACCACGCGGGTGAAACCGCGAGGTGCAGCTAGTCTTTTTTATAATTTGACGGTCGCCGTGGCGCAGTGGTCAGTGTCAGACGTCACCGGGACCCGGCAAACATTTGTGCGATGAGTCGTTGTCTGTCCCGGGTCTTGGTTGTTTGTGTGTGTCCACGCCTCCCGCGACACAGGGAATCCTAGTGCGGGAGTCGGGGAGTGATAAAAAAAATATTTGACAACTATCTCACTTGGTGAGTGACAATATGGTCAAAAGTTAGATCACGATAGATCTAGAATATTGGCTCTCAGTAACGACTGTCTGATCACACTGTATATTTGATGACAGTTTTTCAAACGGATGGTGGTAGCTAGCCAGGTAGTTACTGAGCCCTACCACCACGGTCTGGATTTGATAGCGTTGTTACGTTCACCGAATGCTCCAGCTGTATGTTAAAGCACTCACAGGCGATGCTTAAAAAAACATTCAATATAGGAAATTGAGGAATGTTTTGTTTTTAACCGATTTCAAAAAAAGGAGGAGGTTCTCAACTCAACCCGTACGTTTTTTTATTTTTTTATTTGTGTTTGTTGCCGCATAACTTCCGACTGGGTGAACCGATTTTGATCGTTCTTTTTTTATTTGAAAGCTGGTGCTTCCCGTGTGGTCCCATTTAAATTTGACCAAAACGGACGAGCACTTTTTGAGTTACATGTCAAAATCTGAAAAATGCATGCTTACACGATATTATAGTAGCGGGTGAAGACAACGGTGAACATGCCTACACCACAATGACAATTGATCCCATAAGTACAAAGGTGAAAAAGAGTGAAAAAAAATTTTTTCCCATTCAACTTTCATTAAAATCGGACAAGCGGTTTTTGAGTTATACTCCAATAACTGAAAAGTGCTACGCGTATCTTGATGATATTATTGTCGCGGTTGAAGACATCGACATCCCGTGAGTAGCAAAGATCACTGAAAAGGGTGAAATAAATTTTTTTAACAAAAAATGCAACCGAATTCAACACTCAAAAGTGTGCAATAACTTGTCGAAATCGGTACCATGAGCACAATATTGTGATGATAGTTACTTTTGTGTGAACTATCATGGTACCGACTTCAACAAGTTATTTCACACTTTTGAGTATTGAAGTCGGTTGCATTTTTTGGTAAAAGTTTTTTTAATATTCACAGACTGAATATTTCTAAGCAGTGTATCAGCGAGGCACGTGGTACAATCACAGAGAAAAGCGGCATCCAACGTCCAACGTCCGCGGTTGCTCCGTGGGTACAATGGGGTTATTTACCTCCTTGCTTTGATTAATATTAACAGAATCAAGCAAACCTGTTATAATACAATCTTCACTACCACCCTCCCTCAGTACTACAAGTCATGAATACTAAGAGGCTGTCCAAATATCCAATAGCCCAAAGACTATTGAGGTGGTGTATACGTAGCTATTGTATGGAGGCCGGACGTTGAATCCGAAACAATAGATTTTCTATATATACACTCTACCATTTGCTTCATACTCGAAGGAAACTCGAAGCTAATTCGCATCTATAAATCTAAGTAGTGAAATCTAAATCCTCTCAATTTATCATAACTTGAGCGAACTATGTTTGTGTTCATATCATATACTATATATGTTTACTGCTGAAGGGCGAGTGGTACACATTGTATCTTGACCAGAATATTTTCATGAGCCGAAATATCACTAATTATTTTTTTTTGGTTTATAAATAAAATTAATAATATTTTCTTTTTCCATCACACTCAGACCCCCGCAGTAGGATTCCCTGTATCGCGGGAGGCATGGATACACACAATCACAGCACACAAACATCCAAGACTCGGGACAAACATTTACACTCGTCGCACAAATGTTTTCCCCTGCCGGGATTCGAACCCAGGGTCCCGGAGACACAGAATTCATGTCGATGACACTAACCACTGCGCCACGGGATCGTCAAATTAAAAAAATAAATTAAATATTAACATAGTTATAATATAATATAGATTCTGACTTTTGAAGTGAAAACTTCTTTAGCGCGCTGAGCATTTTATTTTGTGACTGTTGAATGAGACTAAGCAGTCACGCTCTACTATATAACGCTAGTTCGGTTAAGTGGGCTCTAGTCATAAGTGGCCTCAAGTCATGGATTATACGTTGGTGCCTCAAGTAGACTTATAGGACAGAGAGAGATATAGTCTACCCGTCACTGCTATAACTCGCATGAAGTTTTCATTTCTGTTGTGTACTAGTTTCATAAGCACAAATATTTTAATTTTAAACCGACTTCAAAAAAGAAAGAGGTTATATGTTTTTTTTATGTATGCTTACCGATTTTTTCCCTATTTTAGTACCGTTTTTTTAACATTTTTTTTTTGGTTGATATGTACCTCCGAGGTAGTCTTATTTCAATGTAAACAAAATTGGAATAGCGGTTTTTGAGTTATACTCCAATAGCTGTAAAGTGTTACGTCTACTTGGAAGACTTCCTACTTGAAGGCGAAGAAATCGGTTAATATACGCAATGACAATTAATCCTGTGCGTAGCCAAGGTGAAAAAGAAGAGTGAAAAAAATGTTTACCAAAAAAACGGAATCCACTTCAACACTCAAAAGTGTGAAATAACTGTTTTTTTTAAATTTATTTTCAAGAATCGACAAACAGTTTCACAATATGTTACTTATAAATAAAACTAATAACTAACTAACAAAAATAACTTGTTGAAGTCGGTACCATGCACATAATATTTTGATAATAGCTACTTTTGAACTATCATGATACCGAATTCAACAAGTTATTTCACACTTTTGAGTGTTGAAGTTGGTTCCATTTTATTGTACTTTTTTGTATTTTATAAGTGTTGTGGCATCTATACGGGTGTTAATATTTCAAAAGCCTAGCATAGCCGATCACACGTATTTCTTGGGCATAGCTAATGGTTTAGTAGACTGCTCGGATCTACTAAGTCACCTTGGATTGCGCATTACTGTTAGAATCTATATAATGGTAATAGTATCAAGATAGTTTCAGTCCCGGGGGAGGTAGAAAATATAGCTGGTAAACTTTTGTAATACATGCATTTTGCCACGAATTATACTCAGACAAGTACCAAAACGAATGAAATCTATTAATCTAGACCTGTATGCGTGTGTAGTGCATTTTTCAGTTTATAGCTTGAGAAGGTGTTACGAATATTTTTATAATACTTGAGTTATACGCCGACCTATTGGCAGGCCCAGATAACTGACCAGGCCACCCAGACCTGCGTGATCTGCAAGACTGACAAAAGAACGACAACAATGTCTGGTGTGTACATGTTTATATAAGTATATATATCAGTCATCCAGCTCCCACAGTACAGGCTCTGCCTAATTTGGGATCTGAAGACCTTGTGTGAATGTTAATAAATAAATAATAATAATATTCAATAATAACAATGGAGTTCTCTTGTATCAGAGGCCAAGACTCACTTTGAGTCATTGCGCCAGAGTGTGTGTGTCAATTTCACATTTCGACAGTTTATATAGCAAAACAACATTCGCCAAGTCAGGTAGTAAAAATATAAAAACCTTTTTTTTGCATAAGATTAAAGATATTTGATGCCATCAAATTTTTAAGTTTGGATAATCTAAAAATGACCCAATGAAAATCACGTTTTTGAATTCGAGTTGCATTAGTAACATCCTCAAATGAGTTGAGGCGCCGTAGAGCAAACAAAAGCGTTCGATTGACACCTGCACGCTGTTTGAGGAGGGTCTCGTCAGATCCACGGAGTCCGATAGACGTCTCTCCTTAATGTGTATTTACTAAGCGGTAAATCGTAATGTATTGGTATATTACATAATACGGCTTCAGTATTGTTAGACCGTGTGAAGTATTTAATCTATTTGAAATAGGAAATCTTTTGTATCTAATCATAGTCTAAGATACGGGTACAGAAATATATACCCTCATTTGTTGTTTGTTTAGATATGGAAATAAGAAATTTGAGTTGAGAGTTAACTGGCCGGTTGGCTCAGTTGGTAGCACTCTGCCTTCTGAGCCGCCGTCCCGGGTTCGATTCCCGGACAGGTCAAACATTTGTGTGTATGAACATGTCTGTTTGACCTGAGTCTGGGTGTGTATATGTATATAAGTAAATATATAAGTATATATCAGTCATCAGGTTACCATAGTACAGGCTCTGCCTAGTTTGGGACATGAGGACCTTGTGTGAATGTTGTAAAAAAAATAATAATAAAAAATAGAAAGTAATATAAACAGTTGGAAGAGGCTCTTTTCACTGCGAGCGGTCCGTATATCGAACATCTTTAAATTAATTAAGTATTCATTAGCTGATATGGGATTTCGGAAAAACAACAATAGTTGTTTTAAATTAACCATTTACATTGCACCAGCTATCATTATTATTCTTTAATATACTGTCTATCCAAAGGCAAACTGGAAGAAATCGATTCAAGCTCTAAGACTAAATATCTAACTAAAAATATGTAACTAAAGTATCACCCATTGTGATACTTTAGTTTAGATTAATTTTGAAATAATGTAAGTACATGTATGGTTGAGCGCAATAAAGAATAATTGTATTTTGTTATTAAAACTGACGTGGTTTTGACACATTATGAATGTATACAAAACGGGAGTTACTCACGTAATAAGTCAGAGAGTTCCGACTATAGTTTCAACCACATTCGGTAGTCTTTTTCAAGGAGAATACGGGGCGCTCGCGGACGCGGTCGCGATTCGCCCAGTACTAGGCGACGCCCGTATTCTCCTTGAAAGCGACCACCGAATGTGGTTGAAACTATAGTTGGAACTCTCTGACTTATTATTATTTAA
This sequence comes from Apeira syringaria, assembly GCA_934044485.1. Lineage (NCBI taxonomy): Eukaryota > Metazoa > Arthropoda > Insecta > Lepidoptera > Geometridae > Apeira > Apeira syringaria. Next base: position 6,321,913 of record OW203670.1, on the reverse strand, counting down.
ATTGTTATAATTATGTTAGTTGCTAAGGTATGTAAATATGAGTCTAGAATAATTTCTGAACTATTCTTAGGGAACCTGAAATAAATATATATATTTGTTTAATTAATTTAAAATATAGTATATTATCTACTTATCAAAGTCTCGCAGTATTATATAAGTTCAGAAGTTTCTTTGTGGAAATCTATATCAAAATGATATTGAATACACAATGTTTAATGTTAATTCTGCGAGAGAAATGATTCCAGGTTTATCCTGCAGTGTGCACCAGCAGTTGATCACTATCTCACTTGGTGCTCAGTCATCATCGAAGATGGGGTCAGACTAAAAGTTTAATGTAATTTCAACTATAGTTATTTTTTTTTTTTAATGTTTTTTCCATTTATTTTTGCCATGCCTAGCAAAACCGTCTGTCATTATTTTATGGAGATACCTATATAGCAAATACCGCCAGATTTTGGGAACTTAGCCTGCGCTAGCAGATTGTCGGACTAAAATCTTGAAGGTTGTAAATTTGAAATTTGTATAATACAATAATAAAATTATATATTAAAATTTAGTCCATTTTAGTAAATTTATTTTAGGTACTGTTCAATACCTATATGATGGATGGATTTTCGGCTGTAGGTTACGATAATAGGTATAATCGGAACTCTATTAATTTGAGCTGGGTTTTTAATTATTATGTTAAAAAGTTACTTAAATTAATAAAAATAATAAAACTGGCTTTTACAGAGAGCTCCTCTCAAAACTCAATGCTTACCATCAGGAAAGTTATTGGCCATCCATAAGCTAATAATGCTTAAAAATTGCGTGTTTGTAGTAAGAAATCCAAGAAATTTAAATATAATATCTACACTACTAAAACACCTATCTACAATATTATTAATATTATATACAAAGATAGATATCATACAAATAATTATTTTTTTTAAATACTTTACATTACATACATAATTATAAGTCTTGGATGTTTGTTGTGAATGTTGTGCTGCCATTAGATAGATAATGCTTTATTGTATCACAAACACATTTGTACATATTATTACAGTACTTAACAATTAATACAGTGAGACAATAGGCGGCCTTATCGCTGAAAGCAATTTCTACCAGGCAACCGTGAATGAAATATATTGTAGAACTAATTACAGGATGTGTTCAATAAAGTAAGAATTAAAAAGAATTACTTAGCTAATTATAACAAAGTTTGTATGAAATCATACATAAATAAACCTTCTCATATATAAATATATATATAATGTATATAATATAATAAATACATAGGTATATATTTAGATTAATGTGTGTAAAATAGAGATTAACGCAGTGAGGTGTTACTTAGACAGATATAACAGTTTAAGTTGATTTTTAAATATTAATAACGATGGTGCACGTCTTATGGAAACAGGTATTAACAGTATAAACAGGCCATTGTGTGTGTCCATGCCTTCCGCGACTCAGGGAATCTTAGTGCGCGGGTATAAGTCCAATGAAAAAAAAATAATAATACAAAGATATAAATAGGACGTTAAATAATTACAAATAATTTGTAGGGTCCGCAGTAACCATTTGGAAATGTTAACATTTTCGCCGTGATCAAAGGTGGCAATTAATAATGAATCCCTTAATTTTGCTAGTGTTCTAATTAAAATGTTTTCGGGGTTCCGGAATATCATTACTTAATAATGGTACAGTACAACAATTCTAGTAAGAATACTAATTTTTTTATTTGTTTTTATCACACGCACACCCCCGCACTAGGATTACCTGTATCGCGGGAGACATGGACACACACAATCACAACACACAAACAACCAAGACTCGGAACAAAGCCATCAAACAAATATTTGCCCCTGCCGGGATTCGAACCCAGGGTCCCGGAGACACAGAAGTCATGTCACTGACACTGATCACTGCGCCACGGCAACCGTCAATTAAAAACAAACATTTCAGTGACACGAAATAGGAATGGCTAAGGCACCACTTATAAATGTCATATACAAAGTTAAAGTTACATATTAAGTTATATGGTCCAGTCAACAAGTTGCCAAACATGAAAAAAACTCAGCAAGTTATTTTACACTTTTGAGTATTGAAGTCGGTTCCGAGTTCTGGTAAAATATTTTTTCCGATAGATTTTGCGATTCGCAAAACTGAAAAAAATACGAGGTATTTCGTTTTTGCTAACAGCACAAAACTGTTGTAAACAGATTTTGATAAATTTCGTTGCAAATATAGATTTGACCTTGGAAATAACAATTCTTCTTTTTGCAAAAATGAAATGAAAGAGGAATAAATAATGAGGGGCGTGCAATCTAATATAAATCAAAATAAGTGGGAGCGAAAACACAGAATAAATATGGTAATGTAATAATTCACTAGTTACAAGTTAAAATTAAATATAAAGCAAATATTTTTAATCTCGGGCCAAATAATTTTAACGAAACCCCGTTGCCCCAGTCTAATAAATACAGTAATTAGAATTTGTAGAAACGAGAAGTGATATCAGCTAGTATCTTAGCTATCACTTCTCGTTTCTACAAATTTTAATAACTGTATTTATTAGACTGTGGCAACGGGGTTTCGTTAAAATAATTTGGCCTGAAGGAAAACGTTGTTGTTAAAATACCATTGTCGGTAAATTGTAACGTATTTAAATTAAAAATATTTGCTTTATATTTAATTTTTAATTAAATTTTAACGTTATTATATATTGTTCTGCTTTTCCTGTATTGCCACTGTGGACATAATTATTCCACACTACCTGTCATCGCTGGTTTTACTAATCGATGTTTCACAGGAAAAATTATATTGAGATTTTTTTTATACTGTATAGATCTAGCGTTTGACCAGTAACGCACTTGATGGTTAGTAACGATGTGGTCGAAGATGTTGTCACCTAGAATGCTCACTGGCTCTCAAGGACCGCTGTCTGAACACACTATGTGTTTGGTGCCAGTTTTTCAAACTTGAGGGTGCTAGCTAGCCAGGCGGGTATTCGAAAATACCTTCACGGGAAACTCAAACTGTTGTTGGGGACCGAACCAGTATCCGTCAGTTTGACAGGCGACGCTCCCCCTGCTGAACTATCATCCCTTCAAAAGCGCTAATCACAAGTGAATAAAAAGTTTTTAACTACCACATTTTTAGCCTACTTAAATTTAAAACATCAATTAAAAATAACATTTCAAGAAAAATTGATAAATATAAAAAAATATATATATATCCTCGCACTGCTCAGCTATTTTCTGATTTCAAATTTCTGATTTATACGTAGCCTAGAACTACAGGATTGTGTTTATAGTTGTCATAGCAACCATTTGAACTACGAACCTGCAACGCAGTGTGGTCGCCGGCGCAACGCAGTGTATGAGGCAGATCGCACGCGCACTCGGCTGCCGGCCGCGCGCTCAGAACTGGACACCGCCATTGCGCAGTCACCGCTTGTGAAGCACAGCACAGCAATGCTGCAGCGCCCACCAGCCACATCCTGTAAACAAAACATAAGTTTCATTATCCTACTAATATTATAAATGCGAAAGTTTGTCTGTATGTATGCTTGTAACTTCATCACGCTCAAACAGCTTCACCGATTTCGATGAAATTTGCTATGGAGATGGTTTAACTCTGGATTCACACATTGGCTACTTTTATCCCGGAAAAACTATAGTTCTCGTGGGATAGGTGAAGTAGTGGGAAAACTGTAATCCACGTGGTTGAAACCGCGGGGCGTTACTAGTAAATTATAATTTATTAGATTGATAATTTATCAGGAGCTGGCGACGAAGCCTCACTTTATATCATAATCATACTTTACTGAAAACGCTGTGAGATAGCGATGAGAAGTCAGGTCTTAAAACTTAGCTTTGCCTTGAGAACCTGTTACATAAAGTAAAACTAAAAATAAAGCATAATTTAACGTAAGAGTTTTATAGTTTATTACGTTAAAACATGCCAGGTAAAACTAACACAGTTCCGCCTAGCATATTATTAACGCAATAAACCACAAAACTCTTAGAAAAAAAGGGTAGGGTGCCTTCGTTTGATACGATATCAACTGTAATGTTGGTTTATCGGTCCTATTAAAATTGTTTATACAATTAAAAGTAGATGTCGCTAAAAGCAACATCCCCTCAGATGTTAAAGGAAGGGAGAAATACGGATGCTAGTGGTACTGGCTGCTATAGCTTTGTTGTATAAGGTGACAGGACGGTATTCTGTAGTCGTGGGTTCAAGACCCACTAGCAGCCGATTTTTCTCTTTCAAATAATTTGTACGTATAATTAAGCGTTTTTTTTAATAGCCTGCTATTTTCAACCTACAGAGAAGCATACTCATTATTATTACAAGCAACATGGCTGGTTTCCCATGGACTCTACTACTTTGTTTTTAATAATTATCTAATATTTTAATATCCAATACTTCCAAATAATAAATATCGTACTAATTTTTTAAAAGAAAACAGCAGAACAACCAAATTTCAAACGTAACTTACGCACCGTATCACACATACCTACCAAAATACATATAACATAACACTCGTAGCAAACATCTACGCCGTAGCCTCATCGTAGCTCGTAGCATAAACTTCTTCAAGTGGCATCGTAACAGCCACGGGGATGGCAATTTTCGTATATAATCGCGCACTTGTATAAGAATCGGCACTGCACCGCGCGTGGATGCGACGTAATAGACCAATTCTAGTGAGTGACGGCCGGACGCCGGTGTTCAAGTGGACCATGTTACAAGCATGAGCGATTCTATTTTTAAACGACTTCAAAAAAGAAGGATTCGACCGTATATATGTTTTTTTTTATGTGTGTTCGCGGATAACTTCGTCGTTTATGAACCGATTTTGATGATTCTTTGTTTGTTAGATAGAGTATACTTTCGTTGTGGTCCCATTCACTTTCATCAAAATCGGACAAGCGGTTTTTGAGTTATACTCCAATAACTGAAAAGTGCTATGCGTATTTTGATGATATTATTGTCGCGGTTGAAGACATCGACATCCCGTGAGTAGCACAGGTCACTGAAAAGGGAGAAAAAAAAAATTTTTAACAACAAAATGCAACCGACTTAAACACTCAAAAGTGTGAAATAACTTGTCGAAGTCGGTACCATGAGCACAATATTGTGACGATAGTTACTTTTGTGTGAACTATCATCACACAAAAGTAACTAACTAACTTTAATAGTAACTAAGTACTTGAATTATAGGCTACGTCATGAAACAGATACATTTCCTATCTCTTTCTAGCGCAAACTATCTATAACGCTGCTATTTTGCACCTTGTACCATTACCACGTTTGTCGGGAACAAGTGGGTATTACTCGACAATTGATGTAGGAGTAGGTGATGGACGTTTGTTGACCTGTCGTCGTGGGAACGCGGCTCGGTAGCAATATAAAATGAGTCTAACCTAGACTTTTCTAATATAATAATAATAATGTTGTGTGTATTGCTTCCGGGCTGTTTGGCCGTGGTCTAAGTGAAACTTGTGTTCCAGACGTCTTCTCTGTTACTGAATCATCAGTAACATAGAAGACGCCGCGAAGGAGAGTTCTACGCTCTTGTCGCCGCTCGGACCTGAACCACTGAAGATGTCGATCGCAGTGATCGACGAAACGTCTGGAACACAAGTTTCACATAGACCACGGCTAAACAGCCCGGAAGCAATACATACAACATTCAACGCCGGCCGTGAAAGTTTTACAATAATAATAATAATAATAACGGCTTAATAGCGAAGAGCCTCGATCAACATCATAAGAGTCTCTCGATAGACGGTTGGATCAAGGGTCAGATGCAGAAGGCGGTACTCCTTGAAACGGCGCGTATTGTCTGGAGGTTCCTCACTCTGCGGCCCTAACCACCGGTAGCTTGGGCCCAGCTCCGCTGCTGGCGGAACTCTAGGTTTAGGTTTTTTATAATATCTTTATTAATGTTTGTTTTTGATATTTATACTGTAAAAAAAGTAAACCTAAGAAAGAAAAAAATAAAGAGAAAATAATAATAACGGCTTAATAGCGAAGAGCCTTGATCAACATCATAAGAGGCTCTCGCTAGACGGTTGGATCAAGGGTCAGATGCAGAAGGCGGTACTCCTTGAAACTGCGCGTATTGTCTAGAGGTTCCTCACTCTGCGGCCTTAACCACCGGTAGCCTGAGCCCGGCCCCTCTGCTGGCGGAACTCTAGGTTTAGGTTTTTTATAATATCTTTATTAATTTTTGTTTTTGATATTTATACTGTAAAAAAAGTAAACCTAAGAAAAAAAGAAAATAAAGAGATAAAATAATAATAAATTCTTTATTTCCGAAAAAGTAAATTAGCGGTACAGTAACACTACTTAACTACGATATACAACATTGGTATAGAAACAATAGGTTACGTTACCAACAAGTCTGAAACTAGGCGACAGCCTGTATCTTGAGACTCTGAGTGCGAGTTTCTAGATACAACAATAATTGAAACACATTTCACCAGAGCAACATGATAGGTTAGTAGTAATTTATGCAATATTATTACGATTCAGTTATAAAATGCACATATTTTGATTATGTTGGTGCAATGCAAATAAGTATTGTACTCTATGTTTATACTAGCACATGTTTGGTTCAATTAATCAACATTGCAATTCAACGAGACAATACGCGTAGCACGTTAGGACGTATTTTTATCAGTTGTGTATTTTATGATGGCATAAATATTTATTGGAAGTAAAATAGGTAATACTTTGGTAATACTTTTAAAAATACAACACTAGTCCCCAGTAGACGGGGGTCGGGGGATATATAAGTTACAACAGAATGTACCGTAGTTTCAAGGAGCTTATAATTATCCTATTAGGCATTAAAAAGTAAATAGAAAAAAAAAAACTCATAAGCAGTGCCCTAGGATACCCTGTGTTGTGGGTAGACTAGCTGTTATCTTCCAATGTGTTTTATACTGTATAGGTTCAACCACTATTTTAATTGATAGTCAGTGATGATATGACAGGTTAATATACAATACTGAAGTGGGAATAAAACATCTGAAGTGCGAATGCATATAATTGAAAATATCATCTTTTAAAAAAAATACTAACAAAACAAGAATTCATACCTAAACAAAAGTTTACTACTTTTACGTAATATTATAATTAATTAATGAAAAATATAAAACTGGTTCTCTTGTTTTAAAATATAGATTTTTTTTAAATGGGATAAGGTGATATTGAAAGCAAAAGGCTCCTATTATCTGCCTTTAGACAGTAATGTGGTCGGGAGTTACGTAACTTGGTTCCTCCTTCCCCATTCCATCAGAGAACCACCAGACGAACTGCAATGACATCCATATATGGTAAACGTTCCAAACTGTCACACGAAGCGTTTTGCTTCCACATTCATAGTGCGTACAGCTAACGAGTGGAACTTATTGCCTAAGTCTGTATTTCCACATGCTAAACCTGGGCATCTTAAAGACACGAGTGAACAGGTATCTTCTAGACAGGAGTGATTTATCGTAGACTACATCATCACTTAACATCAGGTGAGATAGTGGTCAAACGCTTGTCTTTTCTTAATAAAAATAAAAAATAAAATGAGACAAATAGAAGTCGTAAAGAACTGTACTGCGCACGTCACCCTGAGACATTAAGTTGGTAAAACTCATATGCCTGTAACTTCAACGGGAACTTTTCGAACCGGAACACAGTAATGCGAACACTACTGCCTGGCGGCAGAAATAGATATGATAGCAGTACTTCCCCGGGCGAAGTCTCACATAATAATATAGTGCTACTAATTTTAAATGTGCATTTTTTTATTAATTTTTTTTTCATTGGGCAAATGCTTTTTTTAAAATAAAACACTAATAACTAATAGCAATACTGCACCTACTACAATAATATTTGAGCAATTCACTAGCTATTGGTAGCCTATAGATAACTCAAATGTTCTAACCCGCTACGGGCTGACAGCGTGCCCAGCCGGTATCCAGCATTGCCACGTTGAATTGCAATGCTGATTCGTTGAGCCAAAAATGTGCCAGCATTTTGGTCACATTAAAATACAACTTTTATTGTATTTTTTCATTATGTACAAGAAGAAAGGTAGATACGAAACAGCTAAGCTCACTTGTGTAAACGGATGATAAATTTAAACAAAGATATGCATAAACTTTTGTGCGCAGCGTTTAAATCGTCACTTCTTTGTTGATAAGCCCTCGTAAGCATAAAAAGGATAAGTAAGCCTACAAAAAGGGTCCCTGCAGAGCCTAATAAAATATTTGTAACGTACTGCCTCTTAAAGGCATGGGTGTTTAACCGTCCAGATTAATTAGACCTCTTAAACTACTGCCAACCCCTTCTCAGCCTTAATACATTTTTAAACAAGTGCAGGACAGGGGAGATCAGGCTTTTTTGGGTTTTCTCTGGCGATATATTACTGCGTGTTAGTGCTTTTGGCAAGGGATGAGTAAGTACACAAATTCGTGTGCAAATACAGCTTACGGTGAAAGAGGTTTTATTGTGATTTTTGGCGTAAAATGTTTTATGAAATTAAAATAAAGCTGACATAATTGTGATAATTCTGATATGATAGCTTAAATCTACACTGTTTAGTTTTGGCTCTGCACACAAAACGATTCCTGTGCAAACATAATAATTCCTACGAAATTTGGTTTCAACATTTCCACTTTAATTTATATGGTCTATTCTACATAAACCATTTAATAGAAGAACACCTCATAGAGGGTTTTTTTTCTACCTAGTAATTTATTTTTAGGGTTCCGTTCCTCAAAAGGAATAAAGGGAACCCTTATAGGATCATTGTGTTTTCCCGTTTTCTCAGGAACGCGTAGAGGTATCAAGCTGAAATTCATATCAAATACTTAAGATTACTATCCCATAGAGCTGTAAAAAAATCAAGTTTCTCAGCCTATGCAATCAAAAGATACATCCGTTTATGCTGCAAATTTTTAACTCTCGCAAGGGAATAAACCTGCAGGGTACTTCCCATGAACTCAGAGTCTTGAAATTTAGTACGAAGCAACATCTTATAGCACAGATACTTAATATCTGTGCATATATATAAAGAAAAAAAAAGGAAAAATCGCGAAAAGCCTGAATTTTTAGTTACATCTTAAATTAAAAATATTCAGTATAATTTTAAACTTATCCTACAGGTTTGTACGGAACCCTCGATGCACGCGTCTGACTCGCACTTGGTCGGTTTTTTTTTATTCATATACATTTGTAAAACACTAATAACATTTAGAATTTCTTTTCTATATGCTGGGCGTGATAGACACAAAGCGCCGCGTGCTATTATGATTTCAATTTGTATATTTATATGCATGAAATAACTTGATTGGCCCACAATTTCGCCTTGAGGCAAATTATAAAGGTTTCCAAAGTTTAGGCAACTACTGAAACTTTCAGATCTAAACGTGCAAATTCACCTGTTTAAACCAACTTAGTCGATTTAAGACTAAAGTTGCTGCTTGTTGGTCACCATTGGCAACCAGCAACTACAAGTTAATCTTGTAAAGTTAGTGGAGCAAGTCTAGTTTTGTCAGTTTCAGCACAGATGAATATTCGACAAAACTTTGAATAAGTTTTTGAGTTTTTTTTTCTTGTTCATTGATATTGGGGCCTGAGTCTACTATTCAACATGGAAATATGCTCCACTCACAAATGTCGAATTTACTTTTTTTTTATATATAGAATCAGTTATAAATTTAACAATTTATTTAAACAATTCAATTTTTTTATATAAAGAAACATTTAACCTCAAATGTTGAACACATAATCTGGAATCCTTCTTTAATTACTGTCAATTTCATTAATCTTGATTCAATTCTAGATTCAGTGACGTAGCACGCTACTTTTAAACCGACTTCAAAAAAGGAGGTTACTCAATTCGACCGTATATATGTTTTTTTAATGTGTGTTCGCGGATAACTCCGTCGTTTATGAACTGATTTTGATGATTCTTTTTTTGTTAGATAGAATATACTTCCGTAGTGGTCCCATTCAAATTTCATCAAAATCAAACAAGCGGTTTTTGAGTTAAGCTCCAATAACTGAAGACGACTTCAACACTCAAAAGTGTGAAATAACTTGTTGAAGTCGGTACTTCAACAAGTTATTTCACACTTATGAGTGTTAAAGTCGGTTCAATTTTTGGTAAAAAAAAATTTCATAGTCTGCTAGCATCGTATAGCAATTATATACAAATTGCCACAGATACCACAGCTGGTAGGAATTTCAATTAAAATCCAACCTGTCACTGTAAATAATAATACACGATTTTCGATGTCTGTAGATGAAATGTTATTGTATCGATTTGGAGTAGCGATTAGTGAATATGTACAGTGTCACGCAACAAATTATAAGTAAGCTGTAGGTTTGGGCGCCCAAGATACAGGCTATGCCTAGTTTGGGGCCCGTTGCATAATAACTAAATATATTAGGTTACTTTAATTTTATAGAATATGTTTATGTTATTTGTATAAATTGTGTTTCTGGGATTAAATGATTACTGATTACTGATCTGACTTGTCAAGTTCAAACAAAACCGACATAGGCCGACTTCTAGACGGGATATCACTCTCTTTCTGAGGGCCGAACGTATATTAAGTCGATTTAGCTAATGGTCACGACTGAAATCGATGAAAGTTTAGTTGTGAGCTTATCGGTAGGCCAACAGAGATACGTAGATTGTTATACATAGTTCACCTCTAGAAGATTGCAAAAGAGATATAAACGCTGTCACTTAAGCACTTTACAGAGATGTTGCAACAGCACATCCACTTTGATTTGACCCATATTCTTCGGACCCTCCAATCTCTTAGTATCCTGTCCCTACGTCCTGTGCGTGCAGTTCGCCAAATGAATAATTGGCCACTTGAGCTGTCAGTGCACGCAGAATCACCGACGTGGGCGGTTGCATACACACACGGAGAAACTACGGATATTATCAGGTATTTAATAAATAATAATACGCAAAGTATAGAGAGAAAATAAAATAAAATGTTTAATCATTATTACCTATACGCAATTTAAATACTACAAACATCGACTTCAGGCCTATTTATAAATGTTTTTTTAAATAAATATCAACCACTAAACTACCTTTAATACAAGTTATTTCTTGTCAAAAAGGGGACCACCGACTTTATTCACCTGCATTTTGTTAAGATTTTCCATGGTATCATAAAAACTACTAATCCAGTTTTAATAAAATTCAAATGGGACCTAGACTAGAAGGGGACTAGGGGACTTTCGAACAAAAGGCTTTACAAACGTACACTTTCAAACAAAAAAAATAATTATAACACATCGCATTAATCCAGCGGCAACTACTGGGACCGATGCCTTAACAAATTCAAATTAATTTATTTCAGATAAAATAAATCAATGAGGTCAAACAACTTAACCAAAACTAGAGTTACTATAAATTTACATTATACACTTTTGATCTATGTCAATTCTGGCATACCTAAGACTTTCAAACGTAGTTATATTAACGTACCTAGATGGCCGAGCTTTCCTTGCTTTTTCAATAGTATAGTAAGATGGAGTAACAAATATGCAAACATTCAGATTTATAATATTAGTGGGACACAGAATTATCACAATTACGTTTTATTTTTTAACAATGAAATCTTTCCTCTTTATATAGATGATTCTTTATCTATAGATAACCGAACTCTGCAATACTTTTAACAAAACGACTTTATCGAATAAAACCACCAACAAACGAAAATGTTCCTTATTTGTAAGACTATTAAGTTTAATTTTCAACGGTCCTGAAGATCTGACGATCTGACGCGAGTGTAACTTTTTTCCCTATACTAAAGTGCACAACGCCGTTAAAGAATCTTTCACTTCAATAATACAAAACCGGTTTCCCCTACGCGTCTGTGGAATAATTGCAAATTTTTCTTATAAATGACAAGTAACGGTTTCACCGAGTTGAATTCAATATGCTTAGGACTGATCTTGTCCATTCTGAATGATAAAAAATTTGATTGCGATTGGGTTCATAAGGCTGACCATTTGCTAACAAGACAATTTTGAGTCTTATCATCTTATTTTTAACCGACTTCAAAGAAAGAGGTTACTCAATTCGATCGTATGTATATGTTTTTTTTTGTTGAAAGTGTTACACGTCTGTGAAAACCTACTCGTCCATGGAAAATTTATAATCATTTTCCAGTAAGCGAAGAGAAATACTGAACCCATTTTTGATGAAACTGTTATGGGACCAACCCGAATTTATAATAATATTCTTTTTTTAACCGGTTGTTAAATGAAGTTTTAAGGAAGTTTAAAAAAATAAACTGAAAAGAGAATCTCCTCTGTTTTGGCAATAGGTTAAAAATAATGAAAACTGTCTTGAAAAATTTGATTCAGCACGAATTTCAATAACTTTTTATCTAACAATGACTGTAATTAAATTATTTTAAAAACATTTATATCATACTTTCAATTATAAATATTGTTAATTTGTTAATTCAGAATAATAAATCATAACCATCATCATCTCAGCCATACGACGTCTACTGCTGGACAAACGCCTCTCCCATTGATTTCCATAAGGATCGGTTAGAAGCTGCCCGCATCCAGCCCTTGCCTGCGATCTTAGTCAGGTCGTCTGTCCACCTGGTCGGTGGCCATCCTATGATGCGCTTGCCAGTCCGTGGTCTTCATTCAAGAACCTTTCGACCACAACGGCCATCAGTTCTTCGAGCTATGTGCGCTGCCCACTACCACTCCAATTTGATAATCTGCTGGGCTATTTCTGTGACTTTTGTTCTGCTACCGATCTCCTCATTTCAGATTCGATCGCGTAGTGAAAACCCGTAAATATTCAATGAAATAAATACTTAAACTATTATGTTAACGACGTTCAACAACGCAATAAATGTTGATACAATCAAACGAATAGTCCTGTTAACGATCATTTCAGTTCGTTTTAATTCATTTTCACGTGATGTCACAATTTCAGTCACGCAATACCGTTCTTTATTTTTATTAAAATTAAATATGGAATGAGTTATCGCTGGCCAGTACCCAATTTCACCTGATTATGAAAATAAGCCTATGTATTATAATCCAGGGTGTAAGCTATCTCCATACCAAATTTCATTTAAATCGGTGTAGTCGTTTGAGCGTGAAGAGGTAACAAACATACACACATACACACTTACACACACACACACACACACACACACACACACACACACACACACACACTTACCACATACACACAAACTTTCGCATTAATAATAATAGTAGGATTCATTTTTTATTGTGTACTCTTTTATCCGTTTTTATGACAGAAATAAAGTTTTTTTATTTAGTACTTTTCTTGGTTTTTTTTATAAGCCTGCGTTTGGCAACTGTCGCACCTAAAGTTAAGTGATGACGTTGTCTAAGATGTAACACACAAGCCTAGAAGGTACCTATTCACTTGTGACTTGAAGACTCCAGGATTGTACGTATCGGGAAATACAGACTCGGGCAACGAGTTCCATTCCTGAGCAGCACGCATTAAGAAAGTGGAAGTACGTTTAGGTGGTATATCTAACATATAGAGATAGCGAATTGCCATCAAATGAGGTCAAGTTGTGTCGTACGATCAGTATATGTATGTGTATATATATATATATATATATATATATATATATATATATATATATATATATATATACATATATATATAGATATATATATAGATATGATATATATATATATATATATCATATATATATATATATCATATATATATGATATATATATATATATCATCAGTATCAGAGAAGACGCCGCGAAGGAGAGTTCTACGCTCTTGTCGCCGCTCGGACCTGAACCACTGAAGATGTCGACCGCAGTGATCGACAAGTTTCACATAGACCACGGCCAAACAGCCCGGAAGCAATACATACAATTTTTTTTTTTTATTTTTTTATTGGGAATAGGCAGGCGTTTGACCACTATCTCACCTGATGTTAAGTGATGATGCGGTCTACGATGGAGCACGCCTGCTTAGAAGATACCTATTCACTCGTGACTTGAAGATACCCAGGTCGTATTTTTTCGGAAATACAGAGTTAGGCAATGAGTTCCATTCGTTAGCTGTACGCACTAAGAATGTGGAAGCAAAACGCTTCGTGCGACAAGTTGGAACGTCCACCATGTATGGATGTCGCATTGCCGTCCGTCTGGTCGTCCTAAGATGGAATGGGGATGGCGGAATCAAATTATGCAACTCCAGAGCGCACTCCCCGAAATGTATCCGATAAAAAACCGATAAACTAGCGACATTACGTCGATGCTGCAGGCTTTGGAGTCTCCTCTCGAACAGAGAGTCGTTGTTGATGAGTCTTTTAGCTCGTCTCTCTATCGACTCAAGAGCCTCAAGTTGGTACTTAGCCGAACCATCCCACAAATGAGAACAGTACTCCATTGTGTGTATGGAGTTCCAGCCAGACCATACCACAATCATTTGTCTTTGATTAAGATGTTATCTTCACAAGTAGCAGCAGCCTCCGTAAAAGCCTTAGAGTTTACATATATATATATAAATATATCTACCAAAGAGGAAAAACATGTAAAATTTAAAAAGCCTTAAACCACGTACATTCCAACTTCAAACCATAAAGAGAAATAATGACAGGTTCACGTTCAAATACTGCAGTATGTCAGTTTTATCTCGTAAAGTTGTTGCAATAAGCCAGTTTTATTTTAGTTTTCCAACTGAAAAATGTTAAATTGAAGCCCTGCTTTACAAAAACATTAAACCAAGGTTATATCTGTTAGAATATTGAACACGATGTGAGAGTATAATGTAAGTAGTTATTGTACGTCAAATATGAGTCTGCTATCACTAGTACTTTTTATGTTGCATAGTATATAATATCATCAATATTTCATTATACATACGTGCTTAGCTACAGCTGTCGTATCTTATATATAATAATATACTTGCGCATTAACTTTTTGTATATATTATAACACTGAATATTTAAAACTTCTAATAATAACAAATAACGTACATATAGCAATAAAATAATCTAACTTAAAATAAAAACCTTAAAAATTTAATAAACACTAAATTAAATATAAAACGGGCCCCTGCGGCATTGTGCCCAAGACGCTGACAGCGTTCCCTCTTTGTATTGCTAGGCTAATACGTTGAGCGAGGAAGCTGCCAGCTCTTCGGTCTCCTGAGACGTCAACCAGTCTCTTGGAAATTTCCTTGAAGAAGCTGAGCGCGCTAGGACTCCAAGGGCCAAGGGTCTCGAAAAAATAAAAACACTTTTCCATATACTGCTATTAAAACTTTGGTGGATTATTAATAAATCAATCGGGACTTGATTGCGAAACGAACATTTAGTAATGTATTTACCTCGACGTTTCGACCAAGTTGTGTCGTGGTCATGAGAACACTTTTTGGTGGCCGTTGTATTTTCATCTTAATTGTTTAATGCTTAGTCTTCTTCTTGTCTTTATCCCACACTAGGTGGGGGTGCCACAACATGTTTTCATCTTCCATTCTCTTCTATCATTGGTCGTCTCAGTGCTCACAGCTTTCATAAACATATCATTCTTCACACAGTCCGTCCATACCTTCTTCGGCCTTCCTCTACCTCTATATCCATCCACATTCATATTAAGTACTCTTTTTGTTATTTGTTTTTCATCCCTCCTCATGACATGCCCACACCAAGCCAATCTATTCGCTTTCAACTTATCATTCACTGATGCTACTTTCAAGCTTCCTCTGATATACTCATTCCTTATTTTATCCATCCTAGTCACACCACACATCCTTATCAACATTCGCATCTCTGTCACATGCACTTTTCTTTCATCCATCTCTTTTGCTGCCCAACATTCAGATCCATACATTACGACAGGTCTAACTATGGTCTTATAAATTTTGCCCTTAATGTTTAATGCTTAGTCTACCTTAGTAAATATTATAATAAGCTACGTTTTTATTTAGTCTTAATTCTAATGGAGGGCATCGCTGTCTGTGACACAGTGTTTTATTACTGCATGCAGTTACGGTCCTATGAGATACATATTTTAACATAATATGTAGTATATCTTATGTAAATTCAACCGATGATGTAAGCAATGTCTGTATGTAAGTATGTCTTATAAGTATGTATCTAAGTATGTCAACAAAACATTAATTTATTTTTGATTGTGTATAATATTATGCGGCTTTACTCACGGTTATAGTGGAGTATTTAGACCTAGGTTTTGGGCATGTCCGATGCCCATTATCAGGCAAGCTAACGCTGCCAGATCGCGGCGACCACTGTGGGTTTCAGACACCAGACATGCTGGAAACCTAGGTCAAAATACCAATTTGAGTTGTACCCCAAATTTTATAATTATAATTGCATATCTTTTAGACTGTTCAGTAAAAAAAAGAATATCATACGGATATAGATTGCTAGTAATTTATGCTTTCTTTAGGACTGCATAATGCAGTATTTGAAAGTAAATTAGCAGAGAAACGACCGTTTAACTTTAATCTCTGGTTTATTAGTATAATCGTATAGCATCAATGTATGTTATCGTTATACAGCTTGGAATTTTATCGGGAAGTTAGTTTTATGAGGCGATCTACGTTTTATTGTGCGAACACGGTTACCTGTCAGAAGTTACAGTGTTTCAGATATACTTATATTATAAAAAGGAACATTATAATATTGAAAACATTTGATTGCTAGTTTGTTTGTTTTTTGCATTGAATAGACTCCGAAACTACGGAACCGATTTGAAAAATGTTGTCACTGTTGAGAATCTACACTATCCCCGGGTGACATCTATAGGCTATAATATATTTTTTCAAAAAAATAGGGAACCTTTTAATTTTTGTTAAGCTATTGCATAGCTTGTATCGCGGGCCTTGAGCGTGGAGACCGAATCCAGAAATTCCGTATAGAAAATAACCTAACACCCCGGACTCCGACCGGCACAGCGGTGATACATTTTAGTTTTGCCATCTATCGATGAATAGCAGAACTTTTTATGACTTTTTTTAAATATCACGTTTGTCTGTTTAGTTCATCAACTCGCCTCTACTGCATAAGTTATTAATATATTAATTGCATAAGTTGATAAAAAAATGCTATGCAATGGCTTTACCACGGCAGTCCCCGAGTGCCACACGTCTCTTTTTTGTTGTTGGAAAACTTATTGGATACCTGAGTTGTTGGAAAACCCTAGTCCACGCAGGTAAAACAAACCGTGGGGTGCAGTTAATAAGATATAAATAATTAGGCGATTTTTACGTGCCCATAGTACATTTTAGACAAAGTTTTTCCGAAAAGCTTCTGATTCCGGCAGCGAAGGGATTATCTCCTCTGGAAGAATACTTCGCGCATTTACTGTAATTTCACAAGCAGACATACAAATAATATTCTCATATCTCCATTCCGACATTACACTTGTTAAGTCATAATTAAAAGTTAAAACTACAGAATAGCGTCGTATTAATGCATACAACTACTAAATCATGAATATCCTCGTATACGAACCAAAGTTCCGAAATATTCGAAAACAAACGCTCGCGGGCGTTCCGAGCCATAACTCGGTTCCGCTCTCCTCTCGGATGTAGTGCTGGTCGATGCAGACGAGCGTTTTTTATATAAATTTTTTTTTTAGATCTAGCTTTTGACCACTATCTCACTTTAAGTGACGATGGGGTCGAAGGTATAATCAGGCTAGAACTAGAATGTTTACTGGCTCTCAAGGAATGCTGTCTGAACACACTATGTGTTTGGAGACAGTTTCTCAAACTTGAGTTTTTAATCTGCCTCAATTGGTATGCGATAGGCATAGCTCGTAGTGGAGTTTACCCATTTATTTAATCATCAACTTCAGCATCCTCGTAACTTGTATATGTGTGTATGTTTGTTACCTCTTCACGCTCAAACGGCTACACCAATTTCGATGAAATTTGGTATGGAGATAGTTTAAGCCCTGGATTAACACATAGACTACTTTTATCACGGAAAAGTATAGTTCCCAGAGGATAATTGAGGTAAGGGAAAACCGTAATCCACGCGGGTGAAACTGCGGGGCACTACTAGTAATATATATATAACGTTTAGATCTTGTCAATTTGACGATCCTCAACAACAGCTTGAGCTTCCGGTGAAGGTAACACCGTTATCAAATTCCTATCATGGTGGTAGGGTACTTTCGAATACCCGCCTGGCTAACCACCTTCAAGTTTGCAAAACTGTCACCAAACACATAGTGTGTTCAGGCAGCAGTCCTTGAGAGCCAGTGAGGAATCTAGGTCCAGCGTAAAAACATCTTCAACCACATCTTCACTGACCATCAAGTGAGATAGTGGTCAAACGCTAGATCTATGGAGTATAAAAAAAACGTTTTGACCAATAATTATTTCCACTCCCAATAAAATAATTACCTCGTCTGCACAGCCCTGCATAATGCGCAGTCCACAAAGTGAGCGGCGCAACGGAACGCACCTTCATCGCCCCGTCGGCCCTTTTAATTGAGTTTCAAGTTTTTGCTGCTGAAAATAAAACAATTTCACCGGCAGCCGAACTGGGCACTTGGACGTTGTACTCTCGACGTGAATTATACCTTGTCTAGGTAAATATAACGGGCCAGGGGCCGTACCATCAACTTTTACAAAACCATCATGTTTCAAGAACGTCATACTTCAAGCTTAGAGTAATAATGCTCAGATTCGTACCATGAACGTCTTAAAACATTATTGTTTTATTATCGCTCAGTGACGTGTAGAATGAACGAAGAAATATTCCTGCTATAAGGGCAAGCGAGACAACATTATATTTTCATATAGCGTTGTCGCTTTCGTTGGCGCTGGCTCATGGTACGCTTTGAGTGAACGAAATAGAGGTTTACGTCACAAAACTGCTTAGTCTAAACAACATTAAAGTAACATTGCTTATGTGGCCTTGTGGTACGAAAATTCAAAGTAAGATTACAATAATACTGCTATAAGAGTTGGTGGTAGGCCCCCAGGGAGGATCAAATTATAGTAGCATTCAAATTTTAGGAACGTCCAACGCAAAAACTTTTGAAACATAGCTAAAAATACTACTGTAAACAGTCACAATAAAAAACTAATTATGTAATGTACATGTTAGGGTCCACATATAGAAGAAAATATGTAACCGTGAGACATTTACTTGCTTTAAATTATGTATTCTTGACGATCAGAAGTGTATTCAATTTTTAAACAGAAAATACAAAGCGAACTATCAACATTTTTCATTGAAATTAAATAACAAAACGCGATATCACCAAACACGATAACAATTCACGTAGATTTCCTAAGCCACGTCTGACGTCTCCGAGTGCCCAGGTAGAAGTGTCCAACAGTGGACTAAATAAGGCACGTCCGCTCAGTACGATGTCCCGAAGTAGAATACCACGAGGCATTCTACTACCAAGCCAGCCGCGCTGGTGACGTAACGTCGGTCGCCCCTTCCACTTGCTACGTCATTGCATCGACGTCCGATGCCGGCGAGCGCCCGAGTAAAAGTGTGCACGCTTTTTTTTTTTTTTCTAACTGACTAATGCTGTTTGCCTCTACCGGCATTTACAGCTTCACCGGAAGGGGGGCGAGCACAGATGGTGCTCAGCCCGGTATTTGTGCGGGCGCAGAAGGCGCACTGCCTAGTTAGGCTAGCGCTGACGGCGCTGTGCCACTAGGAGAGGACGAAGCGACTAGCTCAAGGGCACCACTGAGGTTCGGACCTCGGCTTGAGCTGTCGCCAGGACAGGGAGTTATCGGATCGACTTGCCCCGGTACCAGAGTGGTCCGTAAGTGGGCCCTAAGGATATTTGCTCTTTGACTATTTGGAGAGAGTCTAACCAGGATGTTTTTGCCTCGAGCTCGCCGTCCAGCTCGGTGTCGGACTGTCTCGCGCTTCGGTTCTGTATGTCTGGCTTATATAGCCAGTCTGCCGCTTGCCCCACCACTGCCACTAGGGGCGTGTAAGAGTATGCTATAATGTATTTCCAGTTTTGTGGTCTTAAAATAAATTTAAAAAATCACTCTCAATTAAGGCGCTGTACGTATACAAATAGAAAATTTTCAAAAAAATATGTGCAATAGGTTGAACTTTCATTCTTTCAGTTTGTGTAACTTTGGTTCAGTATAAAAGAGTGTGCAGGAGTTTAAATACTATTAGGTATAATCCTCTCGATAGTTTAATAATTACAAAAGATGATATTAATAAATTAAGAAATTTCCAAAATAATATGAATATTCATACAAAACATAGTATTTTGGGTAGGTAATAGCATAGTCAAGAAACTGATTTTTATATCCATAATTGTTAAATTGATACGAATTATATTATAAACTAGGTGCGCCTCGTGGTTTTACCTTCGTGATGATGATTGATGATGGTGATGATGATGAAAAGCCTATATGTCCGTGACATGAAGTATCTACATACCAAATTTTTGCTACATTCCAACGCTCTTCTCTGATTGGTCAACAAGTTGACAACAGCTTAACTTAAGACTTAAACTTGTATATGAATTAACTAGCTGCGCCCCGCGGCTATTCCCGCGTGGTGATGAAAAACGGTGATGATGAAAATAAACCTATGTGTTAATCCAGGGTCATCTAGGTCATCATCTAGATCCGTTCAGCCGTTCTGGCGTGATTGAGTAACAAACATCCATCCATCCATCGTAACTTTCACATTTATAATATTAGTGGGATAATGATTGTAATATAAACTTATGTATTTATTTTCGCACAATTAAATACCACCAATTTACTTTATTTCACTTGCATGCCAAATAGAGTTTACTTTTTAATGCGCTTAACCTAGTGTGGGACTGACGCACAAAATAGAATTTAACAAATTAAGTTCATGTCACATATGTACTCGTAAGTCGTTTTTTTTCAAGAGTACTAAACTGTTTTAAAAAATGCTAAAGTGTTATAAAGGCCATCTAATATTCCCAGCTGGCTTTGCTCATCGTTTACGTCCAAAACAGAAACACCAACGCTTACTCAAACTTAACTTTATCTCTTTGTGTTCGTAGATACGTCCTTACCTGAGGACACTTTCAAACCCCATCCAAACTTTCCTGACTGCTTTTCCCCACAATACACTCAATTACAAATGCAAATTAAATGCACAGTTACACCAAAATGCAGTTAGTAACTTTACTGAAACTGTGTTCAGTTACAGAGGACTTCAAAACAATGTTACTCTCTGAGAATAGTATACTGAATTGTCATAGAATAAGAGGACTTGAATGATATGAATACGGTTGAATGAATACAATTGCTGCCAGTGCCTGAAGCAGGAATAATGAATTGAAATCATTTCATCTGAATTCATTATTCCTGCTTAACGAAACGAAACAAAACGAAACGAAACATGAAACGAAACATAAAGCGAAACGAAACGAATCGAATAAACACGAAACAAAAGGGAACAGAACGAAACGAAACATGAAACGAAACGAAACGAAACGAAACATGAAGCTAAACGAAACGAATCGAATAAACACGAAACGAAAGGGAACAGAAACGAAACGAAACATGAAACGAAACGAAACGAAAGGGAACAGAACGAACTGAAATGAATTGAAAAAACTTTATTCATATACCTATTTCGGATAATAGATGATATTCTAAATGAGTAGGTTCCTGTCAATATCTGTCTTTACAGACGTATGAAGTAAACAACGTATTTTTATGTCAATAAACAAATAAATTGTTTTAATCATAAGTACAGACTTCTATGATATTCATACGTATAGTCCAAAAAATATTTTAAATTATAGTAACATTTCTCAGTTAACCACCGCGTCAGGATAAACCTGACCTAACCATATATTAGGAACTCACACGTCATTTACAATCATTGTATCGCATTCATATCAACAATTGAATAACACCATGTACAGTCCGCACAAACTGTCATTTTCTGTGTCCCAGTTGTAAATAGATCATTTTATTTTTTTTAATTATTATTTTTTTTTTATCACACTCAGACCCCCGCACTAGTATTCCCTGTGTCGCGGGAGGCAGGACACACACAATCACAACACAAACAACCAAGACCTGGGACAAACACCTATACTCATTGCACAAATGTTTGCCCCGCCGGGATTCAAACCCAGGGTCCCGGAGACACAGAAGTCATGTCACTGACACTGACCACTGCGCCACGGTGACCGTCAAATAGCAGTTAGTACTGAATTCAATCGTTTTATGCTGCGATACGGTTGATAGAGTCCCACTTCGGCCCAGCTCATGAGTTTACTATTATATAGTAAGTTAATATAGTTTAATATTATATGATTTATGTGATGAGTATAACGTATTCACATTAGCTGTTTATAAATGGACTTTCAATTATGAAGAGGTTATTAATTTGATTGTTTTTTCAAGAGACTTCGGAAACGAAGCTTAATTCGTGTGTTTTTTATGAGTGTTACTTTAGGTTTTCTAGGTAAAGCTATTTTGATGATTCTTTTTTTATTTGATATCTGGTGCTTTAGTGGTCTCGTTTAAATCTTTATCCAGTTCTGACTTATAGTTTTTGAGTTGTTCATAATGATGCGTATTTAATTGACTTCGACTACATTTATCATGTTCTTATTTGTCAAAAAAACATTGATACTGATTTTTTTAAAGATTAGGTTTTTAACAGATTGCAAAAAAGGAAGAAGGTTCTAAATTCGAATGTGTTTTTGATCCCGTGAGTAGCAAAGGAGGAAAGGAAAGGTTACTGAAAAGGGCGAAAAAAAATTTAACCAAAATAGGGAACCG
The DNA here is from genome assembly GCA_934044485.1 of Apeira syringaria. Lineage (NCBI taxonomy): Eukaryota > Metazoa > Arthropoda > Insecta > Lepidoptera > Geometridae > Apeira > Apeira syringaria. The sequence continues at coordinate 6,299,097 of OW203670.1, read as the reverse complement.
ACCTCAACACTCAATATTGTGAAACAACTTATCGAAGTCACACTTTTGAGTATTGAAGTCGGTTCCATTTTTTGGTAAACATTTTTTTTACATACATTTTTAAGTAATTATTTTCAATATTGTTAGATTAGAACTCTGTCATTTCGCCGATTTGATAAATTCATATTAATTTAGCCTATCTTTAGAACCGTGAAGTCATAAATCATCTCTTCAAAAATGAAACTTTAATATTTGTTTTGTAGTTTTTGAGATTAGTTTAATACAAAAACTAAATCTAATCTTTATATTATAAGATTTGTATTTTAAGAAAGTTAAATAATGGATTGATTGTTCGCAGAATGGCGAGAATATCAGAGTTATTGCTTCTCTTCGTGGCTCTTAGTCTAGTACAGGGCTCGTACGGTCATGCCAAAACCTTCACCAGATGTCAACTATCCAGGGAACTGCTCCGATACAACTTTCCCAGAAGTTTAATACCTAATTGTAAGTATTCGTTTTGTTTTTATTTCTCTTTATTATCTATCTTTTTGTATGGTCTAGTTTTTTACAATATACATAAATTATATTTCAAAGGATGGATGCGGGCCGCTTCCAACCGGTCCTTGTGGAAATCAATGGGGGAGGTTATGTCCAGCAGTGGACTTCCCATGGCTGAGATGATGATGATGATGATGATTTTTCAAGATTGTTTTAATTGCATATTATGACTATACTATGCTCAAATGGCAAATGCTTATTATTAGTCTATTTGATTAATGCATATTTTAGCCCACGCAATGTTAGTAGTTCTAGGATTTTATTTATATTTATAACCATAGTTTTAGTGCACAATAATGGTGACATTCTTAATTTCACTCGTTTGAGCAAAATTATGACAAAATTAAATTACTCAATAGCCTTAAGGATCTTTATTTGATGAATTACATTTAATAAAAATATGCCGTATATTGATAAAAAAACAAACATCGTCAAAAGGCATGCTGACTGCATATTTCATATCTTTCCGAACCTTAAATAGGATCTGCAAGGTATATTTTTAACTCATGTGGATGATAAAGATATATATCATCCACATGAGTGAGTCATCCTTTTTACAAAACTTTAGCTTTATCAAATAAAACTACCAACAAACGAAAATGTTCCTAATTCATAACACATTTAAGTTTAATTTTCAACGGCGGTCCTTCATCTCGGCGTCATCTCGAACACGATACCATAATACATGATATATTATAAGCTACCATCTTATGTAAATAACATAACATTATGGTTGTCTGGGAGAGATCGCTTCTTAGCGATAAGACCGCCAATTGTGCAACGTATTTTGTATTTGTTAATATGTTATTTTATAAATGTTATTTTAAGTTGATGTACTTGTACAATAAAGTGTTATCTATCTATCTATCTATGTAACTCTAATTCAAAGAACATAATGGCTAAATTAAAAATAACATCAGTATTCCCAGAGGTGCCTTCTAATAGCTGCTGCATGTCGTGACAGTCGCATAAATGTCGTATTATCGAACACCTACAGTAATATGGAGTTAGTAGACGTATGTCCCCTACTACAAGCATAATGAAACGCACTGGTTACGTGCGGATGATTTCAACGTCATTTATTGAAATCACAGAACGTCATCACTCATTTGCGTGAAACGCTAGAATATGTTCGGCTCAGCGAATAAGCATTTCAATTCAACGGGGCAATGCTGCTAGCATTCTGGGCACGCTGCCAACTGGGAGCAGTTAGAGCATTTGAAATATTTATAGGTTGGCAATGACTAGTATTAGTAATAATTAGTTTTTAATATTTAATTTTAATTAATTCGCTAAAGGCACAGGACAAATCTGTTGATTTTAAATATTACAAATGTGTAGTTCAAACATATATGACCTAATAAAAAAATACTTTTTTTTTTTTTTTTTTTACATATTATAAGTTTGCGTTTGACAACTGTCTCACCTGATGTTAAGTTCACATACAATGTCTGTCGCGTGTCGCCTAGTGTGCGCCTTCGCACACAGGACTAACCTGTTGATTTCAAATACTACAAATGTGTAGTTTATATTATTACTAGTGGTGCCCCGCGGTTTCACCCGCGTGGATTACGGTTTTCTCGCTACCTCAAGTATCCCACGGGAACTTTAATTTTTCCGGGATAAAGGTAGCCTATGTGTTAATCCAGAGTTTAAACTATCTCCATACCAATGTCATCGAAATCGGTGGCCGTTTGAGCGTTAAGAAGTAACAAATACACACACAAACTTTCGTATTTATAATATTAGTATGATATGACCTAAAAAAATAAATACATACAACATTTACAGACTTTTTATTTCCTTTCTTTTGATGTAAGACTTTAAGCGCTATTGTGGTGACAATAGCGCTTAAAGTCTTACATCAAAAGAAAGGAAATAAAAAGTCTGTAAATATAATGCAAGAATTTTTGATAAACGAAATATATGGTCGGCCGAAAACATTTTTCAATAATAAATTAGCTAATGAAATTATTTCTTTCTCAATTAGAATTAACATTCATGGACTGATTTTAAAAGTGAAAACTTATTTAGCGGCATTGTGCACTTTTCTATGGTTGTTCCAATGTTAATGTTACGTTAAACTCACGTCATGACATTTCGCGTCAGACGTGACACTGATCGCAAAAATTCTTGAGGCGCCTGACGTCGAAAACTCGTAAGACGGAAGGAGAGTAGTTGAAATTTAAACTGAAATGTGTATAGAACAAATGACATTATCGTTTGTCGGTAGGTATAAAACAACCTTTTTGCACCTCGCTCGCCCGTTTAACATTGATTTTGACTTCAATCTATCGTATGCTCTATCGCCCGCACTATAGCGTTTAATGTGTAAGTAAAATCAATAAAATTAAATACCTATTGTCATGTTTGTGTACGATAGCGCAATAAATGAACATTGTATTTAACCACACAGATGTCAGTTTTCACTTCTGTAGGCACTCCTGGAGTGCAAATCGTTTTTTTAAGCTTACTAGACACGTAGAACTTTCAACAAAATACGCTGAAATACTCAAAATTATCTATTCAGCTAATGGTCATGGCTGAAGCTTCCTCCTTATTTATTTATAGACGCGGTAAGATCCGAAGTAGTGGATTCCAACACAAAGTGATTCTCTTGAGACCGTCGCCGTTCTCTAGATTGTACTCACCGCCTCATGAGCTCTATATATAATTATGGATATAGTGCGAGTTGTAGCACAAACAGACGCCTGGATTTATTGGCCTGAACAAACGCGTCTGGAATTTCTCAGAGTTGCAATCTCGGCAAACCCTCAGAGGGCATTGACGCTAGACTTAATTTATCTCTATATTCACGTCCTTATTACTAAATCTTGGTATTTTCTATTATATTATACACTACATTTTAGGACCAGGAATTTTGTGTAATACTTGAAGACTTATAATACTTTCCCAAACACAGTACGTCTTAAGTCAGGAAGCAAAATTCTCATGTTATAATAATTTTGGTTATTTGACGGAGATTAGATATCGCAATAAGAAAATTGCCCTTGGTCGACGTTTTAATCAAATTATATGCCAACTAGTCGTCTTCTTGTTTTCGTCTGTTTTAAGCCGATTGAAAATGTATTGAATATGCCGCTACATCACCTCATAAACCTTAGTTTGTTTTTCTGTCACGAGTAATTAAAGTAACATTCTACAAGCGTTAGAAAATACACATAAATATTTCAATTGATATATTTGTGTTGTGATATTAGTATTATATCACATGAACAACGAGAACGATCATTCAACGGTTTGATAAAGAGGATCGCTATGAAGCGATGCATCATGTCTGGGGCCGCATGTCACAAACGTAGACATTCCACCCAAAGCAATACGAGCTACTACACTATAGAGCAAACAGACTATAGAGCTCAATGCAACGTAGGAGGCACAAAGTTCCTTTGAGACACAGTCAATAAAAGGCAGTAAAACCTTTGATTATAAAAATTGATATTAATACATTTTTGCCGTACGATTGAATTTTATAAACATTTTTGGCTATTATTAAAATCGATTAGCACCAAACAAATCATTGGAATCATTGATGTCTGTTGTGGTTTTAATGTGGCTCTACGAAGCCACTAAAAGATTTTTAATAAAATAAATTATTTAAAAACTTCACTTTTATTAGTGTTATCATGTACATATTAGTTGTATGTACTAGGTAATAATTGTTTAAACAGATTGACCATTGATGTCTGTTGTGGTTTTAAATGGTATTACAGACACCAGCGCCCTCCGAGAGGATGAATGACCTATGAACATAATATTTTATATTTAATGTAAGTCCAATGATTTACTTATCAAATTATATTACAATTTTATGGTTACATAAATAAATCACTACCGCGCATTAAGATGATTTGAATGTGGGTAAGTGTATGTGCGTGTAGATGTGCATGTGGCGTATGTATGTGTGTATTCGAGTGTATCTCTTCTAAATATATATAACTCAAAGGTAACTGATTGACTGACATGGTGATCTATCAACGCACAGCCCAAACCACTGAACGGATCGGGCTGAAATTTGGCATGCAGGTAGATGTTATGACGTAGGCATCCGCTAAGAAAGGATTTTGATTAATTATACCCTCAAGGGGATTAAATAGAGGATGAAAATTTGTATGAAACTTTGTCAATTTTAAGCCGATCGGGCTGAGACTTTGCATGCATAAAGCTACTATGACGTAGACATCCCATAAGAAAGGATTTTGAGATTTCCCTTAAGAAAGATTGATTCCCGTGGGATAATTAAGGTAGCGGCAAAACCGTTATCCACGCGGGTGAAACCGCGTAATACGAGCGAAATTTCGTACATATAATTTTTAAATAAACTCAATGTGAGTGAAGCCGTATTCTTATGGTACATATATTATTATAACTATAATATATTTATACCATATACCTTTAAGAATAATAAATGTGTACCATAAGAAAAAGGTGTGGAATTTATATTATATATATAAATATAATATATATTCGATAATTTTAAGATTTTAGATATATTCGATACTTTATTCGTTTTCTTACTTGATATATCAAAATTGTACTACTGCTTTGTTATACTGTGGCTGACACGCCATCCAACAGATTAGACCAGTGTTACTACTATATTCTATGTGAAAATTACCGGTTTCCACACAGATACGGCTGGCTTAAAAACTTGCTTTTCATTTTCCACAAGAATTAGCATGTGAATAAATCCATAGTGAATGGTGTTGCAATCCATCACCAGAGTCTATGTATACATACATACGAATATCTTTATCAATATACAAAGTACATATTCTAATTCTGTTTCAGTAAGTATATATATCACCGTAATTTTAAGGGTCACAGCAGATAGGGTACACATTTTTGAAGAAAAGGAAGATAGGGTACATATACGGTACAGGCGACGCACACCCTGTTTGTAGAGATAGAAAAAAAAAAACATTGTTATTTAAAGGGTTTTTCTTTAATTAAGGGCATACCCCAAAATAAATTCGGTAGAAGACTGATCAACTAGCGTTCGTTGTTATCTAGTTCATTTTCAACAAAATAAAATGAGTAATTTATTATTTACATACATTTTTAAGTAAATACCTAACTTTAAATATATCTTTTTTTTTTACTTTTATCACTTCCACTCATTTCTTTTTTTTGTAAATTCAGCAGTTAAGGTAAAACAATTAATAACAATATAGTTAGCTAAACTAAGCCTGGATTTTAATAGTGTATAATTAGGGTACATAATTATATTCTCAACAAGAGGGTAGGTATGAAGAATCTAATAGCAAATTAGGCAGCAAGTGCTTTCTAGGATCATAGTATGTATATTTTATCCTACTCCTACTAATATTATAAATGCGAAAGTTTGCATACGTGTGTATGTGTGTATGTTTGTTAATTCTTCACGCTCAAACGGCTACATCGTTGTCGATGAAATTTAGTATGGAGATAGTTTAAACCCTGAATTAACACATAGGCTACTTTTACCTTGGAAAAAGTATAGTTTCCGTTATAATTGAGGTAGCGGGAAAACTGCAATCTACGCGGGGGAAACCGCGGGGCGCTACTAGTACTTTATACATCAAGCGTTCGACCCCTATCTCAGTTTATGGACAATGACAATGTGGCTGATGTAATAACGCTACTTATTTATTTATCTACTTCCTGAAGACACTGCATGCTTAGTGAGAGTTTGTTTTATGCATGGGAGTGGTAGCTAGTCTGGCAGGTACTCGAAAGTACCACCATGCTGGGAATTTGATAACGATGTTGCTTTCACCAGAAGCTCAAGTAACGTTATACTTAGTGTAACCACAATGTGGAACCGTTCGTGGTGGAATATACTTAAACGATTTTAACCGATTTAAACCGGTAAAAACCTACTCCTCAATCGTACCTGGACTGTGACCGATATTTTGAAATGAAAGAAAAAGAAAGAAAATACGTTTATTTATGACATGACATACAGGTGATGAGAACACAATAAGAAAAAAAAATTAAGAAAAATAACAAAAAGAAAGATATAGTGTATGTCATAAATTGATCCCCAACTCAGCATATGCTAGATTTTAAACCAGCGCTGGTCTTCCGTTGGGTCTCAGTTATAGATAGGTATAGAAATAAAATACTTTAAATCAAATCTAAATAAAAAAGAATTGATGGGCTAGACTAGATCACAATGGAACGCCAATCCTTAAGTCCTTGTATTAATTTGAATTAATTCGAATTAAAGTACGTTTTCGTGCGGTGTCAATTAAACCGGCTCTAACAATTTTAAACTTTAATGAAAGGGGATCCGGCAGTGTTTTGTCATTTGAATGATGCCCCCTTTTTATGTAAATTGGGGATCTTCCGAGCCAAAGTTTCACGCGGTCGGTTTTTTGTCATTGTTCGTTGTTCTACCTTCATTTCACATGCGATGTGGTGCTATGCTAAGCTATCGAATTAATATGCAATGTTAAATCAATCTCGTTTGCTTCAGTAAAAACTTAACAAAAACTTTCAAAAACTTATTAGGTACATCTGTACTTGAATTGTTAAATATTTGAACCATTTGTATCCATAACTAAGAAGCAATACATAGCCCTTATTTTTTTACAGCGAATAAAATTTGTTTTTAAAGACGGCTTTGGTTGCTTATGTTGGTTACAGTATCTGTAATTTGCAGGGTTTAATTAGAATAGAATAGAATTATTTATTTGTAAGACATGGTATGTATACAATTACAGAAAGTATATAGTGTGGTATTTAGATTTAGTCAGTACAACACATGCCCTTGCCATATTTGGGATACAAATATTTGAAATAACTTATTTATAAGTACTTTAATATTACATCACGCAAACAGTTATCAATTACATATAAAATAATAATAATAATTTAATATACATTCAGCCCTTCTTATATATACGCTGGTTTACTTAATACTTATACATACATTACCTGTGAATATAAGCTAAAAGAATATCACCCTGAAAACAAACGTAGGACAAGTGAATCATTCGTTTAGTTCACTCAGTCGCTTTTAATGTCATTATTTGAATTAAGAATTTGAAGTCACCGAATTTAATTTAAATAAACAACTCGGTCTTATTTTCGTTGGATCGACTCGTGCTGTAATCCGTCGAGGTCTTTCTTCGGTACAAATGCAGATAAATCTGTGATTTAAATAACAGGATAACGGATCACGATTTTGGATGATACGGAGCTTTGATTAATCTTAGCAATTTGTATACCCACTTGCTCCTCACTCACCGCTACGAAAAATAATGTATATCATTAAGCAGATAATTCTTATTATTATTCGTGGTGGGGGTAATAAGTCCCAGCCATCCCAACTCAAGTATCGGCTTTGGGTTGCTGGCACAGCTGCTCCAGTCATTCCATAGATGGTACTGATTCCTGGGATTCTACAGATTGGGAATTTTGTTCAGGCATTAAAGTTTATCCCATGATCAGATTTGTGACTTCGCACTGTAGAAGAACATGCTCTACAGTTTCATGTTTTTCCGTACAGCCTTTGCATAGAGGAATCTGTAGCACCTATCTTTTGTAAATGATTGTTGAAGTTGCAGTGGTATGTGATAAGACTTACCGTATATAAGTAGATTCCTTATTTGTTAGTTATTTTGACAAGTCAAACTTAAACATTATAATAACAAAATATATTGCAAATAGGCACAGTAATGTACTAATGATATACTCGTATGCGTGAATACTAACCTAAATATTACCTTCGAGTATTTGTTCCGGAATGTAAAAACAGATGGCGCTTAGCATTCATAGAACGAGCGAACGTTGTATTCAGTTTCAAGATCATTTTATCTATTTGTCAGCATTGTGTTAACATTATATCTTACTGACAGCTCTCCATAGATAAGTAACTATATACTGAGACAGCTCTCGTTCACTTGTATTTGCGCATGTGTGATTGAAGACCGCAGGTTTTGCACACACATGCAATGATTAAATAATTGGATAGTTAGGATAGAAATAAAACTTATTGTAGTTTTTATATCCACGATCTTACTTGACGACATTTTTAAAGGCCGACCTTTTCCGTTCTTTGATTCATTATTGGGCGTAAACAAATAAAATAGGGACATCAAAAACATGAAAACAGATTGTGTCTTCTCAGACGATTTATTCCCGCACTGTTTATCCAGGAATGTCCGCTATTATTTTTCTTGCAATTTCCTTCTAATAAATTATCCTTGTTAACAAAAGATTCGTTGGCAATAACATGTTGAAAAACTATTATTTAAATGTGCACAGCTTCCAATCAGTTGTTTGAGTGGTTTACAATTGTTTTCAAACTGTGTAAAAATAGTGGATCCAAACAGTAGCAGAAACTTCAATGACTGAATGTTTTTTTTTTTCTTTTCGTACAGGGGTATGTCTAATCGAGCACGCCAGCGGTCGGACAACTGACAAAGTCACCAACCACAACAACTCCTATACGAGCTACGGACTGTTCCAGGTAGGTGATCAGGTATATTTCACTATGAAATTAGAAAAAAGAATGAAATATAAAGAATCAATAATCAAAAACAGAGCTTGAATAACAGTCTATATAGACGATATATAGAAATACATTTAAAAACTCACATTATGATACAGCTCTTATATCTATATCTCTTCTTATTCTTATATCTCTATGTATATATATAACTTTTTTTACCATAGAGATACAACTTCAGCAGGACCAAGGAGGTTCCTTGGTCCAGCTTAAGTTGTATGCAGATTTTCTAATAATAATCTGTGGTAAACGTGTACAAATAAATGCAAGCATAGTGCTGTAATTTTACCTAAAAATCATTACCAATTTTCAAGTTTTATGACATTAGATAAAGTAGTGTATGAAACTTCACATAATTTAGTTTTAAAACACTTATGTGATGCTATAAAGAAAAACTCGCCTACGGTTCGTTTTATTAATTTACACTTTTGTTTGAGGAACCCATATTATGAAACAGTTTAATAAACTACTGTTAATGTCAAGTGATCTATCAATGTATTATTGTAATGCAAAAGGACCGCGAAGACTTAAGTGGGGGGGGATGTGAGTAAGTAGTTAGGGGGTGAGAGAGGGCGAGCGTGGAAACGGACCGTACTTGTCCGGGTAATTCAATGGCGTTCTGAACGCTCCCGCCCAGCTCGAGTATAGCTCAAGCTGTTGGTAGAGAATGAACCAGCGTCCGTCAGTTTTGCAGCCGACGCTTGCACCGCTGAGCTATCATCGCTTTAAAATAATTTGGTTACTTTTAAATCGACTACCAGAAAAAGAGTTCAGTTATCAATCCTCCTGTATTTTTATCTTTGCTAAGTCTCATCCCCATAATTTATGAACCAATTTAAACAAGCCTTAGAAAAGGGCAATCATTCCGATTAGTCCCATAGCTAAGTGAAAATCTGCTTTGTATTTTACTTCATAATAAGGAACGTACAATATTGAACATGGATAAGAAGTCTGAAAACTATCGCGAGTTTCTTCCATAATTGTAATGTAACAAACCGACTAGGACTCACTCGCAGCCGTCTCAACGCCAGTTACGTGCTGAGGCTCGCGCTCGCCGCCTGGCACGATCATAACTCCCAGATGAAGAACTGCAAATAAGTTCGAAACTGGTCGGAGAGTAATTTTCCAGTGTTTACCACGTGAGTCCTAGTCGGTTTGTTACATTACAATTATGGATAAGAAGTTCATCATCATCAGTAGTGAATATAATGAGCAAAGTAAACAGCATCTCACACCAAACCCACCTCTTAATCTGACAGAAACGGAGCAAGATAAAAACAAAGAGAGACAAAAAATAAGAAATACCAACCATAGTACACAGATACGAAATATTAAACATCATGAGGACAACAGAGCTAACTTTATACCATCTAACAAAATCCCACAACACATAAATCAATATGATGGAACTAACAAAATCCTGCAACAAATAAATGAAAATGATGTACCTAATAAAATACCACAAAACATAAATCAGAACGATGCACCTACCATTGAACAGATGCTTCTAAGACAATCTGAAAAGTTCGATCTAATCTTACAACAAATGAGCACTCTCATGGGCCTCATAGTCAAGCTCATCGACCGACTTTTTCAATGATTGTGCTCAGACTAGCCACCTGGAACATAAGAGGTCTTTCGTCTAATATAGCTGAACTAGAAATACTGATAAAAAGTCACAAACTAGATATAGTACTCATATCCGAAGCACATGGCAAAGCCAATACTTGTGTGAAAATCAATGGCTATGACACATATCTAACTAATCATCCCGATGGCACTGCCCATGCAGGTGTTGCAGTTTTTATTAAGAAAACTTTAGACTATTATATACTTCCTGAATATAGGACTGAACAAATACAGGCATGCTCGGTATGTGTAACAGAACAAGCGGGCCCTGTTACCTTCTCGGCCGTTTACTGTCCACCAAAACACACAATATCAGAAAATACATTCACTGACTTCTTTAAAACTCTTGGCACGAGATTCATAGCAGGAGGAGACTGGAATGCAAAACACACATATTGGGGTTCTAGAACAAGCTCCACTCGAGGAAGACAGTTAAAGCTCTGCACTGATAAAAATAACCTCACTGCTCTTACAACTGGAGAATGCACTTATTGGCCTGATGACCCAAATAAAAAACCGGATCTTATCGATTTCTTCATCTCAAAGGGTCTTTCAGGACACTATTTTAAAGTAGACTCTTGCTTTGACGGAAGCTCAGACCACACACCAGTGCTTCTCACATGTAGCAACCTGCTGATTCAATATGAAGAGCCTGAAACACTTTGTAACGGTAGGACAGATTGGGAGTCATTTCAAGACTATATAGAAACCAAAATTGAACTTAAAATAGCATTAAAAACCAAGGAAGATATAGAAGATGCTGCAAATACATCACCTCTTTAATACAAGAAGCATGTTGGCTGTCTTCCCCAGTTTTACAAAATGTAAAAAATGTTAACATCCCTCTTCAAATAAAGAAAATGATACTAGAGAAAAGGAAACTCCGTAGGGCATGGCATGAGGGTCGACTAAAGTCAGATAAGAAACTGCTTAATAAAGCAAGTGCTTTTCTCAAACAAGCATTGCAAGAATGGCATGATAACACCCTAAGTGCCAAACTAAAGTCTCTCACTGGGACCTCTGCTACAAATTACTCTCTCTGGAAATTCACCAAAAATATGAATCAACCACAAACGACTAAACCACCTCTTAAAACAAATGTTTGAATAAGAACTGGCCAGGAAAAAGCTGATGTATTCGCAGCCCATTTATCCTCAGTTTTTATGCCCAATGAACCACTAGAACAACCAGAAGACGACACCATAGATGAGGTATTAGAACAAGCTTTTCAACTGGCCCTACCACCTAAACCTATTAGAGTCAAGGAGGTTTGGAAAACTATTCAACAACTTAAAGATAAAAAAGCTCCAGGATTCGACCTAATAACCAAAGATATATTGAAAAATCTCCCCAGAAGAGCTACTGTGTTTCTGACAATGCTATATAACGGCATTCTCAGAGTGCAATACTTTCCCCAACTGTGGAAAGTGTCATCAATAATAATGATACACAAACCAGGAAAACCCCCTCATGAGGTTACTTCTTATAGGCCTATTAGTCTCCTACCAACCATGTCAAAAGTTTTCGAAAAAATCTTACTCCATAGACTAAACCCTATTCTTGAAGAAAACAGAGTTATCCCTGACCACCAATTCGGTTTTAGACAACGGCATGTATATGAACACATAAGGCAGGCCCTTGAAGAAAAGAAGTACTGTTCTTCGGCTTTCCTCGATATACAACAAGCATTTGGTAAAGTTTGGCACAAGGGACTACTGTATAAGATTAAAACATACCTGCCACATAACTACTATCTCTTATTACAGTCCTATTTATCTGAAAGACTATTTCAAGTAAGGGAAATGAAAGCAACATCACAATTTTACGAAATCAATGCTGGTGTTCCACAAGGATCAGTCCTGGGTCCTACAGCAGACCTTCCTCAGGTAGAAAATGTTACTACAGCCACATTCGCTGATGATACTGCTATTCTCGCTAATAGTATCAGCCCCGAAGATGCCTCTGTAGTATTACAAAAAGGCCTAGATAAAACTACAGCCTGGCTGAGAAAATGGAGAATAAAGGCGAGTGTGTCCAGATCAGTCCATGTAACCTTTACCCTACGAAAGGGAAATTGCCCACCCGTTAGACTCGAAGGTGTGATGTTACCTCATAAAGACAGAGTGAAATACCTCGGAATTCATCTTGACCGTCGTTTAACCTGGAAAGATCATATTACCACCAAAAGAGAGGAACTAAAAATAAGATATAGCGGGTACTCTTGGCTATTGGGACGCAACAGCAAACTGTCAACTGACAATAAACTACTTATATATAAAACCATTCTCAAGCCAATATGGTTGTATGGAATACAACTGTGGGGAACCGCTTCTAAATCTAACATCTCTATTCTACAAAGAATGCAAAACACTATACTGAGAACCATAAGCGGAGTCTCATGGTACACCACTAACAGAGAAATTCACAACAATTTGGAGATGAGCACAGTCAACGAAGAAATCACTAAAGTCTGTAAAAGCTACCGGCATCGTCTAGTTAAACATCCCAACAACCTGGCTAATCAGCTAACAACCAACACATATGAGCCTAGGCTCAAGAGAAAGAAAGTCTTCACTACTGACTGAATCAGGACTCTAAAACGGATAGAGACATAATACAAGGAGATGCCATCAGTGGAGGGCACACTTTACATGACATAGACCTTTCAACCAATCTGCTGAAAGTCAGTGACTGATTGCAGATAAGGAATTAACAAAAAAAAAAAAAAAAAATCATCATCATCATTATCTCAGCCATAGGTCATCCACTGTTGGACATATGCCTCCCCCATTGATTTGCACAAGGAAAGGATGGACGCGGCCCGCATGCTGCACTTACCTGCGATCTGGGGCACGTCGTCTGTCCACGACTAGGATAAGAAGTTACTTAGCTTAAACCACGGTTTAATTTAGTAGTAATTAGTCGAGTGGGTATCACAACCGGTTGAGTGACCTTCTGAGTCACTTTTCATAAAGAGCACGCGCTCTCGGCCATGCTTTCGCATGCACTCAGAGTGCTTGCTCTCTATCCAAAAGTGACTCAGAACGTCATGAAACCGGTCGGGATACCTCCTAATGAATACGTAAGCTAAGCCGTAGTTTACGTAACCTAAATATTGTCGACTAATTACAAAAATTTCAACGTAGTGATAGATGAGGTCAGAGAAGTCAGTTTATAATATCTTAACTAGGTACTGAATTATTACAGTCATTTGTGAACGGAGATGTTTAATTATAATAATATTTTTTGAAATATTCCAACGACTCTCAACCATTAGCTAAACGCATATTTTGTTAATGGTAATGCAAGCATTTGATAATTGCATAAATTAATAACTGTAATGGACATCGCATCAGTATGTGCAGGCAAGTGTGAATAGGCTTTAAAATTGGGTTGTTTGATATTTGTGATCAGTGTAATTACTAATTATGCTCTAAATATATATACTGTTTAATTTTACCAGCTCGTTATAAACACACTCAAGATTAATTATAACAAGCTTCGATACTCCATAGCGACAAATATATATAATTATATATAAATATATGCGCCGTGGTGGTACCGGCCTAGAATAGTACTCCCCCATCTCTTCCCGCGGGTGCCGTAAGAGTCGGCTAAGGGACCACGTACCAGAAGGTGGGCAGCAGCGCCTTCTGAGGATTGGAAATCATACTGCGCTCGCCAACCCGCCTGCCAAGCGTGGCAAGTATTGGAAAATCCCCTCTATATGGGGGAGGCATATGTCCAGCAGTGGACGCAAATGGCTGAGAGGAGGATAATATGTATATAAATATATAATTAATAATAATATGGGACAACATTCACACAAGTTCTTCAGGTCCCAAACTAGGCAGTGCCTGTACTATGGTAACCTGATGACTGATATATACTTATATACATACTTATATACATATACACACCCAAACACAGGTCAAACAGACATGTTCATACACACAAATGTTTGTCCTGACCGGGAATCGAACCCGAGACCAGCGGCTCAGAAGGCAGAGTGCTACCAACTGCGCCAACCGGCCAACTCATCAAACTATGAATTAGTTACATTTTGTAAACAGGCCGACATCTTTATTAAAATAAAATACTAATAACTTATTACAATACTACAGCTACTACAGTAACATATGAGCAATCGACTATCTGTTGACAGCCTTTAGATAAATCAAATGCTCTCACCTGCTACCAATTGGCATCATGCCCAGAATGCTAGCAGCATTGCCACGTCGAACTGCAAAGCTGATTCTTTTAGCCAAATATGTGCCAGAAATGTAGTCCAGCGTCGCATTGATCAATTTTATTACTCAATTATATTGGCTGTGTTAAAGATATTGATTTACATCTGACGTGATGAGGCCACGAACTGTCACTGTCAATGTGGCAACGCCATGCGTCGCTTTACATGCAATCAAAAAACTTGTCTAACTATTATAAGTAGATAAAGAAGTAAAGGACCACTTGATTTATCCAAATGTAAATTAATATGTACATTTTCTGGTAGGTATTCCTCATTTCCACATGCAGCTGAAATTCCATGAAATGAAATACGATTTGCCCTAATTTACACAAAAGTTGTAATCACATTTCCCATTAGTGTGCCAAAACTGTCCAGAATCTACATACAATTACGTACACTTAAACTGTGGAAGCTACACCGCGATGCAGACAAACTAGGAACCTTTATAACTTATACTTAATACCTTAAAAAAGTATTTGGTTTTTTTAACCCCGGTGATCCATTTTCTATGGTCACGAGAAAATTTACTACACTCAGTCTTCTCATGTCAATATATACATTCATATTACGTACAAATTATTAAAAGAAAAATTCGGCTACTAGTGGGATTTGAACCCACGACTACAGAATACCATCCTGCACTCGTGGTAACATCATGCTATGCAGAACTTACGTTCAAGGGACGTAAGCACAGGGTCGGCAATCGGCGGGTTCTAGGTCCAAAGATAACCATTAAATATTTTAGGCTTAAAACCCATAAAAATTGTGCAATAGATTTATGAACGAGTACTACCTATATCTATTAAGCACTTTCCACTCAGGAATTACGCTACTCCCGTCTCGATCTGTTGTCTGACAGAAGCAGACAGAAGCAAATACATAGCATATTACCACCATTATAATACCTAGAATAGTATTTGAACTGGTATTTGAATTGATTTTACGAAAAGGTTAAGTGATTCTTTGCATACTAGATTAGTCAATTTTTAATTTTGGCTCTGCTTCTAAAATTGTTGCTGAACCCTAGCCTAGCATGATGTTAATGCAACAAACCATAAAGCTTTTACTTTCATATTTGCATATTAATAATAAAAAATAAGAAATAAAAATAAAAAAAAACATAAATAGTGGTGGGCGGGTACAATAATTATAGATACATAGTAATATTACCGTATGGTGACGTATTGCTAATATCAAAAACGCACTGCGGTGACTAGAAAGTTTTATACGGAGCGGACTAGCTTCAGGGGGTGAACTATTCGCGTGATACATGATTGCTCGCACTAATCACTCAAATGGGACATTTGTAGGTTTCCAGTGAAATTCAATTTATAGAATAGCTGAATATATTTATTTAAAAAAACAGAAATGACCATCAAAGACAAAATACTTCTAGAAAAGTTTTATTTACATAGGTCGATTATAATGCATTCGAATCAGTGCATTCCAGTTTATTTTTAGGCTTCCACATTGACTGGTCGGTTGGCGCAGTTGGTAGCACTCTGCCTTCTGAGCCGCTGGTCCGGGTTCGATTCCCGGACAGGTCAAACATTTGTGTGTATGAACACGTCTCTTTGACCTGTGTCTGGGTGTGTATAAGTATATATATATATATATATATATATATATATATATATATATATATATAAGTATGTATATAAGTATGTATATCAGTCATCAGGTTACCATAGTACAGGCTCTGCCTAGTTTGGGACCTGAAGACCTTGTGTGAATGTTGTCCCATACTATATTATTATTATATTATATAATAAAACGAATATTTTTACACATTTTTCTTCATTATACCATCGTACCTTTAGCTTCTGTTTTACTCGAGGTTTACATAAAGTTCCCGGCTAAATAAGCATAAATCTATATCTCTACATTTTTTTTTAAATCTCCTTAATTTTCGGATACTTTAAACCTTAAGCTTACGACAGTTCTAGCATAGCCTTGTTTTAGTTGTATACTAATTAAAAAGGTAGAGTTTGTGAGCTGTTAGGAGGTAATCTCTGGATCTCCTGAACATATATTGAATATTCTTTTACCAATTTAAAATATACGTCATTTTTGAGTGTCATTGTATCATCATCACCACCGTTTTTCATCACCGCACGGATGAAACCGCGGGCCGCATCCAGTAATATATAAAGCATTTGTTGCCCAGGCGAAGTCCATGCAGTCTAAGTGAGGGTTTGAGAAATTTGAGAAATGGCAATCTCACTAGATGTGAGATTTTTTTTATTTTTATTTTTTCCGCAAATATACAACCTGGGTATCTTCAAGTCACGAGTGAATACGTATCTTCTAGGCAGGCGTGCTCCACCGTAGACCGCATCATCACTTAACATCAGGTGAGATAGTGGTCAAACGCTTGCCTATTCCCAATAAAAAAAATAAAAAAAAATGTCGAATATGTTACTTCCAAAACTTGTTTGTATACTGTCTAGAATTAATAAAACTTGATGGTCGTAACAATGTGGTCAATGGTGTAATCTCACTAGACTTAGAATTTGGCTCTCAAGAATAGCTGTCTGAACACACTATGTGTTTGGCGACAGTTTATCAAACTTGAGGGTAGTAGCTAGCCAGGCAGGTAATAAGAGAAAAAAAAAATTGGCCCTATTTTTTTTTTTTTTTTTTCCATATTATAAGTTTGCGTTTGACAACTGTCTCACCTGATGTTAAGTGATGACGTTGTCTAGGATTTAGCACACAAACCTAGAAGGTACCTATTCACTCGCGACTTGAAGACTCCAGGATTGTTCATATCGGGAAACACAGACTCGGGCAACGAGTTCCATTCCTTGGCAGTACGCATTAAGAAAGTGGAAGCATAACGCTTCGTGCGTATCGGTGGTATATCTACCATATAGCGATGGCGAATTGCCGTACGTCGAGTCGGCCGATGATAGAAAGGGGATGGTGGAATCAGATTGTGTAATTCCAGTGCACATTCTCCGAAATGCACCCGATAGAAAACCGATAGGCTTGCTGGGCCTGTAAGCGGCTGGAGTGAGGGCTCCGCCTCCTTATAAAGGGTCCTTGAGAAGGCAACTACACACAGTGACATGTGTAGTACTAGACATCGAGCAAATTTGGGGGTAGCCCGACTGCCCCTGGGATATTGCTACAAGCGATTTGCGAATAGGGCACCGGTGCGTTCCTCTGGAGTTCCCGGAGCCCTTTGTCAAGCATAGAGGCTGGCCACCGGGGGGGTTTTAGTGAGCCACTAGAAAAGAACCTCACATAACTTCGCTGCACCCTCAATGTAGCGAAGTATCTTGGTGAAGATTTCCACCTCGACAAAAAAAAAAAAGCAGGTAATAAGAAATTTCTTATCACCAAGCAGTGAAATCGATAATGGTGTTGTGTTCACTTGTACCAGCGTCTGTCGGGTTGACAGCCAACGTTCTCACTGCTAGGATATCATCGCCTCAAAAGACGTTACTAATAAAATCAGTTTTTATAACAAGGAACCCTAAAAACTTGCCAAGTCCACATTCAAAGTTTATTTTAATAAAACAATCATACGTTGCAGTAAAAGAAGCTGTAACAGGGTATCTAGCGTTAGATTTCTATACCAGAGCAGATATTATGTGTAGAAAGATTCGTGGATCCAATTCCATTTCGTGTAGCGATTCCCCGCTGACGCAGCGATAGGATTGGCTGGATTTGCAGATAGTAATGTCACAGTATAACAACGGCAGTAGGTTCAAATTACAATATGAACGCAGACTTAGGCAATGAACTCCACTCGTTAGCTGTACGCTTCGCATTCCTAGCGATAAAACCGTCCGGGCGTCCATTGCACATAACAGTTTAGCTATTCAAGCATATATTATTGTCAGTTTGTATGTTGGTGTAAAATAGAGTTATCTATCTATTTCTGTGTAATGAAAACGCTTTGAATTTACAATGTTCCATTGTTATTAATATTAATTACTTAATTAATAATAGACTACACAAACACTTTTGAGCAGTAAACGTTTGTTTTTATTGTTCTCAGTTCAAATATTTACATTTTAGGTGCTTAAGGTAAACTAGGCCAACTAATGGTTGTCTGGGAGAGATCGCTTCTTAGCGATAAGACCGCCAATTGTGCAACGTATTTTGTATTTGTTAATGTGTTATTTTATAAATGTTATTTTAAGTTGATGTACTTGTACAATAAAGTGTTATCTATCTATCTAGGCCAAATTTCAACAGACGTGGTTTTTTTTTCTTTGGAGATAGCCTGCTGTATTGTAGCTGTGGTAATATCTATTTTATTACATGGACGTGGCCGGAGATCTGCGGTTTATGAATTAGTTGGGGTAATACGATTACGCGGCCATTGGTCTAACGATTGTACCGGGCTGTTATCGTTGGATATACTTTTATATATGATAGACTTTTCTCAGGATAATGTCATTATAATATATATGTACATTTTGACGTGACAACGTCTTATAAATTGGTTTGCCGGGTGACACTTCAAGAAACTGCGTTACGCTCCGCTCACGTTATGCGCTCACAATGAGAGCGAGTGAGAGGCACGCGTCCCTTCCACTCGGGCATGGTTAGCCCGCCTAAGAGCGAGAGAGACAGACATAAAAAGTGAAAGGCACTCAAAGTCGTTGTCACGTAAAACTTTCGCCCGTATACCGACTTTACAGGCAACCAATTTTTTTCTATACATATTTGGTTTTCATTACATGTATCGAAAATTATTATAACGCCATAGAGTTTTCACATTATTTAATATTGTAATTGCATGGGTACCAAAATCTATAGGGTACTATCCGTTAACCTAGAATTATTAAATTTACGAAAATGTAGACAAGGATAGAAAAAAGCCGTCTGATAAGAAAAGTTAATTTCTTCGAATTGAACTTATACTCTTCTTCTTCTTCTTCCTAAACTATTTCTTACAACTTTGTATTCACTTGGTAAAGTAGCCGCTAAGCCAGGTTTGTCTGTCAATCCAGTTTAGCTCCGTCAAAGCAATGTTCGAAGCTTCTATAGTTTTTGAGCTGCAACTGCAATGAACGCACTATTTTACATACATATAATATAAATTATATGTATATATTAAATATGTGTATATTACATATATTATACATTCCATATATATAAAAATGGCAATGTTCTTTTGTGTTGTAGAACGTGTTTGTTTATATGATTTTTGTATATTAATATACTTATTGTCAGTATGGGTGATTCTTGCATATACCTACAATTAGGCATTTTGTCTGTCTCGGAAACGGCATGTAACTATTTCGATTAAAATTTACTAATTTTATAGTTACTGTAGAGTCTCACTAATCCAGCACTATTAAAAACTGGGGGACTTTTTTATGTTTGTTTACTTAGAACTTCATTGTTAATAAACCAATGCGAAAAACTCATTATTAATTTATACGTATAGGTATTTAGTTCGATTTCTTAATATTCGTTTTTCTTTTTATAATTTTTAAAGACTTGTGCTGCCATCTTCATTTTAAGTTTAGAAGTTCAAACTTTTCAGTTCTTTTGATTATATCCTCTTTTAAAACTATTCCAATCTCTATAAGACTTGTTGTTCTAATAGAAATATATTTACAGTGATGATCAAAGACAGTCTTGCTATTGAAATAATCTCACATCGTATTCTCAAACATATCTTGATGCGGGTTCGTTTGCATGCAAACATTCGGCTACCTGAGTCGTCATCAGAACCGGGATTAGCAATCTCGGGGGAAAGTATTAGCTCAAGACGGTATTTACCGAGCGACGACTGATTTCAATCGGGCCTTCGATTTGCAAAGCTCTAGAATAGAGATGTAGTGAAGTCGTGAAAAATATCAATTCGAGACTAGATTAATTTGTAGTCATCGAAGAACGCTCAGAGACAAGCCTCACTGGGTCACATGGCTCAACTCAACATAAAGAAATTGTTAAGCGGTAAAATTTGTTCGATTTAGCTATAACCTATTATTTAATAAATAGGAAGATTTTTGGTTGATAGATTCACGTTGTCTTCTGCCATATCATGTAATGTCTCTTCACACACGCATTACAATTCAAATTTTATAAGACTACCCGTGAATTGTATCTTATATCTATTTGTTGTAAATACTAATTATTTAAAATTTCAACACAAATATGTGCATAATTATATTAGTCTCATTATAATTATATATTTTATAAACTTACTCCTATACCTGGTGTTTGGTGAACCCTTATAATTAATGTTATTATATTGCAGCGCCCACGTATTTGCTATCTTTCTACGTTTCTTATCATTCTGAATAGATGGCGTTAGCAGTCTCGTGCGGATGCATATAGCTGATTGGTTAGCAAGAGCATGTGACGTCAATCAAACAAAGATCAGAGCAAACAGAAATTTCTTATTCTCCTTCCGTTTGTTGGAAAAAAGTTGGATGTCGTAGGATGTAAGAGTATTCCAGAGTGTACTACTGGCTGCACCCACATCCGACATGGCTGTGTTGCTTGTACAGTAAGATCTGTAAGTAAGTAGGTAAGTAAGTGTAAGGTATCGATAATGCGTTGATGTGTAAATATTTTATCGATATCGACTCGCTTACCGGGTGTATTGCCCATCACTAGAAGCGCATCCGTCGCCGTTGAAGACGGAGATCTGAATTGATCCGGCGCGGGCACGTAACGAGCACGACCCGCGACAATGCAAATCGCACCACCTCACCGCTTCGTAATCATTGAATCCAAAGCTCAGTAGAAATACCAGTAAATAGAATGGATAAATGCACGGGCTTAACTAGGTAGATTATAAAATTATTTTAGATTATTATCGTACGGGTAAATAGGTAATAGGAAAACTCATGTATATTTTGTGTCAGGGCTTTATAACGTTCAGAAGAAGAATATTGTTATGTATTTATTTTTTTCATATAAACGTGTTTCTCAATTTTTTTGCGAATTTCCTATCTGAATACGTGGTATTTTTCTGTCATCTATGTCTAGTGGTTTGCCTTACTTGAGGGATGGTTATGAACATAGCTTGGTTTTACTTAATTCGAAATTGTGAAAATAAATACTTATATTTATTTCATTACATGTGTTGCAAGAAGTATTTACTTGTTGCTTCTGTTAGGCGATCTTATGTCAATAAATAAAATAAAAGTGATTTTTATAATTTGAGCAAACTACTTTCGCGGTCCACCGCGAGGATAAAAGTTTCTAATTTGGCATTTTTTTCGCAATAATTATTAATTCTGCTCTCATTCAATTAAAACTATGCCCGAAGGCTGTATCCAATTTTTTACGACAAAAGACGGGTCTAGTCAGCTTACAGACAAGGCGTCAACTACTACACATACGCCTCGCGACCACGTAAATATCTCTTAGTTAATAATAATAAAGTAACTTTTATTGTAGTGTCTCAATAAAAGAGCTTTTTACAATTCATCTAAAATATACGCGATAGAATTTCTTGAATAAAATATACGGGTCCAATTTCACAGAGCTCAACTCAAATCGAATATTGAAATATAGACAGAGGACATTTATTGGACATCTGACTCTGTTCTCGCCATCCGGTTAACCCGGGCATTGTAACCCGGTACAAATGTCGATGGAACACGAATATAAATCGAGTTGGGAAGGCGACACTGAATAGAACTGCTTGACATGATTTGTTATTCGCTGTTTGTTATTAAAGTTTTTCCTCTTCTTCTTCTTCTTCTTGACCTTATCCCACACTAGGCGGTATTGGCACAACATGTTTTTCTCATTAGTCGTCTCAGTGCTGACACCTTTCGTAAACTTAGCTTTCTTCACACAGTCCATACTTCCCTTCTTCGGCCTTCCTCTATGTTTGCTAATAGATTTAATAGTGTGAAGTTCGCGAGGTACTTAAGTCGAGTATATATATAACACTAGATTAATAGGTGGAAAAATATAGAGATACTGTAATATATATAGCGCATAAGTCTAGCTATCCAGCGGGGTAATGTGGCCAGCATTTTGGGCACGTTGCTAGCCATAAAGAATCGTTTGAACTATTAATAGACTATTTCATGTCTATGGATAGTGTAAGCAATCCTTTTTAGTTATTTTTGTTCCTAATACAGTGTATTTTTATTTTTTTGTAATAGTTTAATTATTAATAGTAAGTAAGATAGATACTACTTTGTACTAATACAAATTTACCTAGGTATATATTCTAAGATATTAAAATTTAACTAAATCAAAATATTACATGAATATCTGACGCTTAATTTCTGGCGTTAACGCCTACAGTATTTATCTAGCAAATGTCGCGTGCTACCACATTGATATGTTAATCTTAGCGCACCGTCACTTAAAAACTGTCATTCTGCAAGACACATCGTTTTTTATTGTCCTCGCTTAAAACTACAATGTAAACACAAGAAATACAAGGAATTCACATCAAACCAAGGTTCGGGAGTTTCCTTTAATACCCAAGTGATTAAACATGTCTGTAGATGGAATATTATTAAAACAGATGATACAGTGGGGATTGATTAATGTGCATAGTTAGTTACACATCACAGTTATCAAAAAAACTGTAGCTTAAGGTGTCCAAGATACAGGCTATGCCTAGTTATGAAGCCCGCTGTATAAGTCTTATACTCATTAGGTTACATATGTATTTAAACATTTTTTACTGATATGTATGTGAAGATTGTGTATCTGAGGATAAAATATTACTCATACTAACTTAAGGCAGTAAGTTTTTGACGTGATAACGTTTTATAAATTGATGAATCATGAAAAATAGTAACGTTCCGCGTAATGTTCCACCTGAGTTTAGTATTACATAAAATAATCAAAGTGAAAGTCAAAGTCATAAATGATTATGACGTTATCACGTAAGTCTATCGTCCGTAAACCGACTTTACAGACAACCAATTTTTTTGTATCTACTAACTAATTCTCAAGTTCGTTGTGAAAACTATCGCCATTTAATTGACTATCAATCTATAATCTGCTGACTTAAAATGTATATTGTATGTACAAAAATTATGAATTTGTAAAATACGGGAGTTACTCGCGTAATAAGTCTGAAGGTTTCGACTATTTCCCGAAAAATAGTGAGGATGAAAATAAGCCTACGTGTTAATCCAGGGTATAAGCTATCTGTGTTCCAAATTTCAATTCCAAATCCGTTAGGTAGTTTTTGCGTGAAAGAGTAACAAACATATGTACATCCATACATCCATACTCACAAACTCTCGCATTTATAATATCAGTAGGATAATAATATCCGTATTGACAATGACAATTTATACTGCCACATTAACTGAGCGTTTAATTGAATGAGAATGAAATATTTCGACAATCTGATGAAATAATGTATGACCTTTCCACAATGGCACTAATTTATTTATATTAGTGCCATTGTGGAAAGTGAATATTTCGTTGTTCAGTTAGTTATTGCGGATGGAATTACCCCTATTTATTGACGTTGACATGAAATGATATTGCTATATATACCTACGCTAACGAATGGAACTCATTGCCTAACTCTGTATTTCCGAAAAAATACGACCTGGGTATCTTCAAGTCACGAGTGAATAGGTATCTTCTAGGCAGGCGTGCTCCATCGTAGACCACATCATCACTTAACATCAGGTGAGATAGTGGTCAAACGCCTGCCTATTCCCAATAAAAAAAAAAAAAAAAAAAAACGTAGGTAGTTTAAAAACTATTTGCTATGGAGGCACTTCATTATCAGAGGTAATACATAGGGAGCCCTTAGTTTAAAGGCTCACTAGCCTTTTCCTAGCACTATATTACATTATAACAAACTAGTAAAAGCACAGTTGTTAGTAAATAATACAAACACATTTGAAAACATTGAGGGAAAAAAAGATCACACGATTTTACGCGCAATTGCGAATTAAATTATTTCGGATGCGTGAGAGCAATTCAGAGATAAAAAAACCTTATCAACTTAACCCTAGAGAGCAAAATACATATATAAAGTATGCAAATTTATAGGCATACAGCATTGTTCCGGCCTAAATTTGGTTGTGGACAATTTTTTCATAACATTAATAAATATGATCATAATCTGAAGAATGTTAAAAATGCGAAAGTTTGTGAGTATGGATGTACGTTTGTTACTTTTTCATGCCTAAACGGCTGGATGGATTTAGGTGAAATTTGGTATGGAGATAGCTTATAAGTACCATTAAAAAAATACCAATTAATTAATGGAACCGAATTCAACACTTAAAATAACTTGTTGAAGTCGGTATGGCTGTTATATAAATGCGTTAGTTTGTCTATATATGTATGTTTGTTACCTTTTCACGCTCAAACGGCTAAACTGATTTCGATGAAATTTGGTAGGGAGATAGTTGAAACTCTGAATAAATACGTAGGCTACTTTTATCCCAGAAAAAGTATAGTTCCCGTGGCAGGTAGCGGGAAAACCGTAATCCACGTGGGTGAAACCGCTGGGCGGTACTAGTACAATCATATATTTTGCTTTTGTTACATTTCGAAAGTCTGAAATGTAATTATATACATATAAGTCCGAAATTAGAAGGTATGGTCCTCAACACATAGATTATCATTTTTGGATTTTGAACCGTACAAATTATTATCTGAAATAATAATTTGTACGGTTCAAAATCCAAAACTTGGGTTACTTTTTACCGAAATTCACCTTCCGGCATATCGTTCGTCATTCGCAACTTTATTAATTTATTTTAACGCTATGCGCGACCGTCGCCCCTTTTTATGTTTTTTTTTGGCAGACACGTTTGATTTTAATTCACTTTATTTAATTATTAATTTTATTTTCTGTAATCTCTCGCTTTGTGGTAATGAAACGTATGATTCTCTGTATTATTTTATTACTTTCCTACATATATTTTTCTTAAGTACAAATTGCAGAAACGATACAATACTGATAACTAATTCGCCGTATTCCGCCGACGATCATCGTGGCTCAGTGGTCAGTGTTTGACTTCTGTGTCTCCGGGACCCTGGGTTCGGATTCCGGCAGAGGCAAATATTTTTGTGCGATAGGTCCATGCCTCCCGCAACACAGGGAACCATAATGCGGGGGTTAGAGTGTAAAAGTTTTAAAAACATATTAAAATTACAATACAACTTACATACTAATTTCATCCACTAGCAGTGGCAATAGGTGGAAGTTCTAACCCGCTACCATTGTCGTGTCGTGTTGTAATGCTGGTTCGTTGACACAAAATATAGGTATTTAGCCAGCATTTTGGTGACTCGTCGCGTCGATCAAGTGCTCTAATAAGTTTTAGGAAATCCAATGAGCTCACGGAAAACGAACGTTATATGAATATGCTAAAGTGTATTTAACCTTATTTACAGATCCACAATAAAGATTGGTGCAAGAAAGGACGGAAGGGAGGTCATTGCAACATGAAATGCGAAGGTAATGATAATTTGACTAACAAAAGCTTGGTTATTGTAATCCTACTAATATTATAGATGCGAAAGTTTCTGTGTATGTGTGTATGTTTGTTACTTCTTCACGCTCAAACGGCTGCATCGATTTCGATGAAATTTGGTATGGAGATAGTTTAAATTCTGGATTAACATCGATGTACATACACAATAAAAATTGATCCCGTGAGTAGCAAAGGTCACTGAAAAGGGGAAAAAAAATGTTTACCAAAAAATGAAACCTTCAACACTCAAAAGTATAAA